>CM053581.1:181637179-181680400 GCA_028627135.1 Pseudochirops cupreus | reverse complement strand
AGGGTATATATGCATATGAATACATATGTGAGTGTGTGTATATATGTGTACAGGTATATAGACAGAGGGCACAGGATCAATTGACTAGGAAGGGATGATATTTAAAAAAATAAAATTATGAGGTGAGAGAGGAATATAATGAGAAGAGATAGGGAGAAACAGAATAGAGTAAATTATCTCATATAAAAGGGGCAAGGGAAAACTGTTACAGTGGAGGGGAAGAACAGGAAGGCAAAAGGGAATAGGTCAACCTTACTCTCATTGAATTTGGCTGAAGGAGGGAATAACATACACACTCAGGTATCTTACCCTACAGGAAAGTAGAGAGGAAGGGGACAAGAAGGGGAGGATAGAAGGAGGGCAGATTAGGGTGGAGGATAGTTAGAAGCAGACACTTTTGAAAAGGTAGAAAAGTAGAAAATAGAACAAGTGGGGGGCACGATAGGATGGAGGGAAATATAGTCAGTCTTTCACAATATATCCACTATGGAAATGTTTTGCATAAGTACACATGTACAACCTATATTGAATTGCTTATCTTCCCAGTAAGGGTAGGTAATAAGGGAGAAAGGGAAAGAATTTGGAATTCAACGTTTTAAAATCAAATGTTTAAAAATTATTATTATTATTATTATTATTATTATTATTATTTACATGCAACTGGGAAATAAGATATACAAGCACTGGGATATGGAGATCCATCTTGCCCTACTGGAAAGTCGGAGGGGAGATGGGGGAGAACATAGGAGAGAACAGATTGGGGGAGGGGGTATTCAGTGGGATCACTGTTTTGGGGTGGTGGGTAGGGGAAAGATGGGGAGAAAATTTGTAACTCAAAATCTTGTGGAAATGAATGTTGTAAACTAAAAATAAACATATAATTTATTTTTTAAAAGATTTTTAAAAAAGAATTATATAACAAACCAGAAAAAAAGTTCACAGAGTTTTCTCTGAAGCATAGCCACATGTAGTCTCATAAATTTGCTTGTCAAACAAAAAAAGAAAATCGCAAATCTTTAAAATGATCATGTAACCTTTCTGTGACTTTTGAATTTTGTTATCTCAGGGTTCCAGTCACTCTACCACCAATGCACAGTGAGAAGAGCAATAGACTTTGCATCAGAGAATCTGGGTACAAATTCTGGGTCTGCCATTTATTACCTGTACTACCTAGGCCTTGGTTTCATCAATTATAAAATGAGAGGGATGCACTCAATGCCTTCTGGCCCTCTAACTCTATAATCCTATTATCCGGCTATGATTCTGCCAAAAAAAAAAAAACCTAACCAAAAACCAAAAACAACCAAACCCTGTGAACTGCAGGATCATGAACTGAATGGAAAGGGAAATGACATCAGCAACAGTGAAAAGCTAAAGGAAAACCATCATTTCTGTAATAGAGGAGCAAATATTCTCTCAATTTCAGGAAAGAAAGAGGTCTAGAGTCTATCATAGATGGATGTTTGAAAAAAAGGAGTAGGAGCTTGATCATTTCAGGCAGACCTTATTATATGTGGCTCTGCTGCTCAAAAGTTCTGTCAAATTTTTATAAACTGAATAACATTTGAAGTCTGTTTGAGGAGACTACTATCTGAGGGGATGCTCTGATGAACCCAAATGCTGAAATCAGCAGAACCAGGAAGTTCAGCACCTATGGAAAACTCTGTTGCAAGGGGAGATTGTTGAAGGTTGGATGGTTCAAAGCAGTGTGGTGTAGGGACAGAGGACTAGATTTGGAATCAGGAAGACTTGGGTTCAACATTCACCTAAGACACTTAGAGGCTGTGTGACCTAGGTAGATCACTGAACTTCCCCATACCTCAGTTTCCCCAGGTAATATTTGGGCTAAGCCTCAAAGGAAACTAGGGATTCTGAGAAAAGGAGAAGAGGGAACACATTGCAGCCTTGGGGAATAGACAGTAGTAGAATGTATGGAGGTGGAGATAGAATGTCATGTATATTGAGAAACAATAAGAATTTTACTTTTCCTATTTGGACCTCAGTTTCCTCATGTGTAAAATGAAAGGAATGGATTAGATAATATCTTTATCTCTCCCCTCCCCAATCTTATGTGATTATAAAGTATGAGAGATCCTGCTGAATAAATGTCATCTGGACTTAGAAGTCAGGTAGACTGAATTTGAATCCTGGCTCTGCCACTTAATAGCTGTGGGACATTAGACAAATCTATCTCCTTCTCTGGAAGTCGGTTTCTCATGGTTAAAAAGAAGTGTTGACTAGATGCTCTCTTAAGGTCTTTTCTTGCATTAATATTCTGTGACTCTGGATTAATTTACATCCCAGTTTCTTCTCTGAAAGAAAAGAGAACAATTGCTCCCCAACATAAAGGAAGAATCAATGAAGAAATTAAAGCTATCTATAGTCATATGAAAAAATGTTCTAAATCACTATTGATTAGAGAAATGCAAATTAAAACAACTTGATGGTACTATCTCACACCTATCAGATTGGCTAATATGATAGAAAAGGAAAATGTTAAATGTTGGAAAAGATGTGGGAAAATAGGAACACTAATGCATTGTTGGTAGAGCTGTGAACTGATTCAACCATTTTGGAGAACAATTTGGAACTATGCCCAAAGGCTATGAAACTATTCATACCCTTTGATCCTACAAGACCACTACTAGGTCTATATCCCAAACAGATCATTAAAAAAATGAAAAGGACCTACATGTACAAAAATATTTATAGCAGCTGTTTTTGTGGTGGCAAAGAATTGGAAATTGAGGATATACCCATCAATTGGGGAATGGTGGAACAAGTTGTGGTATATAAACATAATGGAATACTATTGTGCTATAAGAAATGATGAGCAAAGAGATTTCTGAAGAAAAAAAAGCAAAACCTGGAAAGACACTTAGTGAAATGAGCAGAACAAGGAGAACGTTATACAGAGCAACAGCAACTTTTTGTGATGATCAACTAGGACTGATTTAGCTCTTCTCCATACTGCAATGATCCAAGACAATTCCAAAAGACTCATGATGGAAAATGCTGCCCACATCCAGAGAAATAAATCTGGAATTTGAATGCAGACTGAAGCATCTATTTTCACTTTTATTTGTTCTTTGTTTTTTTTTCTTTCTTTCTCGTGGTTTTCCCCTTTTCTGATTCTTCTTTTACAACATGACTAATGTGGAAATATGTTTAACATGTTTGTATGTGTTAGATTATGTCAGATTTCTTACTGTCTTGGGGAGAGGTAAGGGGAGGGAAAAAATTGAAACTCAAAATCTTAAAAAAATTGATGTTGAAAACTATCTTTACATGTAACTGGAAAAAATAAAATACTATTTACAGGAAGGAAAAAAGGATCAGCTCAGCAGTCACTGGAAAATCCTAACCAAGCCTCCAGCCTGCTTATTCTCTCCTCTGTAGCACTGACAATGCATAGGACCTCTAGGGCAAGTCTTCAATAAATGCAGCCTGTCACAGTTTTAGTATTAGCCCCTAGAAGACAAACTACTGCACTAACTCACATGGATATCTCTTTCAATTCAAGTCAACAAATACTTATTAATGGCCTATTATATGCAAAGCAAAGTGATAGGTGATAGGGATATAGTGATATAAGGAAGAAAAGTCTTTGCTTTTGAAAGAACCTTGGTGGGTATCAAGGGTGGAAGTTTAAAAAGTACTTTCCCCTGATTGAGAAAGTAGGGGAGTTGATGTCACTGGTCTTGAGGATAACAATTCCTTAGGTGTGTGTGCTTTCTGTTCCTGACTGAGAGGGCTCAACCAAATGTTTTCTGAAGGCAAAGAAGAGAGAAAACCTTCACAATCCAGTTCTGATGGCTGATACATGAAACCCTTCCCTTCTGTAAAGGCCAGTAATCTTCTATGGGCAATGGCATCCTGGTCTGAAGGTCATAAAATCATAAAGTCATAAGATGTAGAAAAGGAGGGATCTTGGGGATCATTTAGCACAGCTCTCTCATTCTACAGGTGAGGAAACTGAGTTCCCCAAAGGAAAGGTGGCTTACTCAAGGTTACACAGCCAGTTAGCAGCAGAATAAATATTCAAAGAAGGACGCTTAAGGCAAATACAGAGGGAACGCGTATTTGAAGGACTTTGGAAAGTCTTCCATGCTATCTAGCAACTCCCCCCCTCCTCCCCTCTCCTCCCCTTTCCTCCTCCTCTCCCTCCCCACCCTCTGCTCTGCTCCCAGGCTGCCAGTCAAGGTTCGGAATCTCTAATTCATTTGCTGCACTAAAAGTTTTCTGTCTCTCAGTTCCCCATTAAAATGTAAATGCCCTCAGGGGTAACACCTTAAACCATTAACTGCTAACATCTTAGTGGGGGATTAGCAGAGCAAAACTGGCTCAGAGAGTGTGGGATGGAGGTATTACTGTAAAAGTCCTAGGGGATTTGGGGGCAAGGGATCAGCCCTGCTGGAAGGGGGAGAAGGGGTGGAATTCATAATTCAGTGCAAAAGCCGGGGACTAGAAGTGGCATTAAATGAGGGTCTCTGTAACAGGCTAACTCCAGTGTGGCAGGCATCTGCTATGTGACTCCCGGAAAGGGGACACAGTGATTGTGGGTAGGAGTTTTAGGCAAAGGTATAAAGCCATGGAAGATGGGGTGGTTTGGGAAAAGAAGCCTGAGTGACTTTAGAGAAAATGTGGGTTCAGAGTGTCCTCTGGGAATGGACTCTTTTGTCTGATGTTCCGGGACCAGCTAAGTTCCCTAGTATATTTCTTTTGGTGTGTAAGGGAGCTCTTTCTGTTTCTGACTTCCTTGGGGTATACACTATATTAAGTCATATGGCAATTGAAGCAGCATTTATGAAACACCTGCTACTTGCCCAGAACTGAGGTGCAAAGTTTATAGGTTCTTCTCTTTATAGAGCTTACAGTCTAGTTGGGGGGATAAACCACACGATTCAATTCAACCATCATTTTTTTATGACCTACTGTGTGCAAGGTGTAGGAGATACACTAACAGACCAGTTCCCGCACTCACAGAGGTTACATATCAGGGCAAACTATGGCATGTCTACATGAAGTATAAGGTAAAAGGAGGGAAAGAGAAAAAGGCTGGCTGACACCATGAGGGATGCTCAGTATGATTCAGTGAGAAGCAGTGTGGTGGAGAGGAAAGAGGAGAGTTTCACAGTCAGAGAAACCTGGATTCAGGTCTTGCCCCTGACAGACTCAAATGACCATGGCAAATCACTTAACCCAGAGTTCTAGGCAACTCTCCAAGACTATAAGGTGCAGAGAAAGGACTGATCAGGGAATTCCCTACGTCAAGAAAATCACATTCCTATATGAGAGGCACTGTACTAGGTCCTGGGGATACAATGGCAAAAAAAAATCCCTGACCTTTAGGAGGATTCTATATATTCTACTGGAAGGAGGATTCCTGTGGGAAATGAGCACATTAGACCAAGTGACTGCTAAGGTCTCCTCCAGCTCTAAGCTTCTAATTTCTTTAACTTTTAAGTCAGGTTCCAGAAGGCAACAAAGGACAATAAGGAAAAGTACCGGCAGAGCTGTATGTACATGGCTGAGACTACAGGACCTGCTGCTGTGGGAGATAAAGAGAAATCCAGGGAGGTGGGAGGGAACAGCCAGGGAAAATCAAAAGCCTGGTGTTTCAGAGAGAGATTCAGGAGAGAGAGAATGCATTACAAGCACCTCTCTTCTTGCTGAGAAGTTTCCTTATGAACATGTCTCCTCTAGCGTGATGGATAGAGATGAGAGTTTCCATCATTTTTAGCCCTCCCTTCTTGCCTTGCTTCCCCATTGCATAGAATTGTTTGCAGACCTATGAAACCTTGTTCAGGTCGAGGAAATCCTGCTGAAACACGTCATGCTCTCCCCTCCCATTTCTTCTTGGGTATACTGCCCTGCATTGCAGTTCTGCCACCATCCATTTCTAGAAGTATTTGGGGCCCACCGTCAGGTCTTTAGGATGTTTTTCAAAGTTTCCCTGATGCTGTCATACACCCAAACACGTTTCTTTTCTAAATTCCATCTAGTCATCACTTTGGGGATAGGAAACTTATTTTCATTGAGGTCTCATTCAGAGATAGCTGGGAGCAATTCCTGCTGTCTGGGGCAACCATCCCTAGAGTTTCCTATTTGCTCACTATGACAGGCATCATGCCTTTGGCCTCCCTTATAGATTAACTTGTATATTTAACTACAGGATCTCTATTTGTAGAGTCAGCTGGGTGGTTCAGTGGATAGAGTGCTTGGCGTAGACTTAGGAAGATGAGTTCAAATTTGGCCTCTGACATTAGCTATGTGACCCTGGGCAAGTCACTTAACCTTGTTTGCCTCAGTTTCCTCATTTGTAAAGTGAACTGGAGAAGGAAATGGCAAACCATTCTAGTATCTTTTCAAAGAAACTCCCAAATGGGGTTACAAAGAGTTGGATGTGACTGAAATGACTGAACAACAGAAATCTCTATTTACATTGATTTGCTTAACCTTTATAGAGTATATATTTATATGGGTTATCTATATGGCTATTTATATATGTTGCATCCTTCTATTAGAATGTCAGCTTCTTGTGAGTATAGACCATTTCATTCTTTGTATCTGACTATCTAGTAGAGTGCCTGACACTATAAATGCTTTTTGATGAGCTGATTCATAAGCCAGGACTGGGGAAAGCAGAATGCTAACTCTATTACGGGGAAAAGCTGGATACATCTATTCAGATCACAAAGGAACCATGGTGGGAGATGCTTGGGGAAATTCATACATAACTATAATACATTGTAAGTACACTGGAGGTGTTATGGTGAAGAGAGTTCTCTCTGCCCAGAACAAAGCCTAATTAGAAGATTTTTTGCAGGAAGGATTCAGGGGCAAATTTGGGGGAGGCTAATATAAAAGGAAATGAAATGAAGGGCTAGGAATCCCCTATCCCTTAACTTGGTGGCATCAGAATGTTATGTAAGGCAAAATGTGGGCATAGGGATAGGGTGGGGGAATGGGTGGGTGTATAGGTATGGATGTATAGGGGATTCTTCTGTCTAGGGACTCCCTTGTTTCATCCTAGGGGGCCAAGGGTTAAAGTAGGAGGCTGGTGCACTGGTCAGATTTGTCTCTTTTATAATTTTATTCAACTATTCATTATTACAAGGTCATGCTCTAAGGTCACAGCTACAATTAGGGTGAAGGAGATTACTCTTTTCCCCAGGGTGCTGACATCCAAAGGGTGTGCTTGACTAGTCCTCTAGTCCACTATGCACATGCCAGGGAGTCCTTGTGGACCTTGTGTCATCTCACACAAGCACCCTTAAATCTTTACCGTTTCCTGGGATATCACCAGCCAGTGTTCTATCTCTGTCTCTCTCTCCCCAGGCTAATGGGCCCCAAGTCAGTCTCTCTGAAGCCATCTCTTCAACCAGTATCACCACAGTCAATGGAAGCAGATTATCTATTGCACTGTCCTACCACCTATCCCTACCCCTTCTCCCAAGTTGCCAGCATTATTATCTGTATGCAGTCAGTGGACTGCTGAGACTTTGAGCGATGTAAGAGGAGCTGAAATGGTGAATAATAACAGCTAACATTTACAGGGTGCTTTAAGGTTTGTAAAGCACTTTATGTATTTTATCCTATTTGATGCTTACAATAACCTTGTGTACTAGGTACTACCCCATTCTACAGAGGAGGAGACTGAGACAGAGAATGGTTAACTGACTTGTCTAGGGTCATATAGCTAAGTGTCTGAGGCAGGCTCTGATAATCAGGTCTTTTCGACTTCCAACTTCACCCTTTTATCCACTACACCTCCTAGCTGCTTCAATAATGGGAATACATCTCTCCTACAAGGCCCAGGAAATGGACCCCAAAATGATAAGTTAAGATTCTATAAATGACAGATAAAAATCAAAAAACATGTGGTCCCAGTGATCTAGTGAATGCTGCCAGTCTAAGACGACATCTTGTATTCCCTGAGGAGACAAGTTTGCCCTTGCAATCTGGAGGGCAGAGACTCTCTTTTCTAATTCTCTGCCTCTCCCAGGATTCCAACTATGTTTTAGTACCCGGGGAATTTCTCCACAAGTACTATAAATAAAAATAAATTCATTTCCTGTTGGGTATTTTGTTGGGCATTTCTGATAATAGTTTTGGAGTGAAATTCAAACATCTACCCTCTGGACCATAACCTCAGTGTTTCAAAGAGAAGTCATCTTATAGCTCATTTTTAAGATCAACAGCATTTTGAAACCCACCATTAGCTGCATACCATCAGGGCTGCTTAACGGAGATATGGGCAAAAGCAGTTTTATCACACAGGATAAAATGAGAAAAAAATAATATCTGATAAATATCCCAACAGTAAATTAAAAACAGTAAGCATGTATCTTCAAATGGCTTCCTGGAGTGTGTTTTGTATACCTTCTCTCTTTGGGCGTTATTTATTTGGGATTATTTACTGAATTATTTTGTTCCCCAAAATGATATACCAAAGAAAATTAAAAGCCCTACCCAGTAGGAAATAATGGATAGCAGCATTTAATTAAAACGAAAGTGGTGCAATCAATGCCTGTCTAATACAATAATGAGCTTAATTTAATTTCCATTTAATGTTAAAAGAAATGAAGCTTAAATCAATTGCCTATGGAATTAGGTGATGGCAATAAAAAAAAATGAATGCAAGTTTTTCTAAGGCAAAGCCCCTCTTTTTCATTCTTTAGGGAAAAACACACACATACACACACACACACTCACACACACCAGACGTACTGGTCCATTTTCATTCTCCAGCAATGTCATGGGGGACAATTTCCCTAGACAGCTGGGCTCCGCTGTTAGAGCCGCTGAAACGTACAGTTAATTAAAAAGCAACAGTAATTTTCAAAAGTTTGAGAGTCATCAGAAAAGCAGAAATATGTAGAAACATTAGATGCAAGGGTCACCAGCCTGATCTCATTGCTGGCATGGGAAAGCAAGAAATAGAAAAGAATGTATAGGAAAGAGAATATGGCCCCTTCAACTAGGTGACTCTGAACACATTCATTCTTGCTGGGTGAGCCTTGGTATATCTCTTAATCTTTCAGTACTCCACACAATTCTCTAGGACTCTTAAATTACAGAGCAGCAATTTATCTGGTTCCTCATTAGGAGTTCCATACACCAATGAAATCTATAACTGGGCTCAAAGAAATAGGGTAGTGGGCTTCATTCGCTCCCTCTTGCCTCTAGGATAAACAACATACTCCTTCGTCATGTAGAATTGTTCATAGTCCAGTTATGGTCCTTCTTTCCATTACTCTCCTTCATTTACTTTGCCCCAGCCATACTAGCCAACTGATTTTTTCCCCCTTTACGCAACACTGAATTTCCTGCTCCCATGCCTTTGCCCAGGCAGTCCCTACTGACTAGAATGCTCTCACTACTTACCTATAGAAGTGGCTACTGTGCATGAATTCATTTAAAAGCATTTATTTAATTACAGTTGTACTTTGCTGGCTAGCTAGAGAAATATGAGGGTAAATCAGATATGCTTCCTGCCCTCAAGGAGATTGTAATCTTTTCCTAACATGGGATAGTGGTTAGAGCACTGAATTTGGAATCAGCAAGACCTATGTCTGTCAGGGGCAGATATTTAGGAAATGTATGATTGAGCAACTAATTTAATTTTCCTGGACCTCAGTTTCCTCACCTGTAAAGTGGATCTAATGGCTGCTAAGGTCACTTCCAGCTCTACTTCTCTACATTTTATGTTCTACATTCTAGCTCTATCTGCCAACTTTTGTTAGGCAATAGGGAAGATGAGAGTTCATCCTTCCCTGTTCACCTCAGACTCCAAGCCAGGATCACAACAGGCTGGGATATGGTGACAATGGAATTGGTCCTGTTCTATAGGCTGCCTCACCCTGGCGAGATGATGACGCTGGTTTCTCTAAGTTAGTCAAATGTCAGCTCTGACAAAAGTCATCAGATAACAGTCCGAGTTGCAGACTGACCATGTCTCCTGGTGGAGGTCGTCATCATCACATCAAGGAGTAACATGGTTTCTTGAATTGATTTCCAGATTAAAAAACAGAATGGAATTTAGTTCTGTGTGGCCTTTTTCTGTCTTTGCAGTAACTATAACTAACTCTCAGAGAAGAGGACAAAGAATTACACGTTTTTTTAAGATTACCAACCAATATCAATTCAACTGTTGTCCTTCTTTATTCGATTCAATTTAATAAGCAGCTGTTAAGCTCTTACCATGTAGCAAGGCAGTGTGCTTGGTGCTGGGGATACAGAGATAAAAAAGAAACAGCCCCCGCCCACAAGGAGTTTATTTTCTATATGTCAAAAAAACAGGTCCATATAGATATATATATATACATATATATATATATATATATGTATATATAGACATAGATTATATACAAAGTGATTTCTGAGGTCAGGGTACAATTCTAATTAGAATGGTACTTTGTTAACCACAGAACCGGAATTCTGGGATGGGGTGGGGTAGGATCTAAGGGGAGGGAAATGTGGAATAGAGATGCTGGAGACATAAGGTTGATATGGATTTGAGGAAACAGAGTAATGTTCAGAAGACAGAATTTTGGCCAAGACAGTCTGTGACTCAGAATCTGAATGGAGCCATAGGGCAATAGACTACCATGCCCTTCACTATAGCAAAAATATGTTGATTTAATTATTAATTCCTGACTAATGAGTTAATACAGTACTGGAGGACCCAAACCACATTCATATGGACAGACTCACTATAAATGAAACCAGAGGAAATGAAAAAATCACATCTAAATGAAAGGATGACTCACATGTTCCCCTTGCAGAGATGAATAAAATAGATATAGCAGGGCATCTAAGGGCCATAAGAAATAGCATTTTATGGGCCATTTTGTCATTTTGTCTTATGGGGCTCATGATAAACAAGCAAAACATTCACCATGAAGATAATGACGGTTTCAGCACCAACACCTATTGCTGGTATAGGGAGATTGAAGTATTCCACTGGCCAAAACAGAGCACACAAGCAGTGTAGCTGTGGTTTTGCTGAAGACAGATAAGCATCATAAAGGCAAAGAATATGCCTTGGATGGGTGGGAACAAAGATCCTGTCTCTTTAGCTTCTTTCTTGTTCTTGTTTAAATTAATTCGCATGCTAAGTAGGAGAGGATCTTGGGACTATGTAACTCCTAGTAAAGTGTATAATAAAGGGCTTTGATGTCTACCCAAAGAACAGATTTACTTTTAAACTGGGAGTATTCTCCTACTTATCTGAGATGGAAGGAGGATGACTTTTAGTCATCTAGGAGAGGTAGTAGCCACTATACCTCTGGAGAGAGGTTCCCAATCTGAAGTTCTCCCAGCCCATGAGAAGTATAAGAAGCTGGTCAAGAAACATGGGGAATAGTTGAAAAATAATTCTATTATCCTACTAACATATTTTTTAAAGGTAACTATTAATGTTATAGTGCTTCTAAAAAATTTGAAAGGGATGATTAAAGGAATAATTTCTACTGATCAAAATCAAATGGATGAGCTCTGGCTATGAAGTTCTTTTCATGTTGAGCTAGGAAAAAAAAATCAGTGGTGATAACCCAGTGAGAAATGAGCTAAATGATTTATTCAATAATTAGAAACTCTGAATCAATTTATAATCAATGAAGTTATACAAGTTTTGGTGTTCTCTTGGAGAAACTTATCTCTTCTTGCTGAATATGTTCACAAGGTTTTAATTCTGCTTATGACCATTTATCTCTGTGAATCAGGATTCTCAGTCCAGTTCTCAAACAAATTCAAGGCCAGACACAAATAGGAAGCTGAACATAATAAGCTGGTATCTCTTCCAAAAAATATAGGAAGATTGAAAAACTTGGTTGACAAGAATCACTGGTCTCATTAATTTGTCTGATTATTTTCTGATCAACATTTGAAAACTTTATGATATGAAAAATCTTGGGTACCTAATAAAATTTTTGATGAAAAAAATTATCTCTTTATTTTATTTTTTAGGTGCCTTTACATGGTCAGTGCCAAAATATATTTCCTTTGGTATGGACTAGGAGGTTTTAGAAGATTTGCTGAAAGGTAAGGGGCTCAGGGACCAGAAAAGGTTAGGAACTATTACCTTACCAGGAGACCAGAGCTGACATGGATTGGGTAGTCCTGAAGTGGTGGAATGAAAATGCTAGAATAGGTAACAGCACCCAGTCCAGCTGAGATGATTTGCCCAGAAGCAGCTGAAACAATACACTTTGGTGACTATATATGCTGAGGAATTTAAAACTGTACAAGCTACAATTAGAAAACAACCAAAACAAAACAAAACCTCTGAGCCAATGGCATTTTATGAAAGGTCCATGGTCCCCTCTAATGAAGTGGACCTCAGACCTTCCTCATGATCTGAGATGCCCCTGATTCTCAGTACCTGCTTTTGATACTTAAATATCAAATAGCACATTTCCTAATGGTTATACTTTTAAAAAAAAACATGTCAGTAGGATAATATAGTTACTTATCAACTATTCTCCATGTTTCTTGACCAGCTTCTTACACTCCTTGAGGGCAGGGGGAACTTCAGAATGGGAACCTCTGTCCAGAGGTATAGTGGCTACTACTTCTCCTGAGTGACTAGAAGTCATCCTCATCACACTAGCTAAGTAGGAGAACACTCCCAGATTAAAATCAATCTATTGGTTGGGTGGAGATCAAATAGCAAAAAAGTACAAAAAGAAGCATGGTAAAATACTGAATCTTATTGGCTGACAGACCTCGCTCTTGAGCAGACTTTGACAGACCTATCCTGACCTTTCAGGAGGTCCTGATGAGTGCGCCCATGGGCTGGTAGAAAGGCTGGCCCCAGCCTTGGCCACTTGATGGTCAAGTGCTCATGATCATCTCCCCATGTTGGGTAATGGAAGGAGGACGAGAGACGGAGCGGCAGAAAAATAGCTGCGGGACTTTCCATGGTAATTGAGTCACCTCTGTCCTGCTGGGCTTGGTCACCAACAAGGAAAAGCAAGGGTGTAGGGCCTCTTGTTAGCTGCCTATGATTAAGCAAGTAAACTTACAATCTGCAATTCATAGCTCTGGGACCTAATATACAGAATGTTTAATCATTACCCCTATGGAATCATATCAAACTGATTAATATTGATTGGAACAGAGTAGGGGGTCCAAATGAATCATTTCTCACAATGCCCAGCAGTCTTTATGAGCTGAAGAGGAACCAGCAGAGCAACATGCCTAAGAGGTCACCCCAGCAAGGAGCATAGCCAAGGAGAGTTTCAAGGTAACACTGTGAGAACACTTCAGTGTCAGAGGTGTTAGTTGCCCTAAGGAACATGTGCCCTGGCTAGATATGTTCCTTGAATGTTTTCCCTCACTTGTGATCCCTCTGCATATGTACTCTCTTCATTGATGTGTTTATGGAAGGTTTTGCCCTGGATTTGTTTGTATATTGGAGGTGGGGAAGTGGGGAAGTGGGCAGGGGAAGTGTTCAGTTGTATACTTTCTTACTATTTGATTTTTATTAAATACCTTTGTTTTCACAAAATTGCCAGTCAACTAGCATTTATGAAATGTTTTTTATGTGCCAGGTTCTGCGCTAAGTGCAGGGCATACAAAGCAAGGCAAAAGCTCATGCCTGCCCTTAAAGAACTCACAATCCAATAAGGGAGACAACATGAGAAAATCTATGCACAAACAAGATATAGACAGCTTGTCTTTTGGTTAACTGGAGAAAAATGTAGACATACCATTGGGGACTGTGAGCTATGGCTTAGCCATTGTGGGGCTCATCTGTGAAAGGGAGATACCTCAGGTGCGATGTAGTGGGCAGAGAAATTCTATGCAAGACTTGGTATGATCCTTCAAATTGAGCACAGTGCCCAGAACATAATCATTGATCAGTCCCTTTTCAATTGTGTCCAACTCTTCATGACCCCATTTGGGGTTTCCTTGGCAGAGATACTGGAGTGGTTTGCTGTTTCCTTCCCCCAGATCATTTTATAGATGAGAAAACTGAGACAAACAGGGTTAAGAGACTTACCCAAAGTCACACAGCTACTAAGTTTCTGAGGCCAGACTTAAACTTAACAAGATCAGTTTTCCTGACTTGTCCAGTACTCTATCCACTGTACCACCTCACTGCCTCCAATACCTAGCGAGCACTTAATAAATACTATTTATCTATCTACCTATACATCTCTTAATTATCACTCACTCTATTTACCTACTTCTATCTAATCGATACACTTACTTACCTAATAAACATATATGTTGATATTTGCTGATTTCAATTTAAAGTGCAAAATAAACGGTACTATTTGGGAAATATAATTTTAAATTAATAAATTAAAAAAAAAACACCCAAACACCTGTAGATGGTTCAGAAGCCTATGCATCTAATGAATACTTCCTTCAATAAGAGATTTGTATAGTGCTGGATATGACAAGCACCAAATCATGTCATAAAAAATGAAACTGCTTATATCTTAATTGTCAGAAAATGACTGGTTACCAACGTGGGAATCATTTCAGAATCAGTATTCCATACACCGCTCTTCAGTATAAAGGCTAAAGATGAGAAAAAGACATGGCCTGCAGTTATAATACTCCAACCTACTGAACCAGGATGTTGATTCTGAAAAATGAAAAATTGATATAAATAAAATTATTAACTGATTATTGACATTTCCTGGAGAAGCTTAATTGATAATGAGGCAGTTATTGTAAATAAGAGTCTAAAGGAATCTCAAAACCCCCTTGGCCAGAAAACACTTCCATAACGTCCAGTGATACTTAAAAAAGAAGAAAAACTGCCAAGACACTGTCAGTCATCTGTGCAATATTCAAAAACCCAGGGAAAGGCTGTAAGAATATTGAGTAGAACTTGTTTAGAGGATTTATGGGAAGATATGGATTAGAAGAGCACAGGAAGAGAAAATCTGTGTGGCTTGAAGTCTGCACTGGTCAAAGGAGCACTCACATTGACATGATCATGAATCCAGTGGTCTAGAAGAAACTTGAAAGCAGAACCGTGATTGTGTCAGAATTGGGTCTGACAGAATGATATAATTCTCATTTGACATGGCCCCTCAACCCAGATCCCAGCTTCAGGAGGGACCTTGTAATACCAACTTTTGAGGAAGCACCTTAATGAGCCACTGCAAAGTGGGCCAATTAAATTTTTCAGTAATACCTAATTCTGCTGATTTCACATAGAAAAGGACTTAATGAGTAAGGCTCTTGAATCTCTTTGTATCTAATAACATTGAAAAATTCTATTATGTCCTTTACTAAAGGCCTAAGGGTAATTGTAGCTTCACAAGAGCTTTCATTTCAGAAAAAAAAAAAAGAAGAAGAAGAAAGAAAAGAAAAAATGACTTACATGTAAATTTTCTGGAGTATCTACTGTGTAAAGTAAGCTATATAGCTCAATAGCCTTCACTTCTCCGTGACTCATTTTTTTATCTAACCTATATCTTTCCTCTGCTCTTAGATTGAGGTCTATTCTCTGTATAGTGTAAGAGGCAGTGAGGTTTAGTGAAAAAAAAAAACAAACCAAGGGCTGAACGTGGGGTCACAGGATCTGAGTTCTAATCCTGGCTTTTCCATTTCCTATCAGTGTGACCTTGAGTAAATCACCTAAGCTCTCTGGACCTCAGTTTTTTCAAATGTAAAATGAGGAGTTTGGACTGGATGACCTCTTACGGCCTTTCCAGTTTCAATCTATGAGCTCTATGGCACCAGATTGAACACCTTGAGAAAATGGTTACATCTTATTCAACTTTGTATCCCTCATACCCAGCAGGCCCACACTGAATGGGCCTTACCTCACTCTAAGTGAGCATGTGAAAAGGCCTTAGCCTAAAAGAGCCAGGGTCTCCCATTGCATCCTGGGTCATCTCTAGTCATCCTGATGGATATCTGGTCGTTGGCTCCAGATGGCTCTGGAGGAGAAAGTGAGGCTCGTGTCCTTGCACAGCCCTCCCTCACTCATATCAAAGGCAACTGCAAGTCATGTCATCATTTCTTTGATGCCATGGTCCTCTTCGAAAACAAAGGACAAACACAACCTGTGAGCAGACCAAGGTGCCTGAATGAGGACCCAGCTAGTTGGGTAACTCAGCTTGTCCTCTCCCTCTCCCTCTCCTCCTCTCCAAAGAAAGGTAAATTGTGATGGCTAGAAGCTGCCCACTTAACTTGGGGGTTACTGGCTAGATTCCTTCGTTCCTTCCTTCCTTCCCTCTTCATTCTATAATGGGAAGCAAAGAATTGATATAACCATTGCCTGCAGTAGATAAGCCAATGGAAAGAAGGCAGAATTGGTCATTTTTGTTGTTGTTTCTGTTCTCTTTGCTAAGCATAACTTTGACAGGAAAAAATGATCAGTAGAGAGTTGATACATAACATCAATAAGAAAGCAGTAAGAGAGCACCTAGCTGCCCTTGATGAATTCAAGTCATCTAGTCCAGATTAACTATATTTTCTATTACTGAAACAATCAGCAGGTGTGACTACTGAGACAGTCAGTGATACTTGAGATATAATGGGGAATCAGAGAGGTACTACAGCACTGGGTAAGGGTAAATAGCATTCTGATTTAAAAACAAAAGGAAAGAAAGAAAGAAAGAAAGAAAAGAGGGAAAGAAGGAAGGAAGGAAGGAAGGAAGAAAGGAAGAAAACAAACGTGCAAACTACAGGCTTGTGAATTTTATTTTACTTTCTGGCAAAATCAGAAAATGAGAGGGCTAGTGAATATCAATTTAGGAGATTGTTAGTGATGGTCTAGAAAAGGAAGTTGTGACCACAATGAACCAGCATGGCTTCGTCAAGACCAGGTCATGCAGGTTGAACCTTATTTCCTGTTTTTGACTCAATTATTAAGCTGGTGGATCAAAGGTAATGTTCTAGATACAGTTTGTCTAGAGTTTTAGCAACATGGTTGATAAAATTTTCCACATTCTTGTAGAAAAGATGAATCAATAAGGGCAATATGACTGGAAAGATTCAGAACTGCTTAAATGACTGGAAACAAAGAACAATCATGAATGGGTTTACGTCAGTTTGGCAGGAGGTCTCCAACAGAGTCCTCTAGAGATCTTGGCTCGACCCTGGGTTGCTTTACATTTTTATAAATAGAACAGATAAAGGCAAATTGTAGGTAACACAAAGCTAAGAGGGATAGTAAGCATGTTAGATGACAGGATCAGGATCTAAAACCAAATTTTAACAGGTTAGGGTATTGAGATGAATATAATAATTTAATATAGATATAGACAAAATTTAATATAAATAAATGCAAAGTCTTGCACTTGAGCTGCAAAAATCAACTTTACAGTTACAAAATGAGGAAGGACTAATTAGAGAGCAGTTTACTTGAAAAAAAAAATAACTGGGAGTTGTATAGCATATAAACTCATTATGAGACAGCAGCCAAAAAAACCCAATGGGATCTTGGGCTGCACTGAGTCACAGTTTTCAAGAATAAGGGGATAATAATACTGGTGTGCTGCCAGGCCCTGGTCAGACTTCACTGGAGCTCTGGTGTGTTGCATTCTAGGCACCATGGCTTAGGAAGAACATTGGTGAACTGGAGAGCCTCTAAAGGAGAGCACCCAGGACGGGGAAGAGCCTTGAGTCCATATCACATGAGGATAAATTGAAACAAATGAGGCATATTTTTGCCCACAGAAGAGAAGATTTAGTTGGGATAATATAGATCTTGAAGTATTTGCAGGGTTGTCCTGTAGAAGAGAGATCAGACGTTTTCTTCTTGGCCTTAGAGGACCAAACCAGGAACAGGAACAAAGGGTGGAATCTCTCTCTCTCTATGTATATATGTATACACACACACACACACACACGTTAGCATGTTAGTTATTATTATCTACAAGCTCATTGGGCTGCATCAGCAGCTTTCAGGTTCCTTCTCATTAGAGGTCTTCAAACAAAGTCTGCGTGTTTGCCTATTTGAAGACGGCAGTCTTGCCAAGGGGTAAGACTAGATGGGCTCTGAGAATCCTTCCCACCCTGAGCTTCAGTGATTCTGAGAATGGGAAGTAGAGTTCTAGATCCAGCAAAAACCTGCCCTGCTCCTTCTACAACTCTGGCCCCCTTCTCTCTGGTCTGTTCAATAATATTATTTTATAAGGAAGGAAATGAAACTGGTGAAAGGTCCAGAATTAGCACTCAAAGCTGTTGAGTCTGCAGCTCTTTACCTATCCATGAGAGTAAACTGCATTATGTTGTATGCTTAACGTTGGAGTCCAGGAGACATTAAACAGTCCATTTTCAAGAGCTCTGAGGCCTGAGGGGTTGGAGAGATTCACTGGGACTGAAACAGGGTCTGGGTTACCAAGGTCCTTTTCATTTAATTAGTTTTGTTGGGTTTACTGCTGCCCTCATCTTACTATACCATAATAGTTAACATTTATAGATCTGGATGTCATTATATATGTAAATACAACCATATTCAAGCATTCTTTGATTGTCACTAAATTATATACACATATGCATGTTTAACATTTATATATATAAATATGTGTGTGTGCATATATATACATATATATATTTATAAAACTACATTCTAACATTATTGGATGGCATAGTAGAAAAACAAGAGGCTCTGGAGTCAGATGGCCTGGGTTCAATTCATTCCTTTAATAGATCCTACCTTGGGCAAGGCCTTGGGTAAGTCTTTAATCTCCCTGCGTCTCAGTTTCCTCATCTGCAAAATTAAGAGGTTGGGCTAGATGACCTCTGAGATCTTTTCTAACTCTAGGTCCATGAAACTTTGATTTTTCTGTTACTGAAAAACTTGCTATATACACATACATATGTATATAGACACGTATATACATATATGTCATATATATAAAAAGATCATGTGTCTATATAAATGTCTATATTGATATAACCTTTATATGATATACAGTACACTGTGTGTCATACATAATGATAGATCATTAATTACAGAACACACTATATAGAATACGATATTTTATACAATAATGTAAAGGTTGGTATGATATATGATCTTTCAGGTACTGTTATTCTTCCTTGGTTTTTGAGGGAGACAGACGACATCATGGCTCACATCTTGACTTGCACATGTATTGGATTTAAGTGGGGCAGAGTTGCATAAAGGCATCAGCCTCATTCTTTCTTCCTAAGTTAAGGAAGTCCAGTGGCAAGACAGAAGTTAAGATGACTGGCGATGGCCTGGGATGCGGGGCTTAACATTGGAGTCTTTGATATGGGATGAAGTGCTAAGTGCTCCACAGAGCCTGCTTTGACCCTTAAGTAGTCACCAGAACAATTTGTTCTTATCTGCCCATTCTACTGATGGAAGTTTTCACAGGCTTGGGGTAGACATCCCCCTAACTCATTGACAGGTTTGAGGCCTGATGGTTACTCTCTTTCAGTAACAGAAAAGTCAAGTAAGGATACATCAACATCTACAGGGTGTCCCAAAAGTTTTAGCACAATTTTAAGCTTAAGACTTGAAGCACTGTGAGAGTGTGTGTGTACATGGGTGTGTGCATGTACATGTGTGTGCATGTACATGTGTGTGTGAGACATATCTTTCAGAAAAAGAAAAATAAAGAATGTTAGAGCTGGATCGGAGATCATCCGATCCCATCCCTTCATTTACCAATGAAAAATTATGCCTCAGAGAGAGAAATGAGTTGTACAGGTTCATACAGTTAGTCTGTGGCAATTTTGGGATTCATACAGAGGTTTTGCAACTCCTAGTCCAGGGCTCTTTTCATTTGATCACACAGTCAGTCTCACTTAGAGCCCAAGGGGTAACCTCGTGTTTCTTTTGTAACAGTTCATTCTCTACCAAGTGCATGTTTAACCTTCAAATGGATCTATGACCTCACTGATTTGCATGGTTCTTCCAAAGATGCAGATAGCAACCCATTCGTGTCTGCCCATCCTGGATGATTCTTCTTCATGTCCTCCCATAAATTTGCCATAGAAGGTCCACCCACTGTACGGGAGGCTTTGCTCCATCTTTCCTGCTATTTCAAGGATAACTAGTGCAGTCCTCAGGCTGTCCTCTCCTCATGCCTCACTCCCACCATGAGACCCACCCATCTTTTCTTCTTATCATATAATTCCCTGAAGACACTTTCTGTGTTGACAAATGGATGTTTTAATAAATGAATAAATGTATTTACCATTGCCTGTTTCTGCCTTGAGTATTCCGAGTCCCCTCCTTCAGGTTGCTGTCAAGTTCCTATTTTATGGAAACTGTCACAATGCTGCATCGGCAGTCTTCCCTCATTACCTAAGTCCTGTTTCGTTGTGCTCTGCTTGGGCAGGTCACTTACTAGCCCCCTGAACTGATATGAGGACACTCATGCCTCACTAGCTCCCCAAAATGTCCAATTAATCACAGCAGCAGCCGAGCAGAAACAGCACCAGTTTTGGGTACATCAAACAGTTTGTCTGGGTGCGTGTGATGGATCACATCTGAGCCAAGGGGGTGACAAGGGCCAACTAATGTTGGTAGAAATCCATATAGCCTTCAATATCATATTTCATACTTCTGCTGAGGTGGATTTAAACAGTGAGGGACAGGGAAAATAAAACATGTAGCATTCACTTCCTTCATAACTTACTTGTTTTACATCTTTCTTCTATTACTGAATAAATAATGATCTGGTATAGGGACCCTTCCCCCCAACCAGCTGTTCTGAATCACCAGTGCTCAATAGTTTTGTAATACTGTCTCCTCAGGAGAAGAGGAGACAATGTTGCCAGACGCTGGAAAGATAGTCAAGGGAATGGAAATATACTACAGGAAGCTTAAGAAATCCTAATTTTAAAAAGTGGTATGGAGAAGTTTAATTGATTATGGAAACTTATAAAAAATGATAGGAGGATTGTTAACTTGTGCTGATCTATACAAAAGAAATTGTGGAGTAAGATCTTGGAACTAGAAGGGACCTTAGAGGTCATCTAGTCCAACCTACTTATTGTAAAGACAAAGAAATTAAGGCTTATCTACTGATTAGGAAGTGTCTAGGTGCTGCAGTGGAGAGAATGCTGGTGCTTCATCTTCCTGAGTTCAAATCTGGTCTCAGACACTTACTAGTTGGGTTACTCCTGTGCAAGTTGTTAATCCTGTTTGCCTCAGTTTCCTCATCTGTAGAATGGGCTGGAGAGGGAAATGGCAAACCACTCCTGTATCTTTGCCAAGAAAACCCCAAGTGGAGTCACAAAATGTTGGACACAAATGAAACGACAAAACAATAACAAATTGTGGTCCATGTATGTAGTGGAATATTATTGTGCTATAAGAAAGCAAATAAGGAGAAATCAGGAAAGTAGGGAAGAATAATATGAGTTTTTACTAAGTGAAGTATATAGAACAAGGAGTACACAATGTATACAATGACTGCAATAGCAGTGAAATATGGCAATTAAATGCTATGTAATTATAATATCCAAATTTGGCCCTGAAGATGAGATGAGAAAATGCACCTCTCTCTTTTCTTTATTGAGACAGAGGACTCTGGGTCTTGAACTTCACTTGCCTCAGTGTACATATGGGTTAGATTTGGTGTTTTCCCTCTTTTTTCTTTAAAACATATATCTATATCTATATATCTATCTGTATTTCTATATATGAGAATATATAAATCTATAACATGTTTATACATGGAAATATCATATATATGATATGCCCTAATTCTGCTCCTTATGACTTTTTCAGTAGATCTGCTTCCAAGGCCAAATTATGCCATCAACAAACTATAATAGGACCTTAGACAGGTCACTTCGCCTCCCAAAGCCTCAGTTCCTTTCAAACAGTATTGTTCTCTTTTTCACTATGGCATTCATTTCTCAATAGATCATTCTTCCCTTGGCTACTCAAAGAATTATCTGTTGTGAGATATATATACATGTATACATATATATGTATATATATACATATATATGTGTGTGTATACATATAATATATATATATACATATCTATCTGTTGGATAGATAGATAGATAGACAGACAGACAGACAGACAGACAGATAGATAGATAGATAGATAGATAGATAGATAGATAGATAGATCTTTGAGTAGTCAAGAGAAGGAAGATATATACCGAAATGAATGCCATAGTGAAAAAGAGAGCAATACTCTTTGAAAGGAATTGAGGCTTTATGAGGTGAGGTGACCTGTCTAAGGTCCTAATATAGCTTGTTGATGGCAGAATTTGACCTTGAAACCAGATCTACTGAAAAAAGAATAATTAGTGGAATTAGGGCATATCTTTGATATACATATATATGATATTTACATGTATAAATATGCTATATGTCTAGATAGATAGATAGATAGAGATAGAAACAGAAATATAGATGGATAGATAGAGATATTCCCTAATCTCATATTGGATACTTGAGAACCTGCTGAACTGTTCAATGTAGAGTAGGAAAGAGAGGAAGATTAAATGGTCTCTTAGGTTTCTTACAGGTCTTATACTCCATAGTAAATACAAGCCCATAGGCCTTATTAGATTATAGTTCTGCATTATTAAATAGCACCCCAGAGACCTGAAAGAATTTGGCATGGTGAGTATAGTTCAGTAGAAATATCGGTGGCTTTGGAGTCAGGGGACCAAGGTTTACATCTTGGCTCTACTACCTCTTGGCATCACCTTTTTCAAGTCACTTGACCCAATTGGGCCTCAGTTTCCTCATCTGTAAAATGAGGTCATTAGGTTAGATAACCTCTAAGGTCTCTTCTACCTCTAAATCTATACACTTATATGCCAAATAAAGCTTATGTTTTAGCGAATTTTCCTTATGGTTTTCAGAAGTCAGTTGGCTTCTCTGTGGTCACACAGTATGTGGCATGCCATGAGCATTATCTCTCTATATCCTCAGTGGGAAGCTTGAGGTAGAACACTATTAGATCTCAATATTGTACAGCAGAAAGAGCGATGGATTTAAGAGTTGTAGGAACTAGGTTCAAGTCTTGGCTCTGCCACTCACTACTTGTGTGACCTTGGACAAATCACTTCAAGTCCCTGGACTTCTGTTTCCTCATCAGTAAAATGAAGGGTTTGGACTTCATGATCCCTAAGGTCTCTTTTAGCTCTAAATCTCTGGTAAGAGATTTAGGTAAGAATTCTGTGATAGGGCTCATTTCCAGATCCATTAGAACAGTCTTAATTTGGTTCTAAAATTCATGTTGAATGCCCCTGCTTTCAACAGTGGATCTCCAGTAGAAAAACCATTGGACAAAGTAAAAAGAGGAACTTCCTTCCTTCCAAGAAACACAAGCCCCTCCTGGCTATTCTAGGAAGCAAGTTAAGTTTGTTTAAATGTTCTCTGTCCATGGGTTTCCAACTATAACTGGCAAATTAGTGCCAGCATGGAAAAAAAAAAGGCCAAGGCCTAATCGGAGGGATCCTTAGCCTCCCACCCTATCTCTTAGAGAACATCAAATGAGAGAATAGAAGCAGAACATATCTCCGGGCAAATATAAGTCCTTAGAGGGAGTGTTCATAAACACTGAACATTCTGCACTAACCACACTTAATCTAATTACTTTAAAGGTGAACGGAACATTCAAACTTCATTTACATAACAGCAGTCCTGATGTTTGTAAATTGTACAATCAATTAAAATGAACATATGCAGGGGCTGAAAATGGAAACATCGATAAAACAGGATTAATCAAAAGCTTATCATGAGTAATATTACTCTTAATCAGATTGGAAGAGCTCTGTAGGGCCATTCTAAAACTGATGAGTTGAAGGCTATATTTAAATTGTTAATCTCTGTATTAATTGGCACCATTAAATCTCCTATGATCTGAAGACTGCTTTTCCCCTGAGGTCAGAATTTCATTCCTTGTCAGGCCTTTTCTCCATGACACAAAACATCATCATCAT
This sequence comes from Pseudochirops cupreus, assembly GCA_028627135.1. Classification (NCBI taxonomy): domain Eukaryota; kingdom Metazoa; phylum Chordata; class Mammalia; order Diprotodontia; family Pseudocheiridae; genus Pseudochirops; species Pseudochirops cupreus. The sequence goes on along the minus strand of CM053581.1, from coordinate 181,656,523 downwards.
TCTTTTCTCCATCACTATGACCATCAAGCTTTTTTAAAGTGCATGCTTGGATACTTTGATGGAGCTGGGATATCCAGAGTGGGTGGGTACTCAACTCAGTGTAAGACCTGAGATCTTTTCAGGATAGGTACTTATTCCATGTGGGCCCCTTTTATGTGACTTTTGTCTATGTTCTCCCAAAAAAAATAAGGAGTTCACCAAACTCACTGAGGGCTTCCTTTTTTTCCTCTTCTGGTTCTTCTGTCATTGTTTGGACATCCATGAATGATGTAAGTGTGTAAAAAGAGTAATGGATTACATTTTTGAGGCACTTTCTGTTTTTCAAAAAACCTTCATCATCGACTCTGAGTATTATAATAAATGAGGTAGTGGTACCACAGTGTGCTAGGTACTGAGGATACAAAAAAAGATAAGTCATTGTTCTTTGGCCTTTGAGGAATCATAGACTTGTAGTCAGGCTTGAAGGTGGACCTTTAGTGAGCATCTAACCAACTCTTACTACAACTGAACAGATTATGGTCTGGCTAAAGAGGGAGACCATAGATAGAAAAAAGATAAATAGGTATGAAGAGTAGCATAGGTTAAGTTGTGCCAAGAGGGCACAAAGCAACTGATTAATTTTGTCAACTCCAGGGCAGTTTAAGAACTGGCACCAGTTCCACTCACATTCCAGACACTCCACATTCCACAAAAAAAAAAAGAAAAAAGAAAAAAATGCTTTAAAGTTTTCAAAATACTTTTCATAAATGATCTCATTAGAGCCTTACAAGAACCGTATGATGTAGGTACTAGAGAGTACTCCATTTTATTTTATTTTTTTGTCTTTTTTGGAGGGGGAAAGGCAGAGCAATTGGGGTTGTGACTTGCCCAAGGTCACACAGCTAGTAAGTGTTAAGTGTCTAAGACCCGATTTGAACTCAGATCCTCCTGACTCCAAGGCTGGTCTCTACTCATTGTAACACCTAGCTGCTCCGAATACCCCTCTTTTAGAGAAGAGGAAATTGAGCGAGTTAAGGGGACTTGCTCATGGTTTTATATCAATATATTAACAAGTATTGACTAAGGACCTATTATATGCCAGACACTATGCTAGATGCTAAGGACGCAAAATATTGAATAAAGTAATCCCTGCTAGCAAAGTGCTTACAATTTAATAATTACAAAAAGTCCACATGTAAGTATATACAAATAAATATAAAAAGAATAAGTGAATATAAATACAAAATCATTAAATATAATGTTGTTGGGGAGGGAAGGCACTAAAAGCATGTGCAGGGGGAGAGGGAATCAGCAAAAGCTTCATGTAGGTGACGTTTGAGGGGAGGGATTCTGTGGGCTGAGGGTGACTTTCAGCAATGGAGAAGAATCAGTGTAAAGGTCAGGTGAAGCAAGATGGAAGTTATAAATGAGGAAGAGATGAAAGGTCAGTACTGTTGGATATCAGAGTATGGTAAAGGGAGTAATGAACAGTTGGGGATCAGGTTGTGCAGGACTTTGAAAGCTAAACAGAAGAGTTTATACTTGCTCCTAGAAGCTAGAAGGAGTTACTGAAGTTTTTTGATAGGGGAGTGACCTGGTCAAATCTGCATTTAAGGAAAATCACTTTAACTGCAGTGTAGAGAAAAGCCTGAATCTGAGAGAGACTTAAGACAGGAAAATCAATATAAGAGTACAGTAATCTAGGCAAGAAATGAGGAGGGCCTGGACTAAGATGGTGGTTTGTGAGGCAAAAGAGGGGTCAAATGTAAGAGATGTTGTGGAGATAAAAACAAGATCTGTCAAGTGATTGGATATGTGGCGTGAGGGAGTGTGAGGAGTCCAGTATAATGCCATGTCTGTGAAATTGGACGAGTAGAAGGATGGTGGTACCTTAAACAAAAATAGGTAAATTTGGAAGAAGGAAGGAAGAAGGAAGAAGAAAATTGGGAAGAAAAATAAGCTCAGTTCTGGGACATGTTGAGTTTTAAATGTCTTAGATATTCAGTTTGAAATATCTAATAGTCAATGAGTAGAAAGGGACTGGGACTTATGGGAGAAACTAGAGGGTTTGGATATACAGAGACATACTAGAGACATATGGAAGGCTTGGATATAGAGATCTGGGAATCTTCTGAATAGAAATGAGTTAAACCTAGGGGAATTGATAAGGTTATTAAGCAAAAGTGTAGAGAGAGAAGAGAAGAGAAACTGGAATAGAACCTTGTCCACAGTTGGGGGGCATTATGTGGGTTATGAGCCAGCATAGGAGTTAGTGAAGGATCAGTTGGACTGGTACAAGAAGAACTAGTGTCATGAAAGCACCCAAAGGAGATAGTCCAAGAGGAGAGGGTGGTCAGTGGTGTCAAATGCAGCAGATAGGTTGAGAATGGTGAAGACTAAGAAGAGTATCAGATCTGGCAATTTCTCGGTTGGCAACTTTGGAGAGAACAGTTTCAGTTAAGCAATGAGTCTGGAACCAATATAGCAAAGTGTTGAGGTATGAGTGAGGAAAGGGAGCCAAGACAGCAAGTTCAGGCAACTTTTTCAAAGAATTTGGCTGAGAAAGGGAAAAGAGATATAAGATGATAGCTTGGGGGAATGATAAATTCTAATAAAGGTTTAAGGAAGTGAGAGAATTGGGCAGCTTTGAAGATATTAAGTGTTTGAGGTGGGATTTCTGACTCCAAGCCCAGTGCTCTCTATCCTCCATGCCAGGCTACCTCTCTGGCACTAGTCTACCAAGTTGTAAAGTCATAAGTGCACTGGGACAGTACTTAGTGGTAAGCAAGTTATATGACTGACATCTGCTATAAGCCCATCCCCTCCTTGTTATCAATTCTTAATCTTCCTCATTCATCAATGACAGAAGAATGGTATTGATAAAATAGCCTTGGAGAAAACAAAGATAAATTTAGGGAGGAGGGTTTTTTGGAGTAGGGGACATGCTCAAAAAGATACATGGGAATAATACCTTCTTTATTCTATCTTATAGGTATTGTCAGGCCTGATATGAAGACAATAAATGTTTATTGATTGATTGATTGAACCATTAAAGTATAACTAGTTTCAAGAATGAAGTTTTTTCCTCTCTCTCCCTCTTTGCTCACCTTCATTCCCTGTATGAACCCCCACTTTTTTTTTACAAGATGGTGATGCTGCTGAGCTTTCACAGTTGTTTTGCTGTTTTTGAAATAACCACAGACATTGTGAATCCTCAGATTGCTTGTGACCTCCTTGTGTTTAATCAAAGCAATTAAAATAATCAATGGGTAGCCTAATGTTGACTGACAGATCAGCTAGCCAGTGAGAGAGGTCCCAGGCCCAGAGGGAGGTGTCCTTTTCTACTCTGTTGAGTCAACACAAGAAGAAAGTTCCAGGCAGGAGTCTGACCGCAGAATTGGGAGGGACCTCAGAGGCTCACTCTTCTCATTTTACAGATGAAGAAACTGAAGTCTAGAGACACTAAGTAGCTCTTCCAAAGTAACACAGGTCCTAAATAGCAGAGTCTAAGAATATAGTATCCACATCTATTCTGCAAATGACAGAGGAACAGTTCCATGAAGGCAAGGACATTTGGCATCTCCCCAGGACTTACCATGTAGCAGCTTCTCTGTCCATATTAGATATTTAATGCATTTTTATTGAATTAAATGCATTGCCGAATTGAAAATTATTGAATCCCCAGACTGTTGCTTAGTGCCTCCTTCATTACGCTATCAGCAACACGTTGGAGGGTAAGGTATAATAAGGATGAGGGAAATGGGGAACATACTCATTTTCACTGGGCTCAGTTAGTGATCTTGGTGGAAAAAGAGAGAATGTGTGGTCTCCTCCATCTAGGATTCAGTCCACACACTGATGTGCCATATTTTTATGAAGTCCATAACAGTTTTGGGGGTCTCATTGATACAAAATTCCTTTATGTAGACTGACTTTCACTAAATTTTCCACCTCAACGAACAGGTGCTGATTGTTGTAGTTGCCCAGACTCTCACTTCTGGACACACGTATGCTAGCTGGATAGCTCTGAACTGAATGCTAGAGCTATTTATCTAACTTGGAAGAAGCACAGCTGGTGTCTGCCAATGGCAAACTTATGTTGTTCCCCACTCCTCCCTCTTTCTGACTAGGTTATTCTGTGCCCGGCTTCTGTGGAGCATGGAAAAGAAGTCCCCTGAGAGTGGGTCTGAGGGAAAGGTAAGGTAAATGGCCTAGATCCCCAAATACAGACTCCAGATATCCTAGATTCCAGCCTGTGGTTGTCTAAGAGGCACTATCAAGGAAGTCGCCAAAGACTCCTAGAAGAAGAAGCTGAGACTTAGAATAAATGGAAGGAAAGGGAATGTGTATTTATTCAGTACCTACTATGTGCCAAGCCCCATGCAAAGTGCTTTACGAATATTATCTCATTTGAAACTATATAACTCAGCCTTTGCCCCGTAGCTGTGCCTAGCAATCATATCTCCAGAGGCAAGGAAAGCTGCCCTTTCTGCCCACAAAGATATAAACTGATATGATGCATAACTCCTATTGAGGTATTAAGAATTCAATAATCCAGTCTAGGAAAGTCATGCCAATATCTCTCTATATACAGAGGGTCAGTGTTAAAGGTGGCAGGTGAGCTAATGTCTCAATTTTCAAAGGAAATAAGGGTATGTCCTAGAAACTATAGAATGGCAAGGTTGATAATGACCTCTGGTAACAATCTCGAACAGACTGCTAAGTTCTAGGGATATAAAAATAAAAACAAAAAACCTTTGCCCTTACCCACCAAATTTCTACCAAAGAATATTGATTAAATGAAGAGAAGACCCTAGTGGAGTTCTTTATGTCATCCTCAGCTCTGTCCTTGTCAACATTCTTGTCAATGACCTGAATAAAATGATAGCTGTCTGATGAAGAAATGACACAAAACTTGGAGAGATGGCTAATATGTTGGATGACAGAGTCAAGATGCAACAATTTCTAAATACAGCTGAAACAAACAGGATGAAACTCAGCAAAAAGAAGTGTAAAAGTTCAGTCAGTGATTTTTTAAATAAGTTGCATAAGTACCGGATGGGAATATGTGTAAAGAGTAGATACATAGGATTTAGAAAAAAAAAATACAAAGAAAGAAAAATAAAAAAAATATTGAAGAAAGTATTGAACTGCTCTCTGGTAAGTGTGATCAATGAGAGGGAACTGGCTGGCCATCTTCCCAGAACTCTGTGATTTTTATCCTAGGATTTTCAAAAGATAGCAAGAATGAAAATCTTTAAGGGGCAAAGTCATCTTCTTAGAAGAATCGAAGAAATACCCAGAAACCAGCAAAAAGGGAATAACTCTGAGATGGGAGAATTATAGTTCGTTGCTTCAATGGAAATCAAAGGAATAAAGCAAGGGAGAAGTATAGAAATGCGAAATGTCTACAGCACAAGGACCTTTTCCTTCTTCATTTTGCAGTGAGTTGAATACCTATCCCCTCTGTTGTCTCAGACCCTAATCTTTGTCATTGATCAATGACAGAATGGAGTTGATAAAATAGTCTTTGACAAAATAAAAATAAATTTCTGGAAGAAAGTTTTGTGTAGTAAAAGGAATTCTAGAGTCCTATCTATCTTAGAGGGATTGTGAGAGTCCCTGAGAAAAGTGTCTAAAAGACTACGCATGAGTCCCTAGGAAAACTGATATAAACAGGATCTTATTTTCCATTCTAAATCTTTCCTCTTCTAAATCCTGTGATGCTATGGGCAATATAACATAGTAATCACATTAGTTTATCTTATGATAGATGGCATGTTTATCCAACTGGCAGATAACATAAAGCTGGGAAGTGACAGTTAGTACATTGGAGGACAAGGTCGGGATCAAAAATATAAAGTCTCGACTGGTTAGAGTACCAGTCCATATCTAACTTGATGGAATTTAAATAGAGACAGATGTGATCTTATATCAGAGCTCAAAAAATCATCTTCCTCAATAAAAGACAGGAGACACATGGCAAGATGTCTATTTGTGTTTAAAAGACCAGAGATATTTTACAAATTCAATCTGAGTCAACAATGCCACATGTCAACCAAAAAAAAGATAATGTGATAAACCTTGAGCAAGTCACTTAGAAATCTCTGTCCCTCCATTTTCTTTTCTTTTTTATTTTATTGATTTTTTTTAACATTACAAACATTGATTGATCTCTCCTACTTCTCAAGAGGTCTCTTGTAACAAAGTAAAACAGGTAAGTAAAATGAATAATATAGTGATCTCATCAGAAAGTGCACGCAACATTTCACATCTGTAGCACTCCCACCTCTCTATTAAAAAAAAAAGCTGTCTACTTTTCCTCCCACTACCAACTCATTGAAAAAAATAAAAAAGAAAAACACATTTCTTGTAACAGATATGCACAGTCAAGCAAAACAAATTCCCTCAATGACTGTATACAAAAATACATGTCTCATTCTATATCCTAAATCCATCGTCTCTCTATGACGGATGGCATTTTTAGTCACCAGCCTTTGCGAGTCATAAATGGGTCCCAGATTTCTCATCTACAGAGTAAGGGGTATAGGGTAGGCTAGATGATTTCCAAGGTCCTAGCCCTCTCTCAGTCTATGATTCTATAATCTTAGGTTGTATTGAGAGAGGCACAGTGTTCAGACCACAACTGGAATATTGATTGTATTGAATTCTAGGCACTGCATTTCAGGAAGAGGAAGACCTGAGTTCAAATCTCACCTCAGACATTTAGTAGCTGTGTGGCCCTGGGCAAGTCACTTGACCCTGTTTGTCTCAGTTTGGTCATCTGTAGAATGAGCTGGAAAAGAAAATAACAAACTACTCCAGTATCTTTGCTGAGAAAACACCAACTGTTATCATGAAGAGTTGAACACAACTGAAATGACCGAACAACAGATTGATAAGCTGGAGAGTGCCCAGAAGAATATAACTAGGATGGCTAAGGGCCTCAAGGTCAAGTCCCAGTGAGGACTGGGTGGAAAAGACAGAGGTGGAGCAGACAGATAGAATGTCTTCAAACACTTCAAAGGCTGTCATGTGTTGGGGCGGCTAGGTGGCACAGTGAAAAGAGCACTGGCCCTGGAGTCAGGAAGACCTGAGTTCAAATCCAGTCTCAGACGCTTGACATACTTACTAGCCATGTGACCTTGGACAAGCCACTTAACCCCAACTTCCCTGCCCTCTCCCCTTCAAAAAAAGCAACAGCAACAAAAAAAGGCTGTCATGTGGAAGAGCTGATTTGATTTGGTTAGCATCATCCTAAGATTATAGAATTGTAAGTAGAATTAGAGACCATGAGTCAGGTCTCTCCTTTTACAGATGAAGAAATAGGGCTTAGAGGGAGAAAGTGATTTACCCAGGGTTACACAGGGAGCTAAGTGACAGGCGAGATTTGAACCTGGGTCTTCTGATTATAGATCGAATACTCTTTTCATTCTACTACCCTCTGTTGTGTTCCAGAGGACATAATTAGGGGCAATGAATAGAAGTGGCAAAGAGGGAGATATGGCTTTGGTATAAAGATAGGAAAAAACCTCCTTAAGCTATTCAATGATGGAATAGAATAGACTTCAGGAGATGGTGAATCCCTTTCAAGCCTCTCAACTTTGGGCAATTTCATTGCCTGTCCTCCATCCCTGGAATGCCCTTTTCCCTCATCTTCATCTCCTGGTTTGCATGACTTTCTTCAAGTCTCGGTGAAAATAAGAGGTCTCTTCTGGTTGCCCTTCATGCCAGTGTCTTCGCTCTAATTTGTTATCTCCAATTTGTCTCATATATAGCTGGTTTGTACAGAGTTGTTTCTGTGTCATCTTCCCTATTAAACTGTGAGCTCCTTGAGGACAGAGGCTGTCTTTTAACTTTCTTTGTATCCCCAGTGCTTAGCACACAGTAGGCACTTAATAAATGCTTGTTGATTTGACTTGCTGACCTCAAGTGAGGGATCCATGAGTGATTGTTGGAGATATTGTAGAAAGGGTTGAGAGGGCTCTGATTCTGATTAGACTAAACTCTCTCTGAGGTACCTCCCAACTCTATGAAACTGTGATTCTGTGAAATAAAGGCAACCGTCTCCATTTTGTGTATTTTCCTGTGTTTGTTCTTTTCTTTTCTCATTCTTCCGGAAGCAGGGTTTCACTGTGTAATTAATTACACTGGCATATGCAATGAAAGGAGCTATGATTTAACAAGTCTGCTGTAGATGCTGATAAATTAGATGTGTGGTAGGGGGAATGTGGAGGCAGAGAAGGGAAAATCTGTTTCCTTCTCACTGAGCAGCAGAGAAAGTATTTGCCCATAAAAACAATATTTTGGCTCTTAGCTCTTCTGTAGCCAGGCTAGCCCAACAAAGTCTGTTTATCCCATTCTATGGTATGATATTGACCCTATATGTAAGCTGTCATAGGGACCTCTCCATGGAGTATTGGAAACCTCCCAACTGTGAGAATTTTCTAATAAGATCAACAAAATGGCCAAGCAGTTAAGAAAATGAGTTCAGGAGTCTTTGGTGGTTCATAAAAATATACTGACTTGCAGATTGGTTTCTAAAGCAGAGGAACTGCTTTAGTAAGAAACCAGCAGGAGTGCATTTAAGTGTCGTATAGAGAATGGACAACTAGTAGACAGGCACTTTGGGAATACAATGAGTCTGTAATTTAGAAATTGCCTGGTTCGTTACCAGAACATTATCATATTCTTCCATTGAAATCCTACTGTGATCCTTCCATTTCCATGAGTTCTTGAAGCCTAAGCTCTGGCAGGTCCTAAACTAAGCTAAAGGCCTTAGGTATGGATGTGATGGTGTATTATGTGTTCGCCATCTGAGGAACGAATCCAACCCAGCATGGAGGGGCTTATCACCAGATGAATACTGGGTAAGACTGACTTGGCCATGACACTAGCTTTACTGAATTGATGAACTTTGAGTGAAGCTTGGAACTTTTTTCCTCCCTTTATCTTTCTTGATTTTTTTTAAAGCCACATGACTAATATGGAACTATGTTTTCTGTGACTTCATATGTATCATATTACTTTGTCTTCTCAATCGGTGGGGAAGGGACTGAGGGAAGGGGGAGAATTTGGAACTCAAAATTTAAAAATAGATGTTAAAAAAGAAAAAGAAATTATCTCTATTAAGGTGTAAAGAGACTGGGACCCGGGACAGGGCACTATTTATGGAGTTAGAGGGTCTCAGTTCAAATATTACCTTGATAGATATTATCTATATGTCCTTTGAAAAATCACTTAACTCCCCCCTACCCCCCCACCCCCAAATCACTTAACCTCCTTGGGTCTCAGTTTTTTTGTCTGCAAAATGAGCACTCTCTAACCCAGACTGATAATGAAATACTTTCCACTTCTAGAGCTAAGAGTAAAGGGATCACCCATGCAGGTAAAACCATGAAAATCCTTGTAATGGTATCATATTGAGATATTGTATCTTGGAAAGAAAGCCAGCTTGGAAACCAGGAACACCTGGGTTCAAATTCTGCATTGGATATATGTTGGTTGTGTGCCCTGGGAAAGTCACTTCTCTGAACTCTAGGCAACTCTGCAGGAGAACAAACAAGTTGAAGAGAAGGGACTGATCAGCATTGATAGAAGACATTTTCCTATTAGAGTGGTCCCTATAACACCAAAATCACAGGTCCTGTACATATACATCAACTCGTTACCTATTCATTAGAATATAAGCTTTTTCATTTGTTGCATCTATATTCCTAGTGCTTAGCACAAAGAAGGCACTTGTTAAATATCTATGATTGGATGACTCAAAAACCCTGCTTAAAACTTACCCTCTCTCCCACAATTCCTCTGCCCATGGATCTCTGATCCTTGCTTGGCTCTATGTCCTAATATCTCCCCTCCACCAGCTCTCCTCTCCATGCCTGAAGCTTATTCCATATTCATTCCTAATTCCTCATACAGGAAGTCTTTTGGCCCCTTTTATATGTCCTTTCCCCTCAACTAAGCACATTGAAGGTAAGGCGCATTATTACTCTTTCTCGCTGGTGCCCCCCGCCCCAAGGCCCTGCAGCTGATACACGATCCAACATTCTGCATAGAGTCAGGAGCCCAAAAAGTATTGCTCTTCAGGGGTCAGAGACAGTGCTGCATTTGCAATGAAAGATAAAGCCACGATATTTTGCCGACAACAATCCTCTGCTCCACATTTTTCATCCTGTGTTAAGAAAATGAATGCAGCCTTAAAAATGATTATCACACTCCTCTATGATGGCTGAGAGGAGAAAACAAAGCAAGGCAAAAATCTTCCCAGGTCAGAAAGGCAGAATCATGTTCTTCTACAGCTCACAGTCCCTTTATGAGGCCATTACTGCTGAATGTTCCTTGGTATTCATTTCATTCACATTTCCTTTATTTTTGGTAAATTTCAGGAAGAGCACAACATATGGGAGGCTAGGGATGATGAACTGGTATTGGTTCCCATATATCTTCTTTGTTGTGCTAAAACCATGGCCACATTCCTTCTAGAGGCATTTTGGCAGTAGGTGATATGATGAATGTTCAAATATAGCTTTGTAAAGTGGGGCAAGAGCCCAGGGGGAGAAATGATACTCTGCAATACTGCTTTTAAGTCAAAGGCAAAAAAACCCCAAAAAACCCAAAACCAAAAACAAAGGAAAGCTAATACTACAGAAAACAAAGTATCAGAGTAAAAGAGAATGGGAGAAGGGATAGGGTGGCCAACACTAACCTCAAGGAGAAAGAAGCTGAAGTCTGTGATGGCCTTATTACTCATCCAGACTACAACTTCTATTTCCCAAGGTCTTCTGAATTTTACTCATTCTTCATTGCTTATCACATTCCAGTGAAGCAGATTAGAATGACAATGTCACTGATATTCAACATATTAAACTGGGCATAGAAGACCAAATGCATATTACAGATTAATGGATTGTGTGGGAACCAGAAGGCACTTTGGAGAGTATCTAGTCCTGTACCTCTCTAACGTTTTGCTAATGAAGAGGTAATGATGTTCCATAAAAGTGAATGGAACTGCCCGATGCCACATAAGTGATCACTGGTGCATTTGTGGATGGAGACAAAATCAAAATCACAAAACGTCAGAGTTGGAAGGAATGTCACAGACTAGCTAGAACGACTCACGTGAGCAAGAATCCCCTCTATGACCTAACAAAGGATCATCCAGCTTTTGATGAAAAGCCACCAGGGAGGGAGGACCCACTACCTCCCATCATTTCCAGTTCCTAGATTCTTCAATTAATCCTCATATGGCATGATCTCTAGGCTCTTCATGAGAGAAGAGGTAAAGGAAGGAGCATTCACTAAGTGCCTACTTAGCCAGGCACTGTGCTTTACAATTAATATCTCATTTTGGTTTTCAGAATACCCCTGAAATGTAGGTGCTGTTGGGATGTCCATTCAACATGAGGAAACTGAGGCAAACAGAGATTAAGTGACTTGCTCAGGGTCACACAGCTTGAAAGTCTCTGGGGTCAAATCTAAGCTCAGGTCTTCCTGACTCTAGATCCAGCACTCTGCCCACTGCAGCACCCAGCTAGACACTCAGGGTTATCAAAATCACTCTCAGAATGTGGCACGTGGAACTGAATCATACGTTTCTGGTTATTAAGAAGAACAACAACAGGACAATGGCCTCCACGGTCCATAGTCCTGGACTTCATGCTTCTCTTAATGTAGTCTAAGAGCACAATAATCTTTACATTGTTGACTCATATGGAGCTTATTATCCATGAAAATCCCCAAATCTTTTTTTCAAACTGCCATCTAACCATGCCTTACTCATCCTAGACAACCTAGATATCACAGCAGACAGAGCATGTGGCCCAGAACCAGGAAGATCTGAGTTCAAATCTGGTCTCAGAAACTTACTAGCTATGTGACCCTGGGCAAATCACTTAACCTCTGTTTTTCTCAGCTTCTTTATCTGTAAAATGGGATTAATAATAGCACCTACCTCCCCAGGTTGTTGTGAGGATCAAATGAGATAATAATAGTTATAAAGAACTCAGCACAGTGTCTTGCACACAGTATGAGTTATATAAATGTTTGTCATTATTTTTTAGCTATAAGGAGCATCACTTACCAACTTGACACTGAACCAATAATGATTATACTTTTTTGGTTTGGCCATTGAACCAATTCTGAATGCACCTAACATGTTTCTAGTCTAACTCATATTTCTCTGTCTTTTCCAGAATAGAGTAAAAGACTTGATCTACTGTTTCATTAAAATCTAGGTAACTGGAGAACCCTAGGGGATCCCACTGCAGTTTCCATGGAGTCTGGAGGTAAGGAGCTAGAGTTGTGAGAGTCTCTATCCCCAACTCAGAATCCAGATCTCAGGGGAACTTACATCTATGAGTTCTAATCTTCCCCCCTCTCAGCTTCAGACAAGGGTACAGACACTCCTTCTAACCATTGAGTCCTGACATTGTCCCTTATTGGACAGTGGCTATTGTCTACTCTCTTTGCTTTGGGTTGGTTACTGCTTCATCATCCTTTAAAAAGTCTCCTGTTAACATATTCAATGACCAAGCTAGTTCTTGACGTGCTAATGTGTATTCCCTCATTCTCTCTCTCTCTCCCTGTCTATCTGTCTGTCTGTCTCTCATAAAGTCGTCCAGATATTCTTTGGTACCAAAGTGAACTTCTGTGAAAGGATAATGGTATAAGCTTGGCTTCAACCTTTCCATCTGTCACGATGACTTCATATTATCTCCTATTGCAGACATACCATCTTACAACTGGAAATTGTCATAAATACCATCTTGCTCCTTTTTCACAGCTTGGAGCTGCTACTTAAGGTGCTCACTCTCATGGCCTTCTGCAGCATGAATAAGTAATAAAGTACAAAAAGGTCAGAGTCTCATTGACAATACTCCCACACCATCCACCCCCTTCTTCCCCCCACCCTGGTCCCATTCCCTGACTTCTTCACCAGAGGGAGATGTTTGGGGAGGCTTCCCTGGCAAAGGGTAGCTTTTTTACTTAATCCTAGAATTTAGAGTACATCTTGGGTATAAGGCAGTATCTTCTATACCAGTCAGGAGAACTTGTTTCATCTACACTTCAGGACAGAGAATTACAGAGAAAACCTTCTCCCAGACCTACATTCCTTACTTTTTAGCTTTATTCCTTTGCTGACCAAAAGAGTTTCTTTTCTTGTTCATCATTGCCACAGTTTTGGGTATGGGCTGTTTAGACCTCTTGGTCATTCAGTATGAATTAAACTAAATGGTGTATGTGTGTGGGGGGGGAGGTGTGGGTGTGTGGGGGTGTGTGTATGCCATCTTTGTGGGGCAAGTAATCACCATGAATCATGCTTTCAGAATTTCAGAATTGTGCTATTTTTCAGCTAATCCCAAACCAAGACTTCCTCCCATTCCTCAAAGGGAAGAAACTTAGTAAGGGAACAAGTACCAACACTCTGCAGCTCATCTTATCTATATCTACCTGTCTATCTATCTACAACTATATCTTAACCCTGTTTGTCTCAGTTTCCTCATCAGTAAAATGAGCTGAGAAGGAAAAGGAAAACCACTCCAGTATCTCTGCCAAGAAAACCCCCCAACATGGGGTCAAGAAAATCACACGTGACTGAAATGATTCCACAATAACAAATAATGTAATATATAATATCATGTTATATAGTATATCATAATAGTATAGTAACATTATATAATATAACATATCTATAGATAGAAATAGATATACATATACATATATATATATATATTTGCATCTTGGAATAAACTATTTTACAATGAATATTTATTTTCTGTTTAAAAAAACTAGGTAAATAAATTCTATGGCATGCCCCTAGTCTGCCAATCATAGTCATGTAATCCTTTCCAAAAAGAGAAATAGAGCTAACCTGGCATGACCTTCTCCTGAAGGAGCTACTCTGACTTGTGATTACTACTTCTTCTCCTAGCTGTTCATTAACTATCCCTTTAATAACATTTTCTAGAATTTTTCCAGGAACTGAAGTAAAGCTTGTAATTTACTAATTCACTTTCCTATTTACAAAACATCAGGATAACATCTGTCCAGCTCCAAGCCTCCCATTCTTCACAATCAGTTCCTTCAGCATTCTAGGTTGCAGTTAATCTCGACCTAGTGAAATGGTGTTCTCTTCCTATTAATCTTAGGTTTCAAACTCCCAAGTCTCTTGACTCCTGATTGGGTATTCTTTCTATTACATCATTCTTCCTTTTCCAGATTATGGCAGAGCAAATCAAGTGACATATTTATATTTTTTTTCTCCCAAATCTCAAGAGTTAAAGTTATATCAAATGAAATTCTCCTAGTTAAGGACACTTGGGTAGTTAATTGGCATTTGTAATTACATCACTTAAAAATAATCACAAATTATATATTCCCCATTTGAAACTTCTTCCTCAGACAGCCTTCCCCATAGAAGCCACGTGGTATAGGTGCCATGGGTTCCTCAAGTTTCCATTATTGAAATGTACTAGTAACTACATAAATCTCAGATTCCCCATTGCAGATCACCATTGAATCTGCTGAACAATGACATGGAAATTCTTTTTATCACAGGCCCAGGATGAAGACAGATGAACTTAGTGGAAACAACGCAGAAATGGGTATCTGCCCCCATCTCTCATTTTCAGGGTGATTAATGAGATGGGTACTTTTTTTTTTTACTCTGCTTGAAAACATATTGAGTTTATGCCTCTTCCCACTATGTTAAATATTGTTTCAGAATTACATTATCTCTCAAACAGATGGATGGGCTTGGTGCTATGCGCACTGCTGACAGTTTTCCTCAAGCAAAACATGGATTGGTGAGGGAGTCATTCAGCCATGATTACAGCAGGAAAAAGAGGTGAAAAACATACCGGTCTGCTTAGAACCTGCAAGTTTGCAGTATTCTAAAAGCAAAGGGATGAAAGTGAGCCCCAAAGGAGCTCTTTATGGAAAGCAAACCTGTCTATATGGGGAAGTGATTTTAAAAATAGCAATACCGTCTTATATTTGCAGTGTTTGATTTTTTTTTAAATTCCTATACAGACATTTTTATTCTCATCACAACTTTGTGAGGTAGGTAGGACACCACAGACACATAGTATTTTGGGAATTGACTTCAGTTAAGCCCACCCTTGAGATACAGAACATCATAGGGGATGCAGTCCTTTCCTTCAAATATGCTCGTATTACGCAGGTAAAAACTCACTGCCTCAGAAGGGACAGAGATAGTTGTATGAGAGTTCAGGCCCTTCTTATAAGAGAGATAAGTGGTAAGATCAGAGTAAAGAAGGGGAGAAAGTAGCTAATTCAAATTACTTCACTTCCAGAGAACTATAGTCAACATGGCCATTTGACTCCCAGCATGCTATAGTTAACTTTTTCATCATCATCATAGCTGTTCATAGAGACATTCAAAATTTACAGAATACTTCTACATATTATACCATTTGATCTTTTACACCATTGTTCAAGGTCTTTTAAAGATATGTCCATTTTACAGAAAAAGAAACTGAGTTTTAGAGGGATTAAGTGACTCTTCCATTGTCACAAAGCTGGCAAGTGTCAAGGGTGGAACAGAAACCCAGGTCTTCCTGACTCTAAGTTAACATTCCATTTCCTAGAGAAAACTACTGCCGAATTTACTTGGCAATTCTTGATCGTGCTAAGTTGGGCTATTATAGTCTTCATGACTTCACAATGTGATTATGTTTGTGTTTGTGCTCGTGTGTGGTGGTGGTGGTGGTGGTGGTGGCTTTGTGGCTACACAAAGAGGTAAATCTGGACCCCTAGGAAGGGTAGGCCATTTCTTGGAATTTCATTCTGTAGAAGGGAGGAAAGGGATGGGACTGGAAATGTAGGTTTTGAGGTTGGCCATCTTCTCAACACCCAAAGCGACCTGAAGATACTTCCTAAATAGCTAAGGTGAAGCTACCCTTCCATGAAGGAAGCCAGGACAACTGAACTTATAATTGTTTTTGTTTGTCCTTCATTCTTAAAGAAGACCAATGACATCACAAGGGTGACATCTTGATGTGCATGAATTTGATTTAAGTGAGGCAGAGAAATGGGGCAACTGAGTGGTAGAGACATAGGAAAAGTAAGCAGCAGCTGCTTTTCTCCATCGCTTTTCTAAAGTCTGGGCCATAAAATAATGCAATAAATCAAGCCTTGATTTATAGCAATTTCTGATTTCTAATGTTAAATGCACTGAAAATAGCTGGCTCTGGGACACTGTTGAGCACACCCTTGGGAGGCCTGTACACTTGAGTATACCTGGGCAATACTTAGATTCAGGAAGCACATGGTATATTAGGGGGTCAAGTAAAAGGCAACAGCCATCAGAGGCAGTACATTAGTGGCTAGAGTATTGGGCTTAGAGTCAGGAAGAGCTGCATCCTAATCCTGCCTTGGTTATTCCCTAGGTGTGTGACTCTGGATAATTCATTGAATCTCTCTGAGTCTCAGTTCCCTCTGTTATCAGATGAAAGAGCTCAATTCCATGACTTCCAAGGTTCCTTGTAACTCTAAATCTATGATCTAATCATTCTATGATCCTATGAAGCAGGTGGCAGAGGAGAAAGGGAGTATTGGAAGAAGTCAATAACAACCCAATTCTGTGTATATATGTGTGTGTATATGTGTGTGTGTGTGTGTGTGTGTGTGTGTGTTTCAAACCATGAATTCCATTTAAAAACTATTATAGAAGGCCTAGAAGGAAACAAGATTGAGAGGTAGAGTAAATCTCACACTCAAAAGGGGAAGGTTTAATTGAAAAGAACAAAAAAAAGTAACTTCTGTTCAGCTCAGCAGCCGAAGCGGCCCCACTGGGTATGTTTACTGGTGTTCAGCAGGAGAGGAACCATCTAGACATTGAAGAAATAGTCAGCGCGCATGTATGTAAGTGGCTGCAGACATTGTGAAGCAAATCCACAAGGAATTCCCCAAGACATGCACCTGAGCTAATGAATCCTGGTTTGCTGCAGATTTGTGGGTAGATATCCCAGAGTCATTTCTCCATTGAGAGGTTTTTGCATCTCCCTCATCAGACAATCTTTCAGCTCAGTCCTCCTGGGCGTGACTGTGCCTAGAAGAAGGGCATCATTGGAAGGAATGGGTATAGACACTCTTAGTGAATTCTCAGGCAGTTTGGGGTCAGCAAGATATGTGTTTCAACAATTAAGCTCTGTTTAGCATATGTTTACTAAGGGCCTACCTACTATGTACCAGACATATATGCTAAGTGCTGGAAATCTACAGATAAAAAATGTCACAGACTCTCTGTCCTCTGGGAACTCACCTTCTTCTGGGTAGCGATATGCGACACATACATAGACAAGTATAACTCAAGGTTAGGGTAGTGTGGAGGAACAGGAGAGAATGAGAGAAAGTGCTCTAGGAAAATTTGAGGAAGGAGGGAAAAATGGTTGGTTGGAATGATTGGGGGAGTCTAAATAGAGAAGGAAATGATACTTTCCTTTAAGAAAGATAAGGATTCAAAAAGTCAGAAATGAGAGGGCAGTGGAATTCAGGCCTGGTGGACACCCTGTGCAAAGGTATGGTGGCTGAAAGTAGCATGTTCAGTGTTGGGAATAGTTGGTAGTACAGATAGACAAAAATGCTAATGTGAAGTACATGAAGGCTAGAGAGTGAGCAATGTGAAATAAAGCTGAAAAATAGGCTCAGTCCAGTTGTAGCCTTCAATGCCAAGCTAAGAAGTCCAAATTTCATTTTAGAGGTAGCAGGGAAGTCATTAAAAGTGTCTGAATGGAGTGAAGGGAGCAAGCATTTTTTAAACACCTATTATGTGCCAGGCATTGTGCTAAGTGTTTCATAAATATCTCATTTTATCCTCACAATACCATAAGGAGGTAGATACTATTGTACTCATCCTAATATTGCCATTGAGGAAACTGAAACAGAAGTTAAGTGACTAGTCCAGGGTCAAACAGCTGGTGTTGGATTTGAACTCAGGACTTCCTGACTCTTAGGGCAGCATTCTACCTACGGCATCACCTAACTACTTGTGCATTAAGAAGTTTGTTTTGATAGCTTTGTGAAGCTGGGGACAGGAGATCTAAGAAAACCAGTGAGGCCATTACAATGATCTAGGTGAGAGGAGATAAGGGACTAGACCAGGATGGTAGCCACATGAGTGGTATGTCATGCGTGTAGACTCAATAGGACTTAGCAACATACCGGATACAGGGATGAGAGAGAAGACACAAGAAAGTATAACTGAGGTTTCCAGCCTGCTTGACTAGTGGTGCCAAACAGAGATCTGGGAGTTAGGAAGAGAGGTAGGATTTAGGGAAAAGATAGACTTCCACAACGGCTATTCAGTGGATTCACAGTACCAGAACATCAGATATGTTGACTTTGAGGTGTCTGCAGGATGGGTAAGGGAGAGATGTCCAACAGACATTGGAAACGTGCGGCTGAACCAGAGAGGAGAGGAGAGATAAGGAGTAGATCCATATCTTAGGGAGTCATCTGCGTAAAGGGGACAAGTAGCCATCTAACCCAGCACTAGAAGGGATTCGAGAGGAGGAAGGAAAGTAAAGATGAACTGATTTACAATATGGTCAAGATTATGAAGGGAGGTAAGTAAACTCAGAACCAGGTTTGGGTAATAGCCTGGGAAAGTAATGAGGGGGAAAAAGCATTGGAAGTCATGGTGATGACAAAGTTATATAAGTTGAGAAAAGTTAAGGCTTGGGAAGAGAGGAAATGATAACAGGCAAAAATATAAGAGGTAATATGAAGAAAGATAAAGAAAAAGGTGTATACACTAGGTGTATAGTATAGGGAGAAGAGAGAAAGTTTAGGGCAAAGCTTTGGGATACTTGGGGTAAAGAAAGAGGAGAATGAATCAGGAAAGGAATCTTACATGGAACATTTAAGTAGGTAGGAGAAGTAGGAAAGGGTGATGTTATACAGGGTAACTTCTAAGATCTAATTCTTCAGTGTACCTCAACCCCATATGAGGATGGTCATAGCTTTGATTTTTCAATTAACCATGAATTTTCTACTTTCATGATCACAAACTCTGAAATTTCTGTATCTGATTTATTTTTACCTCTTACAATTTCACCTTTTTCTTTATCTTTCTTCATATTACCTCTTATATTTTTGCCTGTTATCATTTCCTCTCTTCCCAAGCCTTAACTTTTCTAAACTTATATAACTTTGTCATCACCATGACTTCCAACGCTTTTTCCCCCTCATTACTTTCCCAGGCTATTACCCAAACCTGGTTCTGAGTTTACTTACCTCCCTTCATAATCTTGACCATATTGTAAATCAGTTCATCTTTACTTTCCTTCCTCCTCTCGAATCCCTTGCCTCCTTGTTCCATCACTGTTCATCCCGTCA
>CM053581.1:181590748-181636679 GCA_028627135.1 Pseudochirops cupreus | reverse complement strand
TTTTCCTTCTTTTTTTTTTGGAAGCTGACTTGCACACAGACACACAGGTAGTAAGCAGCAAGTGACTAAGATCAAATTTCAACGCAAGGCCTCCTGACTCTAGGGCCAGTGTTCTATTCACTGCGCCACCTAGCTGCCCTTCTGTGTTATTTTCCCTCATGCCATGCTGTCTCAGAAAATGAACTCTAAGGTCCAATAGTTAAATGTCTCAAAGACTAATGATTAGCATTTTACACAGTTGGGAGGGAAATTAAGTTCAGAGAGAGAAAAAAAATCAGGAAATATTTAAGTAACAGTTGGAGACAATGCAATTGAAATTCTTCCTAGCTCGTTTTTATAGATAAAAAACACCCCAGGAGTCAGTGTGGTTAAGTAGGGCTGTAAAGATTAGTAAACTAAGGAGAAGAAGGGTTTTTTCAAACTTACAACATAAAGTAGAAGCCTGGAGTACAAGAAGATAAGGGTGATCTATAAAACACAAAAGAGAAAATTGCCAAGGTAATGAGAGGGGCTAGACACAGGGCAGCAAATAGTGGTCAAAGTCAAGTTTCTGAGAAGTATCATTTGTGATGTAATACAAATGAAGGTGAAATGGGCTGTAGAAAGTCATTATATCTGGAAAAGCACAATCATAAATTACACCTCACATTTATTCAGTGCTATATCATTCACAAAGCACTTTCATATATCTTCCTGTTTGTCTCCACAATAGTCCTGTGTGGACAGTCCTGTGGTGAATAACACATCATTTCTATTTTGTCACAGCAAGATGACCAAGTGTTCCTTGGGATGATGTTTCCTATAGCTTTGGGATGCATGATGAAATCAAATGTGACAAACAATCCATACAGGAAAAACCAAATGGATAAAGGATGCCTGTTTAGACTACAGCAAACAGGTGGATGGACCATCTGTGGAACTGGTCTATTAATATATGGATCTTGGAAAGATGTTTCTCATGGACAATGAGCTGAGTTCAGACTTGAATAAGAGGAAGCAAGTAGGGCTGGATTGCTGTTGGGAAACTGAGTAGCATTTCAGTAGTCCCAGGCTGCTCCCTAAAACCAACTCTCATCTTTATAATGCCATCTTCTTGTGGTGATGCCAAATGATTTTGGATAGCATAATCATCAAACAGTCAAAATTATGGGTCATCCAAAAGATGATAGAGGCAGGGTAAGCATAAGGCTAAAGCAGATTAATAATGACACTTGACTGCAAGATATCCAGATTATGAACACAAAATGTGGGCAGGTCGTGTAGTGAGAACAAGAGATAACAGATAGATGGACTGTGTACATTGTTACTTATGATAATTTGAAAATAGCCCAGGTAAGACCTTTAGCATGTTGGGGATACTTTAAATTAATGGGAGGTCATGGACAAGAGCCACATCGGATGGATACTTGGTGTCTCAGTGAATAATGCATTGGGCTGAGAATCAGACACTTACTATCTGTGTGACCCTGGTGACATCACTTAATCTCTTTCTGCCTCAGTTGACTCATCTGTAAAATGTGGATAATAATAGCAGGGTTTTTGTGAGCATTACCCTACCTTACCCTACCCTACTAACATTTCCCTGTAGTAGAATTAATTGAATTATGAAATGGCTGCGTGGGTTCCTTCAGGTAGCTAGATGCCACTCTAGATGGCAGATTTGGCAAGCTGGCGGGGTGATCATTAGCTTCAAAAATGACAGCTTCAGGGGTCACGTGCAGAAAACAAAATGATCTCTTGTGGAGCAAAATCTTGGAGTACCTTCTGCAGAAGGTGTCAGTGGTGCTTTGTGCTCGTCACCCATGTTTAAAAATGTCTTGTTTGGGTATTCATGGTCTCCCAAGGGCTGGATTCAAAATCTAGGGACTAGAGACAAAAAAGTCTGTGGCCTAATTGAACTGTCACTCAGTGTAGTCAGTCGGTAACAAAAAAAAAGCTAAATTGGCAACAAGATTGCCTCAAGGATTACAAAACCCAGTAAAAGGACAATATGGTAGGTAGAAAGAGTACAGGACTTGGAGCCAGAGGACCCAATGACTTTGGTTGAGACACTTCCTCTCTGGGTTTTAGCATGGTATTTCGATGGTGCAGTGGTTAGAGCACTAGAATTAGCGTCAGGAATAACTGAGTTCAAATCCAGTCTCAAATATTTAATGTGTGACTGGACAGAAAGTCATGCAATCTCTATCTGACTCAGTTTCCTTATTTATGAAATGGGGATAATAATAGCTTCACACTCACAGGGCTGTTCTGAGAATAAAATGAGATATCTGTAAAGTACTTTACAAACCTTGAAGTGTTACACAAATGTTATTATTTCTATTGTTATGATCTAGTAACTGTGGTTTCCCTGCTGTCCTCACACAAGATTCTCCAGGTCATCATTCTATGCCTTTCCACTGGATATCACTCATGCTTGCAATGCACTTGGAATGCTGCCTTACCTCCACCTCCAAGCTTCCCTGCAAAAATCTCACCTTTTGCAGGAGTCCTATCCCAGTTCCTGGCTGGATCCTCTAAAATTATCTCCTATTTACACAGTATATATTTTCTATATACTGTGCTGTTATTCAGTCATTTTAAGTCATGTCTAATTCTTTATCACCCCTTTTGGGGTTTTCTTGGCAAAGATACTGGAGTGATTTGCCATTTTCTTCTCCAGTTCTTTTTACAGATGAGGCAAACAGGGTGAAGTGACTTGCCCAGGGTCATACGCCAAGTTTCTGAAGTTGAGTTTGAACTCATGAAGATGAGTCTTCCTGATTCCAAGCCTGGTGCTCTATCCACTGCACCACCTAGCTGTCCCTATATGCTGTACTAGTTGTTCCTGTATTTGGTGCTGGCTCCCTTAGAATATGAACTCCCTGAGGGTGGGGACTGAGGTGTGAATTAGCTGTCTTCTTGATACTCATGCCATCTCAGCAGTTTCTTCCTGACTTGAGTTCCAGTCTGACTAGTTTGTTTCCGACTTTGAGACTTCATATATGCCATGGTTTTTTTTCCTTTTTTGTATTTCCAGTGCATAGACCAATGCCTGGCACATACTAATTGCTTAACAAATGTTATTTTACTGAGTGGCTGACTAGGCCTCAATTTCTTTCCCCTAGGGTTAGACTTGGATGACCTTTAAGGTCCCTTCTATCTTTATTTCTTTGACTCTATAATTAATCATTTTTTCATTTAACAGACATTTATTAAGCACTGCTGCAGGGTCTACGCGTGAGGCAATATACTGTGTGCTGGGCACACACCTAGAGTCCTCAAGGAGCTGTCATTCTACAGTGGTGTACAAAACCACACAACAGCAAATGCCAAATAAATTGAGTCAGGAGAAAGGATTATCAACTAGGGTGACCAGTAAAAGCTTCACAGGAGAGGGGGCCCTTTAACTTGACCTGAATGGCCTTTTACCACTGAGCTCCTTTCCAGCTCTAGATATAAGACTGTAAGATTCTATGAAATGAAAGCATCTAAGAGACAAGGTGTAGTGGATAGAGTGCTGGGTCTGGAGTCAGGAAGACTCAACTTCCTGAGTTCAAATCTGGCCCTGGGCACTTATTAGCAGTGTGATCCTGGGTAAGTCACTTAACCCTGCTTGCCTCAGTTTCCACATCTGTTATAACGACTTGGAGAAGGATGTCAAACCATTCCAATAGCTTTGCCAAGAAATCCCAAATAGGGTCACCAAGAGTCAAACACAACTGAAAATGACTGAACAACAACTAAAAGAAATAAGGAGGTGAGCAGGGGGTGCACTTTAGACATGAGGAAAGGAAGAAGAGGTGTGGAGAGCTGGTATGAAGGCACAGAGATCAGGGACGGGGTGGTGGGAGTGGACCATCAGGTAGTCTACCTTGATTGGAAGGTAGAGTGCACGAAGGGAAGTAAATAGGTTGGAAGATATTCTTCTACAATTACTGGCTTAAGACATCCCAAGGAGAGCAGGATGCCCCATAGAGCCAAAGAAAGCCGATTATTTTCCTTCTGCACCGCCTATAGCTTTTTGCTTTAAGAAGGCTGGGTAGGTGGTTGTCTGAGGAGGTGACGTTTCTGGAGAATTCCAACAGGAAGACTCGTATCTTCTTTGATCATTTTATCAATCCTCCTTTGAATCTGCAGCCCTTCCTAAGAGGCAGTGGCTAACTTGGTGTGTGTTCTGTCTTTCTGTAAACTATAAATTCCTGTAGGATAGTGTCTGACAGTTTGTGTTCTGTCTGTAAGTTCCCAGAATAGCAATGGATGCAAAGAGGGTTGTCCAACAAGGCATCTTGTGATATAGTGGAGACAGCACCTGATGTGGCATCAAAGGACCTTTGAATGCCTGTATGACTTTGGGCGAGTCACTTGACCTTGGGGCCTAAATTTTCTCATCTGGAAAAGGAAGGAATTGAACTAGATAACTTTTGAGGTCCTTTCTAGCTCTTGATCAATGATCCTAATGATGTTATCGATAATAGTGAGGTTGGGGGATGGGGAGGAGATGAACAAGCTTTTTAAATGTATCTACTATGTGACAGGCACATACTACTAATATTATATCATTTGATACACTGGGAGGTAGGTGCTATGATGGTCAGAGGCAGATAGAGGCTGAGTGACTTGTCCAGGATCACATAGCTAGTAAGTGTCTGAGGCTGGATGTGAACTCAGATCTTCCCGACTTCAGGTCACCCATCTCACTTCACACTCATTGCTTCATTTCATAGGACCACAGAATCTTAGATTTAGCAAATCAAATGAGATAATGTTTTGTAAACCTCAAAGAACCCTAAAAATGTGAATTATCATTACTAAGATGAACTTCTATAATGTGGAAGTTGCTCTAGGAACTTTGGGGAATGGGGAATTTAAGGCACTTAGGGGATGTAGCCTTGATGCTATTGACAGATGTTGACCTTCTACCACAAGCCACCATGCCTGCTTCTGCTCAGGAGACTTCTTCCAGCCCACACTCTACTTCAAGAATGACCAATGGTTCACCAGTCTGACACCAGAGGGAATGCTCCCCCTATTGGTTTTGCCTTCTCTTGAGCAGCCAGGGCACTGAGCACCTGACATCCTATGTGGATTTTGCAAAGCTTTCGAAATTTGAAATCCCTCGTTTGATTCGGCTCTTAACTAAGGCTCTGGACCATGAGAGAACTCATTTCTCTTCTAGAAGCAAGGGGCATTGCCAAAGTTTTTCAGTGCCACAAAGCACCTAGAAGCAGCCTGGATAATGAGAGAAAAAGAGGCTTGAGCTGAGTTGGGGGAGAGGGATGAAAATGTCATAGGCCTTGCCTTACTTCCCTTGCTCGATTATAGCGAATAAAGGGGGTAGTAGCATCCCCCAGCTTCTCTGTTCTCTCAGAAAATGCTAACTTCCAGAGTTAGGAAAGAGTCTCCCAAGATACCATGGCTATATGGTGTCTGCTGTAGAAATGCTCAGTGAAGTTTTGCCTCTGGCAAGGTCATTTTCCTTCTCGGAGTTCACATTTTCCATTTTAGATGTACTTAGAAGCTGCCTCTTCCCTTGCTTAATGAAGGTTAACTGAGACTTATTAATCACTCAATCGACAAGATTTTTTGAGTACCCAATGATGTGTCCTGGGAGGAGGGGGTGACTATGGAGAGTGAATGAAGTAACTGACAGGGTATCCAGGTGCCATAGACTCATTTGTAACCTTGGACAGTAGGGATGCTTTCCAGAACGCCCCGTTTTTGTCTGAAAAATGTGAGGTTGGGTGTGTGTGTGTGTGTGTGTGTGTGTGTGTGTGTGTGTGTGTGTGTGTCTAGATTTCAGAGTATGAGGGATTACATACAATGCAATAGAAGGAGGTTTGAGCCCAAGGCTCAAAACCAGCCTGTTAGTACAGGTCACAGCATCACTATGGGCCGCACTTTCCTTGGTTGTTAAATGAAAGACTATGACTACGTGACCAAGAAATTTCTTCCCCGAGCTAAATCTGTGACACCATGAAATGCATGGTTCCCCTTCCACCAAAACCTGGGTGAGACTCATACAACGTAATTTAATATTTATTCATTAAGTGCTTACTCTATGCCAGATACTATACCATATGCCAGGGAAATTGACAAAAACAATGTAGTTCCTGCCTTCAAGGGGCTTACGTTCTACTGGGGAGGGGGGTGTGGTGGTTAACAGGCACACAGATAAGTAAATATAAAATACCAATGAGGTAAATGCAGAGTAATTTGGTAAGGCTGGAAGGGAGAAGTAACAACAATTAGAAGAATCAGAAAAGGCCTAACATGGGAGGTGGCATTTAACCTGAACCCTGATTGCAGCTAGGGCTTCTAGGAACTGGAAGTGAGGAGACAGCTTGTACAGTCTCAGAGACAGAAGACAGACTGTTGTATATGGGGAAGAGTAAGTTGTCAGTTTGTCTGGAACATAGTGTTCTTAATAGGAAATAATATGACATGAATCTGGAAAAATAAATTGGTACTGGGTTCCCACTGCCATATGTTAGTGGCACACTGGCTCTGGAGAGATAGAAACCTAACAAGACAAAAAAAAATAACTCTAAACCCTATTACATGGATAATAATGCCACTCCCACCTTGCCTGTGCCATGGCCTCTGAGGGCCAAATCTGCCAAACATCCTAAATGTATGGTATTATGGGATAGCCCCCAGTACCAATCAGAGAACGTGCGCCCAGTTGATGCCAGAGGCTCCTGAGTAGATCAGGCCGAAACTCTGGCCCCAGAGGACCATGACTGGAGGCAGCTTGTTTAACTCAGAAGTTCCACTTTGGCAAAGGGGCTGACCAACCAAGAAGTCTTGGGACTTTTAGGATAAAAGTCTCCGTATTCCAGCAAGGATTTTCAAGACAGGTGCTCTAGTTCCTGTTACTGACTTGGCCTGAGACAACTTCAACCAAGCTCTCTGTAGTCTCTCTTCCTGTGTTGCTGACTGGTCCTTGCCAACTTTGGATTTTCTCAATTCTTATTTATTTAACTTCCCTCATCACCAACTCCAAGTGATTCCTTTGAAACTTGCTAGTATAGTATCTTAAAAGCCACTTTTTGCCTATATACTGATACCTCCTGCTACCATAACAGCCCTGGGCTATTTGACAATGAATATCATTTCTTCCCTCTCTCCCAGGTCAAGTCAGGCTTGCCTTTGAGGAAGGGACCCCTGGTTTCCCAGCATGGTTCCAAATGAAACCAAACTGTGACAACTTCATCTTAGCCATGACCAGATGTCAGGCTTCTTTCCTTTAAAAAAAAAAAAGGAAAAAAGAAAAGAGAAGTTAATAGAGGGGAAACCCAAGTCAGGAAGTAAAAGTGGATGTGATAAAATATTAATGTGATGTATTAAATATTTTCAAAGGTATAAGGGAAGACGATTAAGAACTCCCAGGAAGGATGGTGATGCCTACTTTTAAGATAATAATGTACACTTGAATTATGCCCTGACCAGGGGGTAGAGGGTATCCTGTTCAACTCAGGGGACTTATGAGCCAGATCCAGTGGGTTGAAGACGCTCCAAATGAGTTGCAGTTGTAACCAGTTGTGTGTGTGTGTGTGTGTGTGTGTGTGTGTGTGTGTGTGTATGAACACAAGAGCTAAGAGATGTGAGGACAAGCTTATGCATAAGCAAAGGGATAATCAATCCACTAAGGAAACCTTGAGAACAAGGACAGAGAGGAATCATGAACAATTGAGCTAGTAATATCTGGCTGGAAAAAGGAAGGGAAGTGAGAAGGAAGAGAGTCTAGTACTCTAGTACATAGTAGATGGTGATAGGTTAGTTAAGAAGGTAAAGAAATGAAATTTGAGGTTCTTAGGATTCAGGGGACCCTGATTAACACTGGGAAACAAAGTTTTTGTTGGGAAGAATTTTTTTTTTACTTCAAACTAAATGAAATCAATTTGAAAAATAAAAGATTCTTTTAACCTTCAGAGATTTGGAAGGTTAGAAGAGAGAGCCTGACTTAGACTATGGGACAAAGGATGTTCTACTCAGAATACAGAATCTTGGGACTAAGGTCTCAAGAACATTAGACAATAAAAGGGGATGATATCAGACAACAAGAGACATGTGAAGGACTCATTCAGAGTCCATAAATCAAGTAACATTCCACTAGTACTTCATGTCACCTTCATATAAGAGTTAAAGATGACTTGCATACTTAAACCAACCATGTGTATTGTACCTTTGTGTAATCTACACCAGGGGCAGGAGAAAGTGTACCAGGAAGGAGAGGAAAGCTAGAACATTGGGCTGAATTTAATAAGATTAAATAGGAATAAATGTAAAATTTTACACATAGGTTCAAAAAATCAATGTCATAAATACAAGACAGGGAATGTGTGTCTAAAATGCAGTTCATCCAGAAAAATCTGGGAGTGTACTAAAAGCACTAGAAGAATTCCTTGAAGGATCAAGCTGTATAGCTGACATAGCATAATTTCTTTAAAAAAAGAAAACCCATACAGCAAAGAAAATACAGACAGCAGGAAGAAAAAGTTTTATTTCACAGTAAATTTTATTATCTTTTTGTACTCAGCTGAATTCAAGGGGCATTTGAACAGATAGGAGAAATTATAGTAAAGTTACCCAAAAAATCTTGTATCTAATTCTTCTAGTGCTAAAGGGTTACAAGTTTAACATGAATCAGAATATGGCAGTGAAAAAAACCCCAACAGAACTGGAATATTTAGTTGCATTGAGATCTAGTAACACCCACTCCCCCACCAAAAAAAAAAAGGGGATGATAATTCTACTTTATTCTGCCCTGGTTAGAACACATTTCAAGGTTGCTTTGTAAAAAGGACCTTGTAAAAAGGAGAGTAGAGGAAGAAAGGGAATAAACATTTAAATAGCCTATTGTGTGCCAAGTACTGTGCTAAGTTCTTTACAAATATCTCATTTGATCTTCACAATACGCTGTGATATAAGTGCTATTCTAATCCCCCATTTTTAAAGTTGAGGAAACTGAGACAAACAGATGTTAAGTGACTTGTCTAGGGTTACACAACAAGTAAGAGTCTAAAGCTCAATTTGAATTCAGATCTTTAGACTCCAGCTCCAAAATTCTATCCACTACACCACTAGCTGCCTCACTGCATTGTAAGAACGACTTTGATAAGCTGTAGGGCATCCAGAAGAGAGCCAAGAAAGATGCGGAAGGACTTTGAGATCATAATGGAAGTCTGCAAGTGATGGCTGAATGACCATTTCTCCAGTATGTTATAGAAGGAGATTCTTATGTGGTTAGGGATTGGACTTCATGGGCCTCTGAGGTCCCTTCCATTTTTGAGATGATATAAAGGGTCATGAATCTGGGGACAGGTCTAGTTTTTGTTTTGTTTTGGTGCTGGTAATGATGGGAAATTCTTATTCCATGAATAGTGGTGGTGGAAAGCTATGCAATGCAAAGAGTGGCAAGAACCTAGCTTTGGGAGCTAAGAGTTCAAGGGTTGCTCTTATAGAATTCTTCATGTCAGTACACAACTCAGAGAAGTGTGATAATATAACATAGACTACATAACAGTGTGATAATATCACATAGACTGAGAAAGCAAATGGAGAGTGGGTGATTTACCAAAAAAAGACACTCAATAGTTTGTCTTCCAGTAGAGTAGCTGGCCATCTAAATTTGATCTGTCATTATCATTATTGTTGTTACTATTATTGTTCTAGGAGAATAGTGAAGCTCAGCAACTAACTTATGGACGAAAAATGCCATTTTTAAATGCATCTTTGAAGCCGTATGTGACACTGATAATTAGGAAATTCACCAGGAAGTCTTTTTTTTCAGGCATAGGGACTACAGTGCAAACTGCCCCATTGCCAATCAGCCAACAATCTGGGACATCTTGGAGAAGAGAAAGCAACAAACAGTGAAGAAAATACAGAGAAAGAAAAAAAAATAGAATGGAAGGAAGAAAGAATGCCAAGCCTTCAGCTGTCAAGTCTCTAAGGTCAAAACTGGCAGAGGCTGACGGTTCTTTCATTTATGTTCCTCGACGTCTGTCAGCGAAGGCAATCGTGAGTAAAAGCTGTAGCTGCCAGGAAAGGAATTGTCTTTTGTGTTTAGTAACAACCTTCACAGTTCAGATGCTTCCTGGCCACAGGTAGGATTGTCCATTGATACTTTGGGTGGAGAGAAAGGTCAACAATCCCAAAGTCATTCATCTATAGCACACCTTCTACCAAGTGCTTTCTTCACAGCAAAGTTGTGATTTCCCATTTTGTGGATGGGACAACTGAGGTGCAGATTTTCCCAAAGAAACACAACAAGGATCTATTAGAGCCAGGACACAGACCTCAAGTTTCTTGATTTGAAGTCCAGCATTCTTTCCATTCTAGCTTTTAGGGACTGAACATTCAGTTAATATTTCCTCATTAAATCTGACTCTTTAAACCTCAAAGCCTGGCCTTGGGGATAGGCTCATGTCTTTGGATTGCATTCAGATGATCATGTGTCAAATATTTCCAGCAAAGGGAAGCAATGAGATAGAGTGGAAAAGATCATGGGAATGGAGTAGAAGGCAGGGCAGGGTACTGTATAGCAGGCTACCCTTGGAGTTATGAAGACCTGTGTTCAAATCCAACCTATGACACTTTTGTGATACTGGATTAATCAATAAACCCCTCTGAGTCTCAGTTTTTTGAGGTGGAAATAGAGATACTGTACTGATAATACCTTTCCTGAACAGGGCTGTAAGGAAGCTCAAAAGAGCTAATTTATGTGGATGTTTGCAAGCAGCTAGGGATTGTAGTAGATACAATATTGAACCCAGAATTGGGAAGGCCTGAGTTCAAATCTAGCTTCAGACACTTAATTAGCTGACTGTGGGCATATCATTTAAATGGTCTTGGTTTCCTTATCTGTAAAATAGGTATAATAATAACATCTACCTCCTAGGTAGGTGTTATTCAATAAATGAGATAGCGTATGGCCAGTGCTTTGTAAGCCTTAAAGTGCTATATAAATATTCGTCATCATCATCATTATTAGCATCCTCCACTATATAAAGGTCAGCTATTATTATTAATAACATGCAAGTGCCATGTAAAATGTCAGCTTTTATTATAATGAACAATGAAGTACTTTATAAATGTTGAATTAGTCCCAGCTCTGCTGCTAACTAGTTGTGTGACTTTGGGCAGTTTGCTTAAACTCTCTGAGCTTTTGCTTCCTCAACTATGAAACAGGGAGATTAGATAATCTCTAAGGGTTGCATCTGATCCAACATTCTATGACTGGGTAATGCAGGTTGGAGAATATTGCATTTTTTAAAAATCACTATTATAGCCCTCCTTTTAGTAGAAATCATGCTCAACATAAAAGCTTTTATTATATAGTTATTAGTGTGTTAGTTCAAAATAACTTGGGAAAAAAGAGAGAATAGTTGTCCCTGTGAATGACTTTGAAAGTCAGGAAAAACCCATCTTGCAGTTAAATCATGATGACGCTGGCATTTACATGTGTCAGTTTTAATAAATGATCCCCTTCATTATCATGATTTCCATTTGCTGTACAAGTGAATGCAATGGAGGACTCTGGGCAATGATGCCAAATGACAGGGGTAACTGATTTTCTCCTGATGGCCAGGATTGCTACCTAACTGCAGGATTATTGACATTAAACTTCAATACACCCCAAGGGGGAAAAATCAAATAGCATTTCAGTGATTCCTTTTCTAAAAGGCCCTAACCTCAGAGAGACATTTCTTTCCATTCCAACTCTGCCACTTTGGAAATTTGGGCAGGCTCTTTCACCTTTATGGGCCTCAGCTGCCCCATCTGTAAAGTAAAGGAGTTGAAACAGATGACCTTTAAGGTTCTTTCGAGCTCTAACTCACGTCATCCTGTTCAGATGAATTTGGACATTGTGGTCCATTCACATCTATTTATCCTGGAAATTAGAGTTCTCTAAATTCATGGACAGACTCCTTCTTCGAGTTTATGTAGACAGGAAGAATATTTGCAACTCCTTTCTTTTCAAACTCTACTCCTCTCTGGAAGTTAGAGTTACTACAGTCTTAAGATCTGAACAAAAAGTAACTGGCATTTAGATTAAGCTCCGTGTTTTTTGGTTGGTAGTGATGATATCCCTAATCTGCTGGTCTGAGGCACCTTCCATGAAGCTTTTTTGTGGTCTTTGTGGTCTTTTTTTTGTGGGGTGCAGACTCTGGTTCCATACTGAAAAGATGTTAATTTTGTTGAGATGGAACAAAATCTCCCATTTGGCCATCATTGGTTTGGGTTGCTCGACTATCTCAAGAAGGTGGAAGTTGTTCAACAAGGAGACTTTGCCAGACGGGAACAGAGTATATACCTAGGTCAATCCAGCACAGAACAAGGGCTCCCCCATCACCCTCATCACATGTATAAGCTTTCTTGGTTAAGCTATCCTTTGAGTTATTAGTGTCCCTACTTTACAGATGAAGAATACAAGGTTCAGAAAAGTTTAGACTTGCCCATGATCACACAGATTGCAACTGTCAAAGGCAGGATTTCAATTCAGGTCTATCTGATTCCAAGTTC
The DNA here is from genome assembly GCA_028627135.1 of Pseudochirops cupreus. Taxonomy (NCBI): domain Eukaryota; kingdom Metazoa; phylum Chordata; class Mammalia; order Diprotodontia; family Pseudocheiridae; genus Pseudochirops; species Pseudochirops cupreus. The sequence continues at coordinate 181,624,169 of CM053581.1, read as the reverse complement.
ATTACTTTATCCTCTATGAAATGTTTCCTCCTCAAAGACCTGGAAACAATAGCCCTGAAAAAGTTTGTAGGGAGACATGGAACCAGAGGTAAGTGTGACTAAAAGTGTTCTAGGTAAGGTAGCCAAAATTCCCATTTTAAAAATTGCTGATACTGAGAGCAAAGGAACAATAATGTATCGAAGATCACACAGAAAATCAGGGGTAGAATCAGGCTCCATAACCAAATACCCTCACTCCTACTATGTCAACACTGATTTGAATTCCACCAATCTCCTCCCCCCCCCCCCCACTTCACTCAGTGCCTTCTACTCCCTTAAGCCTTGCCGGATTCCTCTTCACCAGTGGGTTTTTTTTCCCTTACCTAATCTAGAAGTTGTTTGGCCCATTTGGGGTCCTAGAGCCAGAGGGAAAGTGAACCTTTCAGGCTATCTAGTCTAACTCCTCATTTTGAAGATAAAGAAAGTGAGAACCAGGAATGTAAGGTGACTGGCCCAAGGTCACTGAGGTGTTAAACATCAGAGGCAAAATTTGAACCCAGATCCTCTGACTCCAGAGTCAATTTTTTTCTCACTGTTCTTTCATATTTATTCAACATGTTCTAATCTGTATTGCATTTATTTGTATACCTTTCTTAACTCTCTACCAGACTTGTATGAACTATTTGTATGTATGAATGTATGAATCTATGTATGAATTATTTCTTAGTCATATTTGTATCTTACCCCATTGAAATCTCCAGGTAGGGCTCCTTTCACTATTGCAAGGGCTTCATATATATTTTATATTGTATTTGACTCCAACAAAGTAATGTCATTTAGGTGCTCTTTGAAAATGAAGGACCAGGGGGCGGAGTCAAGATGGCAGTGTAGAAGCAGGAAAACTCTGTGGCTCTCCCCATAACTACCTCAAATACCTATAAAATATGACTCTAAACAAATTTTAGAGCTACAGAATCCACAAAGTGACAGAGAGAAACAAATCTCCCACTGAAGGTAGCTCAGCAGGTGGACAGGAAGGGTTCATTAGAGCATGCTGGGAGCAGAGCCCAGCCCCACATGAGTCCCTGGTTTTAGCCCTAGGGTGGCCCAGACCAAATGCTAGAGCATTTGGGAGAGGGGATCACCAGCAGCTGTGGTGGTTTCCAGAATTATCAACCCATAAATGCCAAAGACAAAGCACAAGGTCAGTGGAACTCCACTAAATCTGGGGGGGACAGAGTGTGGTCCAGCTTCTGCCCCCAGAGCTACAAGTGGCAGAAGCAGCAGCCCTACAACTGCCTCCATGTGGCTGCTTCAGAGCTCCCAGCCTGTAGATTGTAGGGGGCCAAGCGACCATTCAGAGGCTAAGCACTCTTGCCTTAACCTGCCTGGATCAGGATCGTGGTCTTAGGTGGTGGTCCTGAGGTGTGTAACCAGTGAGCCAAAGATGGTGGGGGCTATAGAGATGGCACCCTCCTAATAGCTCTGGCAGCTGTGAAAACCCCAGCAATTTGGGACAAAGCTCTCCCCTCTGGAAGCAGAGTTCTACTGTGGCAAAGAGCTCAGAAGTCAACATGAGCAAGCAAAGGAAGCAAAGCAAGCACAGCCATCCAACTTTAGATTCCTTTTTTAGGGACAAAAAGGATCAAAGCACAGAATGGGAGGAAGACAACACAGTCAGAACTCCTGCACCAAAAGCTTCCCAGAAAAATATAAACTGGTTATAGGCCATGGAAGAGTTCAAGAAGGATTTTGAAAATCAAATATGAGAAGTGAAGGAAAAACTGGGAAGAGAAATGAGAATGATGAAAGAAAATCATGAAAAGAGAGTCAACAACCTGACTGAAGAAAATAACACCTTAAAAAATAGACTAACTCAAATGGCAAAAGAGAACCAAAAAGCCAATGAGGAGAAGAATGCCTTAAAAAGCCGAATTTGCCAGATGGAAAAAGAATCTCAAAAGTTCACTGAAGAGAATAATTCTTTCAGAATTAGATTGGAGCAAATGGAAGCAAATAACTTTATGAGAAATCAAAATACTATTAAACAGAGCCAAACAAATAAAAAATAGAAGGCAATGTGAAATATCTCATTGAAAAAAGCATTGACCTGGAAAATAGATCCAGAAGAGACAATTTAAAAATTATTGGACTACCTGAAAGCCATGATACAAAAAAGAATCTAGAAATCATCCTTCAAAAAATTCTCCAGGAAAATTGCCCTGATATTTTAGAACCAGAAGGCAAAATAGAAATGGAAAGAATCCATTGATCACCTCTTGAAAAAGATCCCCAAAAGAAAACTCCTAGGAATATTATAGCCAGGTTCTGGAGTTCCCAGAGCAAGGAGAAAGCATTATAAGCAGTCAAGAAGAAACAATTTGAATATTGTGGAAACACAATCAAGATAACACAGGGATCAAAGGGCTTGGAATATGATATTCTGCAGATCAAAGAAGCTAGGATTAATACCAAGAATCACCTACCCAGCAAAACTGAGTATAATGTTTCAGAGGAAAATTCATTCAATGAGGAAATTGTCATTCAATGAGATGGAGGACTTTCAAGCATTCTTGATGAAAAAACCAGAACTGAATAGAAAATTTGACATTCAAATACAAGAAGTAAGAGAAGCATGAGAAGGTAAACAGGGAAAAGAAATCATGAGGAACTTATCAAAGTTGAACTATTTATGCCTACATGGAAAAATGATCATTGTAACTTATTAAACTTTTCTCGGTATGAGGATAGTTGAAGGGAATATAAATGTATACACACACACACACACACATATATACATACATACATGTCTATATAGGAGGGTATATATGTATATGAATACATATGTGAGTGAGTGCATGTATGTGTACAGGTATACATAGACAGAGGGCACAGGATCAATTGAATAGGAAGGGATGATATTTAAAAGATGAAATTGAGAGGTGAGAGAGGAATATAATGAGAAGAGATGGGGAGAGACAGAATGGGATAAATTATCTCATATAGAAGAGGCAAGGGATAACTTACAATGGAGGGGAAGAACAGGAAGGCAAAAATGAATGGGCCAACCTTACTCTCATTGAATTTGGCTTATGGAGGGAATGTCATACACTCTGAATTGGGTATCTTGCCCTACAGGAGAGTAAGAGGGAAGGGGATGAGAGGGGGGACGATGGAGGGGAGAGCAAGTTGGGGGGGAGGGTAGTTAGAAGCACACACTTTTGTAAAGGGAAAGGGACAAAGTAGAGAATAGAACAACTGGGGGGGGATAGGATGGAGGGAAATGTAGTCAATCTTTCACAATATATCCATTATGGAAATGTTTTGCATGATTACACATGTACAACCTATATTGAATTGCTTATCTTCCCAATAATGGTGGGAAATGAGGGAGGAAGGGAAAGAATCTGGAATTTAAAGTTTAAAATCAAATGTTTTAATGTGTACATATATACATATATACATAAAATTTTTATTTACATGCAACTGGGAAATTAGATATACAGGCACTGGGGTATGGAGATCAATCTTGCCCTACCAGAAAGTCAGAGGGGGGGATGAGAACAGATTGGGGGAGGGGGTATTCAATGGGATTGCTGTTTTGATGTGGTTGGTAGGGGAAAGATGGGGAGAAAATTTGTAACTCAAAATCTTGTGGAAATGAATGATGTAAACTAAAAATAAACACAAAAGTTAATTTTAATAAAAAAGAAAAAATAACAGCAAAATTCATCTGGAAGAACAAATGGTCAAAAATGTGAAGTGGAATAAATGAAAAAAGTGAAAAAAAGAAGAGAAAATGAAGGACAACCAACTAACAATATTATTTTTATACATATATTTATATTGTATCTTGTATTTGCACATTAGCATTAATTGTACTTATATATGTATTAAATACATATTTATATTATATTGCATCTATAATGTATATGTTATGTATAGTATTATCTTATAAAATGTGGACATGATAGGTTATACATATAATTTATACATTATCTTGTCCAATGTATACATTATAGATGTGTATTCTCTTGTATAATGTATACATTATATGTTGTATATAATATATATGTTATCTTGTATAATAATGCATATTATATATACATGTAATATACATTATCTATATTTCTGGTAGAATCTCAGCTCCTTGAGGGCAGGAAATATTTGATTTTTCATTTTCTTTGCATTTTCAGTACCTAGCACAATCCTTGACATCTAATAGGCATTTGAGGAATGCTTATCTAATTGAATTTACTAAGAGCAATTTAATAAGTGCCTATGGATTGTTTTTCATTGTATCAGGTGGCTTTGGCTACTCCACTATTAGGAATGGTCTCAATGTGAAAAAAACATTCTTCTCTATGATCATTGTTGCAAAATAAGGCAGACTGTCATGTCAGCATCCAATGCTGTTCTGTTTCACTGCACTGGAGAATTTTATCTGTCGATTTGAATCCCAAACCTATTTAGGATTATTGTATTATTGTATTTTATATTGTATATCATATATTATATTGCCCCTCTCTCCTCAAGACAGTGAAGCTTGAAATATCTCTGGGTACTTCTACCCAGCTGTGGGATGAAGTGGACCTTCCCAATCATGACTTCAGAAGACTGAGCATGAAGCACATCTACCCCTTGGCAGAGAGAGACAGAACCACACTGACATTCTCAGATGTGACCAACATATTGATTTGTTTTGCCTGACTATACATATCTGTTATAAGGGAATGCCACTAGTGGGATGCAAGACAAGGAGGGGAAGTAAGATAGTGGAATAATAAATGTGGGGAATAAAGAAAACAAGCATGTAGTTTTAGTCACTGAAATTAATTTAACTGCAAAGGTCACTAAACATGCTTAGTTGGTTGCACTGATGTTCAATATTAAGCTTTCAATAAAAACATTTAATTAAAAAAAATGAGAGCATTAGCTTTATTCCTGCTCGTTGTGAGGAGTAAATGAAATCTGTTGCTTCTTTGAAGTAATAATAACTCATACTTATAGAACCTTTCAGAGGTTTGCAGAGTGACTTTCTTCACAGTAACCCTATTGGTTAGTACAAACAGTATTATTCCCATTTCACATCTGCAGAAAATGAGGCTCTGAGAGGGAAACAGCAGCTGAGTGGGAAGAGATTGACATGACTTCTTGTGTTGGCTGCATGAGTTTTGCTAAAATAGAAGACTACCATGCCTTATGATCTACCCTGCTGCTGTGTTCTAAGGTTCTCCTAACCTCAGGGTCATACCTGCTTCTTTGCTCTCCTGACCAAGCACTATTTGACATGATATATCCTAAGGATCCTTGGGCCTTGGCACCAGAGGGAACCCTTAGGACTTTTGGGTCTTTCCAATTGGCCTGTAACTGACCGGTCTTTTATATGATATTTTCCCCCAACTAGCATTTGAGCGCTGTGAGAGCAGGGGCTTCTCCCCTTTTTAACAATCTATGTCCCTAATATTTATTACTCATTGTTAGAACAGACCAATATAATAAAAGTGACAATTATACCTAAATTAATTTGCTAAGTGCTATGCTAATCAAACCACCAAAAATTATTTTGTAGAGCTAGAAAAAACAATGCCAAAATTTATCTGGAAAAATAAAAGGTCAAGAATATTAAGGGAATCAGTAAAAATAAAATGTGAAGAAATGTGGCAAAGCAATACCAGATCTCAAGCTGTAATACACAGCGGCAATCATCAAAAATAATCTGTTACTAGATAAGAAACAGGATGGTGGATCTGTGGAATAGAGTAAGTTTGAGGCTTGATTTGAACTCCTGACTCCAGGTCCATTGTTCTATCCATTATACCATCCAGAGCCTCCAGCATTTGATAAATGCTTTTACATTGATCGATCAATTGATTCATTTATCTATTCATTCATGTAAAGTGTAGCACACTACTGACACTGATTTGTGCACAAGGGGTGGCATAACACACATTTTCAAAGATATAAAGGACCAGTAAGGGAGACAGGTTGATCATATAGTGAAAACACAGGGTTAACAAATGGACAACCTAAGTGCTACACTGACCTCCAGGAAATATTAAAGCTCAGAAGAGGGCTTCCAGTGCCTTCCTGGTAGATGTTCTATGAAAGATTTATAGGAAAATATTGGCAAGAATTAGGAAGAACTGATAAACAGAAGTAAGTGTAGAATAGTTTTACACTTATATACATAATTGTGTCTCATGGTAGCTATCTCTAGGGTAGGAGGTATGGGGAAGGGAAGGAAAAAAAAAGAAAAAAAGAAAGGTACATGATAACTTTAAGTAATGGCAAGCTGTGCATAATAAATTTACAGTTTCATGTATAATCATCTTTTCCCCCATTCTACTATGTTATGGAAATGCTTGCTTTATTTCTTAAGTTCAGAATAAAATAAATTTAAAAAAAAGAATTTCATAAAATAGCATTCTAGAATCACAGAATTGATGAGTTGGAATGATCCTAGATGGCTGTCTATTCCAACCAATACATAAAGGTATTCTCTACCCCAACACATTTGATAGGCAGTCATCCAATCTCTGTTTGAAGATCTCCAAAGATGGGGGAATGCATTAACAATAGAACACAAGAGAATGTAAACTCCTTGAGGGCAGGCTCTGTTTCACCTTGGTTTTTTCATCTCTAGCACCTCGGACAGTGTCTGTCATGTAGTAGATGCTGAATCCTAAATAGCTTACTGATTTGCAGTGAGTAGGATGAAAAGTGGATGGGGACGGTTGTAACCTGCCCCAGAGGAGAAACTACCCATTCTGATAAAATCAAGTCTCCATTGGCCTATCAAAGTATTTATAATCCATGAAGTCCTTTTTAGTATCGGTAGTTCAAATGATTGCAACATATAACCCCCTAGGGGCTGATTCTCACATCCACCTACTGTGGCATGCTGGTCATGCTTAATAAAATCTGGGCTACTGGAGAGCTTTGATGTGGCAAGAGCAAAGTGTGTGGTAAAAGACTGGACCCAAGAAAACTTCTCCAGAGCTCTTAAGGCCTGAAGCATAACTGACAAGTTGGGGGTCAGTGAATTTCAATGAGTTTGTTTTGCCCACCACCCTCTGGTGTTTGATTTTATACTCCCTGGCTCCTGTGGTAATTCAAGCCAGATGAATGGATGCCCAGGTCTGGCATTTCATCTTCTCTGTCCCTCTAAGGCTACCATTAAAACCAAATGACTCTGGCAGAGGCAATCAATCGTGCTTTGAAATCCATGGGGCCTCATGCAGGCTCTTCTGTCTTCCTACAGTCAGGAAGAGAGGCAGCTGCAGTGATTCCCTTTTACTGTCTTTCCTCTGTTGTTAATAGTTGCTTCCAAGCAGGATGCTCTGAATGACATCACATCCCAACCCGTGTTGCTCACTAGTGGCTCACGACTCCCCGGTTTCCTGGGGACCATGTAGTTCCTGCATTATCATCCCTCAGCCCACTCCTCTGAGTCAAGCTTTCCACAGCAGGCTTTATTATTACACCTACCCTCACTTTGTTACTTCAGACACATACTGTTGTTTTCCAAAAAGCAATCCCTAATCACTCTCTCCTGTTACAAGAAGATGCCAGCAAGATTTGTAATAATCACTGTCATCATTACTCAGCTGTTACTATGCTCTTTGGTGTACCAAGAAGAACAGAACTTTAGTCACTAGGCCATAGGATTGATTTCTGGAGAGTATCTGAGACCTTAACTTGGCATATATTTTAAAGGGTTAGCCTCCCGAAGACATAACACACCCAAGGCTGCAGGGTTAAGTAGAAAGAGCTCTGATTTGGTGTCAGAGGACCTCATTTCAAAATCACACTCCTTCCCTTGCTACCAGTATGATTTTACAGTAGTAGATGGACAGTGAGAAAGGAACCCTCTCTGAGTCTCAATTGGGCTATATGCCATGTCTCTTTAAGTTCTGAATACTAAAATTTCTAACATTAAAATAAGACTACTGGAGCTTTTGAAGAAGGTAAATTGCTGAATATCTCAGGAACCTAAACTTACTTCAGTTTGATCTGAGAAGCAGGATTATGATAAGGTAGCAAACACGTAACATGGGCTTGCCCAAAGACACTTATCCTGTGGATACAGCCCATGGACATAGACAATGGCTGCTGTATTTTTCAGGTAAGAGACTAGGTAGGTAAATGCCTTTGTTTTCTCTGCAAGATATCTGCCCTTTCAGATTTTCCAAGAGGCACTCAGGGGCAATTCTCCCAAATAAATTGCAATGGACTATTGATTACCCCTTCAGCTTGCCACCTTCCTGTCTCATTGATCTGTGCCCAAGGCAGGCATGACATAGTCCTGCCTACCCCACAAAACTAACCTTTTAATTTGGCTTTTTAGAGCGGCTTTTAGTCTTCACTAAACTAAGAGGGAAAACTCCAAGGAGAGATTTTTCTGTTCCTGAGATGCCGTAGTAGGGAGAAGGTGGAACCTTGGTAGAAGCAGGCCCAGTCCTAGGTGACTTTGTGACATCAACAAACTCTGTCTTCAGCACCATGTGTTCAGCAGGAAAAGGTTGTTCTGCTTAGGGTTACTGCGGCAGCATTGACAATTAATTTTGAAAAAAAGCTATGGCATAGGGTAAAAAACAACAGATGGAGGAATCAGGAAAGACCAAAGTTCAAATCCTGCCTCAGACCCAAACAAGTCACTTAAGTTCACTAAGACTTAGTATTACTGGGTGGTAATAAAACCCATAGAATCCAGCTCAGTATTGTTGATGATAACTCATGTAAATAGCTCTTTAGGGTTTAAGGTTTACAAAGCACTTCACAGTTGCTAAGTCATTTGATCTTCACAACAACTTTGTGGGGTGGGTGTTATGATGATTCCCATTTTACAGGTGAGAACACTGAGACAGAAAGTATTTAAATGATTTGCCCAGGATCACACAGCTTAGAAAGTATCTGAGGCAATGTGTTCCATCCACCACTTTTTGTGAGAAACAAATGAGATAATGAACGGAAAGCATGTTAATGTAAACCTTAATGTTCTAGAGATGTCAGTTATCATTATCAGCTGTTATACGTGCCATGTACTTGTTCAACAGCTTTTTACAGGAATTTATTAATGTGCTGTGCTAGAGATAAAAAGACAAAAAAATGATAAAGGCTGTCTTCCCCAGGAGCTTATATCCTACTGGACTGTGTAAGAACTGATAGTAGTGGCTAGTATTTATATAGTGTTATTTTAGAGAGACAGTCCTGGCTTTGGATTCAGATACGACTCTGCCTTTGATGCACCAAGAGTTCTGTTCTTTCTGGTTTTGAACCCAGAAAGACATGGGCTCAAGATGTGATTCTGATATATGTGTAGGCTGAATTTGGGTGACCTCTCTGGCTCTTAGTTCTTCATTGGGCCAGATGGTTTTTTAAAAGTTCTAAATTCAGGATCCTATAAATGGACTATATGACCATAGGCCGAGCATCTATAGACTATCAGTGTCCCAGGAGATTCTCAAAGACTGTAAATTTAAAATGAGCCACCAATCTGCATCAGTGGAAGGAAATTCTTTACTGGAAGTACATCTTCCAAAGAAGTCAGAAGTCTGGATGAAAACAAGGAAAGAAAAATCTGGCATGATTTCCCTGTTCAGATATGCACCCGTGGATCTTTGAATTCCCCAGGACACTGAAAGAAGTCCATAATTGTTTCTGGATCAGTCTTTCAACAAGGCTCTTTTGGTAGGAGAAACTGGATAAACTAAATTCTTTGTACTTGTTTGCAAGACTTTTTGAGCCTTTTCTTTTCCCTCTACTCTGACCCTCATATTAATTCTTGTAGATTTTTTAAAATCAATGGATTCTTATGTATTTTGGTCTATAACTGATCCAGAATTTATCTGAAGTCTTATATGTAAGTGGAACATTTTCTGGAGCCTTAGAGGTCTAACAAATGGACTACTAACTCAGAGAAAATAGATGTCACTAGCCAACGTATGTTGACATCTTCCTTGGCATCTTTCTCTCGCCCCCAGATCTCTCTCAGCTTCACTGTCATTCACCTTTGCAGCTTGCCCATAAATTGACCCCAGAGCTCAAAAGCCTTGACTTATCCCCATAGCATTATGGGGATACATTCTGCATATACTGATACTAAACTTTCAAAAGTTCATTGGGAGAGAAGGACATTGGTCAGTCATGAAAAGAAGGGTGAAAATATATAGCTTAAGACTCAATGAAAGTCCTTCAGACTTAAATCATGTCCCAACACCTTTGGATACCCCATCTGCCCCACTCCTGCAAACACAATCCCTTGCAAACGGGACTCCATATGGGAAGCAGCAGCTGTGCTAGAAGGAGACACAAACCCATGTAATTGCTTGGGTGAAACAGTAGGCCACCAAAAGCTGAGGCATGTTTGGCTATTCCTGATTGAGAAGAAGTTCTTGGCTGTAAAGTGATTTCCAGTCACCTGGAAAAGTCTCTCTTGTTAGAGCACTGAGAAGTGCATGTAGATATATGAGAAGAAAGGCCACTATAATTTCATTTCTGTGGGAAGGTGGTCTGCAAGTCCTGCAAAGCCTTCAAAGTTCAAAGGGGATGAGGCCCATGAAATTACTAAAAGGGTAAGCTATGCTTCTTTCAGAGCTGAAAAATCACATTTTCTCTTTGTATCATGTCAACAGGGAATGGAAGTCACCCAAGAAGCCAACTTCTAGGCATCCTTGCCTCCCTATAAGCACCTACTCAAACAGTAGAAGGTCCCATGTCCAACTCAATTCAATTCAGTTTACTCCAAGAAGCATTTATTAAGCACTTATCATTTGCAAGGTACTATGCTTTCAGAAGCAAAGCTAGAAATTTTGGCTACCCTAGTAAAAACTGCTGCAAAGCTTCCTGGCCCTACTTCAGAGCAGCCACAGGTCTTCCAAAGTCATCAGACCACAGGAGCAGAAATAAGTGTATATGTAGTCATTTTTACAATGAGATTCTCTCATCTAGCCAAGCCTGCTAGCATGACACCTGGTGAAATAAGTTGAACAGTGATAGCAGCAAGAGGGGGTTAATGCAACTAGCCTGCTTGTTCCTATGTGCTAGCTAATTAGGTAGGGGACATTTGCTATATATCTCTTTCGGGTCATATCCTAGAATGAGGGAAGTTGTATTTGACCCTCAGGCTGCATATTGGCTCCATCCTAATTGCAAAATGAAACAAGTTTCTCACACTCTTAAAATGTAGGGGCAATTATCTGGCCATTATGTAGACGCACGGAAAGGATGAAGCAACTGGGAGGAGCAGTCTCCTTTATTCTGATTCAAGTTTGCTCTCCATTGCTTTTTGTACTTTACCCACACACACCAGAGCCTTGTGAGCAGTTAACATGTAAGCAAATTTAGAGGGCTTAGCTCAAATGGGTCGTGTACATAACAGGAGTGTTTTAAGAAGACTTAGAAGTCTCAGATAATATTCTATAGGAATATCTGCTGAATTAGCAGAGCCTATGAGAGTACTTGAAGAAGATAGTTAAAGGACCACTAGCGTGATTCCCAGGTTAACCGAGTCTTGTAGGAGCTTTCTGGATACTCATTCTATTTATGTTCAGATGTTTCTCAGTTCTTTCATTCTGCTGCGGCTTTCCTTGAGAAAGTTCAGGTTCCAACATCATAAAGTGCTCTAATTTCTGTTTCAAACATACTGGTCATCTCTTTCCTTCCTGGCTCCATCTGGGTTTAGGTCAATAAATATCTTAAATACACAATTATTAATTGCTCACTCTAACAGTTAGTTCTTGGACTTGGAAAGGCAGTCAGTCAATGAGGTTAAAAGGATTCCTCCTTACCTTCGAAGCTGTAGTGACTCCCAAAGGGAGTATCAGCAGTAATGGTTCAATCTGGACCCTCTCTATTAAAAGCTCATTGTATATTTGATATAAACTTAAGTGCCCTGGAAAACTTATGCCAAAAGCTAGTCTAAACAATAGTTTGAATGAAAGGCCAGACTTACCCATGTGTCTCTGGATTTGGAACTAGCAGGATCTCTCTCCTAGCTTCATTGTGTGGTAGGAGTTGGGCCATGTATTTCCCAGAGGTCTGGAGATCCCTGTACACGGACACTTCCATGGTGCAGTGCTCACTGTTGCTTCTCATCCAAGGGCTCAAAATGGTATGTTTTGTGTTTTCAGATGTGTTGAGGAGAAGAAAAGAACCTAGGGAGAAAAATGATGAGGGTTGAGTTCTAGGATGTGTCCATAATATAGATCTAATAGGAGCTAAGTACTTGGTATAGTTCTGGAATCTAAGGATTCAGGATTCAGCTCTGTCAAGTCAAATAAAAAGCCATTTATTAAAACATCTACTATGTGTCAGGCACTGTGCCAAGTGCTGGGGATACAAAAAAAGGCAAAAGACAGTCCTTATCCTAAGGAAGTCACAGTCTAACGGAGAAGATAACATGTAAACAACTATGTACAAATAAGATCAATACAGGATTAATCGAAGAAAATCACAGAAAGAGGAAACAGACATTTAGGAGGCTCCTATGCCATTGGAGGCAATGTCATGCAGGGGGAAAGAACTCTGTTCTTAGAGTCAGAAGAGTTGGATTTCAGCCCTAACTCTGTAACTCTCTGACCTTAGGAAATGCATTTAATCACTCTGGGCCTCAGTTTCCCATTCTGCAAATCAAATGGATTTGACTAGATGGTTTTTCATGTTTTTTACAGGTCTAAGTACACAGTTTAGTTGTTCAATAAACACTTGTTTATTAATACCTACTATGTACCAAATCTTCTAGGCACTGGGGCTAGAAAGATAGTCCTTGACTTTAAGGGGCACAATAAGAAAATTCACAAAGTTTTCCATATTTTTTCATAACCTTCTCTCTCCCCCCCCTCCACCTTATTTTACCTCCCCACATACTCTTTGATCCAGCAATAGTAATCTCTGCCATTTTCTGAGCAAATTCCGGGCACTGAACAAATTCCGTCTTCCAGTTCTGGGTATTTATGCCTGGAGAAGTTTTTCTTCCTTCTAGTTTCTGTGCCTTCCTTCAGGTCCCAACTAAAATCCCACATTCTACAGGATCCTATTTTCCAGATCCCCCTTAATGCTAGTCTCCTTTCCTCCATTGATTATCACCCATCTATCTTGTATCTAGCTTGTTTTTACATAGTTGTTTTCATGCTGCCTCCCCTATTAGATGGGAAACTCCTTGAAGGCAGAGATTTCTGCCTTTCTTTGTATCTTTAGCACTTACCACAGTGCTTACTGAATAATAGGTACTTAATAGATGTTTACTGACTGAATAACAATCTCCTGGGGAAGGTACAGAGTTAAATACTAAATAAATGAATATACACACACGCATACACACACAGAAAAAGAGAGAGAGAGAGAGAGAGAAACCATCTGAATGGAGGAGAGGATCATCATGTAGGAGGTGGTATTTGAGCTAAACCCTGAAGGACAATGGAGATTCTAAGAGGCAGAGGTGAAGAAAGAGTGTATTTCAGAAATAGCATATAGCCCATGTAAAGTCATGGAGATGGGAGATGTTATATGTGAGAAATAACAAGTGGGCCAGTAGTCTGGCTAGAAGGTAGAGTGTGTAAAGAATGTTCACTAAGTCTGGTTATAATCCTATAACTTCTGTGGTCCTCAGTTAATTGAATTGGCACTAGGGTAAGGCACTGAGAAGATTAGACTTCTTAGGGAGAAGCTGGTTTTAGAATTATGAATGGTCAAAGGATATAAATAAACAGTTTTCAAAAGAAGAATTGCAAACTACCACAAGCTATATGAAAAAAAAATGCTCCAAATCATTAATTAGAGATATGCAGATTAAACCAACTCCTGAGTTTCTCCTCATTTCTTCAGAATATTGAGAACTATAAAAAACGGAAATGGTCAGTGGTTGAAGGGACGGTAGGAAAACAGCCAAAATAATGAGCTGTCACACCGTCATATAAAACAATTTGGAATTATAAGTGAATACAAAAGCATTTATGAAGCACAGTTCTAAACATTGGGGATACATTTTTTTAAGATAGTCCTTGTTTTCAAGGATTTTCATAAGGGAAGACAACTGTAATGTTTATGAGATTTAAGAGCTTCCCCACCCATTAACAGCCCTGTGTGGAGCCCATTAGGAGAAGCTTGCTTGTAGGAAGGCTTTCACACCTTTTGTTCTTTTCTAACTATGCACTGAGTCAGGAGGGTTGTAATCCCTCTGGCTCCATAAAAGGTTATATATACTCTGAGGTTAGCATTTTTCTTTGGGGATCCCTCATTGGAAGAGTGTTCTTGTGATTTGACCAGATGAGACTCTGGGTAACCGTTAAGGAGCCCCCTGGCTTTGAAAAACCCAGATGTCGGTGCTTCTCTCTCTGGTAACTATTATGTATTGCCTTGGTCAGACAGTTGGATCTGTCTGTTCATCTGTGCTAATTTCTCAGACAGTTAGAACCCTTGTCTGTTGATCTTTATTCTTCTGCTTATATTTTCTTTGAAGTTCAGGGTGCTGACTTTTCCCCTGAACTAGTGATAGTAATTTTTAAAAAAATTGTTAACCACTTAAAACAGCTATCTTTCCTAGTAAAACAGATCTAAGAACCTGTGCTAGCAGCCAGCCTGGGTATGCTAGTGTGGTTGTTATTATAACAATACACACAGAAGAGAGGTGACAGGGATGGGGGGAAGGGTGTTTTGCTCTCAAGAGGTAGAAAGACGATGGGGAGTAGCAGCAAGCATAAGATGAGATGAGGGCCATGTGGAACAGGAAACTGACCCATCAAAGGAATTATGCTTCTCACCAAACTGTTTCTACCTTTTGACCTAGCAATCCCACTATTATATACGTGCTCCAAGGAGGTCAAAGAGAGAAGGAAAGTCCCATAATCAATCAACTGGTCCATCAACAAGTATTTATTAAGTATCTGCTAGACACTGAGTATATAAGTACAAAGAATGATACAATTCCTATTTGCAAAAGAGTTTATGTTCTAATAGGAGAAACAGACACACACAGACAATATTATATATATATGTATATATATATATATATATACACACACACACACACACACAGAATATTCACACATATATAACAAAGATAATATATATGGGTATGCACACACACACACATACACATACATTATCATTGTTCAGTCATTCAGTTATTCTTACTCTTCGTGAACTCATGGACCACACTGTCCATGGGATTTTCTTGGTAAGGATACTAGAGTGATTTCCCTTCTTCAATGGATTAAGGCAAACAGAGGTTAAAAGATTTGCCCAGGGTTAAACAGCTAGTATGTGTCTGAGGGCAGATTTTGAACTGAGGTCTTTCTGATTTCAGACCCAGAACTCTATCCACTGAGCCAGAATCCAGCTGCTTCATATGCATCAGATGTATATAAAGTAGTAAAATACAAGGTCATTTGGAAAAGAAGACATTAACATCTGGGGGTTATAGGAAAAGCCTCATTCAGAAGATGGCTCTTGAGATGTGCTCTAAAAGAAGAGAGAGAAATCCTATGAAATGGAAAGGAGAGGTGCATTCCAGGCATGTGTTATAGTCAGTGCAAAGGCACCAGGAAGAGAAATGAAGTATTGATCGTGAAGAGCAGAAAGAAAGCCAGTTTGGCTGGATCTTAGTGTGTAGGAAGGGAAGTAATATCTAATGAGAATGGTAAGAACAGAATGGTAAGATGAGGTCAGGTTGTGCTGGGATATAAAACTAAACATAGAAATTTATATTTCCTCCTAGAAGTAGCAAAATGATAACTCTTTTTATAGTAGCAAAGAATTGGAAACAAAGTGGATGCCTACTGAGGGGGTAATGGCTAAACCAAAACTGTAGTATGTAAATGTAATGGACCGGTATTGTGTCATAAGGATCTGTGGATATAAAGAATGTGGAGAAGCATGGACAGACTTGTATGAGCAGATAGAGAGCAAAACAGAAACAACTCCTGAACAACATACACAATTATTTCAATGATGAAAAAGAAATAGCATTAAAAATAGTCAGACTCTGATTATGTACAATGACCAACCCTGGTCCAGAGAACTGATGATGGAATATACCTCCTGCCTCTCAGTAGACAGGTAGGGGGTGGAGTATGGATGTAGAATGTTGCATACACCGTGAAATGTTGTGTCTATATTACCTTGGTACTGCTTAACATTTTTTTCTTTATCTCAAAGGAGTTTTGAAGGGGGATGGTTATAGAGAGACCATTATGCAAAAAACAAAACAAAACCCAAAATAAAACTATAAAAAAATAGATATGATTAGGATTGAAGAATCTTGCAAGCCTGCTCCGCCTTGCCCTTTCATTCTATACATCAAATCTTCTCTAAAGTTTCTTCTTTCTCTAAATCCAATAATTCCATGATCCATCTCATAACTGGTCAAGAATTTAGAGACTATTGAGTGTAAGATCTGAAAAACTGGGCTAGAAAGCAATGTAATACCAGATAGTTTGTTGGCCTCTCCTCGCTCCCAGTTAGAGAAAAGACTCCTAGCTACAGACCACCCCCATCCCAAGGACTGCCCCCCTGCAATGAACCAATCCAAATTCCCCATACCACATGTTGCACAGTTTGAATGGCTCTGTCATTGATCTCCAAGAAACATATATTGGAGAGGTTCTCTTTCATAATAAAAGGTCTGTGTCATTTTATTGTTCCCAGCATTCCCTCTGACACATTAATTTTATATGCACCTCTTCAACATTAAAGTTTGAATGGCTCTGCTACATCTTTGGCAGGCTAATCCTATTCCAACAACGTCTCTGTCTTCCCCTCTGGGAATAAGCTAATGAGTTCTTCACCCACTTCAGCTCCCTTGGGGCAATTTGAATTAGCTTTCTTTGGTTGATAACTAATTTATTAGATATTCAGGGGAAATAGCAACTAAAGTATGATTCCTATGGGAAAAGAGGATTCCAACCACAAACATCATTTTTAACCCTACTGTGAAGGGAAATTTTAAGTCCTTCAAGAACAGAGACTATGCCTGTCATTTCCCAGCCTCTCCCCTCCCCCAATATGCTATTTATGTACTTTTAACATTCATTTTTTAAAACTTTGAGTTCCAAATTCTCTCCCTTTAGCCCCTCCCCTCCTATTGAGAAGGTAAGAAATATATCAATTATACATGTGAAAAATCATACAAAACATATTTCTATAGCAGCCATGTCCAACAAAGAGTCTTCTACTTTTCTTTTTAAGCAATCAGGGTTAAGTGACTTGCCCAGGGTCATAGAGCTAGTAAGTGTCTGAGGCCAGATGTGATCTCAGGTTCTCCTAATTCTAGGGCTGGTGCTCTATCCACTACACTACTAGCTGCCTCTTCTAGCAAAGAGTCTTAAATATATTAGATGGTTGATATATCTATTGAAGCAAAACTACATAGTGTTTTTCACCCAGGAATGGCAAGACTCTTTGACAACAGCCTACAGTATCATTATTATTGTTGTTCCATTTTATTGGTCGTGAAGCTGGTCTTCAGATAGGGAACAGGAGGAATTTGGATTACAATTCCACTCAATTCAATTCAATTCAGTTCAATTTAACTGTTGGAGTTATTCCAACAGTGGTGGGATTGGGATATAAAGTGCTGGATTTGGAGTCAGAGGAATCCATTCAAATCACGGTTCTCTTTCTTACTCCCTGGGTGACCCTGGCCAAGTAATTTAACATTTCCTTATCCATAAAAGAGAGGGTTGGACTAAATTATTTGTAAGGTCGTATATGTCCGAACCTATAATTCTATGAACAAATATTTATTAGGCATCTGCCAGCTGCAAGATAATGTCCCAGGTGCTGGGAATTCTAAGGAGACAATCCTTAAGGAGCTTACTTTCTATTGAGAGAAACAAACTGGATTTGGAACTCCCTCAGTCAATATGATCTCAACCTAACTATAGCTTAGCCTCTTAGTAAATGCCCAAAACTCATAGGGGATAAAAGACTTCTCCAGTTATAATGTGAATACTCTTGGATTTGAACTTGGGTCTTTCTGACTCCATGACTGGTACTCTATGCACTACATCATGATGACTTTCACAGTATGTACTGGATAAGCAAGTAAAATGTAATTTAAGGATGGAGAAAGGACTAACAAATGGGAGGAACTGGGAAGGCTTCATAGAGGAGATAGTGTCTAAGAAGAATTTAAAGGAAGATAAGGGTCCTAACAGAGAGATATATTCTAGGAGAGTATTCTAGGCATAGTGGGTGTCTTGTGGTCCTTGGGAAGAGGACAAATGTGAAATCTGAGGAACAGTTAGTAGTTCAATTCTACATCCCAGGATGTAGAAGGCATGAAGGAGAGCAGCACAGAAATAAAGAATGAAAGAGCAGAATCAGAAAAGACTCTGGAGGTGGCAAAGAAGCAAATACATGCACTATCTTTACTCATTTAGTAGGGTAGTAAACTAAACTATACTTGGGTGAACTCTGTGCCTATCCATTAATGGCCCAAAGAGAGCATTAAGTCCAGGCCTTGGCAGAGGGAATGAGAGGGCAAGTTGGTCCTGGGCCAGACAGAGTCTCTCCCAGGTCCTGGCAGAGACATAGGAAGGTCAGACTGACCCCGAGTCAATGTCAGTTTCAATGTACTCATATTGTTCTACACCATCACTCCATCTAAATAGCACTGGATTAATGAGGCTAGAGTGGGAGTAAAAGATGGTGCCAGATACTGTGCTAAGAGCTCTCCAATTATTTTCACATTTGATCCTCACAATGGCCCAGGAAAATAGGTGCTAATATTATTCCCATTTTACAGATAAGGAAACTGAAGCAGACCATGGTGAAGTGACTCGCACAGGGTCACACAGCTAGTGAATGTATGAGGCTGGGTTTGAATTCAGGTCTTCCTGACTCTAGCTCCAGTTTCTATTCACTGTGCCACCTAAGCAGGATACCCCATTCCAGTATCCCATGACAGACTTATTCAGGGAATTTCTGAGAGCAGAGAATTCATGTGTTGGTTCTTTGAAGACGTATGTCTGGTTTGAGGCTGGGACCAGTAATATATTCTCTGGGGAAATTTCCCTAGGTGGTACCAAAAATGATACATTGGCTTTGATATATTACTAGGTCTTCTGAGTACATGCAAGTACATGAGTACAGACCCCATTTTATAGACTAAGAAACTGAGAGTGAATGAGCCTCAGGAGAAAATGTAGGAGAGAAATGGCAAAGACTCCCCTCCACTCACTCTTAGGGAGCTTGAATTCTCAGCTGAAATGAGAAAGTCAGGCTTAATCTATTCTCCCGTTACTTATCCACCACTGTTCAATCTTTTCTAGTAACAAAATGCATGGGAATTCTGCCCCAGTAATTCAGTATCTCGATAGGGCACTCTTCCAGAACTGACTAGGAGATGGATTATTTTCCCACTTCTAATATGTGAGATGATGTTTCTATGAATCTCCTTTTTGTGAACCAGGCCTATCAATAAGAAGCTAACTTCAAGGTATTTTCACTTAGGATGAAACTATATAGTTGATTTCTATCACATCATCACCACTAGCTTCCATCTCCAAAAAAAAAAGCCATCTCATAAGCGCTTTTGGATGCTGTCTCCATAAATCTTTTCAATTCTGTGGGAATCCATATCTCCTCTCTGTCTTTCCTTCTCTCTCCACCCCTCCCCACCAGTTTATTTACTCAGAACAGCTTATAGCTATAAGGAGCCTCATGGGACCTCGCTAATTAAGAAGGATTGCCCTGACTTCAAACAGACTTCCGCCAAAATGTGGACAGCGAGGGAATTGAGGGGAAGATGAAAGAGCACTTTGTCTCATATGATGCCAGGATCATGTTTGTTGAGTCTCGAGTGAGATGTTCAATGGGCTAATATGTGATAGCAGCTATTTTGTCTCTGGGTGGGCACTCAGCATGGAAAAGATCCAAGGAAATAGTAAATGGTTCTGTGGATATCCCTTATGCCAAGACTTCCCCACTCCCGCACAGTAGATGATTTTCTGCATACTGCAAATGCCTTTGAGGCATGTCAGGGTATGGTGATTCTGATGTCTGCCTTTACTATTTTTGTTACACATAAGATAAACAAAAACATATATACACTTATACAGGGTGTTCCGAAAGTCTTAGGGAAGTTTAAATCTTTAATAACTTTAGAAGTATAAATGTTTGTAAGCATAAACTTACAAAAACAACACTTGAAAGGTTATTGAAAATGTCAAAATATTCATGTTTCTTATTAAAATTCAATATAACTGCTATCTTGTGCTTTACATTCCTCTAGTCAATTTTCAAACTGTAAAAACTTTCATCAGTTGCTGTGATGAGTCCTGGAATAAAAATTCTCCGTTTGGAATGTCATCTGGCTCTGCTTGGCAATAAGATGGATATGGGCCAAGCCAGAAACGTCCTCATTCTGTTCTACCTGGGTACAGGTACCCTGCAGGAATGGTGAAGTCACCCTTGAATGGGAGATCAATGCAAGGAATGGCTGTGTGGGGGGTAATAATCAGGAAGGAACAGCTGCAGGGGATGTGGAGGAGGAGTACAGAAATCAGCCTGCAAGTGAATCCCTCAGGCTCATCCTCTCTCTTACCTTCTCACGAATAGACTGATTCATTTATTATTCTCTCTCTTATCAAATTACCTTGTATTGACTTATTTGTGCATCCTTTTCCTTCTTCCCGCCAGTTGAATATAAGTTCTTAAGGAGAAGGGACTGTTTTTCTCTTTGTATTCCTAGTGTCCAAGTCAGTGCCGAGAACATAGAAGCACTTAATAACCATTTGTTGATTGATGGATAGTTGAAAATTAAGAGTGGTTTAAAAAATATTTTTTTTGTTTGTTTTGTTTTATTTTGCTTGGGGAGGATGGGACAGGTTGTAGATCTCTATGGGAAACTCCAGATAAGGAACCTCCTTGCACTGGATCCAGATTGTCAGCTACCTTTTAATTAACAACCTTAGAGAATTTCCCAGGGGGTTGAAAGGTTAGGGGACTTGCCTATGGCCATACAACTGGACTTGCCAGAGACAGGACTAGAGCCCAGGTCTTCCTGACACTTAAGGCAGCCCTCTATAGAATAAGTAGATCGTGCTACACCATTGGAATCACTGAAAAGCAGCAAAATAAAAGACTAACTTTAAGATGTGTTTGTCTGTTAGAGGGGGAGAATAATACTCTGTACTAAGTACCTCAAAGAGATATGGTTTGGTTCAAATGAGATAATGCATTGGAAAGAGAGTTGTAAACTGTTAAGTACTACACCAATGTAAGGTATTCTCGTTATTGAAAATCAGCTGTTCACCTTCTTTGGGGGAAGGTAAAAGATAAAGACAATGCACAGGGAACCAAAGGAAAATAATGAAGGAAAAATAAATTAAGTTTAAAAATGTACTGTTTGACTGAATATTGAGGTAAATTCTCATTGGGAGGCAAATTCCTTAAGGGAAGAAATTCTATTTTGTAAACAAGTGTTCTTCAGAGTTAAAAGCATCATTCTCTGGATATCAGGAGGTTCAATAAACAGTTTCTTTGCATTGATTCCTAGCTGGAACCATAAATAGTACTGGGCCATAAGGTCTTTGTTCCAAGATGCCAAAATTTAATGGTCACTAACAGGATTTCTCCTAAGAGTAGAAACAACTAAACATATTCCTGGTTGATCTAGACTCAACAGTCTGATTGATATGTGATCTCATTGATATAGACAGTAACACATCCACACCTGTTTATCCCTAGTGACTACTGCCCTTGTTAGCTCATAAATTCACTACAGGAAATTCACCTACTGTGCTGGGTCACTTGACCTCATGAGCAATCATCTACAGTGATTCCTAGCTAAAATAGGCAGCTACTTCAGTTATAGACCAGGCGAGCTCTTCTTTGACCCTCCCTGCCTTCCTCTTCACCCCTACAGACTCCCTGGCAGCATCTTCAGCAGAAGCTTTGTGGTTCCCCAGGGTCTTTTGTCTCTTCTCCACAATGGTCTAGTATCCTGAATTCTCAACTTAACTGAAATATCCTAGGTACCAAAATTGCCAGTTATGGCTGTGCTCCCAGCTCATGTTTGAAATTCATAATGATGTTTTTCATTAGATATAATGCGTTTTGGCCTCTGATTACCTTAAATACCATTTCCTTTTTTGCACAATTTCACAGCCACTGAGATCAGGTGCAGCAGTTTGGCTCAGTCCTTATATTTTAATTACATCGTGTGGTAGCCAAGACCCAACCCCAAATGCTATTGCTTTGAATCACTTAAAAGAAAATTTTTGCAGGTTCTCTTGGCTCATGCACACAAAAGACCTATAGACTATGAGAGGTAAATAGGACTTTCAGTGTAATCTAGCTACAAACCCATCATCTTATAGGCATCATATAGGAAGAGAGAGAGTCAGGGAGACAAAGTGATTGGATCTCAGTTATACAGCAAATTAGGTCACAGAATCAGAAATTCAGAGCTGGAAAGGACCTTGTTGGTCATCTAGACCATCCTCCTCATTTTACAGAAGAAGATGAGGGCCAGAGACATTTAGTGACTTCCCAGGGTCATAAGATTAGCAAGTATCAGAGGTAGGATTTGAACTCAGATCTTCCTAATTCTGAGTCTAACACTGTATCCACTATTTCACATCGATTCATAAGGTTAAGCTAGAACTGGAACCCAGGTTTCCTGACTGCTTGTCCAATGAGTTTTCTCTTCTGCTTTGATTGGTCATTCCAAAATGCATTACTTTCCAGCAATTTGTTTGACATCCATTAAAAAAGAAATGAGGACTCTTTTAATCAGTCAATCAATATTAATTAAGTACTATGCTATGTGTTGGTGCTTTTAGAAATCAAATGATTTAAGAAGAACTATGTGAGTTCATTTGGGGAGGGAAACAGAGAGACACATTTTCTCTGCAATGCTAACTAGTCTTTCACAATAATTCCTAGTAGTAGTAAGAAGTTATGGTGAATCCAAAACCCTAACAATGAAAACTTGAAATTCATTCATTCATTCATTCATTCATTCATTCATTCATTCTTCCATCCATTCATTCATCCATTCATCCATTCGGCAAACATTAATTAAATGGCTACTACATGCCAAGCATTCTATTAAGTCTGGGAATGCCTGGCTGAGTGTTAGGTTCATCCAAGAAACACTTATTACTTGTACTGAGCACTATGTTAGGCCCTGGGGAGATACCAAGTTTTCATAAACATGGCACCTGCCCTTATGGAGTCTGATATCTAGTAGTGATATGGGTAGCTAGCTGGTGCAGTGGATAGAGGGCTGGACCTGGAGTGAGCAAGACTCATCTTCCTGAGTTTAAAACTAGCCTCAGACACTTACTAGCTGTGTGACTAGTTGTGTCACTTAACCTTGTTTGCCTTAGTTTCCTCATCTGTAAAAGGAGCTGGATAAGTAAATTGCAAACCACTCCATCATCTTTGCCAAGAAAACTCCAAATATGGGGTCATGAACGCAATTGAAAAATGACTAAGTAACAAGTGACATGAGGCAGGATGGAGGGAGGGATGGGAGGAAGAGAAGGAAAGAAAGAAAGAAGGAAGGAAAGAAAAAAGATAGAAGTTTATTAAGTGCTCTGTGCATTTCAAGAAAGTGAATTAGCTTTTTTGGCACATGTGATAGGGTTTTCTTTATCAATAAATTACATTTAAGAAAAGAAAGGGTGAAGAAAATAATCTCTCCCTACTCTATGTGTGTCTGAGATGTCAGCAAAAAAGATAATAAAAGGAAAAGCAGATAAATGAAAGGAATCAGAAGCTAAAGTGCTGAGCCCTTGTTTCTCTCTTACAAGCTCATTTTGGTAATCCTCAGGGAAAATACAAAAGCAGTTGACCTGACTAAAGGGAGAAGGAGAAAACCAAATGAAAAACAAACAATTGATTTAATTCAATGACAGAGGGAGAAAAAGGGAGATAAAGAAAGTTTGCAGCAGGAAGAGAGAAAAATAAACCCAAGATGCTTTGGGTGTAACAAAATCCAGTTGGTATGGTAAGAGACACAGAATTATATTTTTTTCCTTATTTTCTTGGGCGCTTTGGAAGCCTTTACAAGGCCAGAAGGCCAAGCCAAAAGGCAGAGCATCCAGGGCCTGCTCTCTTCCCTCTTGGGAAAGAACAGAAAGAAATAAGAAGGTTGCTTCTTAAAGGTGTCCAACTCTGTACCAAGAGAATGCGGGTTAATAGAAATGAACAGCACCAAAGTCCATAGCCTCTACTGAGAATACACAGAGTATTTTAGACATGAAAGGAACGCAAGAGCTCAACTGGTCAAGTCTCCTCGTTTTACCAAAGAGAGAAGTAACATTCAAAAAAGTTTGGTGACTTACTTGACATCACACACTTAGCTATTGTCAAACCTAGGATTAAACCCAAGGTCTCCTGGCTGCCGGACCTGTGCTCTTTCCATCACTGTATACCACTGTCCATCCTTTTCCCTAAATTGGGGGCTTTCAAAATATGATTCACAGATTTCCAGTAGTCTGTGGGCTGGTACTGAAGTTTAGAATCTAACAATGTACACCTTTGTTTTTGGTGTGAATTAGTAAATTACAGTGGGGTGTAGTCAAAAGGACTGAAGTTACAAGAACCAAGTCTCTGCTCTGCTAATTACTATCCTTGTGACTGGGTGAAATACATTATGTTTCTGCACCTCAGTTTCCCTACCTGTAGGATGACTATAATAGTACTTGTACTTCCTACCCCCACAGGGTTATTGAAATGAAAGCACTTTCTAATCTGTAAGATATCATTTATTTTGTGCATATTTTGTATATACCTTTATATGTGCATGGTGTCTTTTCTTGATAGAATGTAAGCTCCCTAAGGACAGTGGTTAGTTCACCTTTGTCTTTAACCCTCCTCCCCCCCCCCCAGCTTCTAGTAGAATTTCTGGCACTTTATAATGATAATAGTATTACAAAAATATGATATAAATAAAATATTTGACAGATTGATTGGTATAAGTTGTTATTCAACAATCTAACAAACATTTATTAACTAAGACATTTGATAAAATATAGGTCACACAAGTCATCCTTGGTTTCATCAAGAACAACGATAATATTCCCTTTTGTCCAAGGAGAACTATTTGTTTTCTTTTTGATACCAGGTACTAGAAATTCTCCTAGGAGCTAGAAGTTTAAAGACAACTTGGAATTGGTAGGAAGGGGAGATAGCAGAGCATTCAAAGAATTACAGAATCTTAGAATTTGGAAGGCAATTGGAGATAGGAGCATCTAGCTGAAGAAATGGCAGGACTGGAGAAATAGGGAGGGAAGGGAATAAAAACAAGGAGGGGGGGTGAAAGAAGGTGGGAAAAGTGAAGAGAGAGGGCCATGGATAGAACACTGAACAAAAATACCTCAATATTCTGAAAGGGTACGAGTAAAAAACAAAAAAAAAAAAGGAAAAAGAAGGAATAGGGAATCTGCAAGATATAATGTCTCTGAAATCAAGGAAATATAAAGTATCTAATAGAAAGGAGTGATCAGTAGCATCAGATTCAGAGAGAATCAGTATAATACTGTGGATAGAATACAAGGCTGGTAGGTGGTTAAGTATTACTGGGTTCAAATTCTGCTTCAGATACTTCCTTGTTATGTGATTCTGGGCAATTCACATCATTTTCTCTAGGCCTAATTTTCTTTATCCATAAAATCAGGAGGTTGAACTCAGTGACTTCTGAGACCTCCTCTAGCTCTAAATAGCTAATCCTATGACACATCAAGAGGAATGAAAAAAGACTAAAGATCTACTAATTAGAAGAGTGGGTGGGTGCAAAAGTCAGAATATAATGGGAAAGAGATAGAGAGAGAGAGAGAGAGAGAGAGAGAGAGAGACAGAGAGAGACAGAGAGACAGAGAGAGACAGAGAGACAGAGAGACAGAGAGAGACAGAAAGAGAGAGAGAGGGGAAGGAAGCAAGCAAGCACACACAGGTGGTCAAGAAGTGGATCCATCTGGAAGAAACAAACTTTCTTTTTCCCCAGAAGTTATCAGTGAAGTTTGGAAAGAAAGATTCCATGATGGCTAGATGGAGTAAAAAAAAAAAAAAAAGCCAACTAGAGTCAGAGGCAGTGGAGTAGAGTGGACAGAGTCAAGGATTTAGAATTGGAAGCTTTGGGTTCAAATCCCACATGCTACTAGCTGTATGACCTTAAGCCAGTCACTTTTCAGCCTCAGTTTCTTTGATTGTAAAATGGGAATGGAAGGTGATAGAATTGGATACCTTGAACATCTTTTCCAGATCCACATTTGTGATTCTATAATCTTTAGAGCCGGAACTCAGTCTCTTTCCACCACACCGTTCTGCCTCCCATTGACACAATTGGAGAAAACTTCACACATTCCTCATATTTTTGGGCATATGTTTGTTTCCAAGAGGAAACAAAGTATCTTTAGCATCTGACAAATTTTGAACCTTAAAATTGAAATGTGGACTCCATTAGCGTGGGTGCTTACTTCAAGAACTATGTGTAATATGGGGCCATATTTTAACATGCATTTCTCAAATGATGGGTACAATTTATATATACTTTTAAATTAACCTATATGCCTTTTTTTATATTTATGAATTTGTAGGCTTCTGTATGGATTTTCCAAGTGATAGCTTTTTAAAATAGTCTATGAGGGAAATGGGTTTAGAGGCGTAACTATCACTTTATGGGCCTTCCCACGGAAATTTTCAACATAATTATATTCAGGGAAAAAAAAAACTTTAAGTGTAGGAATATGTAAATGAAGCCTGGATAAATTTACATTTTCAATGGAGGTCTCTTTAGAGTTGTCTTACCTGATGGAGCCAGGGATGGGGGGAAAGGGCATTCCAATGAAATAAAATCTGAAGCAGAGAATACTAGGGCAATTTTTGGATAATAGAGCTACAGGACTATGAAGGACAGCTTCCCCCCAAAATGCAAAACACAGCGTTTACCATGCTGGGCATAAGCCAACATCTCCCAATCCTCTGGGAGTATTTGGACCATCCCAATTCTTTGAGAGCTGAAATTTAAATTCTGATTGTCTGAGTGTAGGACCTATATGTGACCTGATACAGGCAGATATTTTGGAGGAACCTGTGACCCAGTAATGACCTTTAATACCTGGTATCTGCTTTATTAATGACCACGTTAGATAATGATGTATAAATGAGAGTATGGGGAATGGAGGGTGGGAGGCTTTCTCAACTCTCCTTCATTCTGCTATTTTCTCTCTGTCGATCTATTTCTGTTTATTCTGTATATATAGCTTGTTTGTACATATTGGCTTGCATGTGGTTTCCCTCATTAGATTATGAGCTTTTTGAGGGTAGGCAGGGACTGTCTTTTACCACTTTTTGTAACCCCAGCACTTAGCACAATGTTTTGGCACATGGGAAGTGTTAAATAAATACTTACTGATGGACTGATTGACTGAGATTGTACTGCTCAAGGATTGTCTCTCCTTCCACAAACTTTTCATAAAGCTTTGCCTACCATGGGTGGGGATTGTGAGACCTCAAGGTCACATGTGGCTCTCTAGGTCCTCAAGTGCAGCCTTTTGACTGAATCCAAACCTCTCAGAATTAATCCCCTTATCAAAAGTATTTGTTCTGTAAAACTTGTATTCAGTCAAAAGGCTGCACCCAAAGACCTAGAGGGCTACATGTGCCTTTGAGGACTTAGGTTCCCCACCCTTGAATACTTTCCATGCATCTTACTGAGCCTTGTATCATAGTTACTTGTGTATTTTCTTCCTTCTTCCTCTGCTGGACTCCGATCAATGGTGTGCTAGAGCCTGTTAGTACCAACACAGCCAAATGTTAAATTTTCATTGTGAGCATCTAAACTTTGGAAATAAGCAAATGCTATAGATCAAGGACTGATTTATATTTTTGTTGATTGTCTAGACTTAAGAAAGGGATGGAGGAAATGTCAATTATGTATATTAAATATAAAAGTGTCTTGTGTACATTTTCTGCCCCCCCAAGAGCTGGTTGTTAAACATTTACCAACATACTGCATTGCCTCTGCTCTCCCTCCACTTCACAACCTAACCCCCAAGTTTCATGTACAATCATCTTTTTATTTATCTTTTTATTTCTATTCTACCATGTACTGGAAATACTTGTTTTATTTAAGCTCAAAATAAATTAAACACAATTAAAAATTTAAAAAACCACCTGTGCCATGTGTATCTTTACAACCTTGGTGTCTAATATGCTGCCTTGCAGAGAGCTGGTGCTTAATAAATGCTTTTTTGAATGAACCAAAGGGGCAGAAGAACCAGGCATCCAGAGTTGGAGAAAAAGAAGGTACATAAAAGTATGAAACTACATTGAACTAAAGTAGAAGTTTCAGCCTAGAAAGAAGACAGACTTATGAGGTCACTGAGGGAATAAACCTGGACCAGGAGAAGTTCTCCTTCCTTAGTATTCAGGGAAAAGGATCCCAAACCAATAATAAATGAGTCTTGGGAGAGACTAGACAGATTTATCTCTATCAAATGAGGAAACCAATCTGGACTGTCTTCAAGTAGAACTTTCTCTTGACAATATGGTCTGTGATGAACTTACTTGTAAACAATTTTTTAAAAGTTAAACCTATATTTATCTTTGCTTTCCCTGCCACTTAAGGAGGCAGAGGGTGGCATAAGGGATAGAGTGCCAGCCCTTGAGTCAGGTAAAAGTTGGGTTCAAATCCCGTCCCCTGAGATTTAGTCAGTACCACATCCCTGGGCCAATCATTTGGTGACAATGGGTCTCAGGCTACTCTCTATCTACCAAGTGATCATCTGCTCAGGATGTCCCTTGGAGAAGGAGTTCCTGGAGCTGATGAAATCATAGTTCCCTCAAGAAGGAACTAATACGCCCCAAAGAGGTCCAAGGGAAAGAAAGATCCTATATGTATCAAAACAGTCAAAGAGTAGGTATCAATTATATGAAGACAGACTAAACCAGTGGTGGTACATGAATATACTGGGATAGCACTATGTTGTAAGAAATGAAAACTATAAAGAATTCAGAAAAACATGGGAAGGATTATATGAAATGGTGCAAAATGAAGGAAGCAGAACCAGGAAAGCAATGGATAAAATGACCACAATATTGTGAATGGAAAGCATGAGACAAAATTGGATGATGGATGTATATTTATAATAAACAAGCCTGACCCTAGAAAAGAGATGAGAAAATGTACTTTCCTCTCTTTCTTGCAGTGTGGAATGCTGCATCTCCTGTCAGATATAGTCCATGGTCTGACTGGTCTTAATAAATTGCTTTTCTTTTGCTCCTTTAAAAAATATCTTTGTTTCCTGGGAAGGCAACCTGCTTAGGAGAGGGGAAGGGGCATTCTTGGAAAGGAATGTTATATAAAAGGAATAAGGGTAAATTAAAAATAAATAAAAATTTTAAAAGATTAGTCCAAGTAAATGGGGGGGTTG
This sequence comes from Pseudochirops cupreus, assembly GCA_028627135.1. Taxonomy (NCBI): domain Eukaryota; kingdom Metazoa; phylum Chordata; class Mammalia; order Diprotodontia; family Pseudocheiridae; genus Pseudochirops; species Pseudochirops cupreus. The sequence goes on along the minus strand of CM053581.1, from coordinate 181,594,800 downwards.
GTTTTGTTTGGTCATTTTGGGGTTCTTTTTTGCTTGTTTCCTTGTTTGTTTGTTTTTTTCTGGTGTGTCAGTGCATTGTGATGAAGGGTATAAGAAATAGGGCAAGAGAATATTTCACAAGGTCTATAGCTAGAAGAGAAATCTATTAAGTGTTTGAGTGATGATGGCAAGGAAGGCCCAGTGCCAGTCACCATCAAGCCCTAACTTACACATGGCAGTTATTAAACTTGTTTCATGGAGTGATTTTGGCCAACACTATGATGACTATCTCAGAGGCTGTCTCTGAACCAGGAAATGGCACCCAGCTGGCCCAGAGATAGGGACTGAACCTAAGATTTCATCAGTATATGAAACTCCCAAGTGAGGAAACTCCCCCTCTACTAATACAGATTGCCACCCTGTCAACATATAGCCTAAGAGATCTGCCTGGAACATTGAGATGTTAAGCACCTCTCTCAAGGTCGCCCAGTCAATACACATCAGGAAGAAAACCTGAACCCAGGTCTGATTGTCTTTGTAGCTAGCTTTCTATCCACTGTGCCATGTTATTTGAGGTGGTGTATTCTAAAAGGAGTTTTGTCTCTAAGCAGGTTTGTGCTGATTGTATTTTTCAGGGCTTTATTTATAAATGTGCCTGGGTTTGGTCTCAAGGGGACCAACCGAGGCTCCATCTGTAGGTTACAAACTTAGCTTATTTAATGCATTTTGAGCCATAAATATCCCTCTTTAGTTCTCCTTGTCATAAACTCTCTTCCAACATATTGGTTTCTGTGTTCCTTTCCATGAACACTCCATCTTCAAACTCCAGCCCCTTATCATAAGACATAGTGAGTTGATAACTAGTATTGAGCACTGACTTGGTATAAAAAGATAGAGCTAGACTGGAGGGTCTCGGAAATCTCTTTCAGCTCTAAGTCTGTGATCCAAAGATCCCTGGGCAAGGCCCTAGGTACTGTGAGGGATAAAAGACATAGCCTCCACTCTCATGGAATTGGCAGACTAATTGAGGTGATGAGACATGAGGACATGGCAAGTTAAATAACTTAAGAGGTAAATAGAAAGGCAATACCTCAATCTGTCAACAGATGGGTTGTTAGGAATAAGTATTTGAGTTCAGAGATGGGGTGAAATTGCTGCAGGCTGGTATGTGTGGGAAGGCTTCTGGGTGTGGGGGGGCACTTCATATTGGAAGGAAAAGGAAAGGAAGGGAGGAAAGTTGTTGTTTGGTTGTTGGGTCATATCTGACTCTTCCTGACCCTGCCACTACTGTCCATGGGGTTTTCTTGGCAAAGATACTGGAGTGGTTTGCCATTTCCTTCTCCAGCAGATTAAAGCCAACAGAGGTTAAGAGATTTGCCCAGAATCAAACAGCTAGTAAGAGTCTGCAGTCAGATTTGAACTCCTGACTCCAGACCCAGAGCTCTATCCACTGAGCCACCTAGTTGTCTCTTAGGAAGGGAAGGGTTTTAAATAAGCATTTACATGGCACCAACTATATATATCATTTGCCAGCCACTATGTGCTGAGCAGTTTTTTACAAGTATTATCTCATTTGATTCTCATACCAATCCCCATTTTACCACTGAAGAAAATGAGGTAGAGTTTATATGACTTGTCCAGGGCTATACAACTGTAAATGTCTGAGGTTGGATTTGAACTCATGTCTTCCTGACTCCAGGTCCTGTGCTCTATCCATTGTGCCACCAGCTACACTAGGATGCAGATGATTTTGATATAAAGACAGGAAGGACTAGGGCAGTTGAAACCACATGAACAGAGGCAAACTTTAGGAACATGTGAGACCTGCCCAAGTGCAGACCAGTTTTATTTTTTATTAAAATATATATTATTTACAAAATTCATTTTAAAAAATTGTTAAGTTCCAAATTCTCTCCCTTCTTCCTTCCTCTCCCCTGAACACTGAGAAGGCAAGCAACATGATATCAGTTATACATGTGAAATCATACAAAACGTATTTCCATATTAGTCATGTTGCAAAAAAAATAAAATAAAATAAAATAAATTATCCATCAATTTGTACTGAGTGCATCAGTTCTCTCTCTGAAGGTAGATAGCATTTTTCTTCATGAATCCTTCAGAATTTAGACCAGTTTTGATAGAGGAGACAAGTCAAGATAGGCAGCCTAGGATTGGATAATTGAGGACCATGAATTCCAGGCTTGAAAGTTTGGATTCCATCACGTAAGTGACATGGAACCTGTGAAGATTTTTTGATGGGGTAGACCATGACAGAAGGTGCAGGGTTGGGACAAGGAAAAGCCTGGATATACAACCTTGGTGTCACCCTTGAATCTTCTCTCTCAGCCCACATATTCAATCAGCTGCCAAGTCTTGTTGTTTGCCCAATCTCTTTTCTACCTCCACACATCCCCTTTTGTCCATTCATACAGCCACCAACCTCATCCAGGACAGCATCACTTTTTATCAGGAATATGGTGATAGCCTCCTAATTTGTTTTCTTGCTTTATGTCTCTTCCTGATCTAAATCATTTTCTACACAGATCACAAAGTGATTTTCTTAAAACCCAGGTCCTTCCAGGTCACCCTTTTTTATGTCACTGGATGCCAATAATGTCCTATCACCTCTAGTATTAAATATAAACTTTTAAAAACACTTAAAGCTCTTTAAACCTAGACCCTTCCTGTTTTTCCAGTCTTCTTTCAGATCATTCCTCTCTACAAAACTCTAGAAGTTCACCATACTGGCCTCCTTAGTGTTTCCCATCCAAGAAAGCCCATATCCCATTTCTATGCCTTGGCATGTTTTTATAGGGTTTCTCTCATGCCTGGAAAGTTCCCCCTTCTCACAGTTGCCTCTTGGAAGGCAACTCTCAGTTGCTTGACTTCTTTCAAGACTCACCCCCAATATCACCTGCAGAGTCTTTTCCTGATCTCCTTCCTATGACCCTTCAATTATTAGAGATTTCTCTGCTAAGACTGCCTTCTATCTATTCTATACCTATTTTGCATATACCTACTGATGAACATCTCTCTCAATAGCATGTAAACATGCATCTCTTATGCTTAGCACAGTACATGGCACATAGGAAGCGCTTCATAAGTGCTTATTGATTAGGGAGACCAGTTAGGAGGTGTTTGCAACAATATGTAGAGGTGGCAAAAATTTCAACAACTATAGGTTGTAGAGGATATATATGGAAACCATAAAAAGGGGGAAAAACTTGACTGGTTCAATGGTTGGTCAATCAAGAGAAGCATTTGAGATGCCAGAGGTTTTTAGTTTAGGTGTTTAGAAGACTGGGGTAGAAGGGTAACTACCATTAATCAAAACAGAGAAGTCAGGAGAGAAGCTACTGTACTGGGAAGGCCATGGTTATGACTTTAGACATATTATTCCATAACCTGAATGAGAAGCATGCTAGGACACGCAAGTGGAGATGTCTCAGCAGGAGGATGGAGATGTCCCCATGAGCAGTTGGAAATTTGGACTAGGGTTTCTAGAGAGAAGCCAGAACTGAAGCTAAAGACTTGAGAGATTCCTTAGCAGAGTGGTCCTAACAGAAACTTAGCTTCATATAGTGGCTGGCACATGTACTTAATAAATGCTTGGTGACTGACTGAGAAGTGAGAGAGCTTAGAATCACAAGCTTCATTTAAGGCTTAATCCAAGGACCCTCTCCCACAGAACACCTTTCTTGATACCCTTTGGTGTGAGTACTTGTTCTATTTCCCTCCTCCTCACAGCATCTTTATTTATATTTTAGATTTCCCCACCAATAGCCAAGTAGAGTTTAAGTTCCTAGAGAGCAAGGTAGGTTATCTGCTTTCCCTTTCATCCTTGTATACTCATGCCCAACAACAAAAGGCACTAAATAAATACTTATCAGATTTTGATTCCACTGGAATACCAGAATTAGTTGATTACTTTGGTGTAATGCCATGCACCAGCAGATTCCCAAAGGAATGCTACTGTGAACAGCTTTTAGAGTTCAGATTACAAAATAGAGTGAACACTCTGTTTATTCCATTACAAATCAAGACAAACATTCAAAACATTATAATATTCACAA
>CM053581.1:181570721-181590248 GCA_028627135.1 Pseudochirops cupreus | reverse complement strand
TCCAAAGATATAATTCTATGACTAAATTCTATATTCCAGATAAAATCTGGTCTGGATAGACTACAAAGGCAATAACCTTTCTATTCTTCTGGACACTGTTATTTGCATTATTATAGATTTACAGATTTAGAATTAGAAGAAAGTAGGAAAGAGACAAATATTTACTAAGCATCCATTTACATAATGCTTTAGAGTTTTCATTACACTTACAAAGTAGGCATATGTCATTAAGCATATGTCAGGCACTGGGCTAAGCACAACAATAAATATTATCTCAGTTGACCTTAGATAATCTAGTCTAATCTCCTCACTTTAAGGACCAGGAAACTGGACTCAGTGATTTGTCTCAGGTTGGGTAGGGCTCTTTGGAGGAGGGATTTGAACTGAGAGCCTTTGAATTGTAAATCTAGCTTTCTTGCTAGGATGCCACACTTCCTGAAATTACATTAGCCTGGTGAGGGGGACAAAGGGGTATTTTGATGGAACCTTGCTTATTTCCTCTAGGTCATGTTGTTTCTGAAGATTCAAAGAGAAGACAACCTTCTAATATCTCAGATTTAGAAGTTCATGTTACCCAAGGCATCCTTGGGGATTTCTCTGTGAAAAGCAATGATATCAACCCACCATAAGGGGCTGTTTAACAAATGAATGAATGAATGATCAAATGAATGAAAAGACCAGATGATGGTGAACATGCAGAGACCCAGAACTGCTGGATCACAAATAAACCACATACCTTGAGACCTCAACCATCACAGCCATTGACTTCCAGGGGGAAAGGAAGCATACGATGTGTGTGAAAGAAGAGAAAGAGTACAAAGCAAGATAGGGAAAAGACAATCACCAGGAGACTTCAAGAAGCAGGCGGATTAAATTATTTGGAGATAATGCTCACCAGCCACTGAACAAACTACAATAAACCCTAACCAAATGAGAGGGGAGCCCCCAGTGATCTGCATCTTAAGTCAGAAAATTCAGTGGCATCTCCCTTATGGCAAGTTCCAAGTTCCCTTTCTAATTGTTGGAGGCCGTATCTCTGGTACCTTGGCTTATCGTCTGGAAAAGCAAGCTGGCAAAAACAAAGCCAGCCTGGCCTAACCTGATCACCAGTATAAAGCAGCAATTTAACAGCCCCTTACAAAACTGATAGATTGTTATTCTGAACATAAACTCTGTTTTACTCCTAAAAGGACTTTATTACCTTTCGCATATGAGTTTGATACTTCACCAGATTAAATTAGAGCAGTAAAAAACAAAAAAAGAAAGAAAAAACTATTAACAGTCAAAAGCTATGCATGACTGCACCAAATTAGATTTTACTGTCTTGAGTGACATTTTCTTCTCCATTTCCCTCCCCCTGCCCACCATGGTCAGTTGTAGAGTAGACCATTTTCTGAGAAGATCACCACTTAAAGGAAAGTTGAAAGGCTGAATTCCTTCCTTGAGCTTCATGGGTAGCATCTAAGAAGAGACGGGTCAAGAAGCCAGAGTTTTACTGGGCTTTCTGAGTTCCTTTACTGTTCTGATGCAGGTCCTTCCTTGGACCTTGGTCAATATCTTTCCTAAGAGATATTCCAGAACTGAATTCTGTATTCCAGGTGTAACATGGTCTGGACAGAGTACAGAATCTCTTCATTCTTCTGGATTTAGGACTAGACTTATAAGAAAGGAAGTAAAGAAGAGATAGAGGTAGGCAAGAAGGATGGAAGGAAAGGAGGGAAGAGAAGGAGGGACGGAGGAAGTAGAGAATGGAAGGTGACAGGAAGGAAGAAAAGAAGTAAGGCAGGTGCTATTATTATCCCCAGTTAACACGCAAGGAAACTTAAGCAAACAGATTAAATGACTTGCCCAAGGTCACACAATCTGAGCTTGGATTTGAACTCAGGTCTTTCTGACTCCAGACGGAGAGCTAATCTGCCTATGTCAGGAGCAATCAGTGATGAATCAGTCTGCTCCTGTGATAGTAGTTCCAGGAGAGATAATGTGCTACATGTTACTCTATCTGGAGTCAGGTTCATATCTTGACTTATTAACTCTTTGACCATAGACAGAGGCAGTGTGTGTTTGGATAGATCACTGGAATTGAAGTTAGGAAAATCTGGGTTCAAATACTACCTAAGGACACTAACTATATGACCCTGGGAAAGTCACTTAACCTTTCCTCATCTGTAAATTGAGGCAGTGGACTCAATAATCCTTAAGGTCCCCTCCAGTTCTAAATCCACGCTCCTACAATTAGATCACACAATCTTTCTAAGCCTCATTTTCATTATCTGTAAAATAAAGAAAAATAATACCTCCAGGGTTGTTATAAGGAGTAAATGAGATAATATACGTAAAAAGCTTGGCAATTTTTAAAGCACTAGACAGATGTCAGTCATTACTATCCAGTACTGACTACCTGAATTTAATCAGCGGAACTTAACCTCACTTCCCATCCTTACGTCAGGACGTCACCCCACAGCATTAGACATTTGTAACTTGGGCTTGTACGTGGTTAGCTAGAACTAATAATGCTTGTGAACTTCTGACATTCTGTGTTTATTGGAAAGAGCTACCAATGTTAGTAGAACAGCGAATTTACGGAACTCCTATAAAAGTTACACATACAGGCAAAGGCAGCTCTTAAAATGGGAGGAATAAAAATCATGCCCTAAATTCACTGACTTGGCAGACTTGGAATACATTCCTGTATACCTCCAAGGCTCAACTGAAGGGCCATCACCTACAGGTTATGTGAGCTCCTATATTCTCCCTCATATATAGTTAGCTTTACTCTGTAGGACCTTGAGGGTAAAGACTGTTTCAATTTTCCCATTTTGTCCTCTGTACCTAATAAAGGCTATTCACAAAGTAGGTGCTTAATCATAGCTAGCATTTTTATATAGCATTTTAAGGTTTGCAAACCATATTACACATGTGATTTCATTTGATCCTCACAACAACCCTGGAAAATAGATGCTATTAGTATCCCCATTTTAAGGATAAGGAAACTGAAGTAAAGGTCATACTGCTAGAAAAGGCTGCCTTCCTGACTCCAAGTCCATTGTTTTAGGTCTGATTACTTCAGTATTTACATGCTTGCTGAATGAATGAATTGACTTGAGTGTATGTGAAGCCTTGATTTGACTTGTCATATTTCACTCTCAGGGTTACCTAATTCAAACCCTTCATGATTCATCTCTTTAGCAAGGACCAAGCACACTTGGCCCAGTCTTCATGTGGAGACTTGAATTCTCTGTGTGGCTCTGCCAACAAGCAGCTTAATCTCTACATTTTCAAGATGATGGCTTAAGATTTCTCCCAGCTCTAGCATTCTCGCCTTCTAATGAAACTTGGGGAAAAATAATTGAAACGTCTACTGTCCAAATTCAGAAGAACCAGGGAAACTTAAGAAGTGGTTTATGCAGATCACTGGATAATACACAGTACCATTTGGGTCTTCAGAGAAGGCCTGGTTGATGACTTCTACTTGGTTGGGGAACAAATAGTGAAACATTTTTTTTTCTTCTTAATAAGATAGAGGGGCCTATGTAGAGCAGACAGTTACATACACTGGACTTGGAGTCAGGTGCCCTGAGATCAAGTCTTAGCATCAACATTTTTATGCAGGGGACATGTCATTCAAACCTCTTAGACTTTGTTTCTCTTATCTATAAAAAGAAGACAAAAATACTTAAACCACTTCCTTCATCGGGTTATTGTGAGTGCAAAACAAAATGTGAAAAGCACTTCACAGATGTAAAATGCCATGTAAATGATTTATTAATAGTAGAAGGAAGAAGAAGGAGAAGAAAGATGAAGAAGACAAAGGGAGAAGGAGGAGGGAGGCTGGGTGCCCATTTATAAAGGATATTGTAATGGGGATTATTGTAGAGGAAGGAGAAGAAAAGAGAAGGAGAGAGGGGGAATAGCAAGCATGCTACAGTGGATAAAGGGCTGATGCTAGAGTCAGGGTAGATTGGGGTTCGAGCCCTGCCTCTGACAAATGCTAGCTGGGCAGCCATATTACTTAGCTTCTCAGTGCCCTAAGCAACTCTGAATCAGTGCAGAAAGTTCCATACCCTAATAAATTCACAGGCCTGGGCCACAACAGCAATAGTTCCCCAACTCTAGTTCAAACCACTTAAAACACATGTGGCCAGAATGAAATGGGAGATATCAAACCATTATCTGTATCACTGGGCTCAAATATTCAGTTTTTCATTAATTATCCATCCATTTGAAAAACCTGTTTCATTTTCAGGAATGTTGTAATAGTGTTCTTTTTCCCTTGAATTATCTAGATAAATTTTCTTAATTCTGACTGGCTTTACAGTGTAGGCTTAGACGATTAGTATTAAATACCAGGCTTGGTGATATATGTGCCTTGTTCCATCTATTTGGAGAATATTTTACCATGAAAAATGGGATTTAATAACAGAACGATGAAAAAAATATGACAACAGGATGATTTACCAATGTACACATTGTGACATATTGAACTGCAGAATGTTTGGGTTAGATTTGGAGTCTTAAATGAAACTTTGAATATCTGCAACCAAGCAAAACCAAGAAAACCTCCAGAAAAATAAAGGCATCTAAACACCCATATGTCATTGCTGCAGTGGGGGCTGGAGGCAAAGTGTGATCCCTGGCCCTCCTGCGACAAGACTCTGCAGTGAGCCAGCTCCTCGTTGAGAGGCACTGAACTGAAAAAGTGGTTAATTAACAAAAAACTTAAAATTCAGCGATGAAATTATCTTTCCCAGTGACTGATAAAGAAAATATAAATAATTCAGTTTCTCCCACAGTTGATTGAACAGGGTACCTTTACCCTTTTGTCAAGAGCACAGAGACTTTTCTCTCTCTCTCCCATTCTTGTGTTGTGCAGCCCACACATACACACACAAATATACCCATATGCACACACACCTAGCCAGGAAAATGAGAAGGGGCAGATCAAACTTAATTGAGAATTGGTTTTGTTCAGTAATTCCCAATGCAAACTTAGAGAACATACATTTCAAAGCAGTTGTTTCTCAAAGACCTCAGTGATTGAGGGATTCAACTTCTGTGGCAGAATGTCTGCCCTTCCTCCCAAACAAGCACAGAATCTCAGAGTTAACAGTGATTCAGAGGCCATCTAGGCTCAGTTCCATCTAATACATGAATCCCTTCTATAGCACCCCTCAGAATTTTCATCTAGAAATGGTCATAAATCGTTCCTTTCAAAACACGCCTTCATCATTCAGCCTTGGTTTAAAAATGTCTGGTGATAGGAAGCTCTACTATTCCAACCCACTTTTTTTCTTTCTGGGCAGTTCTAATTATGAGGAAGTTTTTCCTTAAGTTGAGCTGAAACCTTCTTTTCCATATCTTCCAACCACTGGTTCTAGCTTCATCCTCTGCTGACCAGTCTAATCCTCCTTCTACAGGACAATTCTTTGAGGAAGTTATAAAGTATTTCTTTCTCTAGCTTAAACATCCCCAGTTCTTTTAACTCATCCTTAAAAGCCAATGTTTTGAGTTCTTTCACTATCCTGTCTGCCCTCTTAGGACAAGCTATAGCTTGTCAGTGGTCTTCCAAGAATGTGTCACCTACAACTGAACAAATATTTCCAGGCATAGTCTGATCAACGCAGAGTATAGCAAGAGTCTTACCTTTGTTCTTGAAAATATGCTTATATTCACACAGCTGAAGAACATATTGTCTATTTAGGTTGCTAGTTCATACTGTTAACTCTATGATCCCCTAAAGTTTCTAGGTCATTGTTGTTGTATAAATTGCTATCTCGTCATGTTTTCACAACCTTATACTTGCGCAATTGATTTTTGAGCCCATTTATGACTATCAAGTTTCACGTTACAAGATTTAGTCCAGCGCTTTAGTCTGATGTGACCTTTTCAGATCCCAATCTGTTGAGCAACAGAATTGACTCTCCCTCCCAGCTTCCTTTCATATACAACTCTAAGATGCATAGGATTTGATGAATTTATAGGCTGTCATCTGAGATACTAAGAAAAAACATTAAATAGCCCCAAGGACAGAGTCCTGCAACATAACACTGCTAGGTAACTCCCTCCAGATTGACAGTGACCAATTAGTTATCACCCTGAATCAGACTGTTCAGTTTGAATTCATTTAACTGTATGATTATTGATAAGTTATATGTAATATAATGGAGAGCTGGCTTTGGAATCAGAAAGTTCCGGGTTCATGGTCAGCCTTTAACACAAACTGGCTGTTTGTCAATTAACTCCTCAGTATTACCAGGTAATTCTTAGACTATGGCTTGCAGAACAGTTGTAGAACTGCCTTAATAAAGGGAAATTCCTCAACAGGAGTTCCCTATGTCATTGAAATAATAAATTCGGACCAAAAAGCCTAGCTCCAAATCCACAACTTATTATTGTCCAGTCAACCTCTCTCCATTTTGTCCACAAAGATACCATTAATGACTGTGCCAAATGCAGTGTTGAAATCCAGGTTTCCTATGCCTATAGCATCCACTCTGAACAGTTGCTTTGTCAAAAATAAATTAAATTTGTTTGACATGACTGATTCTTTAAGAACCAATTCCAGTTCATAGTGGTCACTGCTTTCAATTATAAATGCTTACAAATCTCTCCTTTAAAAATAATTTAAATCCCTTCTATATTTAATGAGAATCAAAGTTGAGTTCACTGACTATAGTTTGATGAGTCTCCCTTTTTCCAATTTTTGAAAATTGAGACAATCTTTTCTTATCTCTAGGTCTATGGCACCTATTCCATTCACCGCCATTTTACAAAGACCACCAGCAGTAGCTCACTGATCACATTAACAAATTCTTTAAGTATGCTGGGACAGGATTAATTCAGTGCTGGTGACAAACTTTTGCTGTTGTTCAGTTGTTTCAGTCATGTCCGACTCTCTGTGACCCCATATGGAGTATTCTTGGAAAAGATACTGGAGTTGTTTGCCTTTTCCTTCTCTGATCATTTTACAGATCATCAACTGAGGCAAACAAGGTTAAGTGACTTGTTCAGGGTCACATAGCTAGTAAGTGTCTGAGATCAGATTTGAATTCAGGAAGATGAGTCTTCCTGACTCTAGGCCCAATACCCTATCCACTGTGCCACCTGGCTGCTGGGTGACAAACTTAACCAAGAGCTATTAAGTATCTTCTTAACTGTACAAATTCCAGAAAAAAGTTATTAATTACTAAGAGAAAAGCCTCTTGCTGATTATTGAGAATACAAACAAAACAAAACAAAACAAATAGCCTCTGCCAGCAAGGCTAACCTTCAGCTATTGTCTTCTTCCTTATTTTGGGTTTTGATTTCTTGCTAACTATATTTGTTTTGCTCTTATATGGGTGGTTTCCCCTCTATTTCCAGTTGAAAGCCTTTTTAATGAGATCTGAAAGTAAATTATTCTTCCTTGCCCTCTTTTATGTACTCCAGCTCTGACCAATAAACCACCGTTCCTGTATCTTAAGTCAAAATCCAGAAGTCCAAAATCCTTCCCCTCATACCATCTTTTTCTCTACCTGTCTAATGTCTATATCCTTCCTTCAATTTTAAGGCCCTTATCCTCAACAAGCAACAATGATGAAAATGTGAGCTTCCTAAGAGTCTGTTTTAAACGATTAAATAGCTCAGAATTGACAATGAGCACACATATTACAGCTTCTCTAACTGATAAGAAGAGTGGAGCAAAACAAGTTGTGCTTGGCTGCCATTTTTTCCAAAAAGCCTTGTACAGTACTTTTAGGCTTTTCTCATGGAAGGAAAGAAGGCAAGAAGGAAGGCAGGAAGGAAAGAAGGAAGGCAGGATGATAGGAAGGCAGGAAAGAAAGAAGGAAGGCAGGAAGGCAGGAAGGAAGTCAGGAAGGCAGGAAGGCAGGGAGGAAGGAAGAAAGGAAGAAAGGAAGGAAGGAATGGAGGAAGGGAGGAAGGAAGGGAGGAAGGAAGGGAGGAAACATAAAATTAATAAATATCTATTCTATACCAGACACTATGCTAAGCGCTTTACAATATTATCTCATTTGCTCCACGTGACCACCTTGGGAGATAGGTTCTATTTTTATCCCCATTTTATAGTTGAGAAAACTGAGACAAACAGGTTAAATGACTTGCCTATAGTCACACAACTAGTAAGTATCTGAAGTCAGATTTAAATCGAGATCTTCCTGACTGCAGGCCCAACATTTTTCCCACTGTTCCACTTAATTACTTTACAGTTATTTATATACATGTCATATCTTCCTTATTAGATTGTAAATTCCATTAGGACAGAGACAGTACCCTAATTATGCTTTGTACACATTAGACCATTAATGGTTGATGAATGAATGACATGAATTTGGGGCAAGTCATTCTTTTATAATAGGCCTCAGAGTTTCCTCACTTATAAAATGAAGGTACAAGGCTATTGGCATCCCCATGGAGATAGGAAGGAAAATAAGTCCTTTGAAGTGGGTGTGGTATGTGGAATGGTCCATGTGTGAAATGTTGCCTATCAAAATTGATTCTTTCTCTCTTGCTAGAACAAAGTGTCCTCCAAAGACATAGAATCATCTACTCCACACTTGGTCCCAAAGAGTAAGGGGGTAGGGGGAGGGAGGGGGAAGGAAAGGGAGACAGAATATAAGAATATGTAACCTTGTCCTTCTAAGCAAATATTAGGATCATATTAGAAAGTTTTTTTATTTGATTAGCATCAAATTAGAAAGTTTTTCATATTCCAAAATAGCACAGTCCTCCCTACCCCCTCCTCTCTGATACCTCAATGATGCTAAAATCTCTTGATAGTTCTCAGGCAGACTGTTTGAGTCATTCAAGTATGTTAGGAACAGGGAATTCCTCCACAGATACACATCTCAGTCCAAGGGAAAAAATCACTTAGTAAAAACAAACCAACGAGGTGGGTGATGGACTGCTCACTGACTGAAGAATGGCTCAACAAATTGTAGTAACTGAATGGAATGGGATATTATCGTGTTATAAGACATAATGAATAATATGAGGAATTTCGAAAAGCATGAGAAGATCTGTAGCATTGATTCAGGAATCAAACAATATACACAGAAACCTCACTGAAAGGCCACAGAAACTCTGCTGAATTATAATTCCCAATGTGCTGAAACCTGGAGAATAGAGGATGATACACATTTCCTGCCTCCCGTGGAGATTTAGGGTACATATGGGTATAGAATGTTAGACACACACACACACACACACACACACACACACACAAAATGATTGACATGGTCACTGTATTCGTTTTTACTGTACCTTGAAAAAAAACCAAAAACCTATTTTATAAGGGCTCATTCAATGGGATAAGAAATACTAGAAAGGAATGTGATATAAAAACAAAAGAGATTCATAACACTTTGAAAAATCAAGAAATCAGACCTTGTGAGGCAACAAGGTACTTTAGTTAGAGAGTTAGCCTCGGACACAAGACCTGATTCAAGACTTGCTTTTGACACATTCCAGGTGTATGACTGGGAAATCACTTAACCTCCCCCAGAGTCCCAGGTTACTCTCTAAAAGGAGAAGTTTAAAATCAGGTGATGATATGCAAGGGCAGCTAGGATGGGGTAGTAATAGAGTGTGGGGCCTAGAGTCAGGAAGACTCATCTTCCTGAGTTCAAATCTGACCTCAGACACTCACTAGCTGTGTGACCCTGGGCAAGTCACTTAACCTTGTTTGTCTCAGTTTCCTCATCTGTAAAATGAGCTAGAGAAAGAAATGGCAAACCACTCAGGTATCTTTGCCAAGAAAACTCAAAATGGAGTCATGAAGAGATGGATATGACTGAACAACAACAATAGATGATACACATTGGTAGGAGTTTAAACATTGGAAGTTTTCTTTTAACCAATGAAATCACAGACATTTTAAAAAAGAAAAGGTGGAATGTCACTGACTTTGTCCTTAGAAATATTTCTAGATCTAGTCAAGGCCTCAGTTTCCTATTAGGAAAAGAATAGGAGTCATTTCATGGAAGATTATGTAAACCTCGTCTGATTTTAATTTACTTGATTTTACTCTTAAATCCTAATTTTATCTTGAAATGGTCATTAGCCCTTAACATTCCTGTGATGTAATAACAATAATAATTTATATTTATGTAGTGTATCCCAAAAGTCTTAGTGTGATTTGAAGCTTTATTAATAAGCTTTAACAACAAGCTTATTGATAAGTTTTAATAACAAGCTTATTAAGCCTGAAATTGCACTAAGACTTTTGGAATATTGTGAATAGCACCTTAAGGTTTTCAATGGGTTTTCCTCATGACAACCCTGTGAGACAGGCACTAGCAGTATCATTATTACCAATTTATAGATAAGAAAACCAAGATCCATGATGAATACAAGGACAGATTAGCACATAATCTCAGAGTTGGAAGGGCCACCTTCTGGGACATACAGAACAAGAGGTCATCCATTGATCCCTCTATGAATCCAAGTCCTCCTCACTTTTAGATAGAGCTTTATTCATTACGTTTTCATCAAGTTTTCCCTGATACAGAGCCTCATTCTGGATCCTTATTCCATTCAGTTCACAGCTTTGCTGGCTAGAACCAAATTGTACCAGGCTAATCTTTCTTCCACAGGATACCTTTTCAAAGATTTGAAGATAGCTTTCACATATATTTCTCCTTCCCCCCTGCTCAACAAGTCACCTCTTCTCCAGTCTATATATTCCCATTTTCCTTCAAGCAGTCTTCATAGGTCATGCTATTGAAGCCCTTCACCATGTAGTCACCATCCTCTGAATTCTTATCAATGTCTTTCCTGAACTTTGAAGCAACTATTATGTGTCAGAAACTGTTCTAGTAACTGAGGATGCAAAACCAAAAATGAGACAGTGCCTACTCTCAAGGATCTTATATTCTATGAAGGAAGAGAGGAAATGGACATAAATGAGTATATAAAGAATACATATAAAATAAATACCAGGTAATTTTGGGAAGGAGGGCATAAATTGCTGAGTACCGAACACAATACTCTACATAGGGTCTGATCAAAGCAGAGAAAAACAATACTTTTTAAAATGCATTCCAAGATTACTTTAGGAGTTTGTTTTGTTTTGTTTGTTTGTTTCTATCACACTGTTCACCCATATTGAAATACATTCAGAACCCCTGATCTTTTTCAGATGAAGTCTAACTAGCCATACTTCCCCCCATCTTGTATTTATGGAGTTGATAGCTAATAAAATGTTAGAGGCTAGATTCAAAACTAGTTGTCTCCTAATTCCAGGGATCTTTTCACTGTGTGCCATGACTATCCTATTTCCTTATTACAAGTGAAGAAATGCCAGCAAAAATACTGTTTGACTAGACATTAAAAGTTGCAGGTAGAACCAGAGAGAGCACCCAGGTAGGCTAGCTCTCCATCTGGTTTGATACTAGTCTAATCAAATATTGAGTATTTCCTATGTCCAAAATAAGTTGGTTTATATAGAAATTCTTTAGGAGTAAAAGAACAGGGTAAAAGTGGTTAAGGTTATTCAAAAGAAATTAGAATCAATGAAGAGCAGTTTCAAGAAGCTAGTCCTTACACATTAGTTCGCATTCACTTAATGTATTCTCTTTCTCCCAGGAGAAGGTAAGCTCCTGGAGGGCAGGGACTATTTTGTTTTTGTCTGCGTCCCTAGTGTTTAATAAATGCTTGAGGGAGGGAGGGAGGAAGGAAGGAAGGAAGGAAGGAGGAAAGGAGGGAAGGAGAGAAGGAAGGAAGGAAGGAAAGAAGGAAGGAAGGAAGGAAGGAGGAAAGGAGGGAAGGAGGGAAGGAAGGAAGGAAGGAAAGAAGGAAGGAAAGAAGGAAGAAAGGAAGGAGGAAAGGATGGAAGGAGGGAAGGAAGGAAGCAAGGAGGGAAGGAGAGAAGGAATACAAGATATTGTGGGAAATGGAGAAGCATAAGAAGCCCAGGGACTGCCCTGAAGGATCTGGCCATCTAATTGTGGACCTAGAAGTAAAATTCAAGTGAAACAATTAGGGGACAACTTAAAACTTCTGCGCCTCTAATTAAAACACTTTGCACTGAGTCCCTAAAGAGGCTGACTGTGGGCCTGATAACAGCAAGGATTATTTATTTATCCTTAGACTCCCAGAGGCACTCTCAGAAATGCACAATTGAGTTCTTTATACCAAGGAAACAGCAATTAAAACTTCACATGATTCTCACTGAGAATGAGAAAAACTGGGAGAGAAGGAAAAAACAGCAGAGATGAATTCTCTAGGTATGTGGGAAGCAGCAGACCCAGAAGAAAATACTCAAGCAAAGAACCAAGGGAGTCAGGAGGGGGAAGGACATGTGTTATGGTGTGTTGTTTTTTTCTTTTGCTCTCTGCTCCACTAGAGCTCTTGGGGATGAACAGAATGGGTGGAAATTGGCTAAGAAGGAGATTATTCTGGGCATCCAGAGGGGGATGTTTAGGCAGAAACTGCTCGTACTCATGCTTTCTTACCCTGAGACAAATTTCAGGAGGAGAAAGTCAAGCCTGAGCCCTTGGATTGAGAGAGTTCTTCTAGGTTGGACTTACAAACTTATCTCTGGGAGAGAATGCAATGTGGGCCAGTGAAGTGGAGTGTCTCACATGTTCTGAGGCTGATCACCTTCTCAGCTGGAAGCTGGGTGGCTAGGTGGTCATCAGGGGATTTTGAGGGAGGGATCTTGGAGACAGCAGAGGAAAAGAATCCTCTTCCTCCCCCCCCCCCCTTTTTCTATTGAGGTCATGTAACAAAAAGGCAATATGGATTTATTTATTTGACAGAGCAGACATATCTTTGCACTCATCTGTTTTTTTTAAATGGAAAGTGTGGAACATAAAAACTCTACTTCATGAATACAATAAGAAAAAAAATTTTTTTTAAAGCTTAAGGTCTATCTGTCTTAGTACCAAGCAAGGAATGAGGGAAGCTGCATTTGGGGGATTGTGGTGGAGAAATGATTAGATGAGGAAGAAAGAGAAAGAGAAAGGCAGAATCATAAAAGTGCAAATAGGACCCTTCCTACCACATTGTGAGGCCTGGGGCAAATCACCCAGAGCTCCCTATCTCTCTACCACCACTTGCCTTGATTAACATTTTTATAGAGATGAAAGGTTAAATGGGAAACCAGAGGCCCAATAGAGACACAAACACATGCACAGATAAATACAGAGGCACATATAGAGAGAAATGGTGACTCTGCCACAACAAAACCAGAGACACAAAAAGGCAGAGACACAGACACATACAGATTGCTCTTGGGGAAAACAAAACAAACAAAACAAAAACCTCAACCATCTGGATTTAGAAAGATGGGCATATTTTGCTAGAATTTGTTTGTTTTAAAGCATTTTAGTTTCTAGGGAAAGTTCATAAATACAAAAGAACCTTCTTTTCCTTATTTCAAAAATAGAAAACACTCAGATTTTTCCTCCAGAAAGTAGAGTTGTAGCCCATTTATTCTTACTATAGTTATTGCTATTTGAAATGGACCTGTGCTTCAATTAGTGCAGGAAGTTTCTGGTGAGGAAATTTCCTTTATTAATGTAGAGGAACAACTTTCGAGTTGTTGAAATGTTTAGTCTTAGAGAGTTTTCCAGGACGAAGAGTAAGTCCTAAGAGTTGCCCAGGGTCTCATAGACAGCATGCATCAGAGACAAGTGTTGCACTTGGGTCTTCCTGACTCTAAGGCTGGTTCTCTATTCACTAGGCTGTGTTACCTCTAACAGTTCACTTTGTAGAGGAAAAAGTCTGCCCTTATGAAGTAACCATTTCCATCTTGCAGTAATCCTAGATATTATGATATTAAAAGCCATGAAGTATTTTTACAACCATAGACATAAATGATTATTCAATTCCTTAGCAAGTGTCCCATGGACTAGGTGAAATAAAGCCAGAGACTCCCATTATTGATATAAAATCCACTAGGAAGCTGTTAATATATCAATCCACAAAAATACTTCCAACATTTCAACAGAATTGTGATTTAACCAACCTAGGTACTCTATTTAGTGCTATAGATTGCATCTTATTCATCCCAGCCCTAATTTAAAAAAAAATTTATTTTTCTACACAATCACATGTTAAAATAATTTTTAACATTTTTTTAAAAAAAGGTTTGAATTTTAAATCCTATCCCTCCCTCCCTGCCTTCCCTCCCCCCTCCCTAAGATGGTAAGCAATTTGATACAGATTATACATGTGCAATCATGTAAAACATTTCCATATTAGGCATTTTGTAAAAGATTCAAAGGGAGAAGGGGGGAGGAGGGAGGGAGGAAAGGAGGAAGGAAGGAAGGAAGGAAGGAAGGAAGGAAGGAAGGAAGGAAAGAAGAAAGACAGAAAGAAAGAAAGAAAGAAAGAAAGGAAGGAAGAAAGAAAGAAAGAAAGGGAAAGGAAGGCAAAAAACAGTATCCTTCAGTCTCTATTCAGATAACATCAGCTCTTTATCTGGAGGCAGATAACATGTTTCATTATGAGTCCTTTGGAATTGTCTTGGATCATTATATTGCTGAGAATGGTTAAGTCATTCACAATTTTTCATCTTGCAATATCCCTGTTACTGTGTACAATGTTCTCCTGGTTCTACTCTCTTCACTTTGCATCAGTTCATGTAAGTATTTCCAGGTTTTTCTGAAATCATCTTATTTGTTATTTCTTATGGCACAATAATATTCCATTACATCCATATACCACAACTTGTTTAGTCATTCCCCAATTGATGAGCATCCCCTCAATGTCCAATTCTTAGCTACCACAAAAAGAGCTACTATAAATACTTTTGTACAAGTAGGTCCTTTTCCCTTTTTTATCTCCGCATATCTGATGAAATTTGGTCTGTGTTTTCCCATAGATCCTCCACAGTAGACCTAACCATGTTTTAGGTGTTTTCTTCTACATCTTTTTTTACTCCCCATTTCAAGTGTACCAGTAGAAATGACCCACATTTATATAAATAACAGGGATTTGTATCTATAACTGGACCGCTGAAGCTGGGACAGAACTGCCAGTGGCTTAGAATATTGGCTATTGTTGTTCATTCATTTTTCAGTCATGTCAGATTCTTTGTGATCCCATTTGGGGTTTTCTTGGCAAAGATACTGAAGTAGTTTGCCATTTCCTTCTCCAGTTCATTTCACAGATGAGGGAAACAGAGTGAAAACAGGGTTAAGTAACTTACCCAGGGTCACACAGCTAGTAAGTGTTTGAGGTCAGATTTGAACTCAAGAAGATGAGTCTTCCTGGCTCCAGGCTAGGCACTCTATTCACTATAACACCTAGCTTCCCCTTTGGGAATACTCTAGGGGCTTGGTGGCTCAAGGCAATAACTAGTCCAGTACAAATAATGGCTTCCTGGGGAGAGGAAGAGACTCCAGAGATGCAGATTTAATCCACTCCTAATTTCCTGTTGCTCCTTAGTCTGTGCTTCTTTAGTAAGGAAGGAAAGAAATTGGAATTCAAAAATTTTTTTTTGATAAATGTTAAATTTTTTTAAAAAATGTAATTGGGAAATATTCGACAAAACAAATAAAGTATATTTTTGAAGAAGAAAAAAAAAGTATTTACCTTTTAAGTTTTTGTCTGCATCACTAGTGTTTTCAGTCTTATATATTATACCTTTAAAGTGCAGGAAAAGTACCTGAATCACTTGGTACAGCTTCAAGTTTAGAGCTACATGCAAGTAGGCAGTTAAATGGTTTATAGATTTGTGGAATTTCAGAGATGGGATTGCCCTTGGAGATCATCTCAGCCTATCCTTTTTAAACATGAGAAAACAGAGTCAGAGAGCTGAGATGACTTGCTTACAGTCACATAGCTACGTAGAAGCAGAGCAGGAATTAAAACCCAAGCTTCCCATCTCCTAGTTCACTGCATTATGATGCCTCAGAAGAGGGTGACATTCTACTTTCTGCTCAAGTGCTGTTGCCTTGGGTCAGGTTGGGAAGCATCTCATGTAGAACAAGAGCCTGGGCTACTTGGATGGGTGGGTGCTGTTAAAAAGTAGGCCTGGGGTGGCAAACACCCCTAACTCTCACTGCAGTACTGGAAGCACTTCTGGAGTCAGCTTTGATTCTACTGTGCTTTCCTGTATGAAAAATGCTTGATTGCAATATGAAAATGGGCTTAATAGGAATAAATGTGTAGAGCCTATATTGGATTATATGCTGTCTTGGGGAGGGAGGGGGAGAAAATTTAAAACTTATGGAAGTGAATGTTGAAAACTAAAAGTAAATAAATTGACTAATTAAAAAAAAGAAATGTTTAAAAAATGCTTGGTCACCCGTTTCAGTTCAATACAATTCAATTCAATCCAATCTAAAACACATTTATTAAGTACCCACTGTGTGCAAGAAATTGCACAGGCAGAGCATTAATAGCAAAACCAGTGTCAACTCTCAGGGAATTTACATTCTGCTAAAGGGACACAACATGTGAACAGATAAACAAGCAAATGGAGAGATAAACAGATGGACGAATGAATAAATAAATAAATGAGAGGGAGAAAAAGGGAGGGGGGGAGGGAGAGAGAGAGAGAGAGATCTGTTGGAGGGGGAAGAAGAAAGTCGTTACCAGGAAGGGCACCAGGAAAGACAGTGAAAACTGCTGTCTTAGCTGACCTTTAAAGGAAAGTAGGGGTACTAAGCTGCTGAGATGAGGGAGAAGTACATTCCCAGAAAGAGAGATGGATGAGGCATGGTTAGGGACCTGATATCTTTGTAGCTTCCCAAATGATTCTCCCCAAGGTCGTGGCAATGACCACTTCTCTTGGCCCTGTCCTGCTCTGGGAAACAAGGTTTACACAAGTTGTCCCACCATCCCCTCAGCACTATATCAACGTGGCACAGAAGTCACTGGATCCAACACTTTCATTTTAAAGATGAGTAAACAAAGGCCCAAAGATGCTGACTTGTCTTAGGTCACAAAGGTCATGTGCCTCAGAGGTAGGATTTGAATCTAGGTCTTCTGATTCTATAACCAATGCTCTGCCAGCAGGTGACATTCGAGCTGTACTTGGAGGGAAGTTTGAGTGTGTGTGTGTGTGTGTGTGTGTTTTGGGGAGAGAATTCCAGGCATTAGAGACTGCCTATAAAAAGGGTACACAGGTATGAGATGAAATGCTATTTGCATGTAATTGCAAGCAGGCCAGCTTAGCTGCAACACAGGAAGGGGCACCACGTGAAATAAATGTGGAAAGAGAAGTGGGTCCCAGAATGTAAAGGGTTTTACATTCCAGGCTGAGGATGCCCTCAGGAGGAGCAGTGTCTAAAAAATCCAGGCTTCAGGATGCCTCCAAGAAAAGTCGCCTATGTATGAACAGAAGCTATTACCTTATTAATCGCCCCAGCCCTGCTACTTCAGAGAAGGCAGCCGGGCAGAACTTGAGACTCTGGAATGGCAAGCACAATTCCACCTCCCCTGCTGTAATTCTGCCAGCAGAAGGGCTCTCTAAATCAATTCTATTTTGATAAAGTGAACTTTCTTTGTTGTAGAACCTAGATGTCATGAAGTGGTCGCTCCTGGTGAACATTTCCACAGAACTCAATTAAGCCAAAGTGATTGTAGTTCCTCACAATGCTGAAGACGGGTGGTGGTGGTGGGAGGGGGGAATCCATAAAAGGCCACACTGTCGCATTAAAACAGCTATTAAAATCCTCATCCAAGAGAATAGTTGTCTTGTCTCACACAAGATTCCACACAGACTTTCATTCCAGAGTCCTCCCAGTCTCTTTTCTTCTCTGATGGCAGGCTGTGGGTGTTTTAACCAGCTTCCATCAATTTCCATTCTTCCTTAATTATCCCATGAGAAGCCAGGGCATGTGAGCTCAGGTTTAAAAAAAAAAACACCTAGCATTTATGCCATTTTAAGGTCTGCAAAGCTCTCTCTCTCTTCTCTCCTCTCTCTCTCTCTTTCTCTCTCTCTCTCTTTCTCCCCACAATAATCCTGTATGGTAGGTCGATAATTATACTGATTTTACAGATAAGTAAATTGAGGTTTGAGAGTTAGACTTGCCCAGGGTCAACCCAATTTTAACTGTCTGAAGCACAATTAGAACTCAGATCTTCCTGATTCCAAGGGCACTAGGCCACAGGTCATAGACCCATTATCCATCTAGTTCTCCAAAGATACTGGCTGGAGTTCGGTGACATTACAATAAGCCAAAAAAAGGCAGAACGACAACTAGGAGGGTTCAAATCTGTGTCTTTAGCTTCCTCACTGGGGGTATTCCTGTGTACTCAGTATGTGGAACTTCAAGAAAAAAATGAAGTATGATATGCTATTGGTATAGTATTTTAAGGCAGCAGATATTTGTTTAATAGCCAGAGCCTTAGCTAGGGCAGGATCAGGGTGACTTTACTTCAGAGTGCCCATGATCCAGGGGATATGCTTTCTCCCCAAGGGTTCAGTGTCCTCTCTATGTCAGTATGGATACCACTATTCCTAAGCTTCACAATTCTCCCATTGCCTGACTCACAAAGCACAACCCCTCTCTCTCCCCTGCTTCCCCTTTCTTTCCTATCACTTCTTCCCTCTTCTCCTTCTCCTTCATCTCTCCCAACACATACATACATACATATGCACATACACACATGTACATACACACACGCGCGCGCACGCACACACACACACACACACTCTCCTGTACCATACAATGAACTCCGCCCTGGGGTCCTGTCTTGTTTCCACCACTACCCCCTCAGGGTCACAGGTACCTTTTTTTTCCCCGAGAGATGGATCATTCCCTTCTTCCCTGGCCAGTGTCTTCTACATTATGGCCTCCTACACTACACTATCCACCATTTGCCCTGCCTCATGCCTCTTCTTCCCTCTCCCCCAATGCTATTCTTTTTTCTCTCTTTTTCTTTTTCTCTTTCTTTCTTTCATTTGCAAATAACAACAAAGTTGCCTCATATAGCAGGGGGAAAAGATGGCAATGTAGTCAAAGAGCCTGTATTTCAATACCAGCTGTGTCACTTATTACGTGTATAGGTGGTCCTTGTGGTCAGATTTGATTTGGTCAAGTCTTTTGACTGTGGCTGGGCCTTTGTTTTCTCACCTGTATAATGAAGCACTAAATAGACCTAGAAGAATCACAAAGTCTCTTCCAGCCCTAGGCATATGATACCATGAATGTCTCTATATGGCTTTCAGGTTTTCAACCTGCTTTCCATACAAAAATCCCTCTCTGTAAGTAGCACAAATGTTATGATCCCTATTTTATAGATGAGGAAACTGACCCAGAGAGATGATGGAAATGACATGAAGCTCCACAGCTGGTAGGTTAGAGCTTGGGTTGGAACCCAGGACTTCCAACTCCAGATCCAAAGTTTGTTTCTCAACACCAACCTTACTTCCAAGTAATTTTTGTTGTTCTTGAGTTGTTCTTCAGTCGGACTCTTCATGACCCCATTTAGGGTTTTCTTGGCGAAGATAATGAAGTGGTTTGCCATTTTCTTCTCCAGCTTACTTTATAGATGAGGAAAATGAAGCAAACAGGGCTAAGTGACTTGCCCAGGGTCACACAGCTGGTAAGTGTCTGAGGCCAGATTTGA
>CM053581.1:181509040-181570221 GCA_028627135.1 Pseudochirops cupreus | reverse complement strand
AAGCACAGCCATCCAACTTTAGATTCCTTTTTTGGGGACAAAAAAAGATCAAAGCATGGAAGGAGAATGACAACACAGCCAGAACTCCTGCACCAAAAGCTTCTAAGAAAAACATGAACTGGTTAGAGGCCATGGAGGAGCTCAAAAAGGATTTTGAAAACCAAATAAGAGAAGTGGAGGAAAAATTGGGAAGAGAAATGAGAATGATACAAGAAAATCATGAAAAGAGAGTCAACAACCTGACTGAAGAAAATAACACATTAAAAAATAGATTAACTCAAATGGCAAAAGAGGCCCAAAAAGCCAATGAGGAGAAGAATGCTTTAAAAAGTAGAATTTTCCAGATGGAAAAAGAATCTCAAAAGCTCACTGAAGAGAATAACTCCTTCAGAATTAGATTGGAGAAAATGGAAGCTAATGACTTTATGAAAAATTAAGATACTATTAAACAAATGTAAACAAATGAAAAAATAGAAGGCAATATGAAATATCTCATTGGAAAAACCACTGACTGGAAAATAGGTCCAGGAATTTGTTACATATATATTTTTTTAAAGTGAACTGCCTGTAGTAGAGACATGTGATTTCATATATAATCCTCTTTTTCTGTTATTTATATTAGGAAATGCTCATATTTTGTTGATGTTTGTTAAGATTTAGAACAACCAAATTTTTGATAATATTTTTTCAAAAAGAGGACATAGGACGGTAAGTGGGGGAGGAGGTCACTCTTGTCTCAGTGATTTTACCTATGGCTGGTCTTTTATAGGGAGGCCTTCTATAACTCACTTGGTGGAGTAGAAGACTACAAGGGAATTATTTTGGTCAACCTTTGGTTGCTAGTTTGGATCAAGCTTATTGTATTATGTGAATTTTCAATTAGAGCTATCTCAAAATGTAATTGGCAGCCTTAAGAGTTAGCAGGTTCCCCTTCACTGGAGAGCCTTAAAGGTTGGTTGATCCGAACTCTTGCTCAATAATGAGTAAGAATCACCGGCCACTGAGATTCCATCCAACTCTGATTCTGTTTCTGATTTTCACCTGCTGCTGAACAGAGAAATGGAGAATATGCTGAATAGACAAACTCATAAAACCGTGCTGAGTCCGCGACAAATTTATGTTACATAAATTCAACTGGACTCTTATTACAGCAAGACAATCCTTTTACACAGCCCTAATTCATTTGCTCTCCCACTCACCACAGCAGCTTCTCCAAACCTTTCATCTGTCTTCAAGCTTCCAGTAGCACCCCCTCTTCCTATCCTCTCAGGATCTCACCTCATGTTTCACTGAAAAATCAAAGCTAATTAACAAGAGTTTCCTCTTTTCTCCTCCTCATCTCCCCTCACTCATCTTCCCCCACTATCTCTTCTTTCGCCCATCTCTCCTGAAAAAGTGATCCTTCTCCTTGCCAAGAAAAATCCCTCTATGTGCTTTCTTGGTCCCATTCTCTCCCATCTTGCTCCTCTGATCATCTCCATTCTCTCTTTAGTCTTTAATCTACTGGCTCCTTACCTGCTGCCTACAAACTTTCACATATCTTGATCCTTAAAAATCCACTCCCTTAATCCTTCTGTTACTGTTAGTTTTCATCATCTATTTCTCCTTCTCTTTGCGGGAAACTCCTTGAGAAAGCCATCTACCCCTGATGCTTCTACCTTCTCTCCCCTTAGTTTCTTTTAAACCATCTACAATCTAGTTTCCTACCTCATCATTTAACTGAAACTAATTGTTCTAAAATCACCAATGATCTCTTAATTGAGAAAATCTAATGTTTGTTGTTTTCTTCCCTTGAATCTTCATCCTCTTTGACCTCTCTGCAGCCTTTGGCATCATTCTCCTAGGTACTCAATTTTTGTGACAATGTTGTCTTCTGCTTCTCCTCTTTTCTGTCTGACTTCTCCTTCGATTTGTCATGCCCACACTAACTGCAGGTGTCCTCCGAGGTTCTGTCCTGAACCACTTTCTCTTCTCTTGGTATGATATCTCACTTGGTGATCTCATCAGCTCCCATAGCTGATAATTCAGTTATTATCTCTATATTAATGATTCCCAGATCTGTTTAGCCAGGTGTAACTTCTCTCCTGTTCTCCCATCTCCAATCACCAATTACTTTTCAGACATCTTAAAATTAATGCCCCATATTCATCTGAAACTCAACACTGCATTGTTAAATAAACTCACTTCATTACCCTAAACTGTGCCCTCTTCCAAGCTGGCCTATTAATATCCTGGGTGCTACCATTCTCCTGGTCACCCAGGCTCATAACAGTCTCATTCTCAACTCCTCTGGAGCACTTACTTTGCATGTCCAATCCACTGGACAGTCTTGTTACTTCCATCATCAGAACATCTTTCTTCTCCTTATTCTGACAGCTGCCATCCTGGGGCAAATCCTCATCCCCTCATGCCCGCGCTATTTCTGTAGTCTGCTGATTGATCTCCCTGCCTCAAGTCTCTCCCTGACTCTAACCTGCCCTTCTTCACTCAGCTGCCAAAGTGATTTTCCTAAAATACACATGGGGCCATGTCATACCCATTACCCCTTACTCAAGCTTTGGTGGTTCCCCATTACTCACAGGATCAAATATAAAACACTGCGTTTTGCACTAAATGCCCATTCAGAGTTGCCGATTCTGTTCCATACACTTTGCCACATCCTTATTCTATTGACTATTGCAAAGTCATCAAACAAGGAAACATGGGTTAAACAAATTTTATCACAGTGTCACAAAGTTAATTGGCTAAGTGAGGATTGCCATCTAGACCCCCCTGGCTCAATCTAGTGTTCTTTGTATGATGCTGCATTCAGCAACAACTCCACAGGAAAGAATGTTTCATGTGAACTCTTTGATGGAGCTCCTAGTCTTGGCCAAGGTTGACAAAAAGATGTAACAAATGTGCCTCAGTACTGCTTAAATGACAAAGTCTTACTTAGCATCATTGTGAGAGAAGGTAGTGGTTTTCTCAGATCTACTGGATTGTCTTAAATTACCTATACATTCTTACTTGATTTATATAATGATTGGGTTGCATTCCCCAACTTCTCCCACCAATCCCAATTTAACCAATGCCTAAATGTTCACCAAACTGTATCTTTGAGAAGCTGCCTCAGGGACCCAAAGCAGAGGCAGTTATTCCTAGCCTAGGTTATTGGTCACTATACTAGGTTTTATGCCAGTGTCCAGATGATGCTTATATTAAGCCGCAGGAAAAAAAAAATTCAATTTGTTTTTTATTAAAGTCCAACTGTGGCCCTGCCAGTCAAGTCCATTTATCTCACTGAGCATGGATTGCTCATGTCAACTGGTGATTATTTTGTGCTACCTCGATAACAGGCCGATGATTATCCCAACATCTGAAAAGCTGCCTTTGGTAAATTACATTGCAGCTAATGAAGCCCAGATGCACTTGCTTGTGTGTGCATGAGCGTGCTTGTATGCACCAGCTCTCTCTCTCTCTCCCTACCCCCTCATCTTCCCCCACCCATCTTCAACCTGTTCCACACACCCACCCACACCCAACCAACTAACTACATGGCCTGCACTAGTACCCAAATGTTACATTACACAGGATTTAAACCTCAGCCCCAAGTAAAGTGTTCTCCTTTGCTGTGGCTGTTGGGAAATCACACCAGCCAGTGCCCTCCAATCCAATAAGCATTCTCCCCCAAGTTTGATTGGAAGAAAGATAATAGCTCCATTATTTCAATCACTGCAGAAAATGCGTACACCAGGCAACACTTTAATTGGGGATAATAAGAGAGATGAACAGCATGTGGCACAGATCCTGTAGGTGCAAGGGCTGTAATTTTTTCAATTGAATTAAACCAACATAGAGAGAGAGAAGCTGCCACTATCACTAACGTGACAGGTTGGTTTAACTCAAACAAAGAAAAGCCATGATGTAATTTGGTGTAGTATGAGGCTTAATGTTGTTTGGTGCCAGAAACTCCAAGGTCCCAGTGGCTTGTGAGTGGCCTGACTGAGGTGGACTGGCCCAGCCATGATGTGGCTAAAAGGTGGATGAAAAGCTCTTTCTGCCTACATCCTATCTCTTCAGGGGCCAGGATAGGAAAAGGGAGGAGTCAAGGCAAGAACAGGAACTTCAGCTGGCATTTTAACTAGTGTCTTCCCAACCAGAATATCAAAGTCTTCAGCTGACTTACATTGCCATGTGATGCAATAGAAAGCCAAAGGGCATCTGTTCCAACACTGGAAAGCCACTCTGCCGTATTGCTGCTGCTTCCAGGAGTGGCTTCTTTAGTTCTCATCCTAGGGTAAAAGCCAGGTAGGCCATCACTTTTGGGTATATTTGGCCACCCCTACCCTATTGGTCTCAGTTTCTTCATCTATAAAATGAGATGGAGAAGGAAATGGCAAACGATTCTAGTATCTTTACCAAGAAAACTCCAAATGGGGTCACAAGGAGTCAGACATAACTAAGACTGAGCAAACAACAACCATCACACATCCCATTAGAACTCTTCAGTTGTTTCTGGACTGATCAGGATGAAGTAGGGCCATTTTGATGTCTAAGAAGCTTGTAAGTGGGGGTCAGGGTGAGGGGGAAGTGCTAACAATTAGAGGAGGGGCTTTTAACCTGGGATTCCTGAATTTGTTTTGATAGTTATGTTGTTCAGTCATATCTGACTCTTTGTGACCCCATTTGGGACCTTCTTGGCAAAGATAATGGAATGTTTTGATAGCTACATTTCAATATAATTGGTTTCCCTGGTAATATTGTGCATTTTCTTTATATGTATCTGTATGTATGTATGTATGTATATGTATGTATGTGTGTGTGTGTGTGTGTGTGTGTATAAAAACATTCATCTAAGAAGGGGTCCATAGGCTGTACCAGGCTGCCCAAGGGTCCATGCCACAAGGTGAAGAACTTTGAACTAGAGGAAAGGCCTCTTTTTGGAGGTGGCTTCCTCAGCTTAGCTGGGTCAGGTTCCAAGAGATTCCAACAGACAGAGGTGAGGAGGGAGAGCACTCTAGGTATGAAGGTAGTCCTGGGTCAAATTCTCTTTCCCTCAAGGTGAAGATACTTTCTCCTCAAAATTATTTGTATTACTTTGCCTGAGATCTTCCTCTGTACTGTTCTCCCTTTCACTTTTATGGAAGCTATTTGTCTTTACCTCCTTTTGCCCAGTAGAAGGAAACTCTTGAAGAACAGGATGCATATTATATTGGCCTTCGACATCTGTAGGAACTTAGGAAAGAAGGAAGCATCACTGCTTTTTCCAAAGTGAAAGAGGCAGTTTAGGGGCAGTGGTATCTGCAGTGCCAGCTATCCTTGCCTTGAAGCAAAAGCAGTCCAGAACCACAATCTGGTAACCAATTCAACACCATTAAAATGACCTCTTCCATATGGTGAGTGGATGGGGTGGAAAAAATCTGTCCTGGCTCCTCTGGGCTTAGATCTATTTGATTCAATTCAGTCACATTCAGTCAACATTTACTAAGGAACAAGGTTCTGTACTATGGTTTGAGGAGTCAAGGATCAGTAAGACTCCACCCTCGCAGAGTACACGGCCTACAGGGCATTAATGGTTTTTTACTAGGTGTGTGGTAGACAAGCCATCTGATGCCTTTAAGTCTCCTTTCCTCAGTTATAAAATGGGAATAATAATAGCACCTACCTCACAGAGTTGTTAGGATTAAAAGAGATAATGTAGATAAAGCTTTTGCTAAATTTCAAAGTCCTGTATCAATGTGAGCTAATATCCAGTAG
This sequence comes from Pseudochirops cupreus, assembly GCA_028627135.1. Classification (NCBI taxonomy): domain Eukaryota; kingdom Metazoa; phylum Chordata; class Mammalia; order Diprotodontia; family Pseudocheiridae; genus Pseudochirops; species Pseudochirops cupreus. Next base: position 181,564,482 of record CM053581.1, on the reverse strand, counting down.
TTAGTAGTGAATATGGATAGCTGGGCGATGCAGTGGAGAGAGAGCTGGACCTGGAGTCAGGAAGACATGTCTTTTTGATATGGCTTTTAAATCTGGCTTGCAGGTACTTACTAGCAGTGTGACCCTGGGTAAAATACTTAACCTTGTTGGCCTCAGTTTCTTCATCTGTAAAATGAGCTGGAGGAGGAAATGGCAAACTCTCCAGTATTTTTGCCAAGAAAAACTCCAAATGGAGTCACAAAAAAATCAGACATGACTGAAAAGAGACTGAACAACAACAATAGTGAATAGAGCGTTTCTTGTGGGTTCTTTTCTGCTTTGATTTCACTGGTCTCCAGAAGCCTTGTCCATTAAGGCCTTACTTTCAGAACTCTGACTATTATCTCCATGATCAAATAGAGAGTGTCCCAAAAGTATTAGTGCAACTTTAAGCTTTAATAAGTTCAGAAGTATAAATGCTACAAACTTACTGGGAACAGCATTTGAAAGGAAAACTTATACATTTAAAATACTGATTATTTCTTATTAAAAATTCAATATAACTGAAATCTTGTGCTTTATAACACTTTAGTTAATTTTTGAAGTCGGTAAAAACTTTTATCACCTGCTTCTCAGTGACTAAAAAGATTCAGTTGCAATCCTAGTCTTAAGGTCACCCAAAGAATAAGGTTTTGATGAGTATGTGACAATTTTGACATGACCCTGGGGGAAAAAAAGAGCCTAACAGAGACTGACCAGGTGACCAAGGTTGCCAAAGGAGAACCTCCTCTACTAATTCATTGGTTTGGAGAAGTATCATTTAGAAAGTATCCTCCCCCCCCCCTCCATGTTGCAGTGCCTTGCTTTATTAAAATGAAAATATTATCATTCAAAATTCAAAAAACAAATTGTGAATGAAATATAAGTAATTAAACTTTCAAATACCATTTTTGGAGGTTTGTAGCATTTACGTTTATGAAATTACTAAAGTTTTAAACCAAGACTTTTGGGACACTCTGAATAAATTCCTCTGTCCTTCCCTTCACAACTGGGAACCATCCGACTTTCCAGCCTACCCTGATTTTCTTATTATTCTTCACATATAACACTCTATTTTCCCTCTCTATTCTTTTGCACTGGTTGTCCCTCTTGCCTGGAGTGCTTTCCATTCCCACTTTCTCCCCAAAACTACCCTTTATTTATTTCTTATGTATTTATATTAACATATACCTATACACACTCTAGTTACTCTGATCTGTATCTTGCCACTGGACTCAGAAGGCTCAGGAGGAGAAAGTGAGGCTGGTGACTCTTCACAGCCCTCCCTCACTTAAATCCAATTTGCCTACATGTCATAGTATCACCTTCCTGATATTGTGGAACTCTTCCAGAATGAAAGACAAACAATAACTGTGCAAATCTATGTGCATATCCACTTCTCAAATAAGAATAATAACTAATATTTATACATAGATTAAGGTTTGCAAAATGCTTTAATAATTACTTATATTCTCTCACTTATTATGCTATGTTATTTATTATTATTTGTCTCATTTAATCTTCATAACAACCCTGGGAGACAAGTACTATTATTCTCATTTTTAAAGATGAGGATACTAAGGCAGACAGAAGAGAAGAGACTTTCCTAGAAGGGTAAGGCCCTCTCTGAGGAAGAATTTGAACTCAGGCCTCCATAACTCTACATCCCACACTATATCCACACTCCCACTTATCTGCATTTATAGTGAAAAATATCTATCACTGAGCCTTTGCAGAGGCTTTCTTTCCTGACTAAAATGGACTCCTTCATCATGACTTGCTTTTAGAATCCCTACTTCCCTTCAAGGCTTACTTCAGTGTCAACTCCTGTAAAAGGCCTTCTCTGTAACACACCTTCCCTCCTTAATGTAGTGCTTAGTATACAGGAAGCACTTAATAAATGCTTGTTGACTTGACTTGCCACTGCTCTGTGTGCCTTTCACCTGCAATGTAATTTTTTTTCAATTTCTTCGTATATATTTTGCATTGAATTTTCTATGTATGTGTTGTTTAATCCTATAGAGAATATAATGTCCTTGAGGACCAGGTTTGTTTTGTTTTCGTCTTTTTATCCCCCTTAGTACCTACCTGACCTTGCATATAGTAGGGGCTTAATAAATGCTTACTGAATGAATGAATATAAGGACAGATGACTGAATGGCTAGAAGGATAATATAGGAAAAAAGTTAGATGGGATGATTCAGGTGTGAATCCTAGGGAAAGAGGAAGTAAGAAAGGAATAAGAAGAAACTCATTTTGCTGATTTCTGTTTTGGGGCCCACTTGGTGTCCTTCTGGACTCTCACTTATGATTCTGAGAGCCAGCAGGCACACAGGTCCATGGATCCATGGATCACGGGTTTGTCTGGACTGGTGTGGAGGCAAACAAGAAATTCCTTCACTTACTACTGTGTCATCATAAACAGTCTCTGCCTTGTGGTGGTGTATGTGTATGCCACTGCAGTTTGGGGATGTCATAGTTTCCTTATCTATAAAATGAAGGGGGCCCAGTGACTTCTCTCCTCCCTTTCTGTACCAATTAACAGGAGCAAATCTGGAATTCTGACACCTCAGTGCTGTTTTCTCATTCTCTTATGCCTTTGGAGACTCACACAGGAAAGGGGCACCCATATAAAACATCCCCTTTCCCAGACAATTCTCAAGACCTCCGGTTTCCCTGAGACACAGCTACCACTTTAAGACCCAAGTGCCAAATGCACTGCAATGAACTCTGGCCACTGAAGAAGGCCTTGGAATGCTAACTGGGTAAATAGCTAGCATATGCCTCTGGGGCATCATACAGCCTTAAGTCGAAACCTCATTATCCCCCTAAATTTGTTTACTAAATAAATGAGACAACCTATTTATTTATCATGTAAATTTAATTAGAGGTCTGATTTATCTACTCTGTGGCCATCAATAGCATCATCATCCACTCCAAAGTCTGGTATCCTAAAGCATCTGGTCTAGGTAGGGAAAGAAGCAAGGAAACACAGACCCTTTATCTCCAAAGACTGTTGGACCTCAAGCCAGGCAATCCCGGTTCAAATTCTGACTCAGACAGTTCATAGTTATGTGATCGTAGTCAAATTACTTAAAGTCTGGGGTACTTGATTGACAGATAAATTAGAGGTCCATCAAAGAATAAGGGTACTTTATGCATTTAAAAAAGGGTGTCTCATCTGTAAAATTTGAGGATGATAATACTTATAACTCCTTATCTTTGAAGAAGTATCTGTGTAAACTTTAAAGTGCCTACATGAATGTGAGCTGCTTCATTTTTACTAGACTGTAAACTCCTTGAGCATGGGGGAGGGCCTGTTCTTTGTCTAGGGTTTGTAAGGCCCTCTTCCTAGAGCTTCTTAAATCTTTTTTCTGTGTCCTGGACTCTGGTTAAAGCCTATGACACTCTTTTGCAGAACACTGCTTTTAAATGCATAAAGTAAAACACATCGGACTACAAAGAAAACCAATAATATTAAAATACAGTTAGCAAAAATCTTTTTAAAAGCAAGTTCATGGATCCCAGGTTCAGACTCCCTGTATCTAGGCAGAACTGTAACTAGGGCAGGGGCACTGTGGCTTTGTCTCCAGGTGCCAAAATTTGGAGGACTCTTCATTCCTTTAGAGGTCTAAAAACAGCTAAGTTAGCACCTACTGAGAAAAACTAATTAGTTAAAAATAGGAACTACCAGGTGGCTAATACTCTTTTCTCTAGCCCCAATATATCTCAGGTGAATGCCTTTGTAGCACCATCCCCTCCTTCACTCTAAATTGTCCCACCACCAAAATGAACTTTTCCAGCACCAAAATTGGGAGTTTATGGCTCTATCCCTAAGGCATTGGATAGTGCTCAGAGCACAGTAGGTATTTAAATGTTTGGTGAGTGTTTGTTTTTAGATTTAATTCCTGCCCACAGACTTATCCGGCAAATAGTGATGTCTTATTTTTAATCTAATACCTTCTTTACCCTTATCCTTTGATGGACATCTAATTCATCAGTCAATCATCAAACATTAAGTGCTTCCACATGCTTGGCACTAAGCTAGGTGTTGAGGGCTGTTTGAAGCTGTCTCCCCCATTAGACTATGAACTCCTTGAAATCAAGGACTAGCTTAAAAAAAAACAAAACAAGAAGAAATAAAAAAAAAGCCTTTCTCTCTATTGAAGGAGCTTAGCGCAGTGGCTAGAACATAATAGGTAATTAATAAATGTGTGTTGACAGATGAAAATTTTTTAAAAATTAAATAGTCTCTACCCCTTCCCCCCACCTTATATTCTATGGCAGTAGACTGTGTATTTGTGTGTGTGTGTGTGTGTGTGTGTGTGTGTGTGTATGTATATATATATATATATATATATATACACACACACACACACACACACATACATATATACACAAATATAAGGTATCTTGATAGATATTGATAAGGAAAGCTTCATGGAGAAGAAGGAGCTTGAGCATAGGTTTTTTTTTTAAATTAAATTTAAAACTTATTTCCGCCCCCCCATTACCTTAATTGTTAAAAAAAATTGTTAAACATTTAACCATTCATATAGAAAATATTTTTAGTTCCAAATTCTCTCCCTCCCTCCTTCCTTCCCCCTCACTGAGAATGCAAGCAATTTGATATATGTTTTACACGTGCAGTTATGAAAAACACATTACCACATTAGCCTTGTTGTGAAAGAAACCACAGGAAAAAAAACCACCCCCCAAAATAAAGAAAAAGTGTGCTCTGATCTGCATTCAGACTCCATAAATTCCTTCTCTGGAGGCTAATAGCATTTTTCATCATAAGCCCTTCAGAATTGTCTTGGATCATTGTGTTGCTGAGAATAGCTAAGGCATTCACAGCTGATCTTATAATATTGTTATTCTGTACACTCTCCTGGTTCTGCTCATTTCACTTTGCATCAGTTCATCTAAGTCTTTCAGGTTTTTCTGAAAGCATCTTTTAAGCACAGTTTTGAAGGAAACAAGCAATTTTAAGTGAAGAGGAACCCCATATTCCAGGGATGGGGAAAGCCAATGGGAAGGCAAGGAATATGAAGACAAAGATGGAGCACTGAGCAGGAGGAACAGGAAGAAGGCTTGTTTTGCTGGACCCCAGATTGTGGGAAGGGGAACAAACTATAATGCTGGAAAAATAGGTTGATACTAGTTTATTAATCAGAGAATCACAGATCATAGAGATGGAGGGGACCTCATTTCTTTAGATGCTGCTGCTGAGATCCAAAAGGACAAGATTACTTGCTCCAAAGTCACACAGCTTGCTGGCAAAGCTTGGGATCTGGTCCTCTGACTCCAAGTTGAATACACTTTCTAGTTACTGCACAAGAGAGGAGAAGAGGGCATATGTAATATTTCCATTGTGCCCAGAGGAGTGAGACTAGAGAGAGAAACTACTGGTCCTGCTCCCTCCTGACACAGCCTGTAACCTAAGAGGTCACTTGTCCATAGCCCACCTAGATGGTATGTCATCTTTTGGCCTGGCAGTTTTGGAAGCCTGGAATATATTAGTTCATAGATGGCACTGGTTGCCTACTTATTTTTAGGCATAATCCAAAATGATGTGAGAAACCCGAAGTTTTCTTAGAGATTTGATTTAACAAGCATTTATTTGATACTGAGTTCAAATCAAACACTTGTTAGCTGTGCAAGCTGGCAAAGCCCCTTAACCTCTGCCTACCTAGGTTTATTCAACTGTAAAATGGGAAAAATAATAGACAATATCTATATCCCAGGGTTGTTGGGAGGATAAATGAGATAGTATCTATAAAGCACTTGGCACAGTCCTTGGCATTTGCTAAATATTTATTTCGCTTTCTTCCTTATTAAGCATCTCCTACGTGCTGGGGAGTACAAGGGATGGAAGGCTGGGCCTGGAGTCAGGAAGACCTGAGTTCAAATAAAGCCTCAGATGCTTATTTGCTGAGTGACCCTGGGCAAGCCATTTGATCTCTGCTTCAGTTTCCTCAAGTGTTAAGTGGGGATAATAATAACACCTGTCTCGCAGGACTTTTGGGAAGATAAAATGAAATAACACTTGCATAGCACTAGCACAGGGCTTGGAACATAGGAGGTACTATATAAATATTACTGCTACTACTACGATGATGATGATGACGACGATGACAATGATGTGTAAGGAATGCAATGTGCAGTGGATGGAGTGCTGGTTCTGGAGTCAGGAAGACGCATCTTCCTGAGTTCAAATCTGGCCTCAGACACTTACTAGTTGTGTGACCCTGGGCAAGTCACTTTACCCTCTTTGCCTCAGTTTCCTCATCTGTAAAATGAACTGGAGAAGGAAATGGCCAACACCTCTAGTATCTTTGCTAAGAAAACCCTAAGTGGGGTCATGAAGAGTCGGACATGACTGAAAACGACTGAACAACAAGAACAACACCTTTCCTTCAAGATCATAGATTTAAAGTGAGAAGGGGTCTTTGAGACTATCCAGTCCTCTCCCTTGGAGGTCTATGATTTGGTCAAGGTCACAAAAGAACTAAGTCATGTCTTCTGGCTCTGAATCCAGCCCTTTCCCTACCATACCAGTTTGCATTCTCCTAGGACAGCACTTCTTACCTTATCCCTACTAGAAGCAGAACCAACCTGTTTGGCAATGGCTTTCAATTTACTGACTACAGGACTGGAGGGGCTTTGTCTTTGGAAGTTGAGGCACAATGGAATGAGCAACAAATCTGGAGATAGAAGTCCCAGATTCAAATCTTGCCTTTGACACGTACTACTAGGATTTGACTTTTGAAAGTCAAACAACTTCTTGAAGTTACTTAACCTCTCTAAGTGGCATGTTTCTCATGTATAAAATGAGAGGTTTGGACCTGAGGTCCTGGGGAGTTACCTTCTAGTTCTAGATCTGTGATTCAATGAAAGTCCTTTGATTCAAGGTTCAATCATATTCTAATCTATTGACTTTCTGGCCTCGGGCAAAAATTTAGCATTCTGCTTTTGGCTTTCCTATGGATTCCTTTCCCTAGACTGGTTCCCATTTCTATTTCCTTTTTGCCATATCTAATCTCCAAACACATGACTGGAGGCTGGAAAATGGGCACGCTTTTTTAAAGCAGATCTAAAAAAAAAACAAAGAGGTCATAGAAAACAATTATGCTGCATACTCGGGCTTCTCCTAGCTGTTTTTTTTTGTTTTGTTTTGTTTTTGGTCACTCAGACCTAGGAAAGAAAGATCACAAGGAGTTTACTGAGTGCACTGGATTGAGGGGTGGGGGGCAGATTTCTGAAATTCCTTCCACCTTTGAAATTCTATGATTCCCTGACCAGGCCAGATAAGAGAAAGTCTGACATAACTAGGGTACTTTCAAAAGCTGACTTCCCTTTTCCACCCAGCACATTTTCAATGTGGGACCCTCCAAGTTAAAAGAGAACCCAGATCTGTTTTCACTTATACTGTGTTCTATCTGTCTCTATTAGACTAGGCATTAATCCTTTCACACAGCCCTGGAAATGGGTTCATCAAAGCTTCAATAAGACTCTGGTTCCTTAAACTTGGTATGGCAAAGAACATTTTGCTTCTTAGGGTTTCCAGGGAGCCCAGGATAGAAAGGCAAACACATGAAAATTCACAGGCATTTCGTTTGACAGAAAACAAGAAGGAAAAACCAGGTGGGAGGTGGGTTGGAGTCAGGCAAGTGGGAATTGCAGACTCTTCAAATATACCTACAAGCCATGAAACATTAATACTGGCCTGAAAGAGCAGGAGCAGAGCAGAGAGGCCCACAAGGGGAGCTAACACCAACGGCTTTTAAAGAGACAGAAGTAAAGAAAACAACCCAAGTCAACACCTGGGAGACCTGTCCAGAATCAGACTGGTTTTTTCTTATCAAAGGTCAGGGGGAAGGGAAAAAAAGAAATAGAGGAAGAGGAAGGAAAGAAAGAAAAGGGTATAGAGGCAAAGGGCATCTGAAAGGAGCAAGAAACGGAATGGGATGGAGTGGAGTCTCCACTGCATCACATCAGAAAGCTTAGCTAGAAAGCATTACCTGTGAAAAGGGGCAGACCTAGAGACTCCTCAAAAGCCACAAGGAAGTCCAATAACCTTCCAGTGAATAATGGCACAACAGTTAGTGGTTCCGACCTTTGCAGAGCCTTACTTGGTATAATCACAGATCCCAGAAAGCTAGGCTATTGAGATGTATTAAAAATTATGGAAATGGGAGCACTTGGAAAGTCTTAGTGGCTACCATTTTGTTTCAAGGAAGCATACTGGAATACAAACTAAATTCACGGTTTGTCCTGATATTCTTTATTTGTGCAGGTTTTTTTCTTCTTTTTTTACATTGGTGAAGCTGTATCATCTTAGTTCTGTGTGTCATGGTCATAGTGGAAAAAGCAATGGATTTGGGGGTCAGAGGATTTGAGGCTCAATGGATTTGGAGTTCAAATCCTAACTCTGTTACTTACTCCATGTGTGGCCTTGGGCAAATCACTTTCTGCCTCAGTTTCCTTCTATGTAAAGTGAAGGAATTAGACCAGATATCCTCCAAGGTCTTTTTCAGTTCTCAAGCTATAATCCTATGATAAGATGCTTTCTGTCTCCTTTTCTCCATCTGTCCTCTGCCACAGGGGAAGCTTTGTGGCCATCACATACCGAATTCTGGAGGAGACTTGTGGATGGCTGGGGGTGGTTATGAAAACCATGTGCCGGTTATTATGTATGTGATGCCTGACCACATGCATGCACCCCTTAGGAGGAACTGTGGATTATTCATCCACTCTATGTGGAAAGCAATCATGCAGACAGCAGGGCCCTCTTTGAAGTAAAAGGAGAGCAAATATGTTGAAAAGACATTTGTTTCTTGCAACTAGTAACCCAATAAATAATTAGGGATGAGAAAATCCAGTTAGTTAAAAGGATGAGACATAACTAGATGAAAAGAAAAACATACCATGCCTCAGGAAATCCATTTTAATTTTCTCCTCAGTATTTTGGCAAGTGATCTAATTTTTCCATGCCTCAGTTTCTCTATTTTTTCCTTAAATCATAATTTCAGCTTTGGAAGCTGAACCAGCAACCATTTGGTGCAACCCATCCTATCTCCCATGCCTATCCCCCCAACTGATGACAATATACAAAATACCTTTGCATGAAGATTTCCAGTGAGGAGTAATCCACTATCTCTTGAGGGAATCCGTTCTATTTTTAGACAGCCACAGGAAGTTGTTCTATAAAACTCAAATTTACCTCTGTATCTTCCACTTAATGCTCTTAGCTCTGACTTCTGGGGTCAAAGAGCACAAGTCTAATCCCTCCTTCCATATGGGCTTTTCAAATATTTAAAATAGCTATCAAGTCCCCTGATCCTTCTCTTCTCAAATCTAAATGTCCCCAGTTTCTTGAAGCTAGTTTTCATATGGCATGCAGTTGAGACCTTTGACCATTCTCTAGACTTTTTCTAATTCATCAAAGTTCTTCCTAAAATGTGGCATTTGTAATAGAATACAGTCCTATCTATGTGATCTGACAGGGCAAGAGTATTGTGGGATTATTAGCTCCTTGTTGCTGGAAGCTATGCCTCTCATGTAATATGACCTAACTGACTAACTTTTTTGGGTTGCCGTATTATACTGTTGACTCATAAGGAGAATACAGTCCACTAAAACCTCTGGATCTTTTTATTTTTTTAAAGATGAACTACTTTCTAGTCACACATCCTCCATTTTGTACTTGTTACATTTGCTTCTTGACCCCCAAGTGTAAGACTTGACATTTACTTTTGCTAATTATATCATTAGGTTTAACCCAAATTTCTAGCCTCTAAAGATCTTTTTGGATCCTGATTCAGTTATTTGGTGTCTGTGTCATGCCTTCTCTTCAGAGATGGGAGGTGAAGACTCTGTTTCTAAATAAAAGCAAGGAAAGTTGAAAGAGATAACCTAAGTTACTGTTTTCCAAACTAGCTTGGTCATTTGACCTTCAGGCATGTTGATACAATGCATACAGGTTGTGCTGAGAGGTAGATAATTGTCCCAGGTTGAAGGGAAGGGGGAGGCATTGGAGAAACTTTGGAGTAAAATGAGGAAATTAAGCCAACTTTCATAATTATAAATAACCACTAATTCTAAGTATTTTGAAACATACTTAACTTTGTATTTAATATTTAGGAGCAGAAAATATCACTAACATTGTCATTTTCTTGTGGAATATCTACTCATATCACTAAGAACATTACCATCCCACAGGATATAGTTTGAGAAATGTTTCTGGTACTTAAGAAGAATTAAAAATAAGAGGAGAATTTTAAAATAAAGGAAGCTCAAATCGGAAGCTATGTTTACATAATGCCAAGACATCTGGACGAAAAGTAGAAAATGCGTTCAGTTTCCCAGATGAATAAGCTATGTGATGTCAAGATATTTGACTATTGGAACATTTTGTCTACATGAAGTCATATATATAGATGTTTGGAAACATTAGGCAATCAACCAGATTTTTCACTTTTCAGTCACATTTTTTGTATTGTGTAGATCCAGCCTGAATGTAAAGGTGTTTAAAAATGCCGAACTTTGACTAAAGTGACACTTCATTTGAGATTTTTCAGACTAGAAGCCAAGACATGAGCCTTGTCCAACTTGAGCTGTATTTAAAATTACTATGAGAGAAAAAACACTGATTCAGTGAATTTCTTCCTGAGAGTAAACTTTTTCTGAGTAAGGGGGGGGTAGGTTTTTTCAAAGTGAGAGAACAATCATATTAATTTTAAAGCTGTATAAGTGAATTAAACTGGTTGGATGAGACAAAGCTATGTAGGCAAGGGGAAGAGCTAAGTAGGTTTGGAAGCAGGTTTGCTGAAGCCAGAATTTGGGAATTGAAGGAAAAAAGTCAAGAGAGGCACAGCAATGGAGCTGGAGGCTGCAATCATTTTCTCCTTTGCATTGGCACCTCCCTTCCTGCAATGCTCTCACAACCCCACCTCCTGCAACTCTTGGAATCCCTAGCTCCTTTCAAGCTTGAACTGGGGTACTACCTACTACATTCAATAGTAGAACAAATAAGCTGCACTGGGCTTGAAGTCAAGAAGACCCAAGTTCAAATCTAGCTTCAGATATTTACTGTGTGTTCCTGAACAAATCACTTAAATCTACCTCTGTCTCAGTTTTCTCATCTGTAAAATGGGGATAATAACAGCACCTACCTCCCCGAGTTGTTGTCAGGCTCAAATGAAATTATATGTGTATAGCACTTAACATAGTGCCTGGCATATAGGCGACACTATTTATGATGATGATGATGCCATTCCAGAACTCTCAATTGTTAGTCATGGGAACACGAATAGAGTGAGGGGGGACCTCAGGATCATCTAAGCCAACAACCTCATTTTATTTTATTTGTTTACTTATTTTTGCTTCATGTATTTCTTAAAATTTTATTTATTTATTTTTGTAGCTTTTTGGAGGGGGGAAGTCAGCACAATTGAGGTTAAGTGACTTGCCCAAGGTCACACGGCTAGTAAGTGTTAAGTATCTGAGGCAGGATTTGAACTCAGGTCCTTCTGACTCCAGAGCTGGTTCTCTACTCACTGTACCACCTAGCTGCCCCTACTTCATTTTACAGATGAGGAAACTGAGGCCCTAGAAGTGACATGACTCCCTCAAGTTCACATAGAGATTGTGCAGCAGAGCTGAGAGAAGAAGCCAGGGCCTCCTGCCTGAGGAATAATCCCAGAACACTTTCTGTTCCATGTCAAAACTGTTATGATTTCATCTTTCTTGAACTTTGCCAGTCATGTGTAACTTATTAAATCTAAGCCAATCCAATCTAGCAAGCATTTGTCCAGTGCCTCCCATGTATAAGAACCGGAGGTACAAAGATAAAAATGGAATAGTCTCTGCCCTCAGGGAGCTTCCTTCTGCGAGTGGGAGGGAAGGGAGATGAGCAGAGCCCAGATAAATAAATACAGGGGTACTGGATGAAAGAGAAGGCATTCGAAATTAAGGGCATTGAGGTGATTAGGGAGGCCCCTGAGGAGGTGGCATTTGAGCCAACTCTTGAGGAGAGAGAAGGATTCTGAGAGATAGATGAAGAGAGAGTGCAATACAAGCATGGAAGGATGGGGTGAAATTGTTAATTATATGAATGTGCGAAAGTGATTCAGAGAATGTCTTATGGTACAATTTGGCCAGGAGGTAGAGTGCGGGGGAAACTAATGAGAAAAAGGGCTAGGAAAGGTAGGTCAGAGTCCAATTGTGCAGAATTTTAAATGTCAGGTTGGATAGTTTTTGTTTCTTTCCTAGAGGCAATGGAAGGCCATGGAAGTTTTCTAAGCAGGAGAATGTCATGGGTGGCATGGGTGAACTGATAACCTGTGAAGATTTTGGGGGGGCAGTTATGGAAAGGGTGAATTGTAGGGAAGAGAGACAAGAAGCAGGGAGACCAATTAGTCTATTACAGCAGTCTAGACATCAAGTGATGTGGGTATCACTGAGAGTAGTGGCTGACTGAATGGAGAGAGTAGGGGGAGACGTGAAAAAATACTGTGCAAATAGAATTGATAAGACTGGGTAAGTGGGTATGGGGGTGAGGAGAGGAAAGTCAAGGCTGATGTTGAAGTTAATACCTGGGTAGTTCAGAAGACAGTGGTGTCACCCACAGAAATGAGAAAGTTTAGGGGACAAATAGCATTAGGAGATTAAGAGAATGGATGCCATTTTGGAGATGAAGAATTTGAAATGCCAATAAGACACCCAGTTGGAGCTATCCAGCAGGTAACTCAGGAGACAGCTTGAATGTGAATATATACAGTTATGGTCATGTATTTAGAGGTGGTAATTAAATCCATTGGAACAGATGAGATCACCAGAGAAAAAATACGAAGAGGAGGAGAGGGCCTAAGATAGTCTACAAAGGGCCTTACAGACTAAAAGCTATAGATCAAGGGGCTTGATTTCAATTCCTGGGGAATATCTAGAATGAGTTATTAAAGGAATGGTTGTACAACACCTAGAATAAGAAATAATTATTATAATGAGATGGTGTGGCTTCATTAGGAAAAGGTCATGCCCACACTAAATTTATTTTCTTTCCTTTTTGTTTTTTTGGATAGGATAAGTAAAATAGTAAGTGAAGGGGCTGCTGTGGATATGATTTATCTAGCAAAATTAAAAAAAAAACAACTTGTTCCATTAGGCCTCAAAGAGCAGAGCCAGGAGTCATAGGTGGAAGTTGCAAAGGGGACAATTTAGAACAGATGGCAGGAAAAAAACTGTCTAACAGCTGGAGCTATCTCTAGGTGAAAAGAGTTGCCTTGATAGTGGGATCTCCTTTCCCCTCTCCCCGCCCCCTTCTTTCTGACATAAGTCAAAGGATGGATTGGTTATATTAAAATGGTGCTTCCTTCTGTCTAAGGATTGAACAAAATGGCTGTGTGGGTCCTTTCCAACTCTCGAATTCTGTGATTTTATGATACCAGCCTTGCCATATAGACTCTTCACAAATCTGGCTTTAGGCTCAACACTGATATATCCTCATCTCCTAATATCCCTTATTGTAAACCAACCCTACTTCAGTAAATCTTAACATACTCAATGGTAAATTCTGACTTTGCATATTTGTCAAGCTGAGTTTTTGAACCCAATGATAAGATTTAACTTTTATCTCTATTAAATATAACAACAACCTCCATCCAAATCCAACCCATTGTCCATGCAGTGAAATGGAGGCAATGACAAAGGTAGAGGAGTGCCATCAGGGGTGATGTGTGGCAGGGGATTTGTACACCCTGATGATGTTATAATAGCTTGAGAGACCTTGCTGGAATTCCTAACACTCCAGTGACTTGGACTCTGGTGTTACCATTGATGGGGTTGCCATACAGTGTGATGTAGCTGTTCCACAGAACCAAATAAATAGTCAAAGGGGTGTGGAGTAGCAACTTGGCCCTACTTAGCACCAAGACAATGATTAGCATGACACCAAGGATACATAGCATGTGGCATTCCCACCTGTTCTAACTCCATTCAAAGGCTATATATACCAAAACTGATTAAAGGTATCAATTCCTTACCTACTAGAGATCCTTCAGTGATGATGGCACTGACCACAATGGTGCATGAATTAGACTGAAGAAAATACTTTCATTATATATCAGTATTACATCACAACACAAGTGGAAACAGACCTCATGCATACTCAAGAGATTACTGCTCTTTTTTTTTTACAACCATACCTAGGGGACACAACAGTGAACCATAGAGCAATGAGGGGTGGGTGTTAGATATAATTTAATCCTAAAGCCCATATTAGATGAAATGATAGTGGAAATCAAGAAGTTATTAGATTGGAAAAGGGAAAAGCTGAAGCATCAATTCCATAAATTCTGCCTAAGAGAATGCTATGCATGACAAAAACTATGCCACTATCTGCAATGATTCTGAAGGAAGGATGGACGTGCTTACATCCCTTAAAAAATGTGGCACAAACTCAAACAGTAGAACAAATACGCCAAAGTAAAATAATTCCAAAAAGCTAGCATCAGGAACAAATGTATTCTTTCACAATACTTGACAGAAATTTTAAATACATTTCAGAGACTGCACACAAAAGGACGTGCTGTTGCTGTTGCCATGGTAAGGACCATAGGAGGAAAGGTGGAGCTATTAAGAACTATGCCTAAGGGTAGGCACCAACAAACGGTGTGCCAAAAGCAGCTGGAGAAAGCTATTGAAGACCTGAAGAAAAAGACATTTCAGATTACATCAGTGAATAACTGGCACTGGCCAAAAGCTTGAACGCCATATTGCCTGATGAAAAGCACTCAGGAATGAAACACAGGAAAGAGAACCCAGAAAAGCAAAAGAAATCAGAAATTCCGGACATATTCAATCAACTGAAGGCAAGAACTAAGAGATTAAAGAGATATAAGGAGTCAAAATGATACAAAGTTACAACAACAATAAGAAGTCCACATTAATAATGACAATAACAATTAAAAAAAAAACTTTACAAAAGTTTACTTAAGAAACAAAGAAATCAGTAGAGAAATAGGACCTGGAAAATTTCTGGTTGTCAAGTCACATGAAATTTTTTAATTGTTGTTGTTGAACTTCTTTTTAATTGTGTCTCACTCTTTCTGACCCCTTTTGGGGTTATCTTGGCAGAGGTATTGGGGAGGTTGGCCATTTCCTTCTCCAGCTCACTTGATAGATGGGGAAACTGAGGTAAACAGGGTAAAGTGACTTGCTGAGGGTCACACTGCTGGTAAATGTCTGAGGCCAGATTTGAACTCACCAAGATGAGTCTTCCTGACTCCAGGCCCAGCACTCTGTGCAATATAGCATTACCTACCTGGAAATCTTAATAAAAATGCGGCGTGGATCAAATGTGAAGCAAAGCGGTTACATGATATTAACTTAATGCCCAATAGAATGGTTACATCAAGGGAGGTGAGTGAAACATTAGCTTCTTTGCAAAACTAGAAAGTGATGGGCCTGGATGAGACACATCCTGATTGGCTCATATGCTTCACAGTGGTACACGAAAGGCTAGTAAAGGACTTTACCAGTTCCCTGTTAGATGCAAGCCTTAGTTCACCTTTCCCAGCAGAAGGCAATACACCTATATACTGCCAAAAGATGAAAACATCAACGACTACATCTCCCTAGTCCCCAAAGGTAGGCTCATTTTGAGTTTATGTACTCTCTACATTCAACTGTGTATCAGACAAAAATCTATAGACACAAGAAAACAAAATGTTTGGCTGAGAAGAAAAAGGATGTGCCAAAAAGTCCCAGGGGCAGAAAGAACAACAAATTATTGATTTAGTAATTATTGAAAATGCTGTACCAAAGCGCTATTACACTTACATTGCCTTTATTGATTATCACAAAACTTTTGGACTCATTTCTGTAATTCACATACTCTTACATTACAAAGACATAAAACAGAATCAAATATAGCAAGAATGTTAGAGATTTTGATGTGTGGGATGGAACGATGGAAAATTATTCTCTATTTAAAACACTCCATTTATCAACACAATCATGTTGAGGATGATTTATTAAAAATGTGGAATTTTTCAGGAAGTTAATTTAAGCCTATATGATTCCACTAGACCTAAACCCAATATCATCTCTCTTGAATACAAACAATTATGGCTTCCAAGCCAAAGCTGCCCCAAAACAGATTAGTCATTTCCTACATAGTAGGTAGCCATATCATATCACTGAAAAATACATTGAACATTTCATTTCTGTGCCTGTTTTCCTTTATGACGTCTCATTAGACTCTGAGTTCCTTGAGAACAGGGACTGTTTTGTTTTACTATTTCTTGTATTTCCAGCACTTAGTGCAGTCCCTGGCACATAGTAGGATCTTAATAAATGCTAACTAACTCAGGGACTGGCTGATGTCCTATATTTGGAGTCAAGAAAATTTGAGTTTAAATCAAGACTCATACCCTTAGTAGCTGTAGGATCCTGGATGAGACAATTAACATCTATCTGTCTGAGTTTCCTTGTCTATAAAATTAAGAAAACAATATGCCTACTTCCAGAGTTGTTACAAGGATAAAATGAGATAACATTTGTAAAGGACTTTGCAAACTTTGAATCACTATATGAATGCTTGCTAGCTATTATTATTATTGTCAAAATGGAGCGACAGGATCATAAATTGAGAGCTGTACAGGACCGCAATACTGTGCATGGCTTCCCAGTTAAAACATTGACCCCATAAACATTTAAGAACAACACTTTAAAAAGATAGCATCATATTGAATACTCATGACTGACATTCTATGGGGAATGAATGAAAGACCTTCAAAATATTGAGGCAGATTTGGAAGAAAAAATCAAAGCCATGTGAGAACAGGATAAAATACATTTCATCCCCATTATCCTATCAGCTACAGGAGCAGTCCCTAGCATATTACTTTGTGGTCCTTGCTGTGGGAATCCAACAGAAATGAAATTTTATCATCAATTGATAATCAATTAACAAAGCAATGCATTGTACCATCCATATGCCAGGTACCGTGCTAAATATTTAGGATTCAAAGAAACCCTCCCCCCAACAGAACCCAGATTCTATTGGGGAAACAACATGTGAGGTTTTAAGCATATTCTCTGCCTCTGTCTCTCTCTATACATGAACACATACTTATACAGATATATAGTGTATATATATATATTTACATATGTATATACATACATACATACATACATACGCACATATGTGTGTATGCTATACGTATGTAATAAAGATAATTTTTTAGGAAAGCACTAGCAGCCAGGAGGGAGGTAGAGATTGGGAAAGCCTCATACAAGGTGATACTTGAGCTGAGTTTTGAAAAACACTAGACAGGTGAAGAGGAAATACATTTGAGACTTGGGAGCCAGCTTATGAAAAGACAAGGAGATGGGAGATGAAGTACCTACCACAAGTGAGAAATGGTAAGAAGGCCAATTTGACTGGATTGTAGAATGCTCAAAAGTACGAGTCTGGAAAAGCAGATTAGAGCCAGGTTGTGAAATTCATTAAGAGAAAAATAGGGAAGCCTATATTTGATTCTATGAGTAAGCGGGAGGTAATCAAAGGATAGATTTGGAGCTAGAAAGGAACTTTCAACCCTTCATTTTACAGATGAGGATATTGAGGCCTATACACGGTAAAATGATTTGCCTAGGGTGACCTAGCTAAAAATTATGAGAGGCAGAATTGAATGCAGCTCTTCCTGGATCCGAGTCTAGCCCTCTCCTCTTCCCAGTGGCATCAAACTCATATAGAAATGGCCGGGGGAAGGGGGGGGGGGCACAGTATTAAACTATATGTAAGGATCCCTGGAGGTGGCATATTGACATCATTTGTGCTCATATTTTTGTTTATTTTGTTAAATATTTCCCAATTTTATTTTAATCAGGTTCTCAGGAGGGTTTGGCATCTCTGCATTACACTATATTACATCAGCACTGGGTCCAACTGATACTTTGTATGAATCTCATGATCAGCTGAAATTTTGAAGAGTTCAATAACATAGGCAGCTTTCATTAGAGTATGTCTGGCAAGTTCCTTCCAGAGACCTCTGTTCTTATCACTGAAAAGCAGGGCTGCCCATTCCCACCTGCTTGATGGTAGTAATTGAGAAAGTGCCCATGGAACATCTTAAGATCTTTGAAGAATGGTACCAGAAAAATGCAAGGATGTTTTTAAAAGTAGGGCACAGGGGATAGGAAGGGAAGAGAAGCTCTTTTGGAAATCAAATCCCTGGGTGAGAGATGACAGAGGTGTGGAACGGAAGCTTCCGCCAGTCTCACAAATCAGACTCCACTTAAGCAGCTACTGTCACCCACGTGGCAAGGGAGCTGAGATTTAGTGCTCATTCCCAGAGCCATCATATCTGTTGTGCTTCAAAGCATGTGAAAGACTGTAAATCAAGCCCCGAGATGAAGCGAGGCTGCTAATTTGGTGTTGCTGGCCTCCCTATTCCATTGAGCCTTCTGAAATTCCTCAGTAAAGTGAGATGCCCTTTTCTGGAAAATTATATAACAAATCAAATAAGAATAAATTTATTAATTCCTAAAATGGAAGGTGACTCATAAAGGTTTTGCATTAGAGGTGGAGGAGGGGGTAGGGTAGAGATCTAACAATGGGAGAGGTCTTCATTGGTTCTAATGATCTAATGAGTAATTTGGTCTATTAAGGAGAGCAATGGTATGATGTGGCTTTCTTGATTAACGTGGTATCTTATCTCTGTTTTTTAATAAAAGTTTTATTACGGGCTGCTGCTCAGCCAGAGTCATGTTTAATTAAGGCCTCGGAAGCTCCTAGAGAGCCCTTCCTTCCCTTTGACAGATGAAATACTAAACCAGTTCTTATGGGTTAACTGAGTTCTTGCTGTAACATACCAACTGGAAAGATGGGAAGGAGGAGGAAAGGAAGAATTCAGCAAGAAAAAAAGGGAGGAAAGGGAGGATTAATATACTTTTTTTTTTAACCAGACCTCTGACATCATTGGAATTTAGAACTCCCAATGAGAAAACCCCTTTTACCAAAGCAGATTGTTATCTACTCTGTATCTTAAAGTTTTAGAGAGTTGCTTAGGGCAAGAGGTTAAGTAACTTGTCCAAGGTAATACAGTCAGTGGGGGTGGGGGGCATAATTTGAACTCAGATTTTTCTGATTCCAAGACTGGTTCTCTATCCATGAAGCCACTTTATATATTGGAATACTTGTATATTACTAGAGGTGGGAGCATAGTTAGAGAGCATATAGTCCTTCCAACTCATTTTTCAGAGGAAGAAACAAGGCCCAGAGACTTGTCCCAGGTCACACAACCAGAAAGTGGCAGAACTGGAACTTTCCTCTATCGTGTGGTTTTCCCATCATGAAAAAGAGATCCATAGATTTGGCTGAAAGGCACTATACCAGGGAGGTGAGGCAATTCTTGGGTCTTGTCAAAGTGATAGAACGCTAGTCTGGAAGGGCCTTTAGAGATCATGAAGATGCTAGAAAACAGGGCTGCCCCTAAGACCCACAAAGACAGCAAGACGGGCTTTTTTGAATTTGAAATTCTTTTATCTGAAATATTTATGCTCCCTTTAGCTCGCTGAATGAGCCTCTCTCTACTTGCTATAGTGAACTACAAAAAATATTCAAGGCAGACCTGCACAACTCGGTAGTAGTTGGGGGCCAAAATTAAACTGGGCTTAACTTCTGGCCGCAGATAGGTTTTTAGCGACTCACTTTCCAAGTAAAGGTAACTTGAGACAGATGGATGATAGTTGGTTGTCACAGGTCACGTGGCAAACAGGAGAGAGTGAGCAGTGTTGGGCTGCCTGAAATCCTTTGGCAGGCCACATGCAGTCTGCAGGCCATATGTCATGCAGGCCTGATTTAAGGGATTCTTCCATGGCTGCAACCTTTTCCCATATCCTTTACTACGGTGAAAGATCAGTTACCAACAAAAAAGTCAGTGAGGAAGACAGGGAAATCTAAATGACATAAAAGCAACAAATATGAACACATATCTGTTTTGTAAAAAGAGAAAACTCCAGAGCTCTGAGTTCTACAATGTAGTCCCATGGTAGGTTTCCCTTAAATGGGGCTAACCTACAGTGGGGAAGAAAGCAGGGGATTTGTCAGACTCTGAATTACAAAGCTGCATTGGATCATCATTTATATTAAAACATTTAGTTGGTTTGAACGTGGGTATAGTAACTGTGTTTTCTCTCAGGAACATGCTTTGGTTCCATGGAACAGTCTGCAAAAAAATCCTTTGACTGAAATTAAAATGAGACCAAATGAATATAGGGAAGGGAAGAAGAACCTTGATTTAACCTTTGGGAAAAACTGTGCTAAGTAAAGAAAATATGAAGGGATTATGAGGAGAGACAGAATGATAACTGGTATTTAGATAGTTTTTGATCATATAAAGTCTCTTTCTCATTCAGTATTCCACTGGATCCTCACAATTACTTTTGAGAGAGTATAGGAATATGATTGTTCCCATTTTACAGATGAAGAAGCCCAATCTCAGCACATTATTCTTTTTTTTGGAGTTTTTTTCTTTTTTCTTTTTCTTTTTTTGCTTTTTGGAGTGGGGAAGGCAGGGCAATTGGGGTTAGGTGACTTGCCCGAGGTCACATGGCTAGTGAGTGTTAAGAGTCTGAGGCTGGATTTGAACTCAGGTCCTCCTGACTCCAGGGCCAGTGCTCTATTCACTGTGCCACCTAGCTGCCCCTCAGCACATTATTTGATAGGCTAATATGTGAGAGAGCTGGAGAACCAAGGTCTTTCTGTGTGCTTTTCACTACTCCTGGATTGCATCTCAAAAAGATAGGGCCCTAAGAGAAGGAACTTCAATAACGGTAAGCTTCCAATTGGCCTTAGAGCCTGGAAAAGTCCTAGGTCATTGAACAAGCCACCATAATCAGAGAAGGAAAGAGCCTGAATAGGGCAAATCAGCCCATAGAGAATGCTTCTTCCAATCATCTTGGGAAGGCACCCAAAGTAGGAGTGCTTTACTTTATGTCATGACTAGAAAACTGATAAAGTTTAAATTATTCACTCTACAGAGTTTAGATAAGATGAGGATCAATTTATGTCCAGTGGTATGGTGAAATATAGGGCATCTCTTGATAAAGCTGAAAACCTGTAAACCCATGTTATTCATCCTCCTATACCAATATTACAACAAGTTTTTGTTGTCCCTATAGGTCCATTCTACTTACAAATCCATTATTTGCTCAAGAAGCTCCAGGGGTTCCCTGTTGCCTTTAGGATAAAATACAAACTCTTCTTTTTGACACTTAAAGCCCTTTACAATTCAGTTCCAGCCTATTTTTCCAGCCTTATTGCATATTACTACCTTTCACTCCCTCTCCCTCCTAGCCAAAATGGTCTAATTCTTGTGGTTTTTGTTTGTTTGTTTTGGTATCATACATTCTGTCTCCTATCTCTGTGCCTTTGTTTAGATTGTCCCTCATGCTGGTTATGCTTTCCTTTATCATCTTCTCCTCTTAGAATATCTAGCTTTCTTCAAAGACTGAGCTCAAGACCCACTCCCTTCCTACACAGGGCCTCTTCTGATCCCCCATTCCTATTGTTAGACCCCTCCTCAGTATTATTTTGTATCTTTAAAAAAATCTACTTATAATTGTACACACTATTTTCCCTAAAAGAATGTAAATTCCTTAAAGAGAAGTATAGTTTTGTTTTTAATCATTGCATACATAGTACCTGGCACACAGTAAATAAATACTTGAGAATTGCTTATGGAACAAACGATTGCATTATTCTTCGATACAAATAATATTTCTCTAAAGTAAGTGGTTCTCATCTTCTTCATTTCAAGGAGGGAAACAGTACCATGAAGCAGCATGCTCTAATTCATGCAGAATTCCACCAGTCTTATCAGGTTGACAGCTCAAAGCTTCTGAGTTTTTAGACAGAGTTTTAGTTGTTGGATCTCTACAAGTTGGCATCACTGTCTTGCAAGACACTAACAGTATAAATGCTTCATTGAGGATGGTTTCAAGGGAACTGTGACTGGGGAGTACCTCAACAACCTAGGACGAAAGGTCTTGTGTTTAACACTCCCTAGATCCTTAGGAGCTACTTTTGAAAAATAAGACATAGAGAGGGATGAAAACATTTTGAATGAAAGGAGGGTCAATGGTTCCTCTTTTTACTGGAGTTGAATTGGGTTTGATTTTTGCAGCAAAATGCAAAAGCCCCAGTAGCTTCATATTGAGACATCACATCATTCAGTCATCACTTTTGGCCTTTGTTCCTAGTTGCATCTCTGATGATAGAACAAGGAAAAAAAATCAACAACAAAAGCAATGATCAAGTCTGGACAATTGGCCCTAGATCAGACTGTCTTTCTTAACCCTTGCCCTTTCCTAGCCGGGGTCACATTAAACTGGTTAACACCTTAATTCAAGTCACTCCGACAATTCTCCACCATTGTGCTGCTTGGTGTTTCTTAGGTACAATCCAAACATAATAAATAAAGGTTACCCTCAGCTGGTAAGGGAGGTGGAGAAAAGAAATCCATAGCTAATCCCTTCCTTTCCACGCTGACAAAAAAAAATCTCCTCTCTCACAAAGTCTTTTTTTTTTTTAGCAGATTGATTAGCTAAGTAGCCACTTGGATAGACATCTCACCTTTCCTCCAAAACTTTTATTTTCCTGGCAATGAATCATGAACCATGGAATATGAAATCTCCACAGACAATTAGCTATCTGTGTGACTCTGGGCAGACCAACTTCTCTGGGCTTCAGTTTCTTAATGTGTAAAATGAGAGGGCAGGACATAATAGTCTCTAATGTTCCTGCCAGCTTGCAGATCTATGATGCTATGAGTGTATGGTGTAGGGAAAGAAAAAGAAGAGAGCCCAGATAATCAACATTCTGGATAATTCCCAACCTGGAGAAACAGTCTCTAGACTAGTGGTTTTCAACCTTCCTAATGCTGTGACCCTTTAATACTCATATGTGGACTTATTGGCATGTGGGTGGACCCGCCTGGAGATGGATAGAGGAGTGGTGTCTCAGTTCCTAAGACCATCAGAAATGTGTTTTCTGATGGTCTCAGGTGACCCCTGTGACCCCTGTGAAAGGGTCGTTCGACTCCCAAAAGGGTCACGACCCACAGGTTGAGAACCACTGCTCTAGATAATAAAGTGTTAATTTTTAAATCCAGGGCTAAAGATTAGAAATGCCAACATGGTCAATGACAGAATTCTGTCTAGTTTATGAAGAAACTAGTAAATATTGTCTGCTGAATAGAATGTAAGCTCCTTCAGGACAAAGATTGTTATATTTTGACTTTGTATCCTCAGGACCCAACTCAATGCCTATCACATAGTAAGACCTGGATAAATGCTAACTGATTGGAAACTAGGGATTTAACATGCAGACCTATGTGCCTATTCATTTTCACCATCTTTTCTTTCTTTTATTTTTTCCCCATTTGATAGTATTTCATTTTTTTCTAATTACATGTAAAGATAGTTTTCAACACTCACTTTTATAAGGTTTGAGTTCCATTTTTTTTCTCCCCCCCTTCCTCCTATTCATTTTCTTAGGGAGAAAAAAAAGGAAAATGAGTCTATTCCCCTACCTTTGACCTAGGCTTGTCAAGTGTCTCTAATGCAAAGTATATTCTTATTAATTGAGATAGAAGACACTTTTGGTGGGAGAGGATTTTAAATTGTTTTATGAACTACTTGGCAAAAGTGCAAAATAGTCACATATTACTATAATGATTTACAGATTACAAAGCACTTTGCATATTTGTAGAATCACTAAATGTTAGAGCTGCCTCCTTTGATCACCTACTTTTATACCCACAATGGCCTGGTGAGAGAGACTGTACAAATATCATTATTTTCATTTTAATTATGACTGAGAGAGACTGAGGAGACTGAGGCATGGAAATGTAGTGTGACTTGTCCATGGTCACATCATCATACAGGAGTAGCACATTATGGTCAATAAGAAACATAGTAGGATGTCAAGATTTAGGATGGTTGCTAGGGATGATGGTTAGGGTACCTCAAGAAGCCAGGATGGTAAATGCCAAGTTAAAAGCACCCTTCCCATGCAGAAATTCTTCACTCAAACAAAATGCTTAAAGGGATAAGTGCCAAAGACTGGATCCAAACCTACTGATATGATGCCAAATCCAAAGCTCCTTTTGCAACCCTGTAACACCTTTCAGAAATCTCAGGGACTCCAGAGTAATGACTCTCTAAGTGTGGACCACCGTTAGCTGTCTAGGGTACTTCAAATGACCCTATGAGCACTGGTCTAAAATTGAGAGAGACCTGGGTTCAGATTCTTTCTCTGATGCTTATCAGTTGTGCGCTCTTAAGCAGTCAGATAGGGTCAAATAGGGCCAAATCAATTAGTCCACAAGAATTTATTAAGTACTGGCAATGTGCTAAGTCCTATGGAAATAAAGATGAAATCAAAAGAGTGCCATCTTTCAGGAGATTTAACCTCTCTAAGCCTCAATTTCCTTATCTGTAAAAAAAAAAAAAAGTGAGTATGATAATAATGTTCCTGATCCCTGTGGACCTTAAAACTCGTAGGTAAATACATGCTCTAGCTCTTAGAAAATAATGGCTCTTTGCCAGCCTTTAGAAATAAAGCAGTCACTGGGCAAACATTCCCCAGGCCTCCTATTACTGTTGAGTTCTGAGCATCAATGCCAACTCATTTCTCCATAACTAGATTCACCCTCTCAACAATAATTAAAAAAACGACTCTGTGGATAAAACCAGAATCCAGTCAAG
The DNA here is from genome assembly GCA_028627135.1 of Pseudochirops cupreus. Lineage (NCBI taxonomy): Eukaryota > Metazoa > Chordata > Mammalia > Diprotodontia > Pseudocheiridae > Pseudochirops > Pseudochirops cupreus. The sequence goes on along the minus strand of CM053581.1, from coordinate 181,539,684 downwards.
CTTGGGGATTTTGCTACTTGAATAAATTTCACTTACACCCAAATCAGTCTGGGAGTTGCTGACTTAGCTTTCTCTAGTGTTCCACTGAAGAATTTATTAGAAGCATCTGGGACCATTAATTGATTCTCACATATTCTCTTTGGAGACCATATCTCAACTTACTGCTTCTAAGATAGAACAGAAATACACTTAATCTTACCTGTGTCACTAATATAAGCTGAGTTGGGGGGGGACCCCCACTTTACCCTTCAGGCCAAATGCAATTCATTTAGTCACCAGAAAAAATGGATAGGTTTGATGACAGCAACAGCAGTAAGAAGTAGTTGAGAACAGTTATAGGGCCTTGCAGGAAGAGAAAGGAAGAGGAAGTGAATAGAGATAGAAGTAGTTGATGTTGTTTATGTAGTTCTCCCTAAAGGGGCTAAATGGTGGCACACAAGTGGGGGCTACTTCCCCAAACCTATAGAGACTTCTTGTCAGAGGAGTATTCTAGCTTTTTGACAGGAAGTGAAAGAAGGATGCATTTAATAAAAGCAAATGAACTGGCTTTCCAAACTCAGCATCCTTATTGGTCTACCTTTGTACTTTCTCCCTGTCTCATTTTGGTATTCTACTGGTCAGTTTCCTTCACTCTGATTTTGATGTTTCACTTTCTGATTATCATTCATTCAATGCCTGGTATATTTCTAAGGGTCCTATACTGAAGAAAAAGCCTGAAATTCTGTTCTAAGCTCTAATGTTTTGTACCCAATTACTTATATAATCTTAGAGGAATTTCCCTGCTAGTACTAGGATATTTGAAAACTGGAACAAAGACAAAGAACTAGATACAGAATCCAAGGGCCTGGGTTCATTTCCCATCTCTGCTACTGACAATACATGTGAACTTGGGCAGGTCATTTGACCATTTTGAACCTCAGTTTACTCTTCTGTAGACTGAGAGGGTTGGACTAGAGGACAGCTAAGATTATTTTCAGATTTTAATCTTATGATCCTTAGAGCTGATAGGCAGACCATGTCTCTGGCCCATGTGGCATCTGGCCTGCAGTTTCCTGAGACCCAGGATTTCAGATGTTGACATTTTTAAAAAGCCCTGAGTTTGTTGATTATGATGTATGTATTTGATATGCAGTATTTCTTCATCTAAGGTTCTTTCTAGCTCTAAATTCTATAAAGTAATTGAACAAATATTTGTTACTTCCCTACTTGAAGGAAGGAAGGAAGAGAAAGAAGAGAAGAAAGGGAAAGGAAGGAAGGGAAAAAGGAAAAGATAGGAAAGAAAACTATTTTTGTCTGTGTATCCTCACTATTTACTATGTATCTACTAGAACACAATAGATGATAATAAATGATTTTGATTGATTAATCAATTAGGGACCAGAATCTACTCTCTGGGAGCTTGCAATATAAAAAGAGGAAAAGAGATTTCCATGGATATCATATAAAGGAGAATGTGATTAGTTCAGAGGGATAAGTTCAGATAAAGTGCTAGAAGGTATCTTTGAAGGTAGAGATCACTTTCAGTTCAATGGTGGAGGAGGAGATTGTCCCTGAATATGACCAGGACAGAAGAAAGGTGTTTCAATGTATGAAAATCAATGGGAAGAAAGGAATCAGGTCTCTTCCAGTCATTGGGGTATGGGTGAGAGTAAAGTCAAGGAAAGAGAATGAAGGATAAAAACACAGAGAAACATAATCCGGTTTGGCTAGAAGGGAAGGTCTATGGAACAGAGTAACCTGGGAAAGGGCTAGAAACATGGGCTAGATCCATATAATGGAGCTCTTTGAATGACAAGATGAGGAGTTTATATTTCACTTGGTAGAGAATGGAGAAACACTAACGGTGTTTGAGAAGAGGAGTGATCTGATTCAACAATGCATTAATAAGATTATTTGGCTGGCACTACGAAAAAATGATTGGAAAATGGAAAGTGGAGCCAGGAAACTGGATGGGAGGCTAACTCTAAATGTTTGAGTGAGAAACAGAATAAATAAATAAACAGAATAATCAAGTATTTAGTAACTGTCTAGTATGTGCCAAGCATTGTGCTATACTGGAGATACAAAAGGAATGAATGAAACAAGCTCTACTCACAAGATGCTTAATGACTGGAGGAGTTGATTTTCCTCCAAAACAAAGAGCTCAGATTCCATTCCATTGTATGCCACTCTTCTGGGATGCCCAAAGCACCTTAAAACCCTTCTCCTCTGCTCTACCCCTTCTCCTGCTCTGTGACTGGGAAGATTTACAGGTTGTTGAGAATGAGATAAAATTAATGACTTCCTCACTTTATTTAAGCAGCCCAAGTCCAATGTTTTAAAGAGTCCCCACTTATTAAACATTATAGATGAATAACAAAGAGAGTAGGCCTGCTTCGTGAAGAGAAAAAGGCATGAATCATAAGAAAACAGGAGAAGCAGAAGGTCTTGTTAACTGAACTGATGCCCTTAATTCACAGCTTGTTGTTTTTGCTTATCCTTCGTTCTCAAAGAGGACCAATGATGTCACTGAGTGATGTCTTGACTTGCTTGTGAATTGGGTCTGAGGGAGGCAGAGCTGCAAAAAAAATTGTGAGCCTTACTCTCTCCTCCAGTCATCAAAATCCAGTGGAAAGACAAAAGTCAAGATGACTGGCAATAGCTGGGGATGCCATGGGTGACCTTTGCCTTCCTAAATTAAGGTCTTTCTCAGGTCTCAGCTTGTCTGAGGCAATGCCCATTCGATGACTAAGGGGTAGGTAAGAATCGAGACAAGAGATCGCCTGATTTACTGTCACAAAACACCAAGGTCAACAAAGAGGTCACTGGTAACTTTAGATGGAACAATGTCAGTTCCATGATGGGGTCAAAAGCCAGAGCTGAGAGGGTTTAGAAGAGTGAGATGAGAGGAAGTGAAGGCATTGAATGGAGACAGGTTTTTCAAGTTTAGAGGAGAAAGGAAGAGATATAGGATACAGAAAAAATTAATGGTGGGCATGATGGGATCTAGTGAGGATTTTTTTTTTAAGGATGAGGGAAGATTGGAGTGTGATTGTAGGTGGCATGGAAAGAACCAATAGTACAGAGGAGTGAAGGGGTGAGAGAGTCAGAGACAAAGCAAATGATAGTGGGAGCAATCTATCAGGAAAGACAGAAAATAGGATCAAGGGTATGAGCAGAGAGACTGGGTGTTGCAAGGAGAAGGACCACCTTTTCTTCAAAGACTAGGGAGAAGGAGCAAATATTGGGGGATGCTCTCAGGGGATATGATTTCATATGAAGAGAGGTGATCTTGAGGGAAATGTTCTCAGTTCTTTTGAAGTATGAGGTAAAGTCCTCAGTTGACAGGTTGTGCATGTGGAAGGAGAGGGTGATAGGGGGAGGCTTGCGAAGAGAATAAATGGTTTAGAACACCCATTGTGGTGAGTTTTGTGACCTCCTCCAGCTCCATTCAGCAGCTCATGAGTAGGAGTGAAGGAGATGAATGGCAGCACTACTGGCAATCAGACAAAACAGCAAGGGATTGGTGAACAGAATATAGCATAGAATTGGACTGGTTCATTCTTGGGTAGAAATTGGGAATGGAGGAGAGTACAGTCAGTTCTGCTATAATGTAACATATGCTTCCTAAAAATCACTGTGCCATGCAAAATTGTACAAATTATTGAAAGCTCTGCTCCAGGAAAACTTGGCCAACATTTTCACACAGTAACCTTGCCAATCAGAGCATAAGATCTTACTTAAACAATCAGCTTCGAAAGCAGGAATGCAAACAGAAACACAATTTATGAATTTTAAAAATTTTCCTTGCTGTGTTCATTGGCTGGCATTTAGTCTTTAGCCATAGCAGATACACTGCATTCCATTCTCTCCTCTGCAAGTTGTATCCCTACTGACTCCATCAAGGAAATACCACCAAAGCTTTTGTGAAATGGAGTTTTAAGTACTAAATGGCAGGCCATAGTTCAGTGTTTTTCCAAAACAAATAAACAGCATTTTATGTCATAAAGTGAATTTGCACTGTCCAAGCAAAATGGCTTCGCATACTGACAAATGCTATTATATATGGATTGATTTACTCCTAGCCTGGCAGTAACTTGGTTATTGAGGTTTGTGCAGAATCAGCTTGGAAGCTCTCCCCTCTGGCCAAGCCGAGATATAGTCAAATTAAGCAATTCCAAGAAAAGGGGATCTCTCTGAACATGGGGACCAACAGACAGTAAAACCCCAGCCACTGGTCTAAAGATTCTGTGATTGGTATTCTGGTTGCTGACCACAGGTTACACATGGTCCAACTAAGTCCTGCGTTGCAGTGGGAGCCAGTAGCTTCAGTAGAACTTTTGCTCTTTCAAGGATGTGCTGGGAAATGTTTAACAACTGGTTTTTCAAAAAACAAACAGAAAATGCACGCAAGACACACTTTCACATTTAATTGGCATTATTAGCATTTTCCGCATTGCTCTCTTAAGTCTAGACAATCAACAAAACAATAAATCAAGCCCTGATTTATGGTGTTGGCTGATTTCCAGAGTCTAAATATTCCTGCTGAAAACTGAACTAGCCAGCTCCAACAGACTCCTGCTTCCCTTCTGTTAGTCCTTCAATTTCTCCCAGGTAGGTGCTTTTTTTTCCAGGGGTCCTCACTTAAAAACCTCACCCAGAAAATACCTCTACTGCTACAATATCTTCCTACAGATCTCAATTACATCTCATTCCCCAATCAAAATTAGAATCCTATGTCATAGTTGGTTGAGTCCTGAGATCTGCCAGGTGGTGGCTAAACTGCATTACTGGAACTATTCAAGCAAGGGCTAAATGACTACTTCTTGGGATCCATGGGATTTGGAAAGGATCTTAGAGACCAACTAACACAATTCACTCATTTCACAGATGAGGACACTGAGATGCCTACTCTCCTTCCCTCCGCCCCCAACCCCTCCCCCCCGACACTCCTCCCCCACTAAATGTTATGGTTTGCCCAACCTCATATAGGTGGTACCTATCGGAGCTGGAATTCTAAGCCACATCTTCTGATTCGCAACCCAGTCATTTTTGCCTTTACCTCTATTAATTATTTTGTATTTATCCTGTATATAGTTTGCTTTGTATATATTTATTTGCACGTGGTCTCTCCCAATAGAATATAAACTCTTTGAGGCCAGGAATGGTTTTTGCTTCTTTTTTGTTCTTTTAGCACAATGCCTGGCATATGATATGTACTTAATAAATGTTGACTGATTGATTGATTTTTCTACTCTACCAGAATGTCATTCAATCTGCCAGACATTGACTATACTTGTCTTTAAAAAAGCATAGAATCATAGAATTTCAAATCCAAAAGGGATCTAGTCTGAACCTTGCCTTTTTCAGATGAAGAAACTGAGGTCAAGAGAGGTGAACTGTTTTACCCAAGCTTCTATGGGTTGTGGGGTTCAAACTGAAGCCTTCAGATTTCAAATCCAGTCACCTTTCCATGGTATGCTACTGCCTCTGGGCTAGCACGGGAGGCACCCGCACACAGCGGACAGAGGGGGGGACCTAGAACTGGAAGATCTGGGTTCAAACCTTGCTTCTGCAACATGCTCTGAAACACCTATGACCTGAGCAAAGCTCTTGACCCCTCCAAGGATCAGTTTCCACAAACATAAAATAATGATAATGGTATCTGAAGTGTCTGACTCACAGGGTGTTAAGAGGTTCCTGTGAAATAATCTGAGCAGAGCGCTGTGTAAATGTCAGCTGTTTGTTTGCCACTTATTATTATTTAACCATACCCTTTCCAGGTAACGTTTGCATTAGTTTCATTAATCCAAAGGAGTGGCTTTATTGGGGGAAATTTCAGGCACCCTGGGACAAATCCATCTTTCTGATCATCGTAGGACCCTGTCGCACCTCTCAAATTAGCCTTGAGAAGTGACCACCACCTTATGTCTACATAGGGATGCTGCTGAAGGGAGGGATGTTAATCTTTTGTATTTACGCTGGTTGTAGATAAAGGGCTCCTTCCCAGTAATGTACACTTAAGCCAGAGGGGGGCCATCTGCACTTGTTCTGATCCATATCTGGTCACTCAACCCGGATGGCTCCAGAGGAGAAAGTGGGGCTGGTGACTTTGCACAGACCTCCCTCACTTACATTCGGTTCACTTGCATGTCATGGCATCATCTTCCTGATGTCATGGTCCTCTTTGAGAATAAAGGACGAACAACAGCTTAGGCTAGATGTTGATTTTGTGGCTTCCAGTCAAGTGCTCTTTCCACTGTTTCTTGTCTAGCTCCCTGATTTCATCTGTTTGGTGGCTTCCTTACTGTCCCTCCCCCAGCCCTCAGGCCCACTACATCTGGATGCTACATGATGACTAAGTCATTCTACTTTAGTATCTCCCTGTAACCTGAGCAGCACCCTATATTCTGACTCATATTCTCTTCTATTCAATTTATACCTTCATATGCCCCTTCTATGAAATGGGTTAATCAGATAAGCTGATATCTATTACTGTGTCAACTGGTTAATGTGTCACTCACAACATGTTTTGATCCCTCAGATGGACTTGGAGAGACAATGTCACATAGCAGAAAAATAAAGCCCTGGGTTCAGGTCCACATGATAGCTAGGTGACCTTGAGAAAACTTCTTACGCTTAATTTTCTGATCTATAACTTGGGGATCATAATGGTCCATTGACAAACATTTATCAAACACCTACTACTGGCTAAACCCTGGGATACAAAGAAAGGCAAAAGACAATCCCTGCCCTCAAGAAGTTTCTAAACTACGGGTGAAGCCAATGTGGAAAAGGAAGACAAAAAAGGTGGGGAGGGGAAGGGGCCATATTAGGGCACCATGGAGAAGAATAAACACAGTTCACGGGAAATGAACAATATCAATACCACCAAACACCATAGGTTGACTGTTCATATTTATTGCAAGAAATTTGTTTTTCTTTTTCTTCCACTGGGGTGAGGAGTGGGAGAGAGAGAAAATAGATTCCTGTTAATTTTAAAAAATAGAGCGTGTGGAGGAGGGCGGAGCTACACAAGGAGAATGTTACATGAGTTTTCAGATGAGGTCACTGTATAATTAGTTTTACTTAATTGTTTTACTTTGTTACAAGAGAGATGTCATGGATTGGGGGTAATCTGAAAATGAGTTTAATGAAACAGTGTATTTCAATAAAACTTTTTTAAAAATAAGGTTCAATGATCACAGGATCAGGGATGAGATCATAGACTCCAGACCTGAAATTACCTTAGAGGCCATCTCCTCATTATACAACTGCAGATATGAGGATACAATCGAGGAGCTTAAGTGACTTTCCCAAAGTCCCTCCAGTAGTAACTATCAGGGGAAGGATCTGAACCCAGGTCAGGTCCCCTGACTCCAGAGTCAGTACTTTTTTGATTGAGAGTCTGTGTTTTTTGAACATTTACCCAACAGGAGCAATTTTTCCTCCTAATGCTGCTGGTACACCTGGGCTAAAATAGGTAATTGTGACATTGAGGAAAGGAACCAAAGTGGGTAAGTGGGTGAATATGTTTTGAGTTGGCAGCAGGAAGGAGCTGGCAATGAGGTCAGGATAGGGTGTGGCAAATGGAAAAGCACTCTCTTGATTTCCATGCTGGAGAGGAGAGGGCTGGGGTCCCAAGGAGAGCTCTTACTGTCATGGGTCTTTACAGCTTCATGATACAATCCAAATCAGGGCTTATGGAACATATCTAAATTTGCCCAGAGCTTTGGAGTTTCGCAACTCAACCCTGTGGTCAGGCCAATCAAATGTGCCTTTATTAAAGAAGAGACCTCATTATAAAAGAGTCAAGGTTTCTGACCAAAGGCTTTTCTCAAAATCTAATCCAGAAGCAATCAAGTGGGCATTTTTTAAAACCTGAGCCACGGTAAAAAGTATATCATTTTTCTTAAACAACTAACCTTTACCCTTTCTGAAATGAGCTTCAGTCTTGGGAGATTGAAATAAAATTTTAATTTAAAATTTAAAACTCAGATCTCCCTTCTACTTGTCAGCAGCTTGTCATCCCACTGCACTAAGAAGATGAAGGCTGGCTGGACCAAGTTCCTCACATCTTTTGACTTCAAAATTCTTTGTTCTTGTCTCGGGAGAAGAGGTATCCTTCCATGCCAAGGTTAATCCTTTCACCCAGTCTCCAGATGGGACCTCAAGGCCTGATTCCTGGGTCACTTCACGAAACCCTCTATGATTACTCATGCCCATGATGATGGCTCCTTCCTTTGAACACCTTCGGGACTTATTGTCAGTATACCTGGCATGAAACTAAGCACTTACTACTTTAAGTTATTTTCTAACTTGTCATTAACCCAATTAGCCTAAAAATTTCTCCATGGCAAGAAGGTCTCTTGGAATTTATTTCTTCATTTTATAAAATTGAAAGGTATAGAATATTGTAATGCCCAAGGGAATTTCTAGTTATACATACATACATGCAGATATATATATATATATATATATATATATATATATACAGAAAGAGAGAGAGAGAGGGAGAGAGAGAGAGAGAGAGAGAGAAAGAGAGAGAGAGGGAGAGAGAAAGAGAGAGAAAGAAGACCTAACCAATTGTCTAATCAACTGCTTGGTCACACACCCAATGAAGTGGAGCTCCCAATGTGGAGACCATTGTTTTAGAATGTTCCATCTTCACCTGCCCTATTGTATGTTTCAACAAGGAGTTTCTCTTGGATTCCCCCATTGGCACCATTCTAATTCAGATCCTTATTATTTCAGGTCTATGATATGGATTTATCTTCCGAAACACTACTTTGCTCATGACGATGCCCTGCTCGAAAGTTTTCACTGGCTGCCCATTCTCCATGGGGCAATGTCCAAACTTAACCTGAGATACAAGGCCCTCTCCAATATGGCCCTAACCTATCTTTCTAAGCTTATTCATCAAGACTTATTAATCTTTTTGCTCCCTCCAGACTGATCTACTGGTCAGTGGCAAAAACATGAAAGTTATTATGCATTAATTAAAGCTTTTATTAGAAAACTGTGGGAACCCAGCAGCAATGTTAACTAGCAATGAGGAAAACAAGGTTATAATATAAGGTTATGTATTGGTGACTGTAATCTGGGCAGAACGTCTTCCCTAAGAAACAAATCTGATTATTTATTACCTATTGGTTATCAGATTTTCTCTTCTGTTTTGGACACAGTTGGAAGATGTGGTGGGGGTGGGAGTGTATAGATAAAAACAGTATTTTTACAAGCCAGACGCTCCAAGAATAGAAAAAACAATATACAGGAACCTGGAGCAGACACAGTCAATAGGAGTGTGCTGTAAAGTGTAACAATCGTTGGCTCACTCTGGAATTAGAGAATCTGGGTTCAAATCTTGGCTCAGCTACCAATTCTCTGAAATTTTTGGCCATTCAGCTTTTCCAGGTCACAATTTCTTCACTTATAAAATGAAGGGAAGGTTGGACAAGATTAGCTCTAAGGTCCCTTTGAACTCTCAATTTTAGAATTTCCCTTTGAAATGGATAAATAAATAATTTAGACCTACTAGCTAGAGGCAAATGTGGGGCCATGTTCCTTTACTTCAAGGGTCGAATATGAACTCTGGCATTTAAAGCTTACTTATCATTCTCTTCCTCACACTCTGTTTTCCAGTCACAGTAGTCTAATTGCTGTCCCTCAAATGGGATACTCTTTCTCCTGCCTTTATGCCTTTGTACTATCTCAGAATCCCTGGTTTTCTTCAAGAAAAAGCTTAAATTCCTTTGTCCATAGGAGGCCTTTCATAATCCCTCAGATGCTAGTGCCTTCCCTTCTAATGTTACCTCCATCTACTCTGCAGGTATCCTCTTTATACCTATATATGTTCATATTGTCTCCTCAACCCCATTAGAACATAAGCTCCTTGAGGTCAGGAAGTATTTTTCCTGCCCCCCCCCCCCAAATTCCAAGGACTTAGTACAATGTATGGCCTGTAGCAAATAATAAATGCTTGTTGAATCATTGTTTGATTCAATATATTGGTGAAGCAAGTTGATTTGGGTCCTTCTTCCGATGGTATCTATCAATCAGTCACTAGCATTTTTAAATGCCAACTGTACACAGAGCTAAGTATTGGGGATATAAAGAAAGGTAAAACAACAACCACTACCAAATAAACCATTACAACCCATCCTTGCCATCTGGTCCCATGCAACTCTTGTTCACAACTTCCATAAATTCTCCATAGGGGGAAATATCAAACTTCTTCTCTCTTTCATCCTTCCCTTCCTTCCTTCCCTCCCTTCTTTTCTCCCTCCCTTCTCTTTCTTTCTTTCTCTTTCATCCTTCCCTCTTTCCTCCCTCCCCTCTCTTTCTTTCTTCCTCTTCCTTTCTTTCTTTTCTTCCCTCCCTCCTCTTTCTTTTTCTTTCCTTCTTTCTCCTCTTCCTCCTCTTCTTCTCCCTCCCTCCTTCCCTCTTCCTTTATTTCTTTTCCTCCCTCCCTTCTTCTTCCCTCTCTCCCTCCCTTCCTTCTTTCCTTGCTCCCTCCATTCCTTCCTTCCATCTGGATCTCAAATTAGGTGAATAGCAATGGAGTACAGGTACTTATCCCATCAGTTATTCCATACCCATCAAAATGAACCATGTAAGGTATTCCTGAGCCTATGGCAGGACTATACTTCTGAGCTTCCCCTGAAGCACTGAGCCCCTGGGAGCATTTCAAAGAAAAAGCATTTTAACTGGTAGAACTAAATCATTGCACACACTTAGCTTCACTCAATCTCCTCCTTCCTCAGTCCTGAGAATTTTCTTCCCCCACTTCCCCTGGTGCTTAATCTGTAGCATTACCCACCCTAGGCAAGCCCTGGGCAGAGCTCAGACGTCAAAGGACAAAAAAATCAATTTCAGTATAGAATTTTAGGAGGTTAGAGCTGGGAAGGACCTTAGAGACCATCTAGACCAACATTCTCATTTTACCATCGTCTGAAGCCCAGAGAGATGAAGAGATTTATCCAAGGTTACTCAGAACACAAAAATGATTGAAATTCAAGTGGTCCTTCATTAATGAATGCCTGACTTGCAAATAAGCCCTCCATATAAATGGATGGTGAGGGAGAGTTTGAGTGTATATCTCCCCTTCCTTTCTGTACATAGGGAAGGCAATGTCAATAGACATTAATTTAACTCTTACTATTTACAGGGCACAGGAATCAGCTTGATTCTCATGTGTGTCTGTGTTCAGTCTATTGGTATATGTTATTTTGGTTGAAGGAGACAAAGTAAATCCATCCTCAAACAGATATATGGTTAGAAAAGGGAAGCATACTGTAATAGGTAAGTAACTCTTTAGTATTATTGTGAAAGTAGTTCTGACTTTGCAGAACCATTAAAGTGGGGACTACAGACCCCACTTGGGGAACGGCTGAAGTAGGTGGTTTCTGAGGACCCTTCCATCTCTAGATCAATCACTCCACGATGTTATTCCCCTCCAAGATGGAACTGTTTAACAACAACAGCAGCATTTATGTAGAGCTTTAACGTTTGTAAAGTGCTTTGCACGTGTGTTACTGAACATCATTACAACCATGTAAGACAGGTTCTCTTATCATCTACATTTTACAGATGAGGAAACTGAGGAAGAAGGAGGTTTAGTGAGTTGTCTAGGATCACACAGCAAGGCAAACATCTATGACAGGATTTAAACTAAGGTCTTCTTGACTCCAAGTCTTATACTATAAACCAGGAGGCCAGCTAAATTGCGTGAGTTAAATGATATCAATCAAAAAGATTAATATTTGTACTTAGTGCAGTGTCTGGCACGCAGCAGGAGGTGTATAAATACTTATTCTCTTTCCCTTCACTGATATTTTTATAGTACTTTAAAGCTTTATAAAATGTTTTCCTTACACTATCTCATTTGATCCTTACAATATCCCATATGAGGTGTGTACTACAGCTATTATCCCCCTTTTACAGATAGGGAAACTGAGGTTCAGAGTGATTAAGTGATTACCCTGTAGTTGCATAGCTAGCAAATACCAGAGGCAGGATTTGAACTCAAGTCTTCCTTAAGATAAGTCCAGTACTATATTTAGTAGTTTTCAGTAGTGTCCAACTCTTCATAACTACATTTGGGGTTTTCTTGGCAGAGATTCTGGAGTGGTTTACCATTTCCTTCTCTAACTTGTTTTACAGATGAGAAAATTGAGGCAAACAAGGTTAAATGACTTTCCCAGGGTCATAGTAAGTATCTGAGACCAGATTTGAACCGAAGAAGATGAGTCTTCCTGACTCCTAACCTGGCACTCTATCCATTGCACCATCTAGCTAGCTATTACCACCAGTAATACTTCTCATTCACTCCCAGTTGTTAATTGAGGGGACTGGGCATTCCAGATCCTTTCAATCACTTCCTCATCTCTCTACTACTGTAGCATACTAAGATTCCATTTCCCAAATGGAATGAGAGACCAGTGTTTGCAAAGTATTCTGAACTCCTGGAAGGAAGATGCAGCATCAATGCAAAGTAAGAGTAATAATAATACCAGGGCCTCAGTAGGAAGACACCAATGCGATTCAAAGTGGGTTCCTGGCATCATTTCATTAATCCTTACAAATCCCCTACGAAGTGGTATTATTAGAGAGCAATCTCACAGTTGTGCTCTAATCTGGTCGAGTTGGAGAGCAATATCTCAGACAAGATAATCGCAGACTTCTCAGGCCACAAGGGAGGAAGACTGAATAGGGTGAAGGGGTGGGAGTCAGAAACAAATAAGAAATTTCATCTCAGGTGGCTCTGAAGTAGAAGCTACAAATGAATCTTTGGCTCACTCTCCCAAAGAAGGAAGTGAGATTTATAAGCAAACTTTCCAGAACACATGCATCATTCATGGCTTCTAATTTTTCATGCATAAAGGTTTGAGTTGATATTTAAGATGCAGGAAATCCATGGAGAAGGAATTATAGTGTTTTCTTACAGGGGTTGGGGAGGAAAGGAAACAGTCCTAGTAAGATTATTTTTTACTCAGAAGGAAAAGAGAAAAATCAAACATTTGCTCTAGGGTCAAAAAGTATGAGAAATTTAGGAACCAGGTTATTTTGCAGAGTGCCATGATTCTACAGCCACTAAGTCACAAGGGGCTGGGTGGGACTTAACTTCCTAAAGAACCCCGGTTGTTACATTACAATGGGTGAAATATTTCCATGGTGGGGATATATTCCCACCCAAAGCCTTTTAATCTCCTATTTCCTCTGGAAGACACTATGAAACAGAAGCTTTCCCTGGAGAATGGAGCAAGAATCTCACAATAGACACAAGAGAAGACTGTGGTTCATACCAAGGGCCAGGCTAGAAGGATGTCCCTGACCCTAAGCTTCCCTACTCACTGAACGGGCATTGTGCCTCACTCAAAGTGAGAACTCAGAAAGACCTTAGCTTAAAAAGGCCAAGGTCTCCTACTGCATCCTGGGCCATTTCCAGTTGTCCTGATTTATATCTGGCCACTGGGTCCAGATGGTTCTGAGGAAAAACCAAGTCTGGTAACTTTGCACAGCCCTCCCTCACTTAAATCCAATTCAATTCAAGTCATGTCATCATCTCCCTGATGTTGTGGTCCTCTTTGAGAATGAAGGACAAACCATAACAACCCTACTCAACTACCATTTTGTCTAAAAATACACCTATAGAGATACATCCTAATAGTTGTTTAATAAATACTTACTGTATTCAATTGGCTTAAGAAACTGCCATTTCTAGGTAGACAGTCAAAGGCAGAATGGACCTCAAGAGTCATGATGCCTTCATCTTACAAATAAGGCTACTGAGAGCCTAGAGTGACTAATTCAAGGACACAACAGTTAATTAGTGGCAGAGACTGGGCAAGAACCCAATTTTCCTGCTTCTCAGGCCAATGCTTTTCTACCATACCAAATATCTTTGGAAATTCAACACTTTCAGAAAGGAGCAGTTATCTCTTAGCCTACATTTTATACATAACAGGACTTCACAGTTTACAGAGCTTTCCCTTTCATTACCTACATTAATCCTTACAATAGACTCTTTTGCAGTCTTTTGAAGGAGATAGTACAAGCATCCTTATTTTGCAGATGAGGGGGAAAGGCTCATAGAGGGCATACAACTTTCCTAGAATCATCCAGTCAGAAAGTAGCAGACCCAGGGCTTCAAACACCAGTTTCCTTACTCTCAGCCTAATGCATTGTCTACTGCAGTACACTGCATGAGAACTGAAGATCTAAAGATGTCTTTCTGACTCCAACCTCTTATCCTTTCTGATTTCACCTGGTCAACTAGTACCTCAGAATAAAACATATTATTTTATCAGAAATGCCACATCCTACAGCAAAGAAAGCCTATCCTGATGACAAATATAGATCCCCAACTGTCTTCCCTTCCATTTTGCATTACACACACACACACACACACACACACACACACACGCTCCATAAGGTCAGTGACTGTTTCATTTCTGTTCTTATGTTTCTAGTGCCCAGTATGGTGCCTGGTATGTTGTCAAAGCAATTAATAAATGTTTGCTTGACTAATATATTTGAAAAAAAAAAGGGGAGGGGGACAGAGAGGGCTGCCTGACACATCTGATAACTTAGTATGAGTATAGGTGGCTCACCTGTAAGGGGCAGCTAGGTGACACAGTGAATAGAGTGCTGGACCCAGAATTAGGAGGATTTACCTTCCTGAGTTCAAATCTGACTTCAGACACTTACTAGCAGTGTGACCCTAGGTGAGTCACTTAACCCTGTTTGCCTCAGCTTCCTCATCTGTGAAAGAAGCTGGAGAAAGAACTGGCAAACCAGTGCAGTATCTCTGCCAAGAAAACCCCCAATGGGGTCATGAAGAGTCAGATATAGCAAAGCTCCCCTGTAGTGGTTCATCAGGGCCCCTTTTTGTGGCGAGGGGGTGGAGAAAATTCCAAGAAAGTAAAGCAGTATTTATTTCATACCTATGTCCCTACCCAGGAGTACTATGGTTTGAAGAGAGTGTATACAGACCATGGGGAGCCAGAGATGACTTGCTCACTCCAAATAATTCGATCAGGGACTGAAAAATACTTTGGATGGGGTGGAGGAAAGGAGTGAGGAGGACTCAGCAGGGGGTGTTTTACACATTAAGCTGTGGGCTGACCTTGGAATTAACAAATGAAGTTGGTAGGGAACAGTAAAATAGCTCAGATGCTATTTGGCTGTTGAGAACTAAACCTAATTTTCCTAAAACCACAGATTTAGAGTTGGAAAAGACCTGAGAAGTCATTGACACCTTTAGTGAATGAGTAAACTGAAGCCTGGAGAGGTGAAGGGACTCCTCCCAGGTCACATGGGTAGGCAAACAGAAGGGCAAGAACCTGAACCCAGACTGTCTGACTCCAAATCCAGTGTTCTTTTCAACTCTACCATACTACTTCCAAAATTCCTTGCCCTTTTATACCTGCCAATGGACAAACATCTATTAAAGTCCTCTTTTCTCTTCCCTCCCCCTGAAATCATAAACCATTAGGAACTGGGCAAGGATGATTTCAAAGTAATTCTTCATGAGAAGAAAAGGCAGGAGAGTGGGCCAATCCTTTTGACTAAGAATTAAGTGCACGTAGTCCAGCAGACCAGTTGAGAGGAAGGTGTCAAAGTAGAAAAACCTAATACAGGGAATCAGGGGAACCTGCTTCTGCTACTGACTTCGTATGTGACCTGGAGTGAGTTTCTTCATAATATTTACTCTACCTGCCTTCTGATGTTGGTATAAAATGAGACAAAGGATGTAAAAGTACTTTGTTAACTATAAAAGAGATATCCAGACAAAGGTGTTTGATATGACAACCATCATTGATTACTATTGGAAGACTAGAATTATTATTGGAAATGGATCTATGGATTCTCTATTATTTGTTGAAGTGTACATTTTGTTCCATTGTTACAACTAAAATTGTATTGGTGGCCTGTGGGAAGATATGATATATCTCTCAATGTAGGCATAATGTATCTATATATCCATGGCTATCTGTCTATTATTTCCAATGTATTTTCCTTATATACAATTGATAACACATTTTACCATGGGCAAATCACTTGGCCTCCCTGGGCCTCAGTTTACTCATCTCTAAAATGAGAGTATTGGACATGATGATAGCTAATGACTCTTCCAGATTTAAATCTATGACCCGATGATATAATAGGATGAACCAGGTTTCCTCTACTGGTAGAAGGGGATTGACTGTAGTTATCATTCTCTGCTCCATATCTTCCCTTAGTCTTTTTTCTTCTCTCAAATCTCAAATATCTAGTGGAGGTAAGACCAAAATTCCAAGACTCCCACATAATGCCTAAAGACTCCAAGTCATAGCATTAGCTTCTCATCAGAAAATAGAAATGCCTTCCCATGTCCTTGGGCGTTTCTTGATCTCCATCTCTCCCCCTCCCCACCCAGTTTTTGGTGTTCTATTTACTCCAACTATTTTGAACGTATTTTACAGATATTTTATGTTGATTTACAGGTGTTTATCTTGTAACTCCCCAATCCCCAATCCCACTATCTTCCACTTCCCCAGAACATAAGCTCTTTGTGTCCAGGGATTCTCTTATTTTATATTAACTACCTAGCACAGGGCCTTTTGTTACATATAGTAGGCACCTAATAAAATATGAGTTGAATGAACAGATGAATGAAGGCTACCGAATTATGCTATGGAAAAGCACTGAAGTAGAAATGAGGAAGGATGGAATAACAATGACAGAAAACAGGCTTTGGAACAATTGTGATGACACATTCATTCATTCAACAACCTTTTGTTAAGTACCTACTATGTGCCAAGCAGTATGATGGGGATACAATCACACAAATGAAACAGACCTTGCCTTTAAAGCACTTAACATTCTATTGGAGATGGCCATTTCCTTTGCCTAAATATGTGGGATTACTTTTACCATGTTTGTTCCCAACTCCAAGGCCATGACACCATTCATAAGAATAAATTCATTCACTCCATGCATTCATTCATTCATTCTTTTGAGGTGGAATGGTGCAGTGCAAAAAGTACTGAATTTGGAGTAAGACATTCTGGGTTTGAATCTCAGTTCTAGCATTTTACCACTTGTGTGATCTTGGGTCAATTATTTTTTCTCTTTGAGCTTCAGTTGCCTCATCTACAAAAATAAGAGAGTAGGGTTAGATGGAATTTGAAGGTTTTTATAGTGCTAGAACTGTGGTCCTATGATCATATATTTGTCCAACAATGGTTCAATGTATGACTACATGAAATATGAGAAAGGAAAATAAGCAAGGTTCCTATCCTCCAGGAACTCACAGAGTAACATGTGCTTTAAATAGTGAAGGGACAATGATAGACAGCATGATTAAGAGTTACCTCATACTCATCAGATTAGCAAAGATGACTAAAAAGGGGAAAATAATGAATGTCAGAGGGGCCATAGGAAAACAGGAAGATTAATGCATTGTTGGTGGAGCTATAAATTGGTCCATCCATTCTAGGAAACAATTTGAAATTATGTCCCCAAAGTCATTAAATTATAAAATCTTTTAATTCTGCAATACCTCTAACACTTCAAAGAGATCCAAGAAAGAGGAAAAAGACCCATATGTAAAATATATGTACATGTATATGTGCATAAGCAGGTATACATAGGTGTATGTATATATACATGTGTACAAATGTGCATATATTTGCCACCGCTCTTTTTATAGGGGCAAAGAATTAGAAATTGAGAGTACTCATCAATTAAAGAATGACTAAACAAATCCTGAATGAAGCGGAATATTGCTGTGTTTTCAGAAATGATGAAAGGGATCAGTACAGAGAAAGCTAGAAAGATTTGCATGAACCAATGCAGAGTGAAGTGAGTAGAAAATAATGTCTTATTCAATAACAACACTGTTGCAGAGATAAACAACTTTGAAATAAGGTGAGCACAATTAGCAAGCAGGATTCCAAAGGACTGCTGGTGATCTGTGCTGTGCACTTTCTGACAGAGGGGCGATGGATTTGGGACTCAGAACAAGACATAAACTTTTGCATCTTGTATAATACAGGAACTGGTTTTGCCTGAGTGTATATATTTGTTACAGAATGCTTTTTTTTTCTTTTAAATTAGGAGGTGGCGAGGAAACAAAGCTTCTTAATTGAAAAATAAAGACAAGAAAAAACGAGCTAGTGTAAGTATAATAGATAGTCAAAAGTATTTGAGCTCAAAGCAAGGAGAGATCATGTGTGCTGGACCATCAGGGAAGGTCCCGGGAGGAACCCAGGCCTGAGCTGACGATGAGAAATGTGGACAGAATTTGGATAGCTGGAGAATACATATTTCAAAAGGCAAAATGATCTGTACAACAGTTGCTTAGACCCTACTCAGATTTATATTGGCCATAAACAGGGTACCTTCCAGCAAGAAACAGACTTTAAACTGCTTTACTCAGCAGGGTAGGTGGGTGGGAGGTAGGATAGGGTCGGGGAAATAAGTCAAAGCTTCCTGCTTGCTACTCAACCAAGAGGCTCAACCTGCCAAACACCCAGGCAAGCCACATGCTCCTCCCAACCACCTGTGATGTGCCCACAGTGCTCTGGGGCCTGGCAGCAGCCCTGACAAAAAAAAAAGGGACCTGTGCCTGATTATCACTAGTACTGTCCTCCTAATAATGCTTCATATCTCTGAAGCCAGCCTGACCTGATGAGGATTCACTGAGCATGGGCTCTTTGGAAGGCCAAAAGGGGTTTTACAAAAGCTTCCAAATTGTGTGCATGTGTGTTTCATGGTTTCTCTCTGGCCTGAATGTAATGGGGAATTTCATTCCTCTTGCCCGCCCCTGCCCCTCCCATTTTCCATTCCTGACTCCCTTGTACACATTACCCAACCAGAAGAATAGAAACCTTCAGATCCTGGACAGCTGGGAGCTGGGAAGACTTGCACACATCATGGGGGAAGGAGGAGTATGCCCTTCTCTCCTCTTTCCTTTTCTCTTCACCCCCTTCCGGGCCACCCACGGCCCATCTGGATTGCTTGACTGCTTACAAGATGATGAGACAGAAGTCATCAACTCTCCTTCTGGAGAGATGGAGGACCAGCAGGATTTACCATGTGCCCTAACACTGCTTCACTAGGTCCTCCAGGCTTTTCTGTTGACCTTGCTTTTGGGCACTCCAGACCCCAGTGTTATTAATTGACCTGCTTAAGTAACCTAAGGAACCCAGGGCTATACTCTTATAACTTTTGTGTTTATACCTTCCATGAAGCTGTTGTGTACCACCTCCTCCCCATTAGAATATTATCTCACTTTCTCTAAAAGTATCTCCAAGCCTTAGCAGAATGCTTCCCACATAATTAGCACTTGATAAACGTTCTTTTAGTCATTCATTCATTCATTCAATGAAGATAAAACCAGATTTCTCTTTGGGATGCTTGTAAGTAGGATCCATTCAACAGTCCGTAGGACTCAATCATTCCCACACACCACCACCGCTCTCCCCATCACTGCTGTATAGCATTGTATGAGATAGATAGCTGGTAGCCTCTATCCATCCCCTAATTTGGCCAATAAGGATGATTGCTGTATTATGTAGTGTGAGCTGTGTGAGTCAGTGGGGGAAAACTAGAAGCACTTGATCAGGTCAGCCCAAGCCTCATTTTGCTACACAGAATCTTCCCAATTCTCTAGACTCTGGCAGGGCAGAGAAATGAGAAGCTATGAGTCATCTGTCATTTGTGACAAGAGACAAAGGTGTCCTAGGACCTCAGCAAGAAGGGTGGAGGTGGAATAATGAATACTTCAGGATCAAGGAATCAAATATGAATTGAACTGTAATCTTGGCTGCAGAACTCAACAGCTGCATAATAAGTGTTAAGAGATTCATCTTTCTGTCAAGCCCTATGAAGTAATTTATTCATTACCATTTAAGGAAGAAGTGAGCTTGTGTTTTTTAAAGAAAAGTTTGCTGTATTCCCAAGAGTAGGTTGTGGGAGTGGTGGGGTGAGGAGGTTGCCCTAGGAAGGATGGACATTCTGAAGGAAGTGCTGAGAAAGGAAAGGGATGAGACAGCAATGTGTTGGAGCAGCAAGTCCTAACTGAGTTGGGGAAACAGCACTACTCCGACACTTAACTGAGAAATCATCAAGGCTCAGTTAAGGAATTCCTCAGAGGAAGAACCAGCAAAATCACTTCTGTTTGAACTTGCTTTGAGGATTAGATGTATTCCAGAAAAGAACAGCCATGTGCAAAGTTAAGATGTATAAGTTAAATTCCATTTTTTCCATTGACTTCCCTCATAACTTTAGATATTGGCTCCCATGTGACTCTGAGACACAAGAAAACCTCCCCACTTAGTCATCTGAATATTCATTTAAGTACTGTATGTGTTGATGTATGTGTTTGTTGATCTATGGGCATTTAACTCTCTCACATCTCATGTCACAACTCTCTCTCTCATCCAGTCCTAGAGAAAATTAGTGAGATGGACATGATTGATGAGATCTTATCATACTCATGAAACACCACATATCTCTTATTATGGTGTACCATTCCTCTCATTCCCCTTACATTGGGAGTCCTAATGACTCCATGGAAATGAAATGTTTAAGCAGCCATACTGACCATTATTCAGTAAGATATACTAGATGGAAATTCTAATTATAAAAAGTGACAATGGATATATCAAAGCAGGTCTGATAGGACCTTTAACTGTCATTTATTCAAGAAATATTCATTAACCACTTGCCACGTGTCATGTGCTGTTCGGTCACTATGGAGAAAAAGATAAAAAAATTAAATAGTCCCTGTCCTCAAGGAGCTTACAGTAACAGCAAGGTACTGGTGACCATCAGTTGGTCCTACTAGTTGGTGTGGAATACTTTACCAACCCACACTAAGGCTAGTAGTCCTGAGAGAATGGCCTTTACTTCTATTCTCAAAGATCTAGGGGTAAATGTGAGAAGTTGAAGGTTTTTCTACAATTTGATTGCTTATAAGTCTCCATCCAAGATGTTGCTCCAATATCAGTCTGCCAGTTAGCATCTCCCCATTTTGAATTGACCAATTAATGTCATTTGACTTTTACAAAGCCTTATTTATTAGGAAGGTATAGCAAAGACCAAAATGCAACAACATCTGTCCCCAGAAACATGCTCTTTTCTCTTCATTTGCTTCCTGGAGACAGTGGGCTCAAACTTAAGATGGTGGCTAAAAAAACAAAACATTTCCTTCCATTACACAGGATTTCTTCTTCAATATCTAATATTTCAAATGTTTTGTGAATTTGGACTTTCTTCTCTAAGAGGTGTTTTTGATCAGATGGAAGCAGATTCCCACCTTCTTCAATCTCCTGTAACAGCTCCATCTTCCACAGCAGTGGGGGAACTTTTACAGTGAAGTTTGGATTTAGTCAAAGGGCTGCACTTGAGGATCTAGAGACCATATGTGGCCTAGAAGCCGTAGATTCCCCAACCCTGCAAGATATCTGATATAGAGTAGTACTGGGTGTCTAGATAAATGAAAGGAGGAAAGGATCTTCCCTGGACATGGAACTAGAATGTGATGCCTCTTTTATAGTTTCAAAGCCCTGTCTTGGGTCCTTGTTATATATAAGTATATATGTTGTATATACTCAACTTTGTTGTTGTTTGCCCTTCATTCTCAAAGACGACCGTGACATCAGGAAGGTGATGCCATGACATGCAAGTGAATTGGATTTAAGTGAGGCAGGGCTGTGCAAAGTCACCAGCCTCACCCTCTCCTCCAGAGCCTTCTGGGTCCAGTGGCCAGATATAGATCAGGATGACTGGAGATGACTTCATGTTTAACACTGTGGTATACTTAAGGATGAACATTTTTCCTCCCAATAGACTATTACATCCTTGTCTTACTCAGCTTTGTCTTTTCTCTGCAGCTACTATAATTCTAGGCATATAGTACGGGCACAATAAATGCTAATTAAACAGTTGAATAAGTCGTCCAACAGACTCTAAGTACCCTGAGGCACCGTTTTCATTTGTATCCTTGCAGTGCACAGGAGGTATTTGATAACTGTTTGCTGATTAATAAATGTTTCTTGAATTGATCTGAACTTGAGCCTTCGATGAATGGCGGCTGGTTATTATTATCACTATGACCACTAAGACAATCTAATTTATAGCATTAGGTTTTCAAAAGTTTTCTTCTCAACAAACATCTAAAGGAGATGGTACCATCATTATTAGCCCTGTTTTACCAGGGAGCAAACTGAGATTCAGAACTGTTAAACTGCTTACCCAACATCATATAATTAGTAAATAGCTGAGCTGGGACTGGAACTCAGGTCCTGTGATCCCATGAAAAGTAGACTTCCTGAAAAATTTCAAGATGAGCTGATACAGCTTAGTGCCTCCCTTCCAGTTCTGCAAGGCCCAGAATACAGGCAGAGGGCTGAAATAGTTCCCCTTGCTGCATCACTGGGAAATGGCCATGTCTTGGAGTCCAAAAAGGAAGCTGTTCAGCAGGTGTGGGGACCCGGTAATCACCCTAGTGACCTCTTTGGAAAGCACTTCTCGGCAAGCAACTCCCATGTTTAATGAGCACTCACTACTATGTGATGCTTTGTTAGCTGTTATACTCCTCATTTTAACTCCCTTCTTTGGCTGTCAGCTTCCACTGCATTAAGAAAGGAACTTTTGGCATTGATAAGACATATATGGAAGGAAGAGCATGAGAAACTCAGTGTAGGTTGCCTTACAGGATGAGAGCTATTTCAAAAATAAGCCACAGTGAATAAGAGGACCATAGAAAGAAAAGCTGAAAGGGGCCTTTAGAGATAATCTAATCCAATTTGTTGTCCTTCATTGGGTCTCAGTGCTGTCCAACCATTTGCGACCCCATTCGGGGTTTTCATGACAAAGATACTGGACTGGTTTGACATTTCCTGTTCCAGCTCATTTTACAGAGGAAGAAATGGAGGCAAACTGTGTTAAATATCTTGCCCAGGGTCACACAGCTAGTAAGTGTCTGGAGGTTGATTTGAAATCGACTCTTCTTGACTCCAGATCTGGTGCTCTATCTACTGCACCACCTAGCTGCCCCAAATCCAGTTCAAACCTACCCTTTAAGTGAAAAGAGGTGAAGAGGGACTTGCCCTATGTGATACTAGCAGTAGCCAACAGAGCCAGGATCCAAATCTAGGTCCTAAGATCATAGATATAGGGCTGACTTCAGAGGCAATCTAAGTCCAAACAAATTATTTTACCAGGGTAAGGATCTGAGGCTCAGAAAGCTTAAGTAACTTCCCAAAGATCACATAGACCATAAAGGGAAAAACAGGTATTTGAACCCAGTTCCTCTGACTCTACAACAGTTCTCTTTCCATGGTACCTTTCACCCTAAATCTGTTATTCTCTCCATTATCATGAGCTGCCTCCCACTTTGGAATATTATCAGGCTAGGATTTTATGAGGCTCATATGAGATAATGAATGGTAAACACTTTGCAAACAAAGCACTACATAAATACCAGTTATTATTATGATGGTTAGCCTCAAATAATCACCAGATCTCCAGTCTGGTGATTAGCTTCCCTGAGTCTACTGAATACTTTATTAATTCTAGACAATCAACAAAACAATAAAGTGAGCTCTGATATGTAGCGACTTCTGACCTGTAAATGCTTACTGAAAATTTAACCACCTGTTCTTGCAAGCTGGTTAGAGCTGACTCCAGCACACTCCCGCTATCAAGCCATATTTGGGTTGGACATGATATCTCTACAACATAGCATAGTCATGAGACTGAGCTGCAATGTCCTATTCAGTTTGACTCCCTTCCTATTATAATTTAATAAGTCATGGTAGAAACAGTACTGAATTGATTTGGAGTCAGTTTCCTCGCCTATAGAAGGAAGAAGTTGGACAAGATAATCTCAAAAGTTTTGCTCTAGGTCTAATATCCTATGAACACTTATTAAGTACCTACTGTGTGCAGAGCAGGATGATAAACACTGCAACAAGAACAGAGCTCCTGCTCACAGTCAACCGAGAGGGTAAGACAGACACCGATAACTATAATATAAGATAGACGTGGTAAGTATACAAGAGAGATAAAAAGTATTCTCTGAGATATGAGGAAGAAAGGATTATTTGAAGTCTCTATTATAGGCAGTAACATCGAAAAAATCAACAGTGCTAAAAAAAATCTCAAAGAACCTAAGATTCCATGTCTTTTAAAGTATTAATCATTTGGCTTTGCATCTGGGTTTGGGGGAACATGGGGGAAAGGGAGCTGGCCCTGGAGAGTAGAGGATCTCAGAATCAGTAAATGAATCAAACACATTTTAGAAGAAAAAGAAATGAAGGATTGAAGAGTCCGTAACTTTTAGTTTATCCTTAAAATGTGTTAGGTCAGAAGGAGAACTCGGATGACTCAATCATTACATGAACACTGACTTGAAGGAGCACCCTGGGAGAGCAGTTTATTAGATGCCAGACAGAAATGGAGACTTAGACCCAGAAACCTGATCAACCTACCTGGCACCAGATGTACCCAACAGGGTGAATCATGCCTATAGATTGAAATGGCCCCTGGGAAAGGCAGGACCCTGAACCAGACGCTGATAATGAGGCAGACTCATTCCCAGAGCCTTTATTGTTCCATTATAATGAGGCAGTTCTTCTCGGGGATAATACCAATATGTTTGAATAACAAAATTGTTTTAATGACTATTTCCTGCACTATCCATAGGGCTCCCTCCTCCTTCTTTTTCTTTCTTTCTCATCCTCCTGATGAAACTTCAAAAAACCATCCGTATTTATCATTCTTCCATAGACTGATGCATTTGGTTTTTCAAAAGATAAAATAAAAGACAGAGCTGGATTCTCCACTGTCTCTAAGGGAATGTCCCCAAAGACAACAAAATAAATGCTGTTTCAATATTTATTATCTCAGGATCATTCTTTGCATATTGATAGCACTTTTCTCCACAGAACTCATAATCTTGCTTTAAACTCATCCTTTTAAACCTCATTCACTGACTCATAGAATTGCAGTCAGTTATTTAGAAAGGACTTCACTGGCCTAGTCCAATGTATATTTTCCCCCAAATCCCCATGATGATATATATTCAACTGGTGGTCCAGCCTGTGTTTAAAGATCTCCAAAGGAAGGAAATACACTGGAGGGAACTCATTCCATTTTAGGACAAGTCTAATTATTAGGCAGTTTTTTTTAACATCTAGTCTCCATTTGCCTCTTGGAAGTTCCGGTCCATTGCTCCCATGTGTACCCTCTGGGGATAAACAGAACAAATCTAATCCCTTCTCCATACAAAGGCACTTCAAATTCTTCAAGACAGTTCCCCTTTCCCCTTGAGTCTTCTCTAAGCTAAACACGCCCAACTCCTTCAACTAACCATCACATGATACAGACTCAAGGCTCTTCACCATCCCAGATGCCTTCCGCTAGACGATACTCAATTTAATATTGTTCTTTTAGAACTGTGACCACCAAAATTGAACACAATATTTTGGCTAAACAGGGCAGAGTACAATGAACCTATCAACTCTAAAGTCATTCAAAGGCCACCTCCTCCATGAAACATCACTCTTGAGTCAATAATGACTTTTCTCACCCAGAGATCACAAAGCACTTTATTTTGCCCCATCTCTCTACTATTCTTATCGTACAAATTTGTATTAGAGTATTATAGTTACTGTTGTCGTTTGGTTGTTTCAGTCACGTATGACTTCATGACACTGTTTGTAGTTTTCTTGGCAAAGATACTAGAGTGGTTTGCCATTTCCTTCTCTAGCTCATTTTACAGATGAAGAAATGCAGGTAAACAGGGTTAAGTGACTTGCCCAGGGTGACACAGCTAGTACATATCTGAAGCCAGATTTGAACTCAGGAAGATACATCCTCCTGACTCCTGGTCTGATGCTTTATCCACTGTGCCACCTAGCTGCCCTACAATTATAGTCATCGATGAAAATATTTGATGAGCGTCATCTACCTAGCTCCCCAAGGGCAAGTGGTATCTCTTATCTAAATTTCCTATCTCCTCGAGGTCCTTGTACAGTGTTCTATCCACTGTAATTACTCAAAAGATGTATATTGAACTGAGTTGAATTTAATTGTAATTATGTGAATTTTGAGAGAAAGATCATGGGAACATAGGATCATGTACCTAGAGATGGAAGAGACCTCAGAGACCATCTCGTTCAACCACTTCATTTTACATTTGAGGAAAAAGAGGATCGTATTGGTTTATCATTTGGAACATGAGAAAGCTATGGGCTAGAAGGGTTAAATAACTTTTCCTAAGGTCACATAGGTAGTAAATTGAAGAATCATAATTCAAACCCACTAGGTGGTGCAGTGAATAGAGCAGTGGCCCTGGAGTCAGGAGCACCTGAGTTCAAATTCAGCTTCAGACACTGGACACTCACTAGGTGTGTGACTTCGGGCAAAAGTCACTTAACCCCAATTGCCCCTACCAAAAGAAAAAAAAAATTCAAACTCAGATCCTCTGATTCTAATCTTAGCACCTTCCCCATGTCATTATGCTGAATTGGGAGTTCTATTTGATAGGCCATCTAAACTTCCTAAAGTGGCTCATAGAAAGTCAGTGGCAGAGCCCAGAATCCTCTGAAGCTGGGGCATCTATTAGCAAGGACATAGTGCCTCTCTTGCGGCATTAAATAAGGCTCCCTCAAAAATCAGCCCGCTCAGCAAAGGTGAATCAAAACCTCCATTGTGCTGGCTCATGCATTAGTTCTGAGACAAATGAAGAGCAAAGCACTCAAGTCTTGCGTATTTCTTAAAAAATATAAATAGGAGACAATCAGAGGTTGACTTCAAGTACAGGTTTGCATAAATTCACCCTGAGGGGCATCTTAAATTTTCCTTTTACCTAATTGCTCTTTCAATTTTTTTTTTAACTGACCTCTTCTGATACTCCCTTAGCCCCATTCCTCATTATGGGCTTCTCTCAAGATTCAGCCTTGAACTTTCCCTTATTCTTCAGTATTTTCATCCTCTCCCCAGAGGACTTGCTTCCGTACATTTCCAACTTCCAGTCTAGAATGCTATCTGCTATTGCTATGCAATCACTACTAATACTGCTCTTTGGTGTAGTAGAAAGAATGCTATTTTATAATCAGAGGTCCGAGGGTCAAAGCTTGGTTTACACTCGTGTGACCTCGGGCATTTCTTAATCTCTGGGGTCCAATCACCTAATCTATAAAATGAGAGATTCGGACTAGCTGACATTTAAGGGCCCTTCTTACTCAAAGTCTGTGATCCTCTGTAAATAAATAGAAATTCGTTCCATACATCCTGTATTCTATCTCTCCTAGGTGACTCTCTGTCAACTTGGATGCCCTGTCACCTCCTTAAAATCAACATGGTGAACACACAACTAATTGTCTCTAAAGCCTTCCACTTCAGTGGGAAGTATTGTTTTTGTTCGCTTTTTTATTATTTTATTTTATCTTATTGTCTGGTTTGAGGAACTCATTGGTGGAAGTGCAAACTTTCCACCGACGTACGTCGGCAGCTCATTTATGAATTTTAGTCTTGGAGAGTTTCCCAGAGCATTGAGAACTTAAGTGACTTGTTCAGGGTCACACCACCGGCATGAGTCATAGGCAAGACCTGAACCTGCATGTCCCTAACTCCAAAGCCAGCCTTCTATTTCCCCACATTACACTGTATATCCACACAATGTCATTACAAAAAGAGGAAGAACTGCACGGCGCTTTGCAGAGCATTTTAAACAGATTTTCTCATTCGAGGCATGATTGCCACAGCTAGCATTATCCCCATTTTACAGATAAGAAAACTGAGTCAGGGGAGCTACGTGGCTTCCCATAGTCACAGAGCTAGTACATAAGTGAAAGGGGCTTCAGCTCCTTCCTGACTCCAAGCCTAACACTAACTACTACCCAGCACTGCCTCCATGCTTCACTCTGAGGAGAAACTTATTTATTAGTACCTTGATCACTGTTCTCTTTGTCTTTGCAGTCTTCAGACAACTTTAAGGTGCAGTGACACAGAGAAGTATGATGGAAACAAGACTGAACTGAGAGGTTGAAAACCTATGTCCTTGTCTCAGCTTTGCTATTTACTAGCGGAATAAACACGGGAAAGACATTTCCCCTCCCTGAGCCTCAGTTTCCTCATCTGAAGAAACAATAGCATGGAAGGAGGGGATGTCTGAGGTTCTTTTCAACATTCAGAAGCTACACCATTTACTCATATGGAAATATGTTTTTCATGACCTCACAAGTAGAATGGGTACCATATGGGTTGCCTTCTCAATGGGTGGGGAAGGGGCTAGAGGGAAGGAGAGGATCTGGAACCAAGAATAAAAAAGAAAGTTAAAAAAAAGATATTGGAGCCCTAAAAAATATTCTACTCAATTCAGGGCCACGATCCATACTTCTAGGACCATAAACTTAAGATTATATGGTACCTTAGAGGTCCTTTCCTGTCTAAATTGTATACTGTGCCTCTCATGTTTCTGTTCTAGTCTTTTGATAGACTAGAGATAAATACTACATTTTTTCTTCATTCATAAACCCATTTCTTGCTGGTTTTTGTACCACCTGAGAGTCACTATTCTATAGGAAACTTTTAAAAATCCCCCCTCTCTCCTCTGTGGCTTTTAATAAACAAAGGCCATCCATGTCAACTGTTTACAAATGATAACATGAGATGCAAGAACAGAAATCCTAAAATATGTTCCTTTACGTACATCTTGCTTCCTTTCTGAAGTTCTACATTTCCTCAGGTTCCTGAAACCCCCTAACAGCTGGGTTCCTCATATTCAGCAGGTACATTACTTTGGGGTGGACATCTAACCTCTACAAGGCTCAATAGCTTTGTTAACTAAATGAGAACAAGTATAGAATACTGCCTACTTCACAGGCTTCAAGGGTTAAATGAGAGGATTTTGTCATGTGCTTTGTAACTTTTAAACAAAATGTAATCAAAAGTAATCAAAAGTCTTTATTATTAATAATGGTAGGACTGTAGTAGAAGATAGTATGGCAATGGGATGTCTGCTACCATTTTCTAAACTTGGGTTTTCTACTGTCTCTTGGGTATGATGCCTGGGATTCAGGAAGCTGCCACCCAGTATAGATATATTCATATACATCCATATATGTAACATATATAAACACACATATATATATGTGTATACATGTGTGTATATATTCATTCATTCATTTATTTACTTATCATCCCTTGGTCCAGGAAGCTAAACTTTCCCAAATGTATAGATAGACATAGATTAACACACATTTACTTTTTTAAAAATTACTTTTTTCTTCCTTTTCTTCCTTTCTCCTTGCATTCTCTTCTTCTTTTTCCCTCCCTCCTTACCTCACATCTTCCTTGTTTCCTTCCTCCCACCTTCCCTTCCTTTTTTCTTTACTTCCCTTCTTCCTCCCCTTCCTTCCTTTTTTCTCCCTTCCTCCTTCCCTCCCACCCTCTCTTAAAAATGTGTGGTATGGCACTAAGAACACTGAACCAGATATGAAGAGACTTCGATCCTAGTCCTGGCTATGTTAGTTAATAAGTGTCTACGTGACCATGAACAACTTTCTTCATTTCTCAGCCTTGCTGTCCTTGTCTATAAAATGAGAGGAAGGGATTCTATGAATTCCCAAGTCCCTTCCAGCTCTCACATTGTATGATCTATTATACAAGAGTCCTAATTCCACAATCTATGATCTATAATTCTTCTGGCCTCACAATTCTCAAGTCATTGAATTGGATACAAATGACTGTCAACGCTTTGGGTTCATACATCACCCTTCAATCAGTTAGTTACCGTCTTACTCTACTGGTTTCACTGTGAGAGACACTAAATTTCTGAATTCTCTGTATCTAAAAGGATGAGTGTGTCAGCTGCTCAGGACCATGGTGGGAAGTGACTGTCTATGCCAGGCCTAGCCTTCACTGATTAATTCCAGTTAAATGGAAATATGTGTTAATTCTGGTGAGTGGCTATTCAGTGCAGTGGATAGAATCCTGGAGTTGGAGCCTGGAAGACCTGAGTTCAAATCCTACTTCAGTCAGACACTGATTCTAACAAGTCATTTAGCCTCTGTCTGTTTTAATTTTCTCATCTGTACAATGGGGTCATAATAGAAATATCATCCAAGAGTTGTGAGGATAAAATGAGATAATACTTTGCATGGATGTGCTATATTAAATACTAGCTATTAAATAACCTGTTGTTGCGGATTGATCCTCATCCACCCACCTATCCTGTTCTTTTGGGATTCATTGCTGTTTTAATTGTTGTAATGCCAAGCAAAGGCAACTTCCAAGGTTCAGGTTACCAGCATAGTAAACCCCATTTATTCAGCAAATATTCACAAAACAGAAAAAGTCAAAATACAGTGTAACTTGTTCCTTTAGCAAGTTCTCAATTCAATCCAGGTACTACTCCACTCCTAGATAGTACATTCATTTAGTCAGTCAAAAGTTTCTTCTTCAAATGGAGATTAGTCTCTAACTATAAACAAAGTACATTCATTTGGTCAATCACTCAAAGGCATCCCACCCTTGAATTTCAAAAGGGGCAGGAGAGCACAAAAGGCCATCCACCCTTAAGTTACAAGGTTAAGCTCAGCATTGAATACCCAAGGAAAGGGCCTTCTTTCAGCAATCTCAGTTCCTGGGGAGACAAGGCTCAA
>CM053581.1:181488594-181508540 GCA_028627135.1 Pseudochirops cupreus | reverse complement strand
CTATCCTCATACTGAGAAAAATCTTATGAGTTATAATTATCATTTTTCCATGTAGCAATGTAAATAGTTCAACTTTAATAAGTTCCTTATGATTTCTTTTTCCTATTTACCATCTCATGCTTCTCTTGCTTCTTGTATTTGAGAGTCAAAATTTCTGTTCAGCTCAGATTTTTTCATCAAGAATGTTTGAAAGTCCTCTATTTCATTGAATGACCATATTTTTCCCTGTAACATTATACTCAGTTTTACTGGGTAGGTGATTCTTGGTTTTAGTCCTAGCTAATTTGATCTCCAGAATATCATATTCTAAGCCCTTTGATCACTTAATGTAGAAGCTAGTAGGTCTTGTGTTATCCTGATTGTGTTTCCACAATACTCAAATTGTTTCTTCCTGGCTACTTGCAGTATTTTCTCCTTGACCTGGGAACTCTGGAATTTGGCTATAATATTCCTAGGAGTTTTCTTTTTGGGATCTTTTTCAAGAGGTGATTGGTAAATTCTTTCCATTTCTATTTTGCCCTCTAGTTCTAGAATATCAGGGCAATTTTGCTTGATAATTTCTTGAAAGATGGTGTCAAGGCTCTTTTTTTGACTATGGTTTTCAGGTAGTCCAATAATTTTTAAATGATCTCTCCTGGATCTATTTTCCAGGTGAGTGGTTTTTCCAATGAGATATTTCACATTCCCTTCTATTTTTTCATTTGTTTTATAGTATTGTGACTTCTCATAAAGTCATTAGCTTCCAATTGTTCCTATCTAATTTTGAAGGAGTTATTCTCTTCAGTGTGTTTTTGAAATTTCTTTTCCATGTGGCAAATTCAGCTTTTTAAAGCATTCTTCTCCTCATTGGCTTTTTGGGCCTCTTTTGCCATTTGAGTTAGTCTATTTTTTAAATGTATTTTTTGGCCTCATTTAGCAAGCTGTTGACTTGCTTTTCATGGTTTTCTTGCATCATTCTCATTTCTCTTCCCAATTTTTTCTCCACTTCTCTTACTTGATTTTCAAAATCCTTCTTGAGCTCTTCCATGGCCTGTAACCAATTCAAATTTTTCTTGGAGGCTTTTGATGCAGGAGTTCTGACTGTGTTGTCTTCCTCCTGCTCCATGCCTTGATTCTTTTTGTCCCCAAAAAAGGATTCTATTGTCTGTTTGTGCTTCCATTGCTCATATTGGCAGCCACTTTTGAGTGCCTGACCACACTCTTCTATCTCCCTCTGGACCAACCACATTCCACATTGACCTTATACTTTGTCTTTGCCATTTACGGATTGAGAAGTCTGGAAATCACTACAGCTGCTGGTGATTTACTCTTATGAAGGCTGCTCCTGCCATTGCTGGTCAGGACCGCCCAAGGGCTAAAACTGTAGCTCAAGTGGGACTGCTCTCAGCTCCCAGCAAGCTGTAATGGACCCTTCTTGCCAGCCTGCCAGGCTTCCTTCAGTGGGAGCTTTGTTTCTGTCTTTCATTTTGTGGGTTCTGTAGCTCTAAAGTTTGTTTAGAGTCATTTTTTACATGTACTGGAGGAGGTGGAAGCCGGAGCAGTGTGGAAGTGCTGTTTCTACTCCGCCATCTTGGCTCCCAACCCCCCCAACACTTTCAATAAAGCTTTGCATTGAACTGATTCTGGGTATCCAGACAAGGACTTAACCTACTGACAGTTGTACCTACACTGGGGGAGAATGGAAATGTGAGCCCAGTTGTAGAAAGCTAGCATCAATATGGGAACCAACCCTACATCCTCCTAGGAGGAACTGCCATATGCCAGAGGACGGTCACAAAATAACACCTTTGCGCCAGTCACCTACACTACTAGGCCTGTACTCCAAACAAATAAAAGGAAGAAGAAAAGGAACAATATGTACAAAACTATTTATAGCAGCTCTTTTTTGTGATGACAAGGAATTAGAAATTAAGGAGATATCCATCCATTAGGGAACAGATCAACAAATTATGGTGTATGAATGTAATGGAATACTATTGTGTGCCATGAGAAATGATGAAAGAGATGGTTCCCGAAGGACCTAGGAAGACTTCATGAACTGAAGCAGAGTAAAGTGAGCAGAAATAAGAGAACATTCTATAAATTAAAACTATAATGACAAAATTCTTAACAGACTGAAGAATGATCAATGTAATGACCAACCATGATTTCAGGGGAGTGATGAGAAAGCAGATGATAGAAAGGATGAAAAAAAATAGAATGAAACATCCATTTTTGGACAGAATCAATCTAGGAACTTGTTTTACTTGACTATGAATATTTGCTACAAGGGTATTATATTTCTTTTTTCCAGGGGAGAGGAGGGAGTGCTGAGGTAGAAAGGAGGAGGAAAGGAAAGAAAGTACATGCTTGCTAATTAAAAAATATAATAATAAAACAGGTAACTTGCAATAGGTTAATTACATCAGGACCAGAGTTTTATAGAAATTCTAGGTGACTCTCATGGTTGTAGCGGCATACGTGACCAAGCTGACAGTATATTGGACCCAGGGACCCAAGAACTCCACTCTAAGGTCTGGATTATATGCCTGTCTATTCCTGTAGCCCCAGCACTGAAAAGAATATTGCTCAAATGCTTCAGACACAAATGTCTATAAGGTACACCTGGTCGCCAACTTAACACTAAGAATGACAAGTGGACCAACCACAGCCCCCAGTTCCCCATCTCCCTTTGTCTCATCTGTCTGTGTCTGAGTCTGATGACACTTATATAAAACAGCCAGTTTTGGTCACACACTGGCAATGAAGCTAACCTTAAACTCTCCAGTGTGGGGAGGACCCTTCATGCTCCTCCTAGCTTGGCTTCTGACTTCAGAGACTTTAAGAACATCATACCCTCTTTTAAGAAAGTGCCCATGGGTCGGCTAGGTGGCACAGTGATTAGAGCACCAGCCTGGAGTCAGGAGGACCTGAGTTCAAACCTGGCCTCAGACACTTAACACAAAACTAGCCATGTGACCTTGGGCAAGATGCTTAACCCCAATTGCCCTAAAAAAAAAAAGAAAAAGAAAAAAAGAAAGAAAGTGCCCAGGATTGCCACCCTTATTTGTCACTCAGCTTGGTTCTTCATATGGAGTGTGTGTATACATAGACATACATGCATACACATGTGAACATGATATGTGCACATATAATACACATACACGTACACGTGTGTGGACACATATAGGTGTGTGTACATATATTATATAATCTATATACATGTATATATATATATATACATATATACATGTATATATATACACACATAAATGTGTGTATGTGTATGTATCTATATAGTCAGTGGGTTAGTTACAGTGCCTTCATTTGGTAGATCACTTCTTAAGGACCTTCTGAGTTTACCTTAGTATAAAACCCTAGGGCAGGGATTTTTTCCTGGGCCTGGGTTTTATGAATTTATACATGAGTATATATATCTATATCTGTATCTGTATCTGTATCTGTATCTATATCTATCTATCTATCTACCTACCTACCTATCTATCTATCTATATGGAGAGAAAGACAAACAGACAGACAGAGCATTGTTTGATGTAATTGGTTTCCTCTGTAATTTTATACCTTTTTTTATTCCTCTATAAAGACTATTCACCTAGCCCTTGAATGAGTACTTTGCCTACAAGCCCATTTTTCAGACCCCTTTCATATGCAGCCTTTCTCCACTAGAATGTAAGCTTCTTGAAGTCAGGGGCTGGCTGGGTTTTTTTGCATGTATAAATATCCACAGCATTTAGTACAGTGTTTAGCATATAGTAATAATAAGACAGCTTAATAACTATTTTATTATTTATAATAATATACTATTTGTTATTAATAATAAACAAGATTAATAAATGCTTATTGTTTGACTGCTGGTAATTCCTGGTCCTGGTAATTTCCATGGTAACACTATCCTAATGAGACAAGTATGCTAAAAGGGAAAGTGAGGTCAAATGATTTGCTTTTATTTTTAAAAAATAAAATTGATATTGATAGTATAGAAGAGAAAACCCAATTCTGTAGTAATTAATATGGTATGGAGGTTTTTCTTTTTTTTAATCAGATATGATTTGATCCGGACAACAGCTCTCAGCGAAGACTTCCATCCCCTAATGCAGATGATTACCTTATTCTCATGTTATAGTTTTAGAGAATTATCTGGCTCAACTGAGAGCTTAAGTGACTTACCCAGAGTCATACAGGGATTATGAGTTAAATGCAGGTGATGAAACGTGGTCTTCCTGACTACAAAGTCAGCCCTCTTTCTCCAACACCATGCTGGCCCTCATAGAAATGTTTTAGAAAGTAAAATATAAAGAGTTCAGCGGTACTAAAATGTTTCTCAAGTCCCTTCAGCCTCTTATCCAATGATCTCAAATATCTCACTTACTATATGTCTGTTTATGGCTGATTTAGTTCTGACTAAACTACATAGATTTGACCACACTTGTCAAGGAAAAATTGCTTTCACTTCCATTTTATAATGAAATAGAGCTATGGTTTACAAGCATAAACTTCCCCAAATAGGTAGGGATCCTTAGGAAAATTGTAGTCACAAGAATTTTAATATCTTGGATATTTAAAGATCTATTGAGAGGCAGTGTGGCAAGAAGGCCAGTCTCAGAATAAGGAAGAAATGAGTTCATGAGCTATCTCTGACCCAGATTGTCTGGGTGACCCTAGACAAGTCCCTCAACCTCTCAGTGCCCCAGGCTATGCTCTAATACTATAAATGGAGATGCTCCTCTCTGGGAGGTGAGGTAGCTAGGCAACACAGTGGATAGAAGCCTGGTCTTGGATAGAATGCTGGGCCTAGAGTCAAGAGGACATGAATTCCAGTCCTGCCTCAGAGACTTACCAGCTATGTGACCCTGGGCAAGTCCCTTAACCTCTGTTTGCCTCAGTTTCCTTATCTGTAAAGTGGGGATAATAATCACACCTACTGTGAGGATCATGAGAGATATTAATTATAAAGTGATCAACATAGTGCCTGGCACATAGTACAGTCAAATATTAGCTATTATTGGGAGTCCCCCTATGTCAATGAAATTACTGATCTGGTCCCCCTCCTCTCCCCTCCCTGCCACATCCCCACAAAGGGCTGTGGTATAGATCCCGCAGGCTTTTGCCAGGAGTGGAGGAGTCCAGGGGTGTGGAAGAAAACTTCACTGACTGATTGGGATGCCTGAGGACCTACAAGAGGTCAGACTAACGGCTGGGTTGTGCTAATTTCTGTCTCCAAAAATACAGCAGTGCAGGAAAAACAACGTCAATGAATTAAGAGTAGCCTCTTATTCTCATACTCCTACTTTCAAAAAAAAAAAAGGACCAGCAAGATACAATGAAAAAAATACTAGATTTGGAACCAGAAGGCATGGATTTGAATCCTGGTCAGCCTCTTGTGTTACCTTGAACAAGTCAGTTAAGCTGAACCCTGGATAATACTGCATTCACCTTGTAGCAGAATACTGAGGACCAAATGAGGTAATGTGTGTGAAATCCTTTTTAAATGCTGAACACTACATAATCATCAGCTATGATTATTAGCTATTGTTTAAGGAGAGTTCAGAAGAATTCCTTTCAACTGAGTTCATTTGGACTTCAGCTAAATGGAGGTTTATTCTTTGTTAGACTCCTTGTGGGTCATTGATGCCATACATATCCATTAGACAAGAGTACATTTTTCAGGAGATTAATTGGTTCAGGATGGAGGGGGGAGGATGGTGTCAAGTCTCTCTAAGACCACCATTTATTTCTAAGGCCAAGGCTTAAGTAGATTCAAAGGCCTGGAGACAATTTCTTTTATCCTTACCCCCAAATTAATCTAAATCTTTAGGTTCTGGGTTGTATCCAGGGCAATACGACAAGGCAGGAAGTTAGAGCTTTCATTTTAGTCTAGAATATTGATCTCCAAACTTTTCAAGCAAAAGTATCCTTTTAGAATACCCTCAAATTCTATGCACAACCTGGACAAGTATAGTTGTATGATTAGGATCCATTTTTCAAAGAAATACATGACATCATAATATTTGGTATACCTTCGGATTAATGGATCTCTTTCTTGAAATAACCTAATAACTCTCTAGGGGTTCAAAGCTGACAGGTTTGAACTCCTCGTCTAGAATGCATGGTTCATATAAAAGGCAAACTAAAGGACAGACTCTCCTCTTCAATCACATTCATTCACATATCAACTTAATTCAATTTAATAATTTATTAGGTGCTTCTTATGGGCCAATCACTCCACTAGGTGCCAGGGGAGATACAAGATTTTAGCTATAATATGGGCATTAAGCCCAAGAAACTTATAGTCTAATAGGGAATGAGATCAATGTTTAGTTATATTAGTTTTAAAGCAATTCACAAAACAAATACATGCATATGCACACATACATCTATATGTATATTTCTTTAGTCATTTTCTGTCATGCCTGACTCTTACTGACCTCACTTGGGGTTTTTTTGGCAAAGATGCTGAAGTGGTTTGCCATTTGCTTTTCCAGCTCATTTTACAGAGGAAGAAACTGAGGCAAATAGGATTAAGTGATTTGCCCATGATCATAAATCTACGAAGTGTCTGAGGCCAGAATTGAACTCAGAAAGATGAATCCTTTTGACTCCAGGACCGGTACCTAGTCTGATAACTGTAGGATGCAAAGATACTTTGTTTCATCCATACATCATAATCCACAACCCATATTTCTAACACCAAAATTCATCCAGTGGTTTTGTAGAACTATGGATAATATGACATTTTCTAAAGAATTAAAGTTGAGAACTACCCCAAGTGCAACAAGGGAAGAAAGTGGTGGACAACACAGGCTGCAACACACTATAAACAAAGAATTATGAAGGGGAAGTCATATAAAGAATGTCATTAAAAAAATGTACAGATGGAAAACAAAATTGGTCATACGTGAGAGAGTAGGGTAACTGATACAAAGCCCATGGTTTTCACTGGTGCTCATTCCATTCACTTCAACAAAATTTAATTCAATAAGAGTTTATTAGGCTCCTTCTACCTCTCAGGTTCTGAGTTTTCAAAAAATAAAAACAAACCTTACTTTCAAAGGGAATATAATGTCTAGAAAAAAGCTGGCAAACTTATAGGAGAACAAGAGCTGAATAAGAGAGGCAGGCACAGATGAGATGCAAGATCCATCACTGTAGGGAGTTATCTACATTGATAACAATCATAGATCCATTTCGAGTATCAGTTAATCAGTTAACATTCATTGAAGCACCTACTATGTACCAGGCATTGTGCTAAGCATTGGAGATACAAAAAAAAAAAAGGCAAAAGACAGTCCCTGCCTAAGATCGCAATCAAAAGGGCAAGACAATAAGCAAATAGTTGCAAACAAGTTATATGCAGAATAAAAAGGGAAATAAAATAAAAGTGGGGAGGTACTAAAATTAAGAGGGGTTGGGAAAGGCTTTCTATAGAAGGTAGAATCTTGACTGGTAAAGATGAAAAAGGAGAGCATTCCAGGCATGGGGGATGGTGAGAGAAAATGCCTGGAGCTGAGAGATGAAGCATCATGAACCTGATCAAGTAGAATGTGGCAGGGAATAAGGTTTCAGAGACTAGAACCATTGGAGGGGGCTAGGTTCTAAAGCAGCGGTTCTCAACCTGTGGGTTATGTTCAACTTGTCACAATGAAAATACATCCTGCATATCAGATATTTACATTATGATTCATAACAGTAGCAAAATTACAGTTATGAAGTAGCAACAAAAATAATTTTTGTGGTTGGGGGGTCACCACAACATGAGGAACTGTGTTAAAGGGTCGAGGCATTAGGAAGGTTGAGAACCACTGTTCTAAAGGGTTTTGGACACCAAAAGATTTTGTGTTTGGTCCTGGAGGTGATAGGGACCCACTGGAGTTTATTGAGTATGCGTGTGGGGTGATATAGTCAGATCTATGCTTTAGGAAAATCGCTTTAGTGGCTAAATGGAGGACAGACTAGAGTAGGGGGAGAGACTTAAAGCAGGCAGACTCACCAGCAGGCTTCTGCAA
Source organism: Pseudochirops cupreus (assembly GCA_028627135.1). Lineage (NCBI taxonomy): Eukaryota > Metazoa > Chordata > Mammalia > Diprotodontia > Pseudocheiridae > Pseudochirops > Pseudochirops cupreus. The sequence goes on along the minus strand of CM053581.1, from coordinate 181,500,537 downwards.
TAGTCCAAGTGTGATGAGAGGAAGGCCTACACCAGAGTGGTGGCAGCATTGGAGAAGGGAAGGGGCTTAGTCAAGAGATGTTCCAAAGGTTAAATTGACAAGCCTTGGCAACAGAGTGGACGCAGGGATGTGAGAGGCTTATGAGTCAAGGAGGACACTGAGGTTGTGAGCCTGACTGGGAGGATGGGGAAGTTAGAAGGAAGCAAAGATTTAGGGGGAAAGATAATGAGTTCAGTTTTGGACATGTTGAGTTTAAGATGTCTACTGGACATCCCATTTAAGATGTGTGGGAGGAAGGGGCTGTGTCTGGCAGCAGAGGGAGCCATGATCGAGGTTGTGTGTAATGACCGGCTGGGCAAGAAGGTCCCTGTGAAGTGCAACATGGACTACATGATAGGAGCTGATTGCGGCTCAGACAGGCACCCGTTGGAACAAGATTGTTCTGAAGAAATGGTACACAATCTTCAAGGACCACGTTTCTCTGGGTGACTATGAGATCCATGATGGAATGAACCTGGAACTTTATTATCAGTAGGGGCAGTGGGGCTGCCAATTCTGCAACCCATTCCCCATTTTTAAAGTCTCACCAATAAAAGTAATTTAAATGCTAAAAAAAAAAAAGTCTGAAAGGCTTTAGGTTAGCAGAGATGTTAGAGCAGGTTAGTTAGATTTGAGAATCATCAGCATAGAGGTAATTAAATCCTGAGTAGCTAATGAGATGACTAAATGAAAGGGTAGAGATGGGGAAGAGAAGACAGCCCAGGATAGGACCCTGTAGGACACCTACAGTTAGAGGGAATGATCTGGAAGAGGATTCAGCAAAAGAGACTAAGCAGGATCACTCAGATAGGTAGGAAGAGAACCAGGACAGAACGGTGTCCTAAAAATCTAGAGAAAAGAGAGTATCAAAGAGGAGAGAGTGTTCAACAGTGTCAGAGGCTGTAGAGACATCAAGGAAAATGAGGATTGAGCAAAGGTCATTGGATTTGACAATTAAGAGGTCATTGGTAACTTTGGAGGGAGCGGTTTCTGTGGAATAGGGCTGAAAACTGGATTATAAGGGGTTAAGAAGAGAGTGAGAAGAGAGAAAGGGGAAGAAGACCTTTTTGAGTTTAGCCACAAAGGGCAGATGAGATGGCATGACAGTTGGTGGGCATGGAAGGATCAATTGAGGATTTTTTTCAGGATGGGAAAGTCATGGGCACGTCTGTAGACAGTAGTTAAAGAGTCAGTAGAGAGGGAAAGCTGAAAGATAAATGAGAAAATGGCATAACAAAAGGAAGCATCCTGTTGGAGGAAATGAGATGGAAGGGGATTGTTTGGACAAGTGTAAGGGGTAGCTTTGGTAAGGAATATTAGACACAACATAGTTCATAGGACTTAGAACTTTGTAATATTAGTAAGGCAAGTCTTGTTTCTGAGTGTCTGGTTGTATTGATGGCTTGTGTTATACTATCTACATATCCAGAGCCCCATTTTCTTGTGGCTTAAAATTAGGTGAGGTGAGTGGATCTAAAACATTAGGCTGCTGGTAGGAGCTGCTGCTTCTGCTCCAGAATTCTCCAAGCTCTCTCTCTAGTTGGTAGATTAACACAGGTGTCTACATCCCTGCATTGTCCTTTCTCTCCTTGTCTGATAAGCCTGATAACTTACCATCTGTCTCATACATTTTTGTCACAGAATATTCAATTGACCATTTTATTATATAGTCTTGCATTGTTCTAGTGATGTGTTTTGAGTTTAACTTGTCTCCCCAATAAGACTATAAGTCATTTAGCCCTTCAGAGATAGAAGAGACCATAGAGATTACTTTAGAGAGTGAGCCCAGCCCCTCTCTTTTTGCAGGTGAGGAAAAAAAGACCCAGATGGGCAAAGTGACTTGGTTGGGGTCACACAACGAAGGAGAGGTTGAGTCAGGACTAGAATCCAGGACTCTTGGCTTTCAGACCTGTGCTCTTTCCGCTCCACTCTATTGTCTCCATCTGAAAACAGGGACTACATCATATTTCTTTTGTGTTCCCTTGGGTGCTGGACACTTGATAGAGAAGGAAGGAAATAAGCATTTATTAAGCCTCTACTATGTGCCAGGAACTGTGCTAAGTACTTTACAAATATTATCTCAGTTGATCCTACCTAGGAGGTAGGCACTATTATCTGCATTTTATAGTTAAGAAAACTGAGGCTGAGAGATGTTAAGTGACTTGTCCAGGGTCACACAACTAGCAAGTGCCCGAGGCTGGATTTTAATTCAGGTCTTCCTGACTCCAGGTCCAGGGCTCTACCCACTAGTTGCCAACTACCAGAGGGCACAATTGATTTTAGACTGTGAGTTTAATTCACTGTGTATATGGGGGAAAGGGAGTTATCTATATGCAAACATTGGAATGAAAATTAGATGACAGAGGGGCCTGGATATCTTCTAATAACATATACATGTTGGTGCCTAATACTTTTCCATGACACATTGCCCTCCTGATCCTTCAAAGAGCCTTCAGTTTCCAATCATAAATACTCAATGTAACCTTATTTGTCATCAGTCTCTGAGCCAGGCCAAATTGAGCCTTGCGGGCCTCAGTTAATTCTGGTCTCTGGATATGTCTTTCTTATTTACCCCTTCAATCCAGTGATGGTAACCATATCTGTCAAGGTCTCCATGTTAACAGGGTCTAAATGTTCCCAACCCCCTCAGGCTTCTTTGGTGATGATTCACCCAAACAGAAAATGAGAAGTGAGAGTTGAGTTGGCTGCTCCCTGATCTCCTGCTTCCTCCCTTTGCCCCATCCTACCCCACCCCCCTTGACGCCATTCTCCCATGCATTGCAACAGGGCTACTTTTAACATGCTTAGTAACAATTAGGCCTCAAAGCTGCAACAGCTGCACCATGCTGATGCTCTCCAGATGCAGGCAGAGGAATTAAATCATGTGATAATTCAATTGGAAAATTGGGTGTAATTACAGAGAATGAGTCTGCTAGTCGCCTCACGGTGACTGGTAGTTATTTGGGAAAAAATTGTGATGCGGGTGGTTCAGTGTGCATCATGGGCCAAAATGGCTGCATGTATCTGCAGTTCTCCGTCTTCCCTCTGTGATGACAACAGCATTGTCTGACTGTCCCCCGTAAAGGTAAAAGGGAGGTATTGGCTCTTGCCACCACTTTCTAGACCCAGGATTGCCTACACAGATCACAGGCTAGACCAAATGGAAATTTATTAAAGTAGATTCAAAATATGATATCGACAGAGGAGGTACCCAGAAAAGGGAAGGGGAAGGAAAGTGACACAAGCACATCAAAATGAGCTCAGTTTCTTTACAAGACCAGCTTCATTAGCAGATTTAAAATCCAGTCTATATCTCATAGCTCATCAATAAAAAGAGAAGTTTCATAGAATATTCATCGCCATGTAAGTGGTGGTGGTGGTGATGATGGTGAAGAGGGAGGTATTATTGTTAAAGCTTCATAATTCTGATCAATATGGAAGCCAATCACAGCTCTGAGGGACTCTGTCTCATGAGAGAGGGGGTAGCATATAGGCTTTGAAAGAGGCATACATTATCAGACAGGTCAATGTGTTGATTTCTTTTGCGTAACAGCACAAAGGACTATTTTATTGATGATATGTCAATGATAGTTAGAAGATAAAAATTATGTTTAAAAAAAGAACACCCATAAATCATGAAAAAATATTCATTCATGCCTTTTCTACCCCTCTTGGATATGGACTTTTCCATTTGAGTGCTTGGTGCCATGGGGTTTTAAATGGAGGTCAGCAACCTAATTATTCTTAGTTCCACTACACCTATGGCAAGGAGGGAGCTTCATACAACTTGCAGGTTAGAAGAGCAGGGTGTGTTGAGTGACATATTAGGTGGGGTGTTGTCCTTGGAGTCATGAATTCCTGAATTTAAATCCTGCTTCCTACACTTCCTGGCCTTGTAATTCTATCATTTAAGCCACTTAACCTCTCTCAGTCTCAATTCCTTCATCTGTAAAATGGAAATAATAATGGCGTCTTCCTTGCAGGGTTGGTGTAAGGACCAAATGAAATAATATATATCAAGCACTTTATAAACCTGAAAGTCCTGTATGGATTTTAGTTGTTGCTATTGTTGTTAAGAGATTTAAAGTTTGCAAAGTGCTTTCCAAACATTATTTCACCTGAGTTTCACAAGTCTGGGAATGGGATGCCACAGATCTTACTATCCCTCTTTTATAGAAGAAGAAATAGAGATTCAGAGGCCAAATGATTTGCCCATCGTCACCCAGCAAGCTAAGAAGAGAAGACTCAGCGAGACATTCTGTCTTTAAGTATATGAAGGATTGGTAGAATAAGAAAAATGGGTAGAAGATGCAAAGAAGCAAATTTAGACTTTGTATAAAAAAGCTGTCCTGAGAATAAGAGCTAATCCCCAATAGGTCAGAATACATGTGCAGGTGATGGATTCCATTAGAGATCCTCACACAAAGGCTGGCTAACCTTTACCCAGGTGTATACATTGTAGAGGCCCATTCCTTTGCCAGTGTGGGTTACATGGGATAGACACCGAGGTTCCTTCCAATTCTGCTTCTTGGAAGTATATGAAGCAGGATTTGGATCATCCAAATCAACCATGCAATCAACCCACTACGTTAGGCTATCTTTTTCAGGAAAGACAAGAGAGGAGAAAAAAAAAAGGGGGGGGGAGTGATAGGAAAAACTAAGAAGGGGGATGGGAGGAGGAAGAAGAAAAGAGTGAGGAGAAGAGGAGAAAAAAATAGGGCACTCCTGCCACAGAATGCCTACTCTGGACTATAACAGCTGTAACAGTTAGCATTTATATAGCATTTTAACACAAGCACTTTATGTGTTACTTAATTGTCGTTTAGGACTAGCTGCTGTTACCCAGGGGTGATCATGGGACTTTGGGAAATCTACCTTCTTATGGCAAACAAAAGGCACACTCTCAAGGTCTCTTGGGCAGTTCAAACAATAAGTTAAAAAAAAGTTCAACAGGCTTCCTTCCTTAAGAGCCATTCATACCTGAGAAGTTCTATGGTCTGACCACCATTAACTCTGGCTTTGGGCAATGAAGCATGGTAGTGTGGATATATAAGTGACATCCTCTCATTACTTCCAGTTCCAGATATTTAAAATAAGGGGAAAACCCTTACCGTGATACCCTCACTGGGGGCTGACTCTGAGGACAGCATCAAAATATAGTGAAAAGAACCTTAAATCAAGAGTCAGAGGACCCAGATTCTCCTTTGAGTTTTACCATACCAGTAGCTACTGTCTGACTTTGTATCTTTCTCTTGGCTTCCTCATCTGTAAAATGAGAAGTTTGAGCACTATTATTTTTAAACCCTTCCCCCTTCCTAACTTTACTATTGATGTTAAGGACAACACCACCCTCTTAGTCCCTCAGGTTCCCAATCTTGGTGTCACCCTTGATTCCTCACTAGCTCTCACCCCCCCTATATCTAATCTGTTGTCAAACTGTCAATTTCCTTTGTGGCATCTCTCAAATAATCTTTCCGTGAACTATTATAAATTACTCAGCAAACATTTATTAAGAGTATACTATATGCCAAGCATAATGTAAAGTTCTAAGGACGCAAAGATGAAAATGAAAAAGCTCCTGCCCTCAGGGAGCTTACATTCCATCATGAGAGATGATACACATATAAATAAATACAAAATATATACAGTAATCAATAAATTTAAATTAAGTAGTGGAGGAAGAACTAGTAGCTGGAAAGGTCAGGGTAGGCCTTCTATATGGTAGAAGATGGTTCTTGAACTGATCTTTGAAGGAAATGTGGTTTTAAGAATTAGAGGGGAGGAGGAAGTACATTCCAGGGATAGTTAGAAGATGGAAAGTTATATGTGAGGAGCATCAATGAGGCTAGTTTAGCTAGACCAAAGTAAGAAAGGGTAGATGGGAGAGAGAAAGAAGTGGCAAGGAGAATAAGGTCAGGAAGATTGTGTGAGAAAAGAAACTACAATAGACCTGATAATTATTGGAGGGATGGTGGAAAATAGAGCATAGTAATACTGTGGACACTAAGAAATTTGGACTCTGGAATTTGATAACAGGGGAAAGTCAGATATTAAGGCTGAAATTAGAGACCACCCATTATAGTTAAGTGCTATAGACTAATGATGCCAAAGATACTAAAGTTTGTTTTATAAGCAAACAGAAAATTACAGGAAATGGTATGTTGGAGGCAAGGAAATATTTTAAAGGATTAATAAAACTCTCTAGGCATATTAACACCAGTAATTTCCATACTGTTCTTGGGTAATCCATCACTCTAAAGCAAATTAAGAGTTGTTATTTTTAGTCCTATTAGCTACACAATGATAATGAAAATTGATTACAGTCACATTCTACTCGTTAAGTAAATGAACTAAAGTCCCTCAAAATCAATCCATTTTAAAAGTATACTGATGGTTAAAAAGAAAGTTCTCATCTATTTATGTGACATCTGCCTATACATGAAAGATGACAAATGGCCCCCTTATGTCATTGGGGCCTCATTTAAGACAGAAAAAACAAGGACAATAGTCCCTCTTTACCAAGACAACTTCAAGAAGCTGAATGATTTCTAACTCTGGAAAACAAGACTAACAGTTTCCCAGAAGCAATAGCCAGGAAATCATCACCAAAATTTAGATAACTCTTTACAGAGACTAAAAACATCCAGTCTCAGAGACTTAACCTATTTTGCTGACGAAGAAACTAAAGCATAGAGTTCGAACATCATTGGATCATAGTTCTAAGGCTGGAAGAGATGCCAAAGGCTAAGTCCAACTCCTTCATTTTACAAATGAAGAAACTGAGGACCATAGAGTAATAATTTATCCAAAATGTAGGGGTTGTAATAGAGCCAGGATTCAAACCCAGATGCTCTGGCTTTGAATCCCATACTCCTCAGGAGAGATCTGAGTGAAAATTCAGGTTTCAAAGGTTCCCATATTTTGCTCAACTAGCTGCCTCCTTCCAAAAATATATTTGACCTAAAATAATAAAACTAGCCTTTATTTTTGGAGGGTTTGAATACTCAGCTCTATCCAAGAGTAGATATATTTACATACACTTATAAACACACACATTTGTCTGAAACTGTGAATGCATCAGTCTAAGGAGACTCTGGGAGAAAGCTCTTTCTACCAATGTGGACTAATAACTGTTTTCTAATTTATAGTCTTAGAAAATTAACTGGGGTCCTGAATTAATTGCCCAGGGTCACAGACAGCCTATCACCTCCACCCCCCCACCCCCGCCACCTCTGTGTTGGGGGGTGAAGGTGTGGGGAAGTAGAGCTTGAACATTGCTTGTCCTGACTCTGAGGCTGGCACTCTATCCATGGGGCTCTTAACTGGGTGTCCATGGACTCCAAAGGGGGTCTGTGAACTGGTTTTTTAAATAATATTTTGATAACTCTATTTTGGTAGAGTGGGTTTTTTTGCATTCCAATATAGTTTATTTTATGCATTTAAAATATTTAGAGAATGGGTCCTTAGGTTTCACCATACTGCCAAAGGAGTCTGTGGCACAAAATGGCTACAATTTCCTACTTTTTCTTCTATCTACTATACCGTGTTTTCTCTCTTCACTCTACTGCATGTATATACAGATGTGTGCATGTGTTTACATGTATGTAATACATACACACATATAAACAATATATGCATGGTATGGTTATATAATATATAAGATAGAAAATATATGATCATCTGTTAAAAAATCTGAATGCCATATAATTATAACCAAGTTTGGCCCTGAAAAAGTTGAGAAAACATGCATCCCTACTTCCTTTGTGGAGGTGTAGGATTGTAGAATATCACCTATGTGGTCAATCTAAGTTGAAGTATTGGTAAGTTTTGCTAAACTGCCTTTTCTCTCTCTCTCTGTTTTTATTCTTTGCTCAGTGAGTTGCTCTCTGGGATGGGAAGGGACGGAGTATATATCTGAAAATGAAAGTATTGTAAAAAAAAAAGAAGACGTAAAATATCAGAAATGGAAAATGCAATCTGAAACAATAATGAACTTTATGAATAAGTCGAGAGAAAAGAAGTTGTTTAAAAGCAAAGGTAGGGTGGGGAGGTTGTTGAAAGAGAAGCTTGATGTCATTTAAAATACTGTACAATTTCCCAAATATGATCCGTTCTGCACTCTTCCTCTGATTTTGGGCTCAGAGCACTGTATACCTGCAGTATCTGCTTAAGATACCATCTGTGCATTGACGTACTAGCTTTATAGACCATCCATTCAACTGCATGTTCCAGTCTGGACAATAGGCATCAAAGTTGATAACGATTCATGAATTTTTTTCTATGTGGATTGTTAGGTTGGACTTTCCTCAGTGATTCTGGATATCATTTAGGGACATCTATAGTGTTTTTCGGCTTGCTGTAATCAGAACAATGAAAAGGAATGAAGACATCACTAGTAATAGAGAATGTCTCTTCCATTTGATAGATCTTCATAAGAGAGGTGAATACTTGGGCAGGAGAGCAGAGGTCTTATTTCATTTAGGTATTTTTAGTCATGTATTATATACATATATACACACATACATGCATACACACATACATGCATACATACATACATGCATACATGCAACCAAAGTATGGTGAATTATTGTAATCACATCTGTGAAGGAATACTGTAAGATTTTTACATATGTAAGGGAGATACTTTGTGTAGGCCAACCTTCAAGATAGGATTTTGCTCTACAAAATCAAACGCTTTTTATATTCCATAAATAATGAATACAGAGGAATCTTGCACTCTTTATAACATTTGGTCATTTGGGTGACTATAAAGATGTAAGTCTGCTCCAGAATGTCATTTATGAAAGCCTGCCTGTTCCCTCCTCATATCATCATCAGAGATAACCTTGTCACCTGTGTGTAGAAAAAAAAATTGAGAGATGAGGAAGTAGCATATGGCTTGGTTATTATTATCTTCTTGATTTACTGTTTTGATGGAAATAACAATAATGATTTTTCAAGTGATTCAATATCTCCTTCCCTTAACATCTTGACCCTTTAATGCTGTATAACTTCCATCATCTCTAACACATACTTTCTTGGTGTATACTTGGTCAATTTAGTCCATCTAGACTCCCTGCTTTAAGATTATTCACACATCTGCCAAAATGATATTCCTAAAATGCAGTTGACAACGTTATCTTACCCCATCCTTCCTTATCAAAGACCTTCCAAAGCTCCCTACTGCCTCTAAGTATAAAATACAAAATTTGCAGGCTGAAATTTAAAGCCGCTCACAACCTGGATCCCACTTACTTTTCAGTCTTATTTCATATTTCTTCTCTTGGCACATTATCGGTCTAGTTAAAAAGTCCTGCTCACTCTTCTCTGAACACAACATTCCATTACCCACTCCATGCATTTGAAGAAGCAGTACCTCACACCTGAAATGCATTTTTTTCCTCATTTCCACTTCAGAGAATCTATAGTTACTCAGTTGCCACATCCTACATAAAACCATTTCCTGATCCCTTCCCCCATCCCTAGGTATTAGAAGTCTCCTTCTTGGAATTATTTTGTATATAAGTTGTATTTACCTCTGTAAAGTGTTGTATTCTTTCAGTAGGATGTATGCTCCTTGAAGGCAGGGACTTTTTGTCTTTGCACCCAGGACAATGCCTGGAACATAGTAGATATTTTATAAATGCTTTTTGAATTGAATATATTTGAATTGAATCTTTTTTTTTTTAATTCTATCTCTATTTCATCATCTCCCATTGACAATTGAGCAGTTAGAGTCCAAATGGAATTAGTTTCCATTTTTGAAGGAGAAAATAGTTTGCAATAGAAATACTGACATCTTTCCTATTTTTGTCTGTTGTATTCCAGTTCCATCCTTACACGATCTTGGAGTGGTCTTATTTAACTGATTCCCCTGTCAGACTTTCTACAAACCTTTATTTTCTGCCACCATCCCTTGTTATTTTATAAGGTGATAGTATTTATAACCATACCCTACTTTTCTCTGTAATCTTTTACAAATGCATTTTTTATTTATAAACTGGTATTATTCATGGATGATTAAAAACGAAACAAAATGTTTACTGGCTGAGGTGAGCTCTAAATTCTTTGGGCTTTCTTGTTGTGACAATTGTTTTACAATAGCTAAAGTTCCATAGGAAATGATGATAGCATATGATGACTCTTCCTTTTATAATCTGTGTGTGTGTGTGTGTATATATATATATATATATACATATGCATGCATGAATGTATGCAGCTTCAAAGAAACTTAAAAACCTATGCAATGAAAGTACTAATCAGAGAAGAAACTGTTATTTAAGGTCTTTACTGATTACAGAATTTAGTGGATGTAAATAGTATTTACCCATAGTTTCACTCAACAACCTGAGGAAACACATAGAGATAGGGATTGGAACTAGATCTGTAATTTTTTTGCCACAGGGAACCTCCAAGTGAGGAAACTCTCTCCACTAATGAAAGTTAGCACCTTTACTGCAACTTACAATATTAAAGCAGGGGTTCTTAAATGGTTTTTGTGTTATGGATGCATTTAACAGTCTGATTAAAGCCCATAAAATGCATAAAATAAAATATATAAGATTATAAAGGAAACAAATTACATTTTCCCCTGTATAAGCTCACAAACCCATCAAACTCTATCTATGTACTATTTAGGGGTCCATAGACCATAGGTCAAGAATATTTGTCTTAGAGAATTGCTAAGGTTAAATGACTTTCCAATTGTCCCACAGCCAGTATATATCAGCTGCAAGGTGAAAACCTAGGCTTCAAGACCAGGACTTTATTCATTATCTCTATTTTATATGGAAAAACTCTAGACCCAAGGTTGCATAGCAATGGCAAATCTAAACTGAGAATTTAAGAACTCTTGAGTTTTAATCCTAGATTTTTAAAAGTCTCTGTTAGTTTTACTTAAATTAGAAAAAAAACATCATAACAGCTTTTAAATATATTATATATGTGACAAATAATATATAATATTAAATGATTATAAAGTATATTACATACACTGTCTCACTTGGTATAGCCCTGTGAGGTAGATAGTTAAAGAATTATTAAATCCAGTTTACCAATGAGAAAACTGACTTCTTATCTAGATTCTTTTCCTGGGGAAAATAAGCAGAAATAACCAATAAAAAGATTTCAGTAGATAGTTCGCTCTTCCAACTTGGGCCAGAATACATGTGAAGACTGGAATTGCTCCTCCTTCCCCATTTTCACCCTATTATTGAATACCTACAAGAAGTTTGTTATAGGTATAAGTTAAGCTAAGCTCTAGGTGACAAGAGAGTTCCCAGGAATGATTTTAAGAGAATTTCTATTTTTATTATCATCGAGAAATATTTATTAGACACCTTTTACATATATACAAGGCATTGCTCTGGGTCTCTGGGAGAAATTAGAAGAAATCATGTACAGGACAAGATCCTTATCCTTTCCTACTAACCTCTTCCCCTCCCCCTCTTCAGTCTTAGAGTCTCATTGAGAAGGCAAGACCAACACACCTGGTGGGCTAACATAATATGAAGGAGAGTGTAATAGATATCAGAAGAATAGCACATACCATGAGTACTCGGGGTTGGGAGAAGGAGGGATGGATGTGTTTTAGGAGTTACATCATTTCCTAAGAGCTGCTCCTTAGTGACAATTGCTATAGGGTTGGGTGTTTTTTTGTTTTTTGTTTTGATATCCACTTGACAGATGAACAGACAGTGTTTTAAAAGGGTTCAGTGATTTATCAAAAAAAAATGCACAGTAAGGATTATCCTAGGTCATTGGTTGACTAACTGACAGACGCTGTTGTTCATATGCTTTCTTTCCATCATCCAGACAGATACATCTGTACCAACATATGCACATATTCAAACTGTACTGAAAACAGCCATCCACAAACATCCTCTCTCTCTCTCTCTCTCTCTC
>CM053581.1:181467571-181488094 GCA_028627135.1 Pseudochirops cupreus | reverse complement strand
ATTTTCATTTTAATAAAATTTAATAAATAAATTTAATAAATAAAATTTAATTTAATTTAATAAAATTCTTAGGCTATACTCTCTGCAGTAGAAGGGGTCAGGTTGTGAAGGATTCTAAATGCCAAAACTGAGGCCTTTATTTATTTCATCCTGGAAGTAATAGTAAGCCCCTGGAATTTTCTGGTGGGGGGTAAGAAGAGGGGTGTGAACACAGTTTTTAAACAAATTGTAAAGAACTTGGAACTTAAAAGCTATGAATGCTGTTTTATTGTTCTTTTCATATATTGCCAAATCATTTCTCAAAAGTTTTCAACTGAGTAACAGCCCCATCAATAATATAATGCTGTGCATGTTTCTCCTTTGGCATATCAGCATTGAATTTTGTAATTCAATTCGTATACCTCAGATTTGTTTTAATTTGCATTCTTATATTATTAGATAATTTCAGCAGCTTGTTTTTTTGTGAGACTAATTTTTGAGAGCTATTTGATTATCTCCTTTGATCGCTCAGCCATCAAGAAATGGATAGTACTCTTATAAATTTGGGTCAATTCTTTATTAGTTCTGTATATTAGATTTTTATCATATGTGTATATATACATATGTAAAGGTTTCAGTCATGTGTATAAACAGAGTGTTCCAAAAGTCTATTGCTTTTAAGCCATTTTGAATACCTAGTGTATGTGTATGTGTGTAATATATATGTATATACACACAATCCTAACCACTAAAGCCTGACAGCAAAGAAACACATACATATTTATACACATATATACATATTTGTAGTATATATAATACATTTACAGTATATACTACAAACCTTTTAGATCCTATTTCTTTCCTTTATACTCAATGATACTTGATGAGCAAAAGTCCCTTATTTTGATTTAATCAAGTCTATATTATTTCTCCCATAATTTTTGCTATCTATTGAACAGATAATAATTTTCCTCCTCTCCAAGAATTGTAATAAATATATCATTCCATTCCATTTTCTTCCAAAATTTTAATGATTTTAAAATTATTTAACTAGCTGATCCACTGGGAATTTATTGTAATATATGATTCCTGATGTGGATATGATTCTATTTTCCACTATACTGTTACATAATTTTCTAAACAGTTTTTATTGAATAATGAATTTTTTTCCTGTTGTTTTTCATCTTACATTTCTAAAACATTGTTCAAATGTAGATTTTTTTGGTTCTAATTCTTAATCTTTCTATTTAAGACTTAGCTCAAATACCATTTCCTATGGAAGTCTTTCTTGGTTCCCCCTAAACTGCTAGTACCTTTCTTTTTAAAGGTAGCTTGTATCTGCTCTGTCTGTATCTTGTTTGTATTTTCCCTATTTATATATATCTTGTCTCTCTCTTCAGAATTTGAATTCCTTCTTTGTATTCTTAACATATAATAACAGCCCCTGACACATAATAAGGACATAATGAATATATGCTGATTAATTGGTCTTTTTTCTTCTATTTTTTTAACCTAGCATCAAGTAGTTTTGTCAAATACAACTTAGTAGTATAATTTGAGAATTGTTCATATAAGTCTGTTTGTTTTTTTCAGAATTCAGATATCCTGTTGATTTTTTCATGTTCTGTTATTTTTCTAAATGTATATTTAAATTGTTTTCATGTAACAAAAAGGAATGTTTCCAGAATGAAAGTTAATGTCACAGAATGGAAAAAAAATATATTTTGGCAAAAATAACTGATGAAAATACCACTGCATTTTGACTGTTATTGGATTAAATATATGCCATTGAATTTTGTAGTATTGTCATTTTCACTATAATGCCTTGACTTGGAAGGGGAGCCTACTTATTGGCTAGGAAAAAAAAAATCCCTGGTTCTAGAGGCCTTAAATGGTTAAATAGGTAAGCCCAAGAGTCTAGGGGGTGGCTAGACTGTGAATGGTTTTATGGCTTCATATATATTTATGCCAGAGAGTAGCAAGGATGGGAAGGGGGTTTTCTTTTTTTCCCTTTATTCTCCATGGCATTTATCAATGGAGTGGATATTGACATCCACTATCAATTAAGTAGTGGAGTTACTCAATCAGTAGAAGAAAGCATATCTTGCAGTTAGTTAGAGAGTTTATCAATTTGAGTGAGTTCAGTCAGAAGGCAGCAGTTGATCAGAGAAACATACTCTCTAGACAAATGGATATAGAGGCAGTCACCTCAGAGGGAGGAAGCATTTTCAAGAAGCCTAATCTCTGGCAGCAGTGAAGTGAATTAACCAAGGATCCAAGGGAGAACTAGCCCCTAACAATCAAGAGTTGAGCAATGGAGGCCAGTAAACAATGGGAACCCAGATGAGGAACCCACCCAACAGAGACACTGCCTGCAGTGGGGTGATACCTGAGCTCTCCTCTAGGAATGAAAGGACATCAAAATGACCTGCAGTACCAGAAACATGTGTGACTCGCTACCATTGTACTGTGTTTGTGCCCCATCCAATACTTATATTAAGCTTCAATTTACCTTTCTACAACTGCTACTCTCTTAGTGCTATCCTCAAGGGCTTAGGAGGACACAAGTATTATATCCTTCCCCTCAGCTCCAACTCTTCTCTTTTTTCCAAGTCTGCTCTTGCCCAATTCCTTCAAATGATCCTATAACATGATTTCAAAATCCTATGGAAGGAATGTAGGATCCTAAACTGAATGTAATGACAAGGGCAGAGAACAGCAAACTATCCATCATCCTGGAATTTAACTCACTCATTGTTTATCATCCACTTGCATCTTGAAAAAATGAGAAAATTTTAGCTTTGCTTCTGATGCAACTGTTGATATTATTTCAATACATTTTCTTCTGGCACTTCTGCATGTTTCTTTTTGCCCGTATTTTTTCCCTCTCCTTGTTTCAGGGTTCTTCTTTAGTTTTTTTTTATTTCTTTGAGTAATTTTCAAAATTTTCCTTTTGAAGATATCGGGTAGCTTTTCTTCTTACTGGCATTTCTATGGCTTCCTCTTTCTGGGAGGATATTTGTAGGTCTTACTCTGCCATCCCACTTAAAGTCCCAGTTCCATTTCTATGGTGTTTCTCAGACCATGGATCATTGGGTAAATGTGAAGGTGTCACAAATATTACCTCAAATGAGTTCTAGAAGGAATACCGCTACATTAACTTTGCTATGGCCTCTGGCTTGGAATGCTTCCCAATAGGCCAAGGCCCATATCAGTCCTTTTACTTTCTTTCTGGGTCCTGCATCCCAAGAAGCAGAGCCTTAGGACTCTGTCACTAACTTTTGTCTTGCCTCTGTGCTAGAGAGGACACGAACCTACTGACCCTGCCTCCTTTCCTTCCAGAGAAGTGCATCTGCTCTGGGAATCCCAGAATGATTGTGAACATGACCTTGGCTTTGGGAGTGGGGTAAGGAGCAGAGGATTATTAGAGTTCACTCGAGAGTCATCAGATGAAAAGGGTGAAACAGTTTTACTTGGTCTTTTCTTAAGACTCCCATTTCCTAAACTTTAAGTCTTTGTGTTTTTGGAGATACCTTTCACATTTCGTTTATTCTTTCTTTAAATTTATCTAAAAAAATTTTTCCCAGTCAACAGGAATTTATTTTTCTTCCTTCCCCCATTGCCCTCATAACAAATATGCATAGTTAAACATAAATTCTCATATTGGTCATGTCTGAAAACTGCATATACACATATACATTCTTATATACATATATACTGCTCTCTCTCCATATACATGCATGTATATATGTGTGTATGTGTATGTATATATATATTTATATATATATATCTATCCAGTATAGACATAGATACATAAATATGGACATAGAAAGATGATAGATGATAGATAATTGGATGATAGATAAAGTAGATAAAACAATGGATACACAGATGGATAGGCAGATGATGAATGGCTGATAAAAGGATAGCTGATAGATAAATGGATAATAGATGACAGATGTTTTGGTAACTATACTGAAGAAAGTTCTTAAGTTTTTCAAAGTTGTTTATCTTTTAAGTGGTTAATATTACATAAATTTTTCTCTTGATTCTCATCACTTTGGCATGAGGTATTCTAAGACTTTGCCAATCATAAGCATAGTTGGAAGACTACATCTTTGTAACTATCTCAGAACACTATTTTGAAACCCCTTCACAACCCAGATACTTTTTTGTAGTAATTTTATTTTATTTTTAATAGTATTTTATTTTTTTCCAATTACATGTAAAAATAATTTTTAACATTCATTTTTGTATTTATATTTCTCCCTCCCTCTCTGCCCTCCCCTTCCCAAAGACAGTAGGTAATTTGATATTGGATATATATGTGCAATGACGTAAAACCTATTTCCGTTATATGTTGTAAAAGGAGAAACAGTTTGCAAAAAAACTACAATTTGCAAAAGAAAAAATAAACATGAAAAAATAAAGTCATAATAGTATGCTGGATGTGGATAACATTTTCCATCATGAGTCTTTTGGAACTGTCTTGGATCATTGTATTGCTCAGAAGAGCTAAGACAATCATTATTTGATCATCACACACTGTTGCTGTTACTATGCGCAATGTTCTCCTGATTCTGCTCACTTCACTTTGCATCAGTTCATGAAGTCTTCCCAGGTTTTTCTGAAATCTACCTGCTTATCTGTTCTTGTAGCACAATATTTTCCATTACATTTATATAACACAACTTGTTCAACCATTGCCCAATTGATGGGCATCCCTTCAATTTCAATTATTTGCCACCATAAAAATAGCTGCTATAAATATTTTTGCACATGGAGGTCTTTTCCCCTTTTTTTAATGTTTTCTTTGGGATACAGACCTAGCAGTGATATTGCTGGATCAAAGGGATTGACAATTTGATCGCTGTTTGGACAGCCCAGACACTTTGAAGCTATAACTGCTGATTGATTAAACCAAAAGTCTCCTATCCACCCTCCAGGTCTTTGTCATCCTATTTGCAATGAATTAGCCCTCCATCTTGAAGCTGTGGAGATTTTCTTTTCTCCTTAAGTGAGATTACCCCTCAGGTAGTCCAATAACAGCAGTACAATTTTGATCTGCCCCCTTTCCCTTTGGTCCAATGATTTTAAATTCAATTTCTGTTTTTTCAAAGTACTGACTGTTCCCTTTGGAGAATTCGAAATCTTTTCAAATATATGGTGCAAATGATTCACAACCTCAATCAGTGTCCCTCTGTCACTTTTAGGAGGTGGGCCAACTAAAGCAACTGAAAGTGTCGATATCAGTGAGGCTTAAAAATTACAGAAACATAACTAAATAGTTGCTAATAAGAGGCAGGCAATCAGAATGCAGAGTCATGATATTTACTTATGTTTAATGGAAGATGCCTTGAGTACCATCTAGTCTGGGCATTCTTAACTTTTTTAGTTCATGGACCTCTGTGGAAGGAGTCACAGAATATCACAGATTATCACAGATTATCACAGAATAATGTGTTTAAGTACATAAACCAACAAAGGAAATAAATTATATTGAAATGTAATCAATCAAGGGAAGGGGAAAAACCCTTTATTAAGTTCTAGGAATTATTCTAAGCATTCTACAAATATTATCTCACTTGATCTTCACAAAAACGCTGAGAGGTAGGTGTTATTATTATCCCCATCGCAAAGTTGAGGGAACGGAAGAAGATTGGAGCTGTTAAGTAAATTGTCAAGAGTCACATATCTGTTCATTGTCTGAGGCTAGATTTGAACTCAGTTTCACTAGACACCCAGTGTTCATTTGATCCACTGTACCAGCTAGCTGTCTCAAAATAGGTTTTCTTTAAAAGTTCATGAACCTCAGGTTGAAAACCCCTGAAAACACCTTCATGAGTTGCTATAGCTGAAAGGTATCATTCTCTGGCAGCTATCCCTCTGATAATGTGTCTCTCTGCACTCAGCTAGACTAGTCTTCTAGTGGCAGACATACATCTGACAACTTCTTGATAAATAGGGCCTGTCAGAGCTGTAGGCCTGGCTACATAGTTTTCAAGAACCCAGAGTTACCCCATGATGAAGAATAAGAGAATGGCTTTAGGGGATGATCCCTGGAATTTAGACAAAAGAGACAACACAGTTCTGGGGAATCTGAGATATATTTGGTCTGTGTGATTCCTCTTCAGGGCTAGTATCTGAAAAGTGTTGATGAAATTGAAACTTTTCTCCAGTGAATACTCCCTCACTTCAGGCATTTCATTATCTTGTTTTATGTGTGTGTGTGTGTGTGTGTACATATATATGTCTGTATATGTAGATATATATGTAGATATATAGATATAGATAGATATGCATATATAAATATAGATAGATATAGAGATAGAGAAACATACACACACACACACACACACATATATATATATATATATTGATAGACAGATAGATAGATCTCATTATATTATTGTTTTGTTTTTTCCCATGGTGATCCAGTTATGTCCTAGCCTTTCAGAAATTATAACAACCCAATCACCCATTACTTAGGCTTACTGCCCTATGGGTGTTTAGGTCTTGTAGTAGATAGAGTACTAGGCCTGGCACTCTTCCTGAGTTCATATCTGGCCTCTGACACTTCCTAACTGTGTGACCCTGGGCAAGTCATTTACCAAGTTTGCTTCAATTTCCTCAATTATAAAATGAGCTGGAGAAAGAAATGACCATCCACTCCGGTCTCTTTGCCAAAAAAAAAATCCCAACGGGATCACAAAGAATCAGACAAGACTGAAAAACAACTCACCAACAATAACACATCCTGTATTTCCCAATTCTAGGAGTTGGCTCCCTAATAAGAGGAAGTTAATCTAATAAACTCATTTAGACTAACAGAGAAGGGCTTGAGGAGATCCTTAGGCTATATTCAAGAATGTTGGATTAATGGAGTCTGAGAAATAGGTATGCAGCCCACAAAAGTATAAGAATACTGAGTCACTTTTCCCATCATTATAAACACCAAACATAGAAAGATAAATAGAGCATATGTTAAATACTTACTATAGGCTAGGCCCTGGATTAGGTGCTAAATATACAAAGACAACAGTAAAGTAGTATCTGCCCTCAAGGAGCTTTCATTCTAATGGGAGAGACAACATGTGTGTATATAAGTATATTCAGAATATGTTACAAATGAATACCAAGTTGTTTTGGGAGAGAGGTCACTAGCAGTTAGGAGATTCAGTAAAGGTTTCATGTAAAAAAGAAGGTGGTACTTGAACAGCATCTTGAATGAAATCAGACATTATAAAGAACAGAAATGAGGAGAGAGAACATTCCAGACATGGCAGACAGCCAATGCAAAACAGCAAATAGGTCAATAGCCAATATGGCCAAACCTCATTGTGTGGAGGGCAATAATGTATAAGAAGACTAGAAAGGTAGAACAGAGTCATGTTGATGAAGAACTTTAAATGCTGAGGTAGAGGGGAGTCAATGGAATTTGTGCAGTGGGTGACGTGCACTTCTGGAAAACCACTTTAGTGGTTATGTGGATGAAGGACTAGAATGGGGAGGTTTGGGGAAGGGAAACTTCAAATAGGATGCTACTGCAATAGTCCAAGCAAGAGGCGATGAGTGTGGCAACTGTGTGAGTGGGAAGAAGGGGTCATACACAGGAGATGCTATTAGGGAGGTGGAAACGAGATCTGTCAACTAGTTGGTTGGGATGAGTGAGAGGGAGGTTATCAAGGATCACCCTGAGGCTGAGAATTTGGATGGATGGTAGAGACCTCTACATGGAGAAAAACATATCTGAGGGACTGAACTGCCACTCAATATCAGGCCAGCCTGCTGCACTTTTATTTACTCTCCCTCTCTCTCTCTCTCTCTCTCTCTCTCTCTGTCTTATCCCAAGCTGTCCTGGTGTTCACTGACAGTTCAACTAGGACCCCAGGAGCACAGGAAACTGAGTCTCTTGTGCTTCTCTGTTTCCCCTCAGCTGATTCAATATCAAGAAACACAAGGTAGAAATGCAAAATGTCTACTGTTGATTCAAAATCAGCAGAGCAACAATGGACACTAATGAATCCTCAAATGGCTGCTTGGTTTTTCCCCCTCCACTGTCTAAATAACTAAAGTTGGGTTTGGCCTCAGAGATCCCCAAACTGAGGAATAACCTCATGGGGTTCCAGCCTTACTCATATCCTGTCTCTCCCCAGCATATTTTAAAAGGTAAACTTACATAAAGAGTATACACATCTTTGTATTCTAGTTCAAAAGAATGACTGCAATGGTGGGAATTTTAGATCAATCACAGTAAAAAAAAAAAGCCACACAGGGCATCATATTCTCTCTCTCCCTCTCTTTTCTGTTTCTTCCCTACTCCACCTCTTCCTTTCCTTCATCATCTTCTCCCATTTCCTCTCCTCCTCCTCCTCCTCCTTCTCTCTCTCTGTCTCTCTGTCTCTCTCTCTGTCTCTCTCTGTCTCTCTCTCTGTCTCTCTCTCCCTTTCTCTCTCTCTCTCTCTCCCTTTCTCTCTCTCTCTCTCTCTCTCCCTCCCTCTCTCCCTCTCTGTCTGCTTCATATGAGCACACTCTCTCTATTTATTATCATCTCTCCCACCATTAGTTTGAGTAGGAGAGCTCAGATTGTGAATTCCAGGGGAGCTGGGCCCACATCTAATCTTTCTCTAAATCCCTATCACTTTGGGCATTGCTCTGCAAGTACTTAAATGTTTGCTGAATTGATTAATTCTTTACAGAATCAGAGACTCTCAGAATTGAAAGGGACCTTTGAGGTCCTCTAGTCCAGTCTGCACCTAAATTAGAATCATCTCTACAATGCTCTTAACAAATGATCACCCAATAATTCCTTCAAGTATTTTAGTAGGTGGGAGGTGAGGGGCATCCTTTCCCCTGAGGGGGGCTCATTCTACTTTGAAACAACTGTAAATATAAGAAAGTGTTTCACTATAATGAGTTAACATCTGCTTCTAAACAAATTCTACTTGGTTTAGCTCTCCTTTGATGGATACCCCATTTTGATATGGAGGTTATCTTTACTTCTCAAAAGCAATGTAAGAAGAGTTAAAAAACCTGCAAATTTTACCAAGTCAGAGAGGCTTTGAGGATGGGTGCAGACTATATCTATTGTTCAAGACTAATCTAGTTAAATTCAGAGAAGCTCATCACCCAAGTTTAACCATTGGTTGGCAGATTGTTTTTTTTCCCTCAGAATCTATGCATGAAACCAACTACTAAGGCAGAGAGGGGGGTTGGGATGTGAGTTGGTAGAGACCTTATCCCCCAAACCTTAAAATATGGCCTGATTTGGATCCAGTCTCTTAATCGTTTCCAGAGGTATTAAATAGAAGTTTGGTTATAAACCTTGTGCAATTTCTAGTTTGAAAGACTGTTGTCTTACTCATACTACTGGATTTAAGCAGGATTATCAATGAATTCTATTTGGTAGATACTTATACTATTAAGTATTACTTACAGTAATTCCAGTATGAAGTACTACTGTATATCAAGAAAACATAAATTTCCTAGGAAAGAATTTCCTATTTGATAATAGCTTCTGGGAAAACTGGACAACAATCCAGTAAAAAATTGACCTAGGACAACATTTTACACCACATTCCAAAATAAATTCAAAGTAAATATGTGACCTGTATACCAAAGAACATTCTATTATGAAAAAAACAGAAGAGAAGCAAATCATATACTTTTCATGGTTATAGGTAGGAGATGAGTTCTTAACCAAACAAGGGATAAAAATAATTACAAAAGATACAAATAAATAACAGATTATATCAAATTGAAAAGCTTTTGCACAGGTATCCTTCATGTATCAAGGATAAGAAGAGAGAAGTTTGGCTAGGAAAAAGATTTCTATCATAAGGATTTAGTATAAACTATGAATAGATAATTAATAAAAGCATAGGATCAAAAGCTATTCCCTAATAGAGACATGGCAAAAGGATATTAACAAAGAGTTCTCAAAGGACCAATTGCAAATTTTCAATACTATAGGAAAATATTCCAAATCATTAGCAATAAGAGAAAGATAAATTAAAACAACTTTAGGTTTCCCCTCACAGTTAGCAAATTGGTAGAGTTGACTAAACAATAGATGTAGTCCGTGTTGGAGGAACTATGGAAAGACAGACACACGTGCATTATAGATAGAACTATGAATTGGGAAAAATAATTTTGTAAAGTAATTTGGAATTTTGCAAATAAAGTGACCAAAATCCCCATGCCCTTTGACCCAGAGATTCCACTGCTAACTATATACTTCCAAAGAGGTCAATGGCAAAAAAATCCACATACAACAAAACATTTATAGTAATATTTTTTTTGTATGGTAGCAAAGAACTAGAAACAACATAGATGCCAATCAATTTGGAAATGACTGAACAAATTGTGTTATGTGAATATAATGGAATATTACTGTGCTGCAAGAAATAATGAAAATCACAATTACCAAGAGGCATTGAAAGACTTACATAAACCAGCGTAAAGCAGTGTAAACAGAGCCAAGAAAATAATATACACAGTGACTTCATCAATATGAATGGAAACAAGAATTGATGATGTTATGATGTAATCAAAAACAATATGGACCTCCGAGAAGAGAAGAAAACACTCTCCTCTCCTTCCTGGATAGGTAGGCTGCCCATGAGTGAGGAACAATACATATGATGTCATATTTTTTTTTAGATATATTGATCAGCTTTGCTGATTTAATTTTTCTCTTCTTTCTCTTCTTTTTAAAAAAAATTCTCTTTAAATTCTTTGTTGTAAGGGATGGCTTTCTAGGAAGAGGTGAGGAAAGGGACACAGTGGTAAATTTAGGTGATGGAAAGCCAAAAATATATCAATAGAGACCCATTTTTAAAAGATACCTTCACATCAGCTGACAGGCCAACTGAAAGATTTTATTTTTCTTTTTGGGGTAGAGAAGATGGTAAGGTAACTTCCCTCAACCCCCTAAATCACACAAAATAGGAAAGCTGTCTCCTTGGTCTTTAAGGAGAGAGAGAGAGAGAGAGAGCGAGAGAGAGAGAGAGAGAGAGAGAGAGAGAGAGAGATTTCCCATTAATGTTCTCAGTCTCAGACTGTCAGAGCTTGGAACAGAGAATGTCTGATAAGCTTACTTACTATTTCACCAACTAACAGAGGCTCACTGCACAAGGACACTTCAATAAAGGCTTTCGATGACAATCATGATAGTGAAATCACATTTATTAAAGTACTATTCCAGGTCCCTTTAGAAAACAGAATTCTTGCATCCCAGAATCTCACAGTTGGAGGGGACCTCAGAGGCCAGCCAGTCCAACTCAGAACAGAACAAGTATCTCTTCTGTGGCTTCCCCCAAATGGCCATCCAGTGTCTGCTTAGTGTCCTGCAGGATTGGGGATCTTACCACCTACCAAAGCAGCCTCTTTGGCTCCAGACTACCTCACCTATCTCTCCCTCCCCTAACCAACCCAGCCTCCCCAGGCCATTTCATCCCTAATTACAACATCTTTCCCCAAGTCTTGCTTTAGTCTCTTCCATAAACTGCCCCTGATTCTTCTCAGTTTCTATACTCTCGCTTTACTCCAGGCTTATCTCCCCATCATTTGGCCCAGTTGGATTTCCTCTTCTTCATTTCCCCTGTCTTGACCTAAGTCCAGCTTCTCTGGCTTTTTGTTGTGCTCACCAGTCTCTTTCTCTCTTGCCCTAGCCTAGTCCACTCCCCTATTCTTCTTTCTCAGTTCACTCTGCCCTCAATCTCATTAAAGATCCTAAACTCTACTGGTCAGAACCTAGCTTCTCTATTTCCCCTTTGCCACCCCATCTGCCTTAAGTATGACCTTAAGTATATCCCCAGCCTCTCTGCCTGCGCCAGTATCTTGAAGCCCCTTCAGTCTTGGTCTGACTAGATATCTGTCAGTAAGCCTCACATTCTATTCCTCTCCCACCTCAGAATTTTCACAGCTGCAAGAGCTAGTAGGAGGCCACTGCAGCCTCTACCAGCTTTGGCTCACTGAAAATGCACCTGAGGACCACCACCCAAGACCACGATCTTGATCCAGGAAGCTTAAGGCAAGAGCACCTAGCCTATGAATGATAGCTTGGCCCCCTTGCAATCTGCAGGGTGGGAGCTTCTGAAACAGCCACGTGGAGGCGATTGCAGGGCCACCACTTCTGCTGCTTCTTTGCCCTGGAGGCAGTTTGGCCAGATCCCCCAAATTTAGCTGAGGTCCATTAACCTTTCACTTAGTCTTTATTTCTTATGGCTTGATAATTCTGGAAATTGCCACAGCTTCTGCTGATTCACTATCCTGAAGGCTCCAGCTGCAGGTTGTCCTGGTTGCCCTGTGGCCAAGCTGTGGTTTCAGGCCAGGCTGGTTTTGGCTCCCAGCGCACTGAAATGAGCCCTTCCTGTCCCACCTGCTGAGCTGCCTTCAGTGGGAGATGTGTTTTTCTGTAATTTTGTGAGATCTGGAGCCCTAAAATTTGTTTAGAGTGATATTTTATGGGTATTTGAGGTGGCTATGTGTGAGCTGCTGAGTTTTCCTGCTTCTACACTGCCATCTTGGCTCCGCCTCTGATTATGTCTTTAAGTGAGTGTAATGTCAAGGAGAGCCATCCATGGGAGAATCTGAAACAAATTCGGCTTTCCTGGTCCTATTGGTCTGGTTCCTGACAATCCTAGGTTTTTCCAGGGAAATGTGAGGATCAACACAAGGTGGGGACAAAGTATGTTGGGGAAGGGCATTTACACCACACCTAGATGTCAAAGGTGAAGTTCAGGTGTGTTTTACTATCCAACTAGTTATGCTAGAAGACCTAGAAATGTTCATTCTTCTGTTTTCATGATAAGATGACATGGTTCTATTGTCCTCACCTATTCAAAGATTTCGGGATGCAGTAGAATAGATTCAAGGGAACTAAACAGTCTTGTCCTCAGGCCCATTTTGCCCTGCAGAGTATCCCCATCCTCTCCTATCCTGGGCCTGATTTATTTGGTTTAGACTGCAGATAAAGGACCTGTGTTATCTTCATGGACTCATATGAAGTCAGAGATGGAAAGGATCTGAGATGTCATATGTTTTAACCCAACTTTCTAATTTTCAAGTTTAGGAAACTGAGGCTTAGAAAGGTGAAAGGCACTGTCCAAAGTGACATGGTAAATTAGTAGCAATGTTGGTAGTAACACCCAGGTAAACTGATTCCCTACTCTTATTACTAAAACCTAGCTCCTAGTTTTTGTTGTACAGTCATTTCAATCATGTCTGACTCTCAGTGACCCTATTTGGGGTTTTCTTGGCAAAGATACTGGAATGTTTTGCCATTTCTTTCTCCAGTTCATGTTACAGATGAGGAAACTGAGGCAAACAGGGTGAAGTGTCTTGCCCAGGGTCACACAGGTAATAAGTGTCTGGGGCTCTATTTGAACTCAAGTCCTCCTGATTCTAGGGCTAGCCCTCTATCCACTATACCACCTAGCTAGCCTATGCACCTGGTACCCAAGGTTTAAGAAAAGAAGAAACTGCTTCTGTCTATATATAAACACTCCAAAGACAAAAATCGTTGAACTTAAACCATTCCCCTGGTACTTCTTAAAAAGTCACAAACCACCTCACCCTAAATGATTCCCTATCATTTTATTAATTTATAATATTGTGGTCCATCAAGATTATCATTCTTTATTATCTTGCTGCTCTGAATTGTATCTCACTTATTATTCTCAGTTCCAGGGACCATAAATTAAAACCAGTCAAAATTTATACTCCTGTGGTTCATTATCTGTGATTGCTATTATTCTCTCTGCCTTCCTCTAGCCCTTCCTCTGGCCTATCCACTTCCTTTGACAAGAAATATTACAAAAGGATCTAAATATCACCCAACTAATAAATGTGGGATTAAAAAAGCCCCAAGCCTATGACACCCTCCTGCCACTTCACCACCCATTTCCACTTTCTTATTGGAGCCTCTCCATCCTTTCCACTGTAGCAAAAGGTACTCAGAGAGATAATCACAGGAGGGAGAGTCTGGAATTGTGAATGCTGCTTTTTGCTTTGGCACTGGGCAGCATCCGAACTTCAAGGGATGCATACATAAACACCCCCCCCCCACACTCACACACACATGCACACACATGTATATTTATGTACACATATATGAACATACATATATACATACATATGCATATATATGTGTGTGTATATGTAGATGTATATCTGAGGCTATCTAGTCTAACCTTGACATTCTACATGAAAAGAAAGTGAGGAATAGGGAGAGAGGAAGGATTATATCCAATGTCACATCATGCGTTTGTTGTGGAACCCATGATGGAGTCCAGGCCTCCTACTACACAATCCGTTGTTTCTTCTACCATATCATAAATCATTGGCTCATAGACTTAGAGTGAAGAAATACTTCAGAGGCTGTCTAGCCCAACCTCATCTTTTTTTACATATGAGGAAACTGAGGTCCAGGGAGACTTAGTGACTTGACCCCATCTCCCACCTCTGTGCCTTTGCACTGGCAGGACCCCATGCCTGGAATGAATTTTCTCTTTAACTCCTCTTCATAAAGTCCTTCTCTTCCTTTAAGATGGTACTAAACCATTATCTTCTGCATGAAGCTTTTCCTCATGCCCTCCCTCCTAAATGACCTGGAATTTAAATACTTCCCAATCCAATTCAATAAATATTTATTAAGTTCCTACTATGTGCCAGGCATTGTACTAAGTGCTAGGGATACAATTAATAAAAAGGTAGTCCCTAACCTCAAGGAGCTCCCAATCTGAAGAGAGAGACAACACACAAAAGGAGGCAGGGAGAGGGCACCAGGGGGCACCATGTTCCATGCAGGTGAAATCAGGCAGAGCGCCATGTACAAAGTGGAGTGAGCAAAGTCCAGTTTCTGTCCCTTATAGTGGAATATATTGAGAGGAATTTGGTACTCCTCCCTCTAGCCCTATATGTTAGTATCTATTAACTTTAGATATATTTCATATACATACATATATTCCATATATACATATGCACACCTATATATGTACGTTGTTCAATTGTGTCTGACTCTTTGTGACCCCCATTTGGGGCATTCTTAGAAAAGATACTGAAGTGGTTTGCCATTACCTTCTCTAGATAATTTTATAGGTGAGGAAACTGAGGCAAACAGGGATAAGTGTTTGACTTAGGGTCACACAGCTAGTAAGTTTGTGTGTATATACATACAGAATATATGTTTCATATGCATATACATACATACATACATATGCATTTATACATATAGACAAACATACATTGCTGTCTCCATCATTAGAACTGTAAGCTCATGGCAAGTAGGAATTATCTCATTCTTTATGCTTGTATCTTCAGCACTTAGTAGGATGCCTGGCATACTGGTTAATCAACCAACATTTATTAAGCATCTACTGTATACCGGGCAGGCGCACAGACAGAAAAATATAGTCTCTGCTCTCAAGGAGCTCACCATTTAGAGACAGAGTCCACAGGCAGACAACTGTGTATGGACAGCCTATATAATATATAGGATAAATGGGAGAAAATCAGAGGGAAGATGTTAGCATTAAGGGCGATAAGGAAAGGCTTCTTGTAAACAGCAGATACTCAATAAATGTTTTTTGATTAATTACCCCAAGTCACACAGGTAGGAAGTGGCAGATAGGATTCATTTGCACCTTAGTCTCCTGCCTTGTAAAATGAGAGAAAGAATCCAGTTCATATCCTTTCGGTTCCCCCATTCCACCCTTCCCCACCCCCACCCCACTGGACATCTGCCACCCAGAACTGTCTGTTTGTATTCATCAAGTTGTCAGACAGCTTGATAAAGTAGATGGAGGTACCACTTAATTTCTGGGGCAAAGCAATAAACCTTTGCCATGCCCAGAGTGAAATTTCACAAAGCAGGTAGAAGAATTTCACTCAGAAGGTAATTGTCACCTATCACCCCTTTCTCACTAGGTTGGCCAGTGACCAAAACCCATTCCGGCTCACAAAGTTCTAAAAATAGAACTCGAGGGAGGGCCTTCTTGTAGGGAGAGGGAGCTATTCCTAAGGGCAAGAGGTGAAGTGGTTCCTTCTCCTTCACACTGAATTCAAGAAATCACAGAAGGGTTGAAATATGGCGGCCCGCACCTTCCCTACTTCTCCTTGCCTGAACACTCTCCCTCCTATCCTGTCCCTCCTGGGAACCTTAGCTTCTTTTGCTGCTCAGCTCACAAGCCAGTTCCTTCTTGAGGCCTTGCCAGAAGCCCTCAGTGGAAGTTTTCCTTCCTGCATCCTGCCTAAATCACTGCTGTATTCATTTGATATACATCCTTGACTTACTCTATCTGTGAATGAGGGCCAGACAGTGTCACTGTTTGTATTTAACACCCTACAGTCAAACGCAGTGTCTGCCTGGCATACAGCCAGTACTTAACTGAGTCAAGTCAGCAAGCATTTATTGAGTACCTACTCTTGTCCAGGTACTGTTCCAAGTGCTAGGGATATAAAGAAAAAAAAGGCAAAAGACAGTCCAGCTCTCAGGGAGGTTACCGTCTGACGGAAGAGTCAACATGGAAAAAAATGTCCAAACGATACAGAGAGGATAAATTAGAGATTTATCTCATTTGGAGATTATCTGAAGAGGAAGGCATTAGCATCAAGTAGGAGTGGGCAAAATTTCTTATAGAAGGTGGGATTTTAGATGAAACTAGAAAGAAGCCAGGAAAGCCAGGAGGGAAAGATGAGAAGGGAGAGAGTTCTAGGCATGAGGGACGGCCTGTGGCAATGGCTGGCACTGGGAGATGGAATGTTTTGTGTAAGGAGGCCAATGTCATTGAATGCATGGTGTGTAGAGGGTGGGAAGTGGGGGCTGGAGAAGGAAGGGACAAGGTTAAAGCCAGAGGATTTTATATTGCACCCTGAAGGTACCAGAGAGCCACTGGTGTTGACTGGATAGGGCTTGTTGATTCAATGAGCTCAGGGGTTAGAAGTTGGAATTCTGGATCTAGGATTTACTGTGAGTCCTGTGACCAAATCATGGAGCCTCCATAAGGATCACTTTCCTCATCTCTAAAATGGGGGTATAATAATATCTGTACTACTGTCCTCAAGAGGTAGCTGTGGGTAAAGTGCTTTCTCCATTCTACAGAAACAGGGGCTTATAGTGATTTAGCCTGAGGAATATGAGAATAAGATGAGAGTGGGAGGGTCAAGTGTAAGACCACAAGATGATAGATTTAGTGCTGGAAGGGCCCTTGTCAAAGACCCTCATTTTACAATTGAAGGCCTTGAAAGGTTAAGTGATCTACATGTAGAACCAATATTAGATTGCTTGCTATCTTCAGGAAGGGAGAAGGAAGGGGGGAAGAGAGGGACAGAGGGAGCAAAATTTGGAACTCAAAATCCTATTAAAAATGAATGTTGGAAGCTATCTTTATATGTAATTAGAAAATGAAATAAAATAACATTTATATAAAAAGATTAAGTGTTCCACCCAAGGCTACACTGAGGGTAAGAAGCAAATCTGGATTTCAAATCCAGATCTGTCTCTAAACTGAGTGTGCTCTTCACGCTGTATTATATGCTATATCCTTCCCAGCTCTGCAGGTGGAATGGGAAGAGAGGTGCGGTTCTTTCGGGCTAAAGTGTATTTACTTTAAGTGTATGTATAAATGTGTGTGTGTGAGACAGAGAGATCAGGAATTACTTTCTCTCTTGTTCTCCCCCCAGATCTTCTTCATCTCTATATTTTTCTCTAATCCTGCCATTGCTGTAATCAAGAGGGCCTCAAAGCCTGTGGCCTTGGGACAATTGTCCCAATCTTCTGTATCCTAGGAACAGACTTCATGTAAAAAATAACACCAAAAAAAACCAGGAACATCTGTTTACCCTAACAAGAAGTTCTCAATTATTTTCCTCTGTGGAATAGAAATCCAGCCTAAATTGTGGGCCAATATTTCTTTTCCCCTCACAGAGTGCAAGAAAAAGGCCTGTGAAAAGATAGAAGAGCTGAGGTTTGATCTGATCTCTCTTCCTTTGGGACATCAAGGCAAGACAGTACTTCCAATCAACTGATATTTATCAAGTACTCTGTAGGTGTCCAGCACACCATCATGAAGTACTCTTGGAGAATGAATAAGAACATATTTGTAAAAGCCTCTCGGCTCCTGGAAACAAATACAAAGCAAACATGGGGCACCAACAGCAAACGGCAGAATTGGAGAAGGCCCTCCAATAATCTGTATCAGGCAGACTGAACAGAGCAGTTCTTCTATACCTTCAAGAAATCTGCTTTGGGGAGGTGTGTATGTGGGGGAGGAAGCTTGTCCAACAAATCCCAAATCCCATTTGCACTACTTGATAAGGTAGTAACAAGGTCAGACTGATCTTGAAATGGAATTTGAAGTCTTCCTTTCCTTTCAATTCACAACAGATGGGTTAAGATGAAGTAGGAGATAAACCCAAGAGAAACCAACCATCTGAGTTCTGGGCCAGGGATTAGATCAGCAGGGCTACATGATTTAAGAATGGAATAAGGATAAAGGAGAGAATTGGCAATAGACAAATTAGTTTTTCCAGTTTCAAACATATCTATTTTCAAATTAGTTTCATATCTCAGAATGCCAGGCTCCTAGGTAAAACTTCCTTGGGGGTAGCAGGTTCCTTCTCTTCCCTCCTCACTCAGGATAAATATATTCCACTTTGCTGAGTAGATCTCTCAGCAAATTCCAGCCCAGAATGGGTTTGAGGTTGAGGAGAGAACCAAGGGAAGGCAGTAGCACTTAGTGCCTCTCCCATAGCACTCATCACATTCTACCGTGTATTGTAGTCATTCAGTGGAATTCAACAAACATTTATGAAGGGCCCACAGTGTGCAAGACATTGAGCTAGGTGTTGTCCACGGGTCTTATCTCCCCTACCATATCAGCTTCTGGAGGAAGTCTGCAGTCTTACACACCTTTATAACCCCCACAGCTACTAACATAATGCCTGGGATACAGCAGGTGCTTAATAAATAAAACATTTCTCCCTTTACTTACTCCCTCCTTGAATTCATTCTTCATATATTACTGCCAAATTTACCTTCCTTCTGCATGATGCAGCTGATTACTCCTCTGCTAAAAAAGTCTTCTGTGGCTCCCTACTGCTTAACAGAGTTCACACTGCTTTCTTTGCCGTTCTCCATCAGGCATTAGCCTGTCTTGCCATTTCATTTCCCTCCCCATACGCACTGTGCTCTGTCCTAACTGAACGTGATCTGTCCTTGCTTTTAATTAGGTCATTCCATATGCCTGGAACCTCCTTCTTTCCCCTCTGTTCGTTGCTGAATTGCTGCTAGATATGGTGGCAAATCTTACAGCAGGATATCGGTCAGTGATCATTTCTTTTATCCTTGTTCTCCATCCCTTCTGGATCCATATTCTCCCTATGCTTTAAAGCCCAGCTCAAAAGGGCCCCTAACACTACAGAAAAATTAAGCTTTGGAGGTGGAAGAGATTTAATCGTCTCATTTAATCCCCTCACTTTATGAATGAGGAAAGTGAACATCATAATAATATCTAACATTTATAGAGCACTCTGTTTTGCAACGTGCTAGACATCTCTCATCTCATACGATCATCACTATAACCTGTGAGACAGGTTGTCACCCCCATTTTACAGATAAGGAAACCAAGGCAGAAAGACATTAAATGATAAAGCTAGTAGTGTCTGAGGGGCAGGCTTTGATTTCAGGCTTTCTAACCACTATGGCTAACTGTGTCCTTGAAGAAAACTGCCCAGGATTGGACATGTGGCAAGTGTGGAGCTTGGGCTAGTAGCCCAGTGTCCTGACTCCCAGTTCAGGGCTCCTTCTACAATACAGAAACTTCCTTTGGGAGCTAGATTAAAATAATTTCTGCCTTCTTATCCCCCAGGTGCTAGCACAGTCCCTACAATCGTGAGCACTTATTAAATGCTTATTGCTTTGAATTTAACCTCAACAAAATCCTCTTTCTATTAAACCTTTCAGATTATTTTCATCCACACAGGTACTTTTTTGAGTGATTCTGTTAGCCATGCCACACTGGGACATTTGTCATCATTTTAAAGCATATTTTGGCCCTAACTTTGGGCAAGTTTTCTCCTAATGAAAACAAGAGGATCTCCAAGGTACCTTCCAACTCCAGTTCCTATGAGCTAATGACACCTTAAGGGAGAGACCATCTCCCCTGTAGATTAGACCACAATACTCTTTGAGTGGCCTCAGAGATGCCCCAGTGACATGAAACAGGGGCACAACACCTTTTGGTAAGACCTAAACTGGGGACTCAGGCAAGGTGATTTGGCACCTGGGCCCACCATGGACCATCTCCTGTTGTCATAGTGAGTTCCAATCCTATAGAGGGGCATTCCCCAGGTGATGCTCTACTCCTTCCAACCTTTCACATCCTTATCTTCATCTCTAGAGTTGATACAGGACCAGCCAGCACAACCTAGACCATACGATAAAAGATTTAGAGCTAGAAGAGACCATGCTCTGAGACTCAGCTGTTCCACTGATGGAAAGGGGGTAGATTCCTGAGGCAGATAGAGAAATGAAGGGTTAGT
>CM053581.1:181372883-181460077 GCA_028627135.1 Pseudochirops cupreus | reverse complement strand
ATTTTACCATATTAAGTATATTATTAATTTATATTATGTTAATCTTATATGTATTTATATTAAGGTATGCCTTATTATATATTATTATAATTGTTATTATTAGTTTCTGCCTTGGGGACATATTTTAAAATAAAAGATTTTTTAAAAAATCTTACTAATGTACAGATATCATTATACAATTTTCCCCATTCAAAAACCTTCAGGGTTCCCTGTTGCATTCAGGACAAAATGCAAACTCTTTGATCTGATATTCAAGGCCCTCCATTATCTCATTCCAACGTACCTTTCTAGTTTTATTTGTCCATTTCTCTTAACTTACCATCCATTCAATTTCATTTAGCACTTATGACATGCAAGGTACTGTGCTAGGTGCTGGAGACTGAAAGACAGGGTCCTCATAGGCTCACACTCATACTCACACACATACACACACACATACACACACATCAAAAGAGAGAGAGTAGACTTGGAGTCAGGGGAAATGGATTTGGTTTCTGTCTTTAGTCCTTAATGGATGTTAATGGGCTAATTGTTTAACCTCTCAGAGTCTTTGTTTATTAGCCTGAAAAAAATAGGACATTACACATGTCTAACATATAATATAACATACAACATACATGTACATATGTGCACACTCACACATATGCATATTTTCAAATATGAATAAATTAAAAAGTAAAACCTTTGTTCCAGGCCCAACTGGGATAATGTTATCCAGGGGAAACTGAATTACTTCTGGTGGCCTCATTATCTTTATCTGCAAAATGAAGACTTTCATGCACAGGTTCTTAAGCATTTTTGTGTCATGAACCCGCTTCACAGAATCATGTTTTTAAATGCATAAAATAAAATATTGAGATTGCAAAGGAAAACAATTATGCTGAAACAAAGTAAAATAATTTAAAATAGTTTATATACCACACATTAAGAACTCCTGCTTTAGATGAAAGTATCTCTTAAGCCCCCTCCAACCCTTATCACCTTCAACTTAAAGCTGTTAAAACAAGGTCCCCTAACTTGATTTTGAAAGAATAAGCAAATGACAGGAGTCCTTACTTCTAATCTTAATTTTTTTAAAAATTCAGGTGTGTCTTCCTTCCCTCAGAGAAACTTAGTCCACCATCCACCTTAGAGATCAATAAGATTTGGAGATTATTAGACTGTAAGCTCCTTGAGGGCAGGGTCTAGGTAATTTCTCATCCTTTTTTAATCTCCTCTAACATAGTACCTTGCATAGGCTACATCTTTAATATGTATCTGTTAAAATAAGTTTACTAGCTTATATCAACATCTAGCTGTTGCTATAATGAATCTCTTTTTCCCTGCCCCTACCCAAAAGTCTTTTGTTACTGGGACAGTGACACGGGGAACATTCCCTTTCCATCTGTGTTCTTCCTAGGACACATCTGGAGCCCAAATTCAAGACAGCTGCTTCGCTCACTTACAATCAGACTGCTGAGAAGAAGGGCCGAAACTCCTTCATCAATCAATTAGAAGCCTGGCCTTGAAAGACAGCTTAGGAGAAAGTGAGGGGAGGAAAACAGAACCCTGCTCTCATTCATTGGTCTGAAGAGTAACCTGCTGGGGAGTTCTTGCCATATAGGGCATCCTCAGAGCAGAAAATATTCACTCACAGAAGCTTTCATGCATAAAAAGGGAAAAGGATATCTATTAAGAAGGCAAAGAGAGAGGCCTGAAATATCTGTAAGTGTGTGTGTGTGTGTGTGTGTGTATGTGTGTGTGTGTGTGTGTGTGCATGTTTGTAGGTATGTGCACATGTACATGGGTGCTTGCGTGTATGTCTGTAAACATGTATGAGCATGTTTGTGGGTGTGGGGATTTGTAGATGTGCATGGATATGGGTGTGTGTGTGTGTGTCTGTAAGCATGTTTGTGAGGGTGTCTACATGTGTGTAGGTATTTGTGTGTCTGTGAGTATGGAAGCATGTTTGCCTGTGAGTGTGTGCCTGAACACATCTAACAGGGGGAAAAAAACCAAGTTCCAAAGACAAAGGGGAGGAAACTAGCTTCTTATGTTCCTTTGACCCTTCTGTAAAGGCTAAGTAGTACAGTGGAAAGAACCCTGGAATTAGGGGAATTAGAAGATTTTGGTTCAAAGCCTGGCTTGATCTCTGAGGTTGGTAACCTCCTTGGGCCTTCCTTCTCATATGTAAAATGACAGGGTTGGACCAAATCAGTTTTCAGGTCCCTAATTCCAGCTCTAAATCTGCAGTCCCACTGCTCCTCAGCACAACATCCCTCAGATGAGGTGAACCCTCTGGCCACAGTGGCTCAGATGCATACCATCAGTGACAAAGGCAGGGCTGGGGGTGGGGGGAGAGAAGGCATGCTCCTTCTGCCACCAAGAGCATCAGAACTGGAGAAATGCCACACTGGGTCATGTGCATGCTTGCGCCGTAGCTGGAGAGTTCAGAGATAGAGGGAGGCATCAAGGGCTCCAAAGCCAAGAGAAGACATAGGTAGAGAAGCTGGGTCAAGAGCAAACCGGTGAACAGCTAGAAAAAGTCAGGTGAAGAGTAGCAGGAAATAGGAATGGAAGCCCAAGAATGATGAATGCCTGGAGGAAGCATGTGCCTGAGAGCTTTTATGGATGCCTGTTTCCACCACTGAGGGTGAATTATGTAGCTATAGCTCACCAATCTGTCATTCTTATTACCACAGAATGAGAACAGGGCTCGGCTCTCCTTGTCTCGCTTTTCCTTAGGCTGGCTTCCAGCAGATTGCAAGCTCCTTGAGGGCAGGGACTGTCTTTTGCCTCTTTTTGTATCTGCCACCACCCTCTTTCCCTCCACCCATCCACTCAGTGCTTAGCGCAGTGCTCCGCACATTTGTTGTCAGTTGTGTTCAGTTCTTCATGACCTCATTTGGGGTTTTCTTGACAAAGATACTGGGTTGGTTTGCCATTTCCTTCTCTAGTTCATTTTACAGATGAAGAAACTGAGGCAAACAGGGTTAAGTGACTTGCCCAGGGTCACGTCGCTAGTAAGTGTCTGAGGCCAGATTTGAACTCAGGAAAATGAGTCTTCCTGACTCCAGGTCTGGCACTCCAACCACTGTGCTACCTATCTGCCCCATATAATCTCCTATAATCCTGATATTAAGAGGAGTAGAGGAAGGCCTCTGATATATTGGATAGACCATGCAACGGGCAGTTTTGGAGATGTTGCCACCATTTGACAGATACCATGGTGCAGTGGATGGAGAGCTGATCTTGGAATCAAGAACTGCTGACACATATCAACCATATGACCTGGGCAAGTTACTTGACCTCTCAGTACTAGTAAATATCTGAGGCTGGATTTAAACTCATGAAGGTGAGCATTCGTGACTCCAGGCCTGGCACTTAGCTGAACCCTTGGCAATATCCCTGGCACACTGTAGGAGTTTAATAAATGTTTACTACATTTAATTGAATCAGAAATATAGATTTAACTCTTTGCTATTTATGTGACCTCTGGGCAAGTCCTTTCCCCTCTTGTTAAAAGCCCTTCATAAGCTGCCCTCTTCCACCCTTTCCAGACTTTTTACATCTTATCTCCATGTGCTCCGAGATCTGATGACACTGACCTCCTTGCTGTTCCTCAAATGAGACACTCCACCTCCAGACTCAGGCATTTTTACTGGCTCTCTCTTATGCCTGGAATTCTCTACCTCCTCATCTCAACTTCCTGCTTCCTTTAAGCGCCAACTAAAATCCTACCTTGCTTGTTGTGAGGATAAAATAATATTTGTGAAGTACCATGGAAACCTTAAAGAGCTATATAAATTCTAACTATTATTATTATGATGATGATGATGTCTATTTTCATATTTGTCTCCCACTTAGGAAAAGTAAAACATAATATAGATATAATTTTCATTAGCTCAAAGGAAGAACAAAATTATTCAATTGTATTTTTGTGGTCTTGGATAAGTCACTTCACTTTTCCAGATCTCAGTTTCTTCATTTGTGAAATGAGGATGACACTATCTGCCCTGTCTATGTCACAGGGTTATTTTGAATACCAAGTGGTATCATTCCATTTATCACAATGGAAGCCTAATGCTGGGGGCTCAGAATGGGTTCTGGGTGCACTAAACTGTTGGTTTGATTTGTTTACATTGAACAAACACTTGACTAGTTTATACTACAGTTGAATGGCTAACAAATTGGGCAGTGGAGGAAGGTCATGATTGTGCTTTTTTTCTGGGTCCAAGCAGTGCTGCCTGCCCTGGTAAATCAGTGTTGCCAACGTACTGTGGTGCATTAGAATGCAAGCTAAGGTGTGATTAATAAAATCTGACATTTTAAAATGTTGTGCTGGTGATGTTTGGGGTTTTTATGGATTTTCTTTTTCCTTCCCCCCAACTCCCACCCCATAGAGAGTGCCAGAGGGCTTTTCCAGCTTAGGCTGATGGAAGATATAAAGTAATTTGACTGCAGTCAGCTCGGGGTAGAAACAAATTGTGAAGTGCTTTTAATTGCTTTGTGAATTGTATTTCCCCCTCCAATCCATCCCACACCCAGGCTGCCAGATTAATCTTTCTAAGGCAAAGCACTTATCCTGGCCCTCCCCCACTCAGGAGCCTTCCATGATTCCCTATTGCCTATCAAACAGAGGCTTTACCCTGGCATTCAAGGCTTGATACATGATGTTTTCATCTTTCTTTCCCAGCTCTCTTTTGCATAGATAGCTCTTGTCCTCTCTGTCCTTCAGATTTTATATACTCTAATGCCTTCAGATCTATTTTAGTCAAACTGGATTTTTCATTGCTCCTCAAACAAACCCCTCGTTTCCCTATCACTGTGTGGTTTCTCTCCCTCTCCCCTCTGCTCAGAATCATGGAAAGCCATCTAGTACAACCCCCTCATTTTACAGCTGTGGAAACGGAGGCCTAGGGAAGGAAGCCTCACAGAACTATAGAACAAGCACCAGCTGAGAAGTCAGAGGACTTGTTTTAAATCCTGCCTCTGATATTTGGTATCAATACGACCTTGTGTGAATTATTTAAACCCCTCGTCTGTAAAATACAGGGGCTGGGCTAGACAACTTTTGATGTACCTCTAAGTTCTAGATTTATAAGCCTATGAGGTTAAGTGAGATTAAGTGAGGTTAAATTAACCCAAAGTCATTCAGGTCTTCAGCATCATCCCTCAAGATCTGACTCTAGGGCTTCTGACTCTACCACCAGGGATCTTTCCACTATACTACCGTGCCTCCCTTCTCAAATTCTGCCTCTATTTCCAGATTTAAGGCAAATGTGACTCCCCAATAAGTCTTCCCTTATTCCCCAGCACCTCCACAGAATTGTGCATCTTTACAGTGTTCTTATTAACACGTTCTATTTTTTACTATGGTTATTTGCACATGTTCCTTTTCTTTCCCTCTGAGATGTGAACTTTATGAGGTTAGGAGCCCCTCTGACTTATTTTTATGTGTTCTTTCATGATTAGTATAAGTCTCCTCTGCAGATTAGTTCAAGAAGCAATCCCCAAGTACTTTGCCTATTCACAAGCATAGATCTTCACAAAGCAACGCACTGGACTTCATGGCCTGTCTCTTCTCTGAGCTGACTGGAGTTCTGACATTTTACTACCATCACCAACTTCTCATAGGACATATATACATACAAGAAGGATCTAAAATCTTGCCTGGTGGGTTTCTCTTTCTCCAAATGCAAACTTCTGTCTATAACTTATTACATTAACCCTATGGAATAGTTAGAGCTGGAAAGGCCTTTAGTGGTCATCAAGTCTACCCTTATCATTCAGCTGATGTCCAAGGTCACCCAACTAGTATACAACATGGGCAGCTTTTAAACCCAGGTCTCCCTGATGTTATGGCAGCTAATTGGCACAGTAGATAGAGCACTGGGCCTAGAGTCAAGAAGATTCACCTTCCTGAGTTCAAATCTAGCCTAAGACACCTACTAGCTGTGTGACCCTGGGCATGTCACTTAACCTTGTTTGCCTCAGTTTTCTCATCTGTAAAATAAGCTAGAAAATTGGCAAAGCACTCCAATATTTTTGGTCAAATGAGGTCATGAAGAGTTGGGTATGATTGAACAACAACAACAATGAACCCGACATTAAGTCCAGAATTTGATTAACTGTGCCATACTGATTCTATTCAGTTAATCAGACTTATTAAGCACTTTCTATGTGCCAGGCAGTCTGCTAAATGCTGGAAATACAAATAAAAGCAAAGAGAAAAATAGTCCTTTTCCTCAAGGATTTTATATTCTAATGAGAAAGATAACATTTAAAAGGAATCTGAAAAGGTGGGGCCTGGGTGGGGGGAAAAGTATACTCCACAGCGGCATGATAGAGAATCTAAACAATCCTGCTAAATATCCTATAAAGAAATTTAAATTTATATACTGCAAAACATTCCCAACAAATTTTGAAAACCACTCTAAATTTTATTAATAAAATAATGTTGTCCAAGCAGTCAAATAAAAACCTTGGGCAGAATGGATGTTTTATAGTATTTTAATTAAATAAACTGACAGATGAACATCAGGGTCTCCATAAAACATCAGCTAGCTAATCAACAAAATTTTACTGAAGACCTATTATGAACAAATTGCAGCCATCAGATTATAGCATCTCAGATTTAGAGTCAAAAGGATCCTTTGAAGTCATTGAAGCTAAATGCCTTATTTTAAAATTGAGGAAATTAAGCCAGAAACAGGATGACCTGCCCAATATCATAGTTAGCAAGTATCTGAGGTGGGATTTGAACTCAGGTCTTCTTCACTCCAAGTCTGGAGCCTTATCCAACCTGCTACACCATCTTTCCACATATCCCCCAAACAGTTTTTATTATAGGGTATTGGGCAGGGCTCAATACCCGGGTTTTATGAGAAACAGGCAGAGAAGGGGGTGGGAAGGGAGACAGAGGAGCTGAGGGAGGGAGATAAAGTGAGAAGAAAAAGGAAAGAGAATAAGAGGGAAAAGAGGTGGCTGTTAAGTTCCTCCTAAGTGTTCTCATTTGCAAGCTGAATATCTTCCCTTTCTTCAACTGATCCTCTTAGGGTCTGGTTCTTTGTTTTCTCACCAATTTAGCCTCTCTCCAGACATCTTTTCTCTAAGCCTCAGCTTCCTCACCTATGAAATGGGGTAATAATACTTGTGCTCTTTACCACATTATCAGGAAAGTGCTATATAAACAGTAAGCCATACATTTCTATATATGTGAAAAACAGGGTCACTCGAAATTGAATCTAGGTTCACTTAAGTTCAGAGTTGGAATCTCTTGTGAAAACCATTCCCCACATTTACTTGACAAAAACAAAAATTTAGTATTACTGTTCCTTCACGGAATAGATTCATAAGCAACACTAACATGTCCATTTATTCAGTTGAAAGTTTTTCTGTTTGTTTAATATCATGATAGAAAACAGGAAGATATGAGTTAGAAGCATCATTGGTCCTGCTTAATATGGCCTGTAGACTAAATGCCTTATAAAACCAACAGATTCAACCATCCTGTCAAGTGGAGAACTCCAAGATATGAATGAATCCCAGAGGGTCAACACTGTTCTTGAAGGGACTAGTGTGAAGAGTAAGTAGGGAGTCCTTCTAACAAGCTCCTGCAATATGAGGAATCTTTCAGAAGCACCAAGGGAAGAGGGAGCCATGCAATGTTGAGACTTGTATAAAGGTGATCTAAGAAAAGTGAATGAACTGAAACCAAAAATCTCAGCCAAAATTCTGCATTTAACTGCAGTGAGGCTGGCTGGGACAGGAGAGTTGCAAGTTTGGGGCTAAGGACTGAGGTTTCAGGGTCAAGGAGAAGCAAGATTTTAGGGTATAAACTAGTACATTGGGAAAGGCTTTGGATTAGAAATCACAAGGTCAGAATTTGAATACAGGTCCTGCCATTTACTAGTACTGTAGAGCCAAGTACTCTTCTCAAGCCTCAGTTTCCTCATCTGTAAAATGGGGATAATAAGTCTCACTAATTACCTCATAGTCTTCTATAAAGAAAATCTTTATATAAACCTTGAAGAGCTGTGTGCTGGTTGATTTTGCCAAACGGCTTTTTTTTTCTCCTTTCTTTTTTATTTTTTAATAAAAAAGATGACTTACAGGATGATGAAGGAAAAATGGATCTATCTGGAAATGATGGTGATATAAATATAATAGGTTTGAGCTGATGATGCATGGCCTCAGACTCTGTAGAAATGAACATGTACAGTGCCCTCCAGGTAAAGTATTCTTAAGTATTTTGCTTAGGAATGACAGAGCCATTCCTTACTGGTCCATATGAATGGGGGCTGTACCAGAGAAGATTGGTGGCTGAGCCAAGAAGAAGCCCTTCTTCTCAACACACTTCTTTTTCTATAGGCTATGAAAAGAACTAAGAGAATCAACGTCTGGTCTCTTTTCAAGGAAATCTCTTTGTTGGACCATGGTCAATGTCAGCTATCCCTTGGTCTTCTACTTGGGAGAAGGGAAGGGATTTTTCTTCCCTTCTTTCCTTGTCAGCAATGGAGGCTGAACAATATGGCAGAAGGAACATGTGCTGACCCAGATGAACCAGAAACTGGACCTCAAATCTCTGGCTGACTCTTCTTTTCTTTCCCTGAGTCTGGTCACTGAACAGTGAACCTAAGAGACTGATCTTTCCAGCCCCATTGGTAATATTTTAAGTTTGCAGGGTCAGGTACTGGCTTTCTGGTAGGAGACAATTTCATCAGTAACTTCTGAGAAGAGAAGCTAATCACCACCACAGGATGGTGCAATGAAAAGGATTATTATGAAAGCTCGAGCCATCTCTTGGGTTGCAAGGTGGTCAGGACTTAGGAGATACTCAGAAAGTATAGTGCCAAGGTGAATGTGAAATATCTATAGCACAGGATAATGATGTTGCCTTTACCTCCTGGGAAGAGTACAATAGATGACAGGTTACTCTTTTGGCTTTTAGGCATATGTTCTACATTAATCTAGGCTTAAGAGTCTTTTGAATTTAAGCATTTCTTTTTTAGTGGAGTAGATAAATATCCACCCTATAACTAATATTTATTCGATGCTTTGAGTACTCTTCTAGAAGAATTCTTCTTAACCCATTTTTAGAAGATCCTATATATGAGCCATAAGAAAGACTTATTCCCGGGGTGGGAGGTTAAGTGAGGCAGAGAGTAAAAAAGCCTTATCCCTTCCATTTAGAGAGCATAGGGTTCCCCCAAATTGAATCTAGGTCCACTTGAGCCTCTTATGGGAGTCATTCCCAGTTTTGTTTGATTAAAAACAAAAGGATATAAATGAAAATAAGATTTTAAAAGTTAAAATTTTTTTAAAGACTTATGTATGCAACTCCAAAGACAGACATATTATAGATGCAATG
This sequence comes from Pseudochirops cupreus, assembly GCA_028627135.1. Lineage (NCBI taxonomy): Eukaryota > Metazoa > Chordata > Mammalia > Diprotodontia > Pseudocheiridae > Pseudochirops > Pseudochirops cupreus. The sequence goes on along the minus strand of CM053581.1, from coordinate 181,450,725 downwards.
ATAGAGGTGCTCGCTATATTATTGTGTTCTATCTAGCAGGATAATAACACATCCAGAATCAGGTCTTATCTATGTATCTGAGTAGCAGGCAATGTGGACCTATTTCACCAGGACTTCAAAGAGAATTTGGAGACCTCCCCCGTATGCAAATTGTCTAGTCAGCAAATTTTCTGGCTCCATCAGAATAAAGCGATCATACTACACTAACTCCAGAATAGCTGGTTGTGGTGGGACAGTTTTTAGAGGGCCAAGTCACACCAATAGGAGATGAATTACAAAAAGTGGACATGGTCTTTGGCCTCCATATATTTATACATTTGGGAATGTTTGTGCATTATCTGTTTAGAGCTGGAAGGAACTATAGAGGTCACTGTGTCCAATGAATTAGGAAAATAGTCATAGAAAGGTGAAGTGTCAAAAAGAACTTATGTCTTTGGACTGGTCCAATCTAATATTCCCTTCGTGTTGCATCCAGATGGACCAGGAAGGACAACACTCTCCCCAATCCCCTCACCCCCCAAAAAAGGGAAAATAGAAAAGAACTATGAAGATTTTAACAAACTATTTTCTCTATCAATGGTCAGTGAAACCACCATGTTTCATTTCAACACTCTAGAAGTGAGGAAATAGAAATGGAAATAAAGAATTTAAAAAAAAATAGAAAAAGAAACTAAACTAGACCAAATACACACAGAAGAAGTAGAGACTGGTGGTGATACAGAAGCTAACAAATGTGTGTGAGGGAAATCATTAGCAGACAAAGGTCATCAGGGAGACAATTAGTCATAACTGTTTCACATATCTATTTTCTCATCTCTATAAAACTTTTATGAGAATATGCTATATACTTAATGAGGCTACCCTTGAAAGCATGAGGAGAAAACAGGCTGACTTTCTCAGATAACATTCTATAGCACTGAAGCAGCCAGGTGGCACAGTGGATAGAGAACTGGCCCTGGGCTCAGGCATGAACTAATTGTGTGACTCCAGGCAAGTCCCTTAACGTGTCTGACTCAGTTTCCTTAGCTGTAAAATAAGGATAAAAATAGCACTTTCCTCTCAGAGCTGTAAAGATCAAATAGGTAATATGTGTAAAGCATTTAGCACAGCACCTGGCAGAATTCCAGAGAAGAGCAAGGTGGGATAAGAAGGTTTTTTTAAATGAGCAATGCAAAGAAATAGAGAAAAACAATAGACTAGAGAAGACAAGAAATCTCTTCAAGACAATTAGAGATATTAAGAGAAGGTTACATGCAAAATGGGTATTATAAAAGACAAAAATGGTAAGGATTTAACAGAAGTAGAAGGGATTAAGAAGAGGTGATAAGAGTATACAGAAAACCTATACAAGAAAGATCTTAACATCACCGATAACCACGAAGGAGTGGTTATTGATCTAGAGACAGACATCCTGGAGAATAAAATCAAGTGGGCCTTAGTAAGGACAGCTAACAATAAGGGTAATGAAAGTGATGGAAATCCAGCTGACCCATTTAAAATCCTAAAAGATGATGCTGTTACAGTGCTGCCTTCAATATGCCAGCAAATTTGGAAAACTCACCAGTGACCACTGGATTGGAAAAGATGTTTATGTCCCAATCCTAAAGGACAATGCCAAGGAATGTTCAAATTACTGAATGATTGTGCTCATTTCACATGCTAGCAAGGTTATGCTTGGGGTTGTGCAAGTTCGGCTTCAGCAATGTGTGAACTGAGAATTACCAGAAGAAAAACCTAGTTTTTGAAAAGGCAAAGGGACTAGAAGCCAAAATGCCAATATTCACTGGATTATGGAAAAAAGCAAAGGGAGTTCTGTTTCACTGACTACACTAAAGGCTTTGACTGTGTGGACCACAGCAAAATATAGCAAGTCCTCAAAGACACGGAAGCACCAGATCATCTTAATTGTCTCCTGAGAAATCTGAAGTTGGGTCAAGAAGCAACAGTTAGAACCTAACATGAAACAATTGTTTGGTTTAATATAGGGGAAGGAGTACAACTAGGCTGTACACTGTCACCTTATTAAATTTATATGCAGAGCACATAATGCAAAATGCCAGGCTAGATGAATAAAAAGCTGGAATTAAGGATGCTGAGAAAAATATCAACAATTTCAGATATGCAGATAATATCACTCTGATAGCAGAAAGCAAAGAAAAATTCAGAAGCCTATTGATGAGGGTGAAAGAGAAGAGTGTAAAAACTGACTTGAAACAACATTAAAAAAAAACAACGAAGATCATGGCAACTGGCCCCATAACTTCCTGGCAAATAGAGGGAGAAAAAAATGGAAGTAGTGTCAGACTTTATATTCTTAGGCTGAAAGATCACTGCAGATGGTAACTGTAGCCATGAAATTAAAATATGCTTGCTCCTTAGAAGGAAAGCTATGGCAAATCTAAAAGGCAAAGACAAAGGTCTGTATTGTCAAAGCTATGGTATTTCCAGTAGCAATGAACGGCTGTGAAAGTTAGACTATAGGAAAAATAAGTACCACAGAATCAACATTTTTTGAATTATGGTGCTGGAGAAGACTTTTCAGAGTCCCATGAAGAGCAAGGAGATCAAATCAGTCAATAATTAATGCAGACTGTTCATTGGAAGATCAAATACTGAAGCTGAAGTTTAAATACTTTGGCCACATTATAAGAAGATTGGACTCATTGGAAAAGATCCCGATGTTGAGAAAAATTGAAGGCACAAGGAGAAGAGGATGGCAGAAGACAAGATGGATAGGCAGTGTCATGGAAGCCACAGATACGAGCTTGGGGAGACTTTGGGAGATAGTGGAGGACAGAAGGGCCTGGAGTGCTGTGGTCCAAAGAGTTGGACACAACTGAACAGCAAATACATAGCTCTTTCCTTCCTTCTTTAAAGTCCCACAACTGACTGAAAGGTGCAGAGAATATAAGATCCCATTGCACATGGTGGGTGTTGACTACGAAAAGCATTGGACTGAATAGATCAAAATACCACCTGAAAGGTTCTCCTCGCCCAATGAGATTCCTTGAAAGATATAACGACAACAAGGGGTCTTAATTTGGGCTGTGTGAAGTTTTATTTTTTATATTTTGATAATTGTATTTCACTAGAATTGGTTTCTCTGTAATCTTATTTATTTTATATTTTGCACTTAAAAACATTCTGAGAAAGGGTCAACAGGCTTCAATAGGCTGTTAAATGGGGCTATGACACAAAAAAGCTTAAGAACCCCTGACTTAAAGAAATGCATTTTTTTTTCAATAATCCTATGGTTCTTGAAATCAAGCAAGGCCTCAAACAGGGAGATGAATGTTAGCCAAAGGTGTTGGCCCATATCTTGGAAGTCTGGTATAGTCCAAATGGAATAGTCATTTCCTATAGAAAGTGAGATCATCCAGATTTCCCCATTGGTGGTCAGCATGATTCTGATTGCATTGTACCCGAGGATGCTGCAGAATTTCCTAAATGTCATTCAGAATCCTTCAAGAGTTCTACTTAATTAACCTACTCAGGAAAAACCAAGTGGATGCAAAATACTTGCTTCCTAGATATGCTATGTGGTTGGATGGGCAGCTCCAATCTATGTGTGCCATACTACACACTGTCCATATTCCATGTCTTGAACATATCTGAAATATCATAGCCATGAAGCAGGCATTTTGCATCCATTTGGGTTTTCCCAAATAGGTCAACTTAAATTTAAATAGGTTCCATATCTTAGACAGATCTGGAACACGGGGAAAGAACTGGGTCCTGAATTGAACAGGGGGATGAGGGGAGAGGGATGGATTATTTTGGAGGAATTTCACAGTTCTTGTAATGCCAGCAGGCTTCTCTTTGGAACAAAGGCTCATGTTTTTAGATCAACATTCTTCTAGTGATGTTGTATGATTAAAATATGTGGAATACTACATATTAAATTAAAGTTATGGGCCATCCAAAAAGTGATGAAGCGACATATGGTGGGTGTGAGTAGGTAGAAAAATACCAACAAAAAGCTGCACTGGAGAAGTAAAGATATCATGGAGGTATATGACTGGAAAGAGGTGGGTGAACCATGGTGTGAAAGCAAAAGATAATAAACAGATGCACTGACTGCCAATGAGCACCATTGATATCAAAACAAGGGCAAGGTCTTCAGAGGCATTTCCCCACAACATTAGAGAGACCCCCTCATGGAGCATTTATGAAAGGATACAGACAAAAGTCTCGTTGGATGAGAAGGCATTCTCCAAATGTGATCTATTTAGAACTAGTGTTGAACTCTCTTGGGCCACATGGAGTACAGCTAAACCAGATTAAAATGTAACTGGGAAATGTTTAGCAAAATAATTAAATTAAAACAAAGCATAGATAATGCTAATTTATGGTTTTCTAAGTCAATATGCAACCTGCAGCAATTCATTTCTATTTGGGCTTGACGCCACTGGAATTTATATCACTGGAGTGAATACTCCTATCAGTGACATCATGGATCCATTCAAATATCTAAGAATATGCATTGATTCCTACTAGTTACAGTCAATCTTTTGACAGATCCTCCAAGGCTCATCCAGCCCATCCAGTGAGAGTTATAAAACTAGGGTGCTGGTACAGCTCAAGGGATACAGTGCATGGCCTACCCTTGTTGCTTGGTCCCAGAGTTCCACTAAGGCAAGGAGACACTTATGGACTATTCTTCCTCACAAAGGCAGAAAGCCCTTTTAATCTCCTCCCCTCCCCCTAAGCTCATCTCTTTCTGACTCTTGAAACTGAATGGCTGTCCCTTGAGTATTACAGCTTCTTACTATAGTGGACCCAGGGGTCCCCCAGGACTTTTTGGACTCATTGTTGACTCAGGCACAGACAAAACTCTAGAGACCCTGTTCCATCCCAGTGCAGAGGCAATCCACACAATTAATAAGGACAGTAGTCCAGGAGACCAACCCTCTTCTTACGGTCTGATTTAGAAAACATGTCCATGTCCCTTCAGCTTTTCAGAAGGTCTTGAAGCGCAAAATTCATGTAGCTTTGAACAGGAATGCTTTTATTCCCCCTTGGAAAGTTGAAGGTAATACAACCTCTGTAGACCAGGGAGTAGGGCCTTATCTCAACGATATTCTCTTTTTCTTTTTTTTTTGGGGGGGGGAGCAGAGCAATTGGGGTTAAGTGACTTGCCCAAGGTCACATGGCTAGTAAATATTAAATGTCTGAGGTCACATTTGAACTCAGGTCTTCCTGACTCCAGGGCCGGTTCTCTCTTCACTGTGCCACCTAGCTGCCCCAACGATATTCTCTTTTACTCCCGGGATCCTACCACCATTCTAATCGGACTGAGCCATTCTGAACAACTATGGTAAGATCAGCTCTTTACTAATTTAGATAAAAGCCCATTTGAGAAGGAGTGTCCGGAGGACAAACTGGATCAGTGGAAAGCCCATGAGTGGAGATAGCAGCACAATGCAGTAGAAAGTGGACTGGGTTTAGAGTCAAGGATCTAGGTTCGAATGCTGTCTTTGACACTAGCTCTGTGACTCTGGACAAGTAATCTAACCTCTCTGGACTTCATTTTCCACAACTATAAAATAACAGGGCGGGATTCTAAGGTCCCTTCCAGCACACTCATTCCTTAAACATCATAACATTCCTCATTGGCAGTCACCTCACATATGAATCTCTGGTCACTATGTTACAAGACCAAAATGATATAGGATTTGTAAAATGCTTAGCATAGTCTTTGGTACACAGAAAGTGCTTAATAAATGCTTATTCCTTTCCCTCTCTTATGTTCTTATGAGGTCCTACTGCACTAGGGGACCTCATGTTGCAAAAAGATCTGCAAGTGTTCCCTGGCTCTTCAGAGTCCTACCGTGATTTCATTGTTAGGTTCTTAGAGACAGTGGGACATAGGATAGTGAATAGAGCACTAGCCTGGGAGTCAGAAAGACCTGGTTTGAATCCCACCTCAGAACCTTTCTAACTGTGTGACATTGACCAATTCACTGAGGCAGGGGCAAGGAAAGAATACTGTCACATGGCTCATTAGAACAAGGCTAAGAACAGAATGCAAAGGGAGCCAAGAAAGTCTCCTGGCAGAGCAGGGGATGAAGACTTTTTTTGGCCCTCATGAGACACACACAAAGGAGAAAGAAGCCATTTCACTTTGAAGCCTGGCTCCTGAGAGTGGAGATGGTGATTACTGCCAGGCATATTAATGTGTAATTTTAGAACTGTGATCAAACCTTCTCTTTGCCAGAGACAGTGATGCCAATCCCATAGGGGATAGGAGGCCTTTTTTGTTTCCCCTTCTTAGTTTCGTGATTGGTTTTAAAATTATTACTATCTATCTAGCTATCTATAAATTTGACTTTCCTGTCAAATATATTGATACATTAATAGGAGAGGGGGAAGTAATTTAAAAAAACTAATTTACTAATTTTTCCTCTTCTTCTAAAGCAATAATCATGAAATTGCATGAGTCCCTATAGACCTGAAAGCAGAAGTTTTAATAGAAGTTTCATTCAGTAGCCAACAAGAACTCTCTCAACACAGCTGCAACTAGGGTGAGATGACTAGGGCTTTGCCCCAGAGCAGCAAAATATAGAGGGCATAAAAATGGAGCACATGCATTCCTTAAAAAGCAAAACACTCCTCATTGGCAGTCAAATCTGTTGTCAAATCTGGACATTTTTACCTTCAGGGCATCTCTTTTTAGATGGCCCCATATCTCCACTACAGTTTAAGTGTTCTCATCATCTCTTACCTAGACTCTAGTATTTCTTAAACTATGGGTCAAGACCCCATATGGGGGTTTAAGAAGTGCTAAAGGGGTCTTGAGTGGAAAATGTTTAAGAAGCCCTGGCCTAGACTATCTCAGTAGCCTTCTAACTAGTCTGCTTGACTCAATTCTCTCCCACTCTGATACATCCTCCTTTCAGCTGACAAGAGAATATTCCTCAGATCTGACAGTGCCATTCCCCCTACTGAATAAACCCCACTGGCTCCCTATTTCTTCCTGGAACAAATAGAAAATCCTCTGACTGCCATTTGAAGCTCGTCATAACCTCACCCCTGCCTACCTTTCTGGTCTTCTTGCATTGGGCTCCCCTCCGTGTAGGCTGCTGACCAATCATGATGGTCCACTTGCTGTTCTTCTCACCAGATGCTGCATCTCTGGACTTGGTGCATGTGCAGTAGCTGCTTCCCATTATGCTCATACCCCCATTCCTGGAATGCTATCCTTCCTTACCTCTAACTCCCAGCTTCCCTGGCTTCCTTCCATGCTCACCTCAAATCCTGCCCTGCGCAGGAGGCCTCCTCAAGCTCCCTGCCCACCCACTGCTAGTCCTTTCCCTCCAAAATTACCTTTAATTTATACTGTACATATCTTCTACAGAGGAGTCAAACAGGTGGCCTTGAGGCCTACAATGCTCCCAAGTGTAGCAAGACCCAGATTTAAATAGAATTGGGAAATATATAACCAAATAAAAATGCTGTAAAGCATAGACAAGATCACATTTAAGAACTGCCCATGTGTAGCCCCCCGGAGTCCTTATGTACAGATTGTTGGGCCCATTTCTACTTGTCTGACACCTCTGGTGTCCTATGTACAAGGCTGTTTGCATGTTATCTTCCCCATTAGAATGTGAGCTGCCTCAGAGCATTAAACCAAGTCCTTGCCTTTCTTTATATCTCTGGCACTCACCATGGTGTTGGGCAAATATATGCCTAATGAATTCCTGTTGACTAAGAAAATCCCTGGGGCAGCTGGGTGGCACAGTGGATAGAGCACTGGGCCCAGAGTTAGAAGGACCTTGGTTCAATTCTGGTCTCAGATACTTTCTAGCTGTGTGACCCTGGGCAAGTCATTTAATTGTTTGCTTCAGTTTCCTAACTGTAGAATGAGCTGGACAAGAAAATGGGAAACCACTCCAGTTTCTTGACCAAAAACCCCTAAATAGGATCATGAAGAACAAAAACAAGAAATTCCCAGACATTAATAGGGAGCTTAGTTAGCACATAGATTTATTTTGCTATATAGCAGATCATTATATCATTGGTATGCAGAGCCACAAGTAAAGAACATCCTTCTCTGCAAATGATGGCCTTAGAAAGTCTCTGGGGGACTGAAGCAGTAAGTGACTTGCCCAGAGGCACACAGTTACTATGTGTTAGAGGCAAAACTTGGACTCTGGTCTTCCTGGCATTGAGGCCAACTTTCTATCCACTATGCCAGGCTTCCCAGAACACCTAGTTAGCAAGAATAATTAGTTGAAAAAGAAAGTTATCCTGGAAAAGTCAGAGGTATGAGGGGGACAAGGAGATGCTGTCATGCCTCAGAGAGAATTATATATAAACTGATTCTAGGTATCCTGTACCTTAGGCATAGGGAGAAAGCTAATTTCCTTATGTTAAGTTCATGGCATCCTAGAACTGAAAAGGATCTTAGGGGATCACCTAGTCCAGTCTCCTCATTGTGTGAATGAAGAAATAGAGGCTAAACAACTTTCACAAGGTTACTTAGGTAGTGTTAGATCTGAAATGTGAGTTTGGGGCCTCTGACTCCAGACCAGTGGTTCTCAACCTTCCTAATGCTGCGACCCTTTAATACAGTTCCTCACGTTGTGGTGACCCCTAACCATAAAATTATTTTTGTTGCTACTTCATAATTGTAATTTTGCTACTGTTATGAATCATAATGTAAATATCTGATATGCAGGATGTATTTTCATTGTTACAAATTGAACATAACCCACAGGTTGAGAACTGCTGCTCTAGACTCAATGTGCTCTTCCCACTTGCTGCCTCTAGGTATGGCCTCACTCAGGAGCCATGAAGTCTTAGAATTCTAGAGACCATAGACTGTTAAGAGCTATAAATCATCTCATGCAACCGCCTCATTTTACAAAGGATGAAATGGGCCCAGAGAAAGTCTGCACAGGATGTCAAAGGTCCTGGGATTCAGCCTGCATCAGTTAGTTCCAACTGGGCTCAGGACTTGAACGTGCCATGCAAGCATTAGGCTCATTAGTTCTGGTCAGTTTGTGTTCAGTTGTTTTTGCAGGCACATCCAACTCTTGGTGACTCCATTTGGGTTTTTCTTGGTAACAATACTGGAGTATTTTTATGCCATTTCCTTCTCCAGTTCATTTTACAGATGAGGAAACTGAAGTAAACAGTTAAGTGACTTGACCAGGGTCACACAGTTAGTGTTTGAGGCCAGATATGAACCCAGGAAGATGAGTCTTCCTGATTCCAGGGCTAGTGCTCTATCCACTGCAATACTTAGCTGCCCTCTGGTCAGTTTGACCTGAATTTACCGGGCACCAGAATAGCTGAATATAAGGGAATGCCAGATGGAAAGGGATTTTGAATGTCAGGCTTTCCATTTCTTTGTTTTGGGAATTCTTAGCGATCAAAACTCCCTTTCAATAAACTCAGTGTCCTTAATCTCTCACCACCTGCTGCTGGTGGAACTGATTTCTATCTTGATAGGCAATTGGGACCCAGTCTTTTAGACAGGCCTATAAATAAGTCTACAGTCATCAGGAGCCGATGATAAAAAGGCAAAGGAAAAACTTTCTGAGACGGCCTCCATCAGAGCCCCGAGGGAGAGATGGGCTGCTCTCTGCTTCCAGGAGACGAAATTAGCGAAGCCCCCGTCACTCACACCTCGAGACAAGTAAGAGCTGGAATCCGATACCAAATGCCACTGACGAGAATATATATCCTCCAACATAAAAGGCCCCAACGTAAATTAGAAGAAATATGGAGAGCCTTCAAAAAGGTAGGTCAAACTTTTTCCTCAAGCAGATAATTACAGGCTGGGGGTGAGTAAATCTTATTAGCCTCTCTGCACCTCATCTTTCCTCATAAAACACTGGTGGGGAAGGAGCTGCAGTCAATCCGGGGCTGACACCTTGCTTAGAAAGGAACAGGGCTATCTGCTGCCTGTGGAATTCCATACTCAGATCATTTTCTCAATTGGTTATTCTGGCCTGTCACCCCCTCAGAGCACTGGCTACAAGCAGGAAAGTTGCATCTAGGAATATTTTCACTTTGGGGAAAAAAAAAACAGTGCAAGAGGTAGTTAGACCCTCATCACCATGAATGTTGGGGGCTTGGGGGTTGGGAGGTATGTGTGGGTATAGGGTGGGGAGGTTGGTGTGTGTGGATGTGGCTAGGGGAGGGTATAACAAGAGTTGACTTGTAGGTGAGGGGGTAGGTGGGTCACAGCAATTTCTCCTCTGAAGGGAGAAAGTGAATGTTCTTGAGAAGGAAGCAGTCCTTCACAGATGATAAAACTCTGGGATAAAGTTTCATTTTCCTCTTTCTAGTCTTGGGTCTGGCTAAAAAAGCTTAATCCATGGAAAAGTATCTGTAGGCAATATCCACAGAAACTTATGTTCCACTTAAGGTGCCTATATCCACTTGTTAAGACTTACTTATCTGAAAAATTATCCCTTCAGGCTGGAATAGTCTGACCAAACCCTTCCAACCAAGTCTGAGGTCTTGAAATTAATGAAGTTATTAACATTTCTGAAAATGTCTTCTCTATAGCTCTTGACAGGTGTTGATTTATGGCCCTGCTATTTCTCTATCTGATATCTCTATCAAATCACAGAGGAACATGGGGGCAGGGGGTCTAACCTGAACTTCACCACTGTTTTGCTCTATAGAGTGAGTGATTTAACCTCTAGGCTTTTGGGGTGAGTCCAAAAAAGCCCATTCCAGTGGTTGTGGTGACCAACTGAGTTACTGATGAGTAAGAATGTGGTAAAAAAAAAAAAGATCTGAAATCACCAATATTTAGATATCTTGGCAACTGATGAGATAATAGTTACTACCAGACAGAATCAACAATAACAGTGAAACTGACTATACCAGTTATGACTACCAGTGGTTCTCAATCTTCCTAATGCTGCAACCCTTTAATACTCATATGTGCACGTATCTGCATGTGGGTGGACCCACCTGGAGATGGATAGAGGAGCGGTGTCTCGGTTCCTAAGACCCCTGTGACCCCTGTGAAAGGGTTGTTCGACCCCCAAAGGGGTCGCGATCCATAGGTTGAGAACTGCTGCTAAGCGCTTGAACAGTATTTACCAGAAGCTTTGGTTTTCTTTTTCCAAGAGGGAAAAAACAGAGTGTTACTTAGGATAAGGAAGCTGGCTAGTTTATAGATACATAGACCTAGATATGAAATTGGGAAATGTTCCTCATTAAATTAAAATTAATCCTCTTAATTTTAATCAACTTCATTAAATTGACATCCCTTCACACACACACACACACACACACACACACACACACTTAATTTTAAAGAGAGACTAATTTTAATAACAATCTAATAATAATATGGTTTTAACATACTCACGGGGGAGAAATATTTCATTCAAAGCCATACATCCAGTGAATGGTTGAGGAGAAACTAGATGCTAAGTGGTCTAACTCATGGCCCGGCTGTTTCTATGAGTGACCAGCTTAGAAATAACTGTCTACAAGCTCTGGTTTTCCTCAGAGCCGTGATGTTGACAATAGAAGTCCACTAGAGATAGTCTACTTCCATCATCTTGCATAGTGTAGACAGGTGAGCATAAATTGAATTCAGATGTGAAGTGGGGGAAGAGGGATATTTTAAAGTAGATCTCATGAGTGGGTTCTCAATATTAAGAATGGGTAGCTTGGGGGTGGCAAGGCAGCACAGTGAATAGAGCATTAACCCTGGAGTCAGGAGGACCTGAGTTCAAACCTGGCCTCATACACTTAACACTTTCTAGCTGTGTGACCTTGGGCAAGTCACTTAACCCCAATTGCCCCTCCAAAAAACAAAACAAACAAACAAAAAGAATGGGTAGTTAAAGGTTAGGGAACTTAGGCAGGTAAGTCTGAATCAGTTTTAGGAATTTTACATGGGCAGTATACTAAATTGAGATAGTAAAATCACAATCAGTGGAAATATTAAAGCTGAGGTGAGGTGACCAACTCTTGGTGTTTTTGTAAAAAGGGGATAGAGTACAGTAGAAGTTTGGATTTGATGACTTCTAAGATTCTACCATCACAAATTTGCTCCTCTCTCAAGAATCACTTTTTCTTTCTGTGGAGAAAGTTGTGAGTGGGGCTCTTTAGATGTGTAACAGTGCTTTGGGGTTTTACTGGAGCTTGTGAAACTCTTCTGGACAATTGCTGCCAGAATGCCAATGACTATTAATGCAGTGTCAAGACTGGAGTGGCAATCAACCAGGGCGAGCCCATATGGACTGACACAATGGCTTCCTCATGTAGAAGGCAGAACTTAATTCATGTGCTCTTGCATTTTTATAATGTAGAAATCAGCGACAGTGAGCAAATTCTCCCTCTTCCACACTGAATTTGTTTAAATCTTGCATTGTTTTTAGATCATGAATTACAAAGTTGATTGATGGCACGATTAATGCTGCTTGCCCCCAGACATATTTCAAGCTGTCTGCCCTGAGTGCCCAAATAGCTAGTTATGGCTCTGGTTGGGATGAAGGCCAGGAATGAAGAAGCAAACACCAATTGAACATGCTTGTTCTTAGCACAGTGGCTTGACTCTACCTGAAGGAGAAGTGGATAGACTACTTTGACCTATGGTTTGGATAAAACATTAGATGAACTACCTACTTCCAAATGCTTCTCACAGAGCCAATCTCCTCCTCCTCTTGTAATCCAGATCATTTTAATCACTGACAGGTTAGAAGATATCTCTAAAACAGAGGTGTCAAACCTATACCCTATGAGACTTCTGAGTGCAACTGGTACCAAATTAAAATATAATCGGGAAACATATTTAACAAAATAAAAATACAGCAAAAACATAAACAACATTACATTTTAAAACTAAGTCAATATTCAGCCCAGAGGAACCCTATTGGTCCCCATCTCTATTTGAGACCACTGCTCTAGAAGACCGCAGTTAAAATGGATGCATGTTACTATGACTACAAAGAAGGATTATTTTGTCAGAGGAGCTGATGAGCTCCTCTGAACCTAAAGTCTTACGATGAAGGAAAGTAGTAAAATGCCAACAAACAGATGATGGTAGTGGTGGCACTGGTGAGAGAACAGGCAGTAACAAGTCCTTAGGATGGCGAGGGCACGGGAAATTGCTACATGAGGGAGGTTGTCAATGCAAAGAGAACATGCTTCGGGTGAGAAGGGGCCTAGGTGAGTGCTCTAACATACACTAGGGATCACTGAATCCAAGGAATAGCAGTTGGAAGGGACTTTAGAAGTCATTCTAATCCAACCGCTTCATCTTTCAAGTAGAATACATAAAACCCACAAAGTTTCAATGACTTTCCTAAGCTTTTACACACACACACACATACACACACACACACACACACACACACACACACACAGTGGGAGAGACAGGTTTTGATCTCAGATTATTTTTTTTAATCTCTAAACCAGATGGTGACAGATGTCAACAGGTGAGTGGAGAAGGGAGAACTCCAAAGACCAACTTCACCCATTTCTAAATTCTTCCAAGTACACATCCATTCTAAGCATGTCTCCAAGACCTATGGAGCACTAAAAGATGTATGGTAATTTGAAGCCCACTCCACTGGCTATTACTCTCAATTTTCCTTAATTATGAGACTGACATAACTAACTATTCAAAATATCCCTTAGAAACTCACTTACCATATCGGCTACGTTGAGAGAGAAAAGGGGGAGAATCTTTCATGATCCATGTTAGGTTCCAGATAAAGGGCTCCGGAGTGAGAGCAGGGATCTTTGTAGAAGATTCCGAGGAGCTTGGAGCTGTATATATAAAAAAAGAAAAAAATACTAATTAATGTGCTCTCTGATGATGGTTTTTAGAAACAATTATAAGGGCTTACAGATGTCTAATTAAATCCAGTTTAAAAAATTAAGTACCACGTCTGTGCTAGGAACTGAGAAGTACCACGTGCTAGAAACCCCAGAGAAGAAGATGGACACCCCACAGTCCCAATGAGAAGTGGTGTTATTCCTTTGCAGCAGATGGAGAAGGTGACCAGTTGTCTGACCTTGGGAAGGTCACTGAATTTCTCTAAGCCTCAGTTTCTTCGTCTGCAGAATAGAGATAATTATATTTGTGCTATCGACTCATAGAAATGTACCATCTTCTCTATGGAAATAAAATGAGATTGGATAAGGAAGTTCCTCTAAAGCAAATAAAAGTCATAGAATTGGCACTATTAAGGTTCTAAAAGCATATACTCCGACCACGACAGAGTATGACAGAGTGATGACCACCTTTCTGTCAGTGCAGCCTATATCTGATTTACCTTTTCTGGCAGCTGTAATGTTGACTCATATTTTGTTTGTAATCCACTAGAATCTCAAGATATTTTTTCAGGAAAATGGGTATATGAGAACACCCTGCCCCTTCTCATTCTGTTTCTATTGCTCATTTTTGTGCCCAAGTATAGGGCTTTTGTTCACTCCCCCCTAAATTTCATTTTAATAGATTCAGCACATTGTTCAGTCAGTTTGAAGATTTTTTTGGATCTCAATTCTGTTATTCAGTGTCTTAGCCATCTTGCTTCAATTTGCACGTTCCACATATATTTTAAGTACACTATCTATGACTTATCTAATCACTAATTGAAAAAAAAAATAAAGGGCAAAAAAAGAAAAAAAGGCCAAGAACAGATCTCTGGGGCACTGCACTGATTATAGTCCTCCATCCAGGTTGACAGTCACCATTCTTTTGGATGTCTAGACACTTAAGCTGTTTTCAATCCATATTTTTTTCATTCAGTTCACATTCTTCCATCTTATCCATGAGAATATTATGGAAATCTTTGTCAAAGAAGAAATTCAATGGAGTCAAGATGGAAGAGTATAGGCAGCAAGCCAGCTGAACTCTACAAACATTCCCCTCCAAACAACTTTAAAATAATTCCTCAAATCAAATTCTGGAGCAGCAGAGTCAATAAAAGGTCAGAATGAGGCATTTTCCAGCCTAAGACAACCTAGGAGGTTGGAAAGAAAGATCTCTGGCACCAGTGCTGGCCCAGAATGCAGCAGAAGCACCAGCTGTGGGCCTTGGAGGCTGCCTTGACAGCCCAGGGGGAGCAGCAACAGCAGTTTCATGATCTTTTGGTCCAGAAACAGTAAGCAGTTTGGACCACCAAATACGGCTGGCACTGATTGGCAACTCTATTGCTCATACCTAGTTCTGGGTCACAGTTCCAGGACAGAGAGGAGTACTAGTACCTATGGTCATTCACAAGGGAGTAGGGGCCCTGGTTGTAGCTCCAAGGCAAAGAGGAGCACTAGCACTTGTGGCTGTAGGAGAGCAGGGGACCTGGACAGAGTTCTAGAGTCAAGAGAAGCACCAGTACTTGTAGCTACAAAGAAGCAGGGGTCTTTCCTGGGTAAAGACAAGAGCACAGACCAGGAGAGCAGTGACTACACTTCTCCCTGAATCACAACACCTTGGAAGCACTGAAAATCCTAAATCCTAAATCCAGCACCAAAAAGCCTGAAGCTTGGGAAAGTGCTTCCCCATCCCCAGGTGAGCAAAATGCTACTTTAACATAAATTTCAAAGTCAAGAAATAGGCTCAAGAAAAATGAGCAAACAACCAAAAGAGAAATTAATCATAAAAGCTACTACAATGGCAGGAAAGACTAAGACATAAGCAATGTAGAAATAGTTAAAAGCAAACTGTCAAAGAAAAAAATGCTAATTGGACCCAAGCCCAAGAAGAATTCCTGGAAGAGTTAAAGAAAGAGATAAGTGTGGTAGAGGAAAAATTAGGAAAAGAAATGAGAATGATTCAAGAAAATTATGAAAATAGAATAAGTGATTAGGTAAAAGAGGTACAAAAAATACAAAGGATAATAATAACACCTTAAAAACAGAATTGGCCTAGTGGTAAAAGATGCACACAAATTCACTGAGAGAAGAAGTCTCTAAAAAGCAGAACTGTCTGAATGGAAAAAAAGGTACAAAAATTCACCTAAGAAAATAATTTCTTGAAAATTAGAACTAGGTAAGTGGAAGTTAATGATTATGGAGATATCAAGAAACAAGAAAAAAAAGTCAAAAGAATAAAAAAGAATAGAAGAAAATGAGAAATATCTCACCAGAAAAATAACTGACCTAGAAAATAGATTGAGATGGGATAATTGAAGAATTATTGGACAATCTGAAAGTCATGAACAAAATAAGAGCCTAGATAACATCTTTCAAGAAATTATCAAGGAAAAGTACACTGATAACCTAGAACACCTGAAGGTAAAGTAGAAATTCAAAGAATTCAATAATCATCTCCTGGAAGAGATCCCAAAATGAGAACTTCCAGGGATAGCATAGCCAAATCCCAGGGCTCTCAGGTAAAGAAGAATATTGCAAGTAGAAAGAAAGAAACAATTCAAATATCATGGAGCCACAGTCAGGATCACATAATAACCAACTACCACATTAAAGGCTTGGAATATGATATTCTAGAAAGCAAACGAGCTAGGATTACAAACAAGAATAACTTACCCAGTAAAACTGAGTATAATTTTTCAGAAGAGAAAATGGACATTTAATGAAATAGAGAACTTTCAAGCACCCCTAGTCCAAAGACCAGGGCTGAATAGAAAATGTGACATTCAAACATAAAGGACTCAAGAGGAGCATAAAAAGGTAGACACAAACAAGTAACCATAAAGGAGTCGACTTTTTACATTCCTATATGGGAAGTTAGTATACATAACTTAACTCCTGAAAACTTTTATCACTACTAGGGTAGTTAGAAAGGAATCTACATAGACAGGGGGCACAGGTATGAATCAATTATATTGGGATGATCTAAAAAAAATAAAGAGATGAGAAGGAGGGATACAGTAAGTATCCTGGGAAGAAGTAAAATTGGGAAATTTTTCTCGCATAAAAATGTATACAAGGATAAGCTCTTACAGCAGAGAGGAAAGGGGGGGGTAGGCAATGTTTGAAATTCATTCACATCAAAATTGTTCCAAAGAGGAAAGAATACACATACATACATAAATATGTATATATAATATGTATACACATATGTGTATATATAATATGTATTCATATATATATATATATATATATATATATATATATATATATAATATAGAAATCTATCTTGCCCCATAGGGAAATATGAACAGAATGAGATAAGGGATATGGGGGTGAGGGAATGATAAAAAGGAGTGTAGATTAAGAGAGGCAGTGGTCAGAAGCAAAAGAAAGAGAGAGAAGGTTAAACATAAGCAGACAGGATAGAGGGAAATACACAGCTAATCATCCTAACTGTGAATGCGAATAGGATTTCAGCCATAAAATGGAAGTGGACAGCAGAATGGATTAGAAATTAGAATCCAATAATATGTTGTTTACAAGACACACACTTGAAACAGAAAGACACAGAGTTTAAATAAAGGGTTAGGGTAGAATCTATTATGCTTCAGCTGAAGTTTAAAAAGGCAGGGGTAACAATCTTGATCTCAGACAAAGCAAAAGCAAGAACAGATCAAATTAAAAGAGATAATTAGGGAAACTACATTTTGCTAAAAGGTACCGTAGACACAATTAAGTAATATTAAAAAAAATTTAAGGGAAAATGTCTCATAAAGGTCTCACATCTCAAATATATGGATAGCTGAGTCAAACTTAGAAAAATAAGAGTAATTCCCCAATTGATAAATGGTTTGAAGGATATGGAGAGCCAGTTTTCAGAAGAAGAAATCAAAGTTCAGCTAATCATATGAAAAAATGCTCAAAATTACTATTTATTGGAGAAATGCAAATTAAAACAATTCTGAGGTACCACCTCACACTTACCAGAAATGACAATGCTGGTGGGGATAGGGGAAAACAGGTACACTAATAAACTGTGTAGCTACAAATTAGTCTAATCATTTTGGAGAACAATTTGGAATTATGCCCCAAGGGCTATAAAACTGTGCATACTCTTTGATTCAGCAATATTACTACCAAGTCTATTTCCCAAAGAGATCTAAATAAAAAGGAAAAGTATGTATATGTACAAGAATTATTGCAGCTCTTTTTGTGGTGGCAAAGAATTGGAAACTGAAGGGGTGCTTAATAACTGAGGGATGGCTAAGCAAGTTATGGCATATGATTGTGATGTTGTACTATTATTCTATAAGAAATGAGGGACTATAAAAGTGAATGTTAAAAACTAAAAATAAATAAATAAATAAATATTTTTAAAATGGGGGGAGGAGTGGTTTTGGGGAAAAAAAAACTCTGTGGCAAGACCAATATGAACTGATTCAAAGTAAAGTGAGAAGAGCTGGTAGATTGTTGTACATAGTATCAGCAATGTTTAATGATGATCAACTATGAAAGACTAGGCTACTCAGATCAATACAATGATCCAAGACAATTCCAAGGGATTTGAAGGAAAAATGCTATCTATCTTCAGATAGAGAACTGATGAACTCTGATTGCAAACTGAAGTATGATTTTCTTTCTTAATTTTGCTTGCCTTCCCAACAGATGAGAGAGTGGTGGAAGGAAGGGACAGAGTTTGGAACTCATTTTTAAAAGAAAATAATGTTAAAAATAAATAATATTTAAAAAAAAAACAAAGGAGAAATTCAAATAGATTGGTTTGATGGCATTCTACCAGCATAGCTACATTGTCTTAAAAAGAAATGACTGTGGCCTGTAGTGAATCATTATTTCTGTTTCTAATTGCACTTAGACCTTCTCTTATTATTTTCTAGACTTTTGCTAGGAATCAAAGTCAAGCTAAACAGTTCACATTTTTAAAAAATCTATCTCTTTTTTACTTAAAAAATAAACTAGGACAGCATTTGCTCATTTCTAATTCTGTAATCCTTCTATTGTTCTCCATAATTTTTTTTTAAGTCTTACCATTTCTATTTTAATAACTGGCTCCACCATGTATACCAGAAACATGTCTACAAAAGCAATACCTCTCACCATTTATTCTCTTCCTCAGTTGTTGATATCAATCAAAAAGCATTTGGTGGGTACCCAGCATTGTGCTATGTATTGGAGGCACAAAGACAGACAACACATTCCATGACCTCAAGGAACTAACATTCTATTGGAGACCACATGTATGTGAATAGGTATATTCATAAAATATATTTTCTAAAAAGGTCATTCTTTTAGGAAGGGGGAGAAAGGCATTAGCAGCTGGTGGTGGGGGAAGGGAATCTAGAAAGGCTTTGTATGAAAGGTAATGCTTGAACTTAGCTTTAAAGGAAACCAGAGAGTCTATGAGGCAGAGGTGAGGAAGGATTGTATGCCTGGTATGGGGCTTATAAACCACTACAAAGGCAAAGAGGCTGGAAATGGAATATCAGGAAGGAAGGAAGGAAAGAAGGAAGAAAGGAAAGAAGGAAGGAAGGAAAGAAGGAAGGAAGGAAAGAGTGAAGGAAGGAAGGAAGGGAGGAAGGAAGGAAATGAGGGACAAAGGGAGGGAGGAAGGAAGGAAGGAAGGAAGAAAAGGAGTGAATGAATGATCATTTATTAAGCAGCACCTTTCTTCAAGAAATTTACATTTTAATAAAGGAAAACAATACATGTACAGGAATGGTGGCCAGGGAGGAAAATCACTTTGTCAGCCATGTGGAAAGATGGATTGGAGAGACAAAAGATGTCAGGAAGGAAGACCAATTAGAAGGCTACTGCAGTGTCCTGGTGAAAAATGACAAGGGCCAGAACTAGGGTGGTAGCTAAGTGAGTAAAGAGAACAGGGTGGGTGCCAGAAACGTCATGAAGGTAGATTTGACAAAATTTGGCCATAGATTAGAGAGATGGGGTGACTTAGAAGAACTGAAGATGAATCTGAGGTTGCACATCTAGTGTCTTGCACAAAAGAGAGCTAAGTTTGGAAGAAAAGATATCAAGTTCTGTTTGAACATGCTGAATCTGGAATGCCTACGAGAAGCTCATCTAAAGAAATAAAATGAGCAGACCCCTCTCCTCTTCCTTTTTCTTCTCTCTATTCACCAAAGCTCAAATCCCAGGTGCCTGTCTTAGTCTCACATTACCTCTTTTACAGTGTTCATGAAAACAATTTGATAACAAAAAATGACACGGACATAATGGTTCTGAAAAATATCCCTGTGCAGTAAGTCCAAGAGTTATCCTTATGCCCATTTCCCAAATGAAGAAACTGAGGTTAGGAGACAGTAAGTAACTTGTTCAAGATCAAACTACTAATAAGTGTCAGAAGCAGGATTTGGCCCCAGATTTCTGCTGACTCTTTCCACTAAACTATGCTGTCATCCAGGGTCATCACACAATTTGCCATTTTGAGGAACCAAGTCCCAAAAAGTCCAAATGGCAAGGGGAGGGTCAAATGGAAGAGTTCTGATGAAGGAAGATGAACTAAGGTTTATTAATCTAGAGGTCACTAGGTGGCCTAGTGGATAGAATGCTGAGTTCAAACTTAGGAAGCCTGAGGCAAATCCAATCTCAGACGCTTACTAACTGTTGTAACCTTGGACAAATCATTCTCATCTCTTTCTGCCTCCAATTCCTCAATTATAAAATGGGGACAATAACATCCCCTACCTCCTGGGGTTGTTGTGAGGCTGAAATGGGAAACATTTATAAAGCACTTAGCCCAATGCCTAGCACACAGTAGGCACTTTAAAAATGCTTGTTCCCTTCCCCCTTAATCACCAAGTCTAATGGTCTCCTGAAAATCCATTCTGGCTGCACAGATGTTATGGTTCTTTAAATGCTACTTCAATCCATCTCTTCCTAATAATGCCTCTGCCTGACTTTGTGTTCAGCCCTGTAACTTGATCTAATCGTGTTTGCTTCAGTTATTGCCTTATCAATGCAAAGGCTGAAATTGCACTCAGAAGTTATGAATTCTTTACAATTATGTTATTTTCAGTAGAAAAAAATCGGTGCTGGGTGACAGCTTTCCATGTAGCCAGAAGGCCAGGGAGCCACAAAGGATGAATGTTTCAGATTTACATCTGAGGGAGAGGGAGAGAAGGGTCAAGGCAAAGATGCCTTCTCCCTTTATTGTACCTCGATTGCATTTCACGTCAAGAAAAGTAATTACAACACGTCTACAAATCAAATGAACTCATTCCCTGCAGTTAGGCGGCACTCGGCAGCCAAGTCCCAGCTCAGTGACCATTGGCTGATGGTCTGTGGTGGAAAAGGATTCTGCTTTAAAGGAGCAAGTGCTGGAAGCATGCACTACAGCTTCTTGGATGAGTAGTCAATCAGAGCAGGAGACCTGGTTTCTTGACCCCTACTTGGCCCAGTACATGCTGAATGCCTCCAGAAGTACTTTTAAGATGACGTATTTTCTTAGAGAATTTGATCTGATCAATTCTTCTTGTGGTTAGATTATTTTCCCCAAAGAAGCTGAGTTACATTTCTTAGTGGTTTACCTTCATGGCCCTAAATCCCCTTTCAGTCACCACTTAGCATCACTTAAACCTATAATGCTTTGTTCCCCCAGGGGACCTACTTTGGTCCACACTTGCCAAATGCTTGGTACTGCCCTGCAGCTGCTAACACTATTATTATTATTAACATTGCATTTAAAAAATCAGTTTAGTACTTGCTCCCACCAAAGACATTGGACTTGGGTAGTGTAACTATTATTATTCCCATTTCACAGATGAGGAAACTGAGGCTCAGAGAAATCCAAATGACTTGCTTGACTGATTTGACACCGCTGGTCAGTGCCACTGGAGCTGAGAGTCAAACTCAGTCTTCCCGAGCCCAGCACTCTTTGCAATGTTACCTCTCAACTGCATCAACAGGGTCTCACCATCCCAAAAGTTGAGCTGCTGTCTATGCGTGTCTGACAGCTTGGAACCAGCCTACCACAACCATCTGAACAGAGAAGATCTGAATTCAATTGATCTCACTTTTTTCAAGCTTTTTTCTGTTGCTTCCTCCTCTCCCCACCTCCTGCCAAAGAAGCGAGGATGTGTTCAAGCTACATGATTAGAATTGTCTGAGAGAAGAGAGAAATGAATATCCTCACAGAAGCACTAGGCTGGAAGGGACTTTGGAGATCATTACATCCTTAAAGCACTATGTGAATGGTAACTAACAACATTAAAAAATAAAGATATATAAATTTATACGTGTAATGCACACATATGTGTATAAATATGTATATACATAGGTACACACACATATTTGTTTATGTGTGTATATAGATAGCATGTTATAATCATATATATAGCATTTTATAACTGATGTGAGTAGCCCACATAAATACACATGTATACATATTATATATCCATGTATATGGGTTATAAAGTGCTATAGGATGAGAAGAGGGAGAAATCATTCCTCTCTGCTTAGATCAGTGAAAGCATCATTGAGGAGGCTCATTTAAGCAGAGGACTCTAAAGAAGTATTAATAAGTGACACTTTTTGAGTGTTTTAAGGTGTACAATGTGCTTTAAATACATTGGTATAGCTGATCTTCACAACAACTCTAGGAAGTAGATATAGAATATATTATAAGCACCATTTTAGAGATGAGGAAACTGAGGCCCAGAGAAGTGGTTTGCCCAAGGTCATAGGTAGGAAGCAGCCCAAAATTGAACCAAGTTTTTTGCTTGCAAATTTACCAGGCTAGAAGGCCTCAGCTTCTATGAAACAGTTTAGTTTTCAAATGGACAAGTACAAGATAAAGGCTTCAGAGATTAAAGCAATCTAAATTATTAATACACTACATAAAAGGCCCTGAATGGCAGATAATCAGTCCACAAAAAGGGACTTGGGAGTCATCGAGAATAATTTCCCAAGGTCATTGGCCCAATGTGCTGCTTCAGTTGCATTCAGCAAACACTTATTAAGCATCTCCTATTTATCAAGCACTCTGTAGGGTACTTGACGATAGCCTATGTAGATACTGCACAAAGCAGAAGATGTATTGACTTTGGTGAATGGCTATTAGTCCAATTTAGCTGAGCTGAAGAGTTTGTGAAGCGGAACAGCATGAAATAAGACTAGAAAGATAGAGGGTCAGAATATGGATGGCCTTAAGAGCCAAACCAAGGAGTTGGGTTTTTATCCTTATGTAGGTAGGGAGCCATAGAAGACTTTTTTTTTTTTAACATAAAGGGTTATATGATCAGTTCTGTGCCTTAAGAAGATTGCAGCTGGAAGCTATGTGCAGATAGATTAGAGAAGGATGAGGTTGGGACTGGGGAGAACAATTAGGTCATTGTAATAGTGCAGCTGAGATGTGGGGACGACTAGGGTGATGACATAAAAAAAGAAAGGGGAATGGATATGAGGGTTGTTAGGGAAATAGCACTGATAAGACTTAGAAACTGATTAGATATGAGGGATGAGGGCAAAGACTGATTAAGCTAAAAAAACCGATTAAATAGCAGTCATTGTCTGCGTTAAGTATATTGGAAACAAAAGATAAAACACTATCCTTCCCTTATATACAACTGATGCCTATTTTAAAAGGTCAAGTAAAAGGATCATAATTTACTTCTGGATCATAGCTTAGAAGAGAGGTGTCAAACTCAAGGCCCCACAGAACTCCAAAGTGTAGTTGGAACGAGATTAAATGTAACTGAGAAATGTTATTTCAGTTTTTGTGCAAGACCAATAAAACAACAACAACAAAAACTCTGCCCTGATTCAGAGCCCTGAGGGAGTTGTCCAAAGGCCAACGACAGACTAGCAAATTAGAAAGTCTACTTTCCCTCCCTGAAAACACAACTGGTCAGTGGCTGACTGGATGTGAACACAGCATGACCATGAGTCTTCTCTATACTATAAGTAACTATGGGAGATGGCTCATATTCAAGACCCTATTTGTGTCTTAGAAATATCTCTATGCACCAACCGATGCTTCTCTATGCCTTGGCTGATATTGATGAATAGAATAAAGTCATTTACTAACATATTACAACTAATGAACAGTAGACTTTCTTTACGTAGATACCTTTTTAAAAAAATCAAGAGTTATATAACAACTCACATTTATATGATACCCTGAAGTTTTAAAAAGATTTTTATATATGCTATCTTATGTGACATGACAATCCTTAGAAGGAGATACCATTATTATCATTTTACAGATGAGGAAACTGAGGCTCCGAGAAATTATGTGACTTATCAAGGGTCACACGGATAGTGAGTATCTAAGGTAGGATTCAAACCCAAATGACATTGATTCCACTTCCAGAGCTCTATCCACAATGCTGGGGTTTTTAACTTTTATCCTATGTTATTACCCACTTTGGCAGTCTGGCAGAAGCTTACTGACCCCTTCTCAGAATAATTTTTAGATGAATAAAATACATAGGATTAAAAAAAGGAAGCCAAATGCTGGTGAAAATAAAAATGCATGGAATGTGAAGAGATCATGCACCTGAGGTCCAGAACCCCTTCTCCAGATCATGAGGAAACTGAGGACGGGGGAGGTTCAGTGACGCACCCAAGGTTACCCAGGGTAACCTTGAGTAATCATCAGTCATGGCAGCATTTAAGTCTAGGGCCTCTGACTCCAAAACCAGTTCCCTTTCCAATGCCCAGTCGCCTTCTTGATGGTAGAGTCGTTGCCTGTTTCAAAGGACCACAGGCTGAGAGCTGGGAAGGATTTTAAAGGTCAATGGATCCAACGAGGATCCTCCTCATTTTACAGGTGAGGAAACCAAGACATAGAGGGAATAAGTGATTTGTTCTGGTTTATGCAGCTAACAAATGTCCGAAAAAGGATGTAAACTCAAGTCTTCCTGACCCCATTCTTAGTGCTCTAGACACTGAGGGGCAAGAAAATCCCTTTAAGTTTTTACATAACATATGAACAATTATTACTAAAATCAGGCAAACCTCAAATTTCCATGATCCAATTTGTAAATTACCCATGGTAATTTACCTCTTCTTTTCTATCACCAAAGTGCAACTAAACTACATGGTGGATAGAGTGCCAGGCTTGGAATCAGGGAGACCTGAGTTCAAATTCAGCTTCAGATACTGTGTGACCTTGGGCATGTCACTTCACCTATTTGCTTCAGTTTCCTTAACTATAAAATGGGGATAATAATAGCATCTACCTCCCAGGGTTTGTTGCGAAGATCAAATGAGATTTTATGTATGTGTGTGTATATATGTATGTATATACACTCATGCACACATATGTTTACACACATGCATACATATATACATACATATAAATATATGCTTATATCTGCATATGTTTATACACCTATACACACATATATTTATTTTTTTGCATAGTGCCAAACACATAGTATTATATAAATGCTAGTTATTATAATTTTTATTATTACTGAATAGCTGATGTATTCTTTGAACATATTTCTGATGTCTACTTCCCCACTTCAGGGATTCATGATTTTGACACAGTGGCTCCTCCTCCTTCTGTTGGCCTAGTCCTCTTCCCTCTATGAATTAGAAGACAGTCTACGACAGTTGCTGTGCTGACTCTGGAGCCTCTATAAATTAACTAAGTAGGATTTCTGACAATAGGCATACCATTCTTTATCAGGCCTGTCTTCCTGATATATACACATGCATACACATATACATGTATATGTATATATACATTAGAGTGTGTGTTGGAAGCAGAATGGGTCTAGTAATGGATGTGTGTTTATATACACACATATACATGTGTATATATACATATATGTGTGTGCCTGTGTGTGGGTGTTATACAATATCAGTGTATATATTTGTTATTATTTGATATTTTGGGTTTACATAGCTTTTGCTCTCCTCTGTTCTTGTATATAGCTGAGAATTGACTGTAGGTGGTCGTTATTTACAAGGATGGCCATGTTTTATCAGTGAGCATGTTTTACCAACCAACATCAATAACATGGAGGAAATAAGGCCATTCCAGTTACCTCTTGGAACTGTTCCTGCCTCTCTATCACATTTTACTTATTTATCTTCTTTCCCACAATAAAACAATCAGTGACAGGCTGCCAGTTCTTCTCCTTATTTGAAAACACACTTAATAATGCATTATTTTACAATGATTTTGTGTCACGCACAGCAAAGCTTAATGGGACCAAATAAATAGTCTTCTGGTTGTCAAGCTCCTGAGTGAGTGGCTGATGAAAAAAGGAAGAGACAGGAAGGTGTGGCCCTTTGCAATTGGCAGTGGATGGAAAAAGGTTGTGAATATTTATTGGCCAGCAATCACACACCTGCTCAGTCAAAGGGGCTTTCACATATATATGGAAATATTCTCACCAAATTGACATGCCTGCTGAGTTTTGGGTGAAGTTAGGGATGTGAGAGACAGTTGATTTAGGGCTGAAAAATACAGATGTCACTCCGAGCAAGCTGAAAGGAAGAGTTAGCAGGTGTGCCCTTCAGAGCAATGAGACTTTGTCAACAACTTTTCAAAGAAAATAATGCAGCCACATGGTAAAGGCCTTATGTGTGATGAAACAGAACATCACCCTTCTTTCCCGTACCTGTTTAGAATTTTCATCTATAGTTAACTCCACTGGAAGACAGATAACTATCGCCAAGATGAATGTAATGCACCAGCCTCACCTGAGCTACCTTTTCTAACCCTGAAGTATTGATTATTAGTATTTCTTCTGGGGGAGGAAGAGGTAATAAGTGCTTTGATTTAGGTCTCCCACAGGGATTTCTTGGGAGTAGTAATATTAAGGGTTAGAAATGAATAATGTTAGCAAAGTATTTTATCATTTACTCTGCTTACTTAAATCTTTACAATTTTAAAAGTGAGAGTTAGTCGTGATAATACATTTTAAATGGTTCATACTTCATTTCCCATCATAAAGAGAATATGTCACTGAATGTTTATTTCCTGCAACCTTCCAATAAAGAAAATACATTTAACATCACACATTTGAGAAAAGTTTGAAAATCTTGCAAATATTTTTTTTTCTGTCACAACCAATTCTCTTATCACACACAATCCTCACACACACTCTTATCACACACACACTTACCCCCTCTAGAAATGATTTTCAAATCATAATCAGTGCTAATTATGGATACTAAAAATAATTCCAAGCAATGAAAGAAAGATGTTTTTTGAAAGAAATCTCTTACCATAGATTAAAGAGCATTAGTTCTGGAGTTAGAGGACCTGAGTTTGAATCTTGACTTAGTTACATTTAACCTTTCTGTCTTCATTTTATAAAATTAGTTCATTTTTTAAAGTAAGAGATTAGACTAGATTATTGCTAAAGGTTCCTTTGAGCTCTAAATCTATGACCCTCTGATCTTAACATTCACTCTATTCCCCTGTGGGAGAAAGAGAGGGAAAACAACATTTATGACACCTCCCCTGTCCCCACCTTAACTCCCTCCTTCTATATAGATTATTAAAGACTTAGAGCTAAATGTAGAACAATTTGGAACTATGTCCAAAGGGCTATAAAACCATGCATGCCCTTTGACTTAGCAAACCACTACTAGGTATGTATCTCAAAAGAGATTTAAAAAAACAAACAAAACAAAAAGGAAAAGGACCTACACATACAAACATATTTATAGCAGCCCTTTTCTGGGGACAAAGACTTAGAAATTGAGGGAATGCCCATCAATTGTGGAATAACTGAACAAATTGTGGTATGTGATTATGATGGAATAGTATTATACTATAAGAAAGATGAGCAGGATGCTCTCAGAAAAACTTGGAAAGACTTACATGACCTGATGCAAAGTGAAATGTAGTGTGTACAAAGTAACAGCGATATTGTAACTGTGAAAGACTTAGCTATTCTGAGCAATACACCAATCCAAGACAACTCTGAAGGACTTTAGATGAAAAATGCTATCCATCTCCAGAGAAAGAATTGATGGTGTCTGAAAACAGGTTGAAGCATACTTTTTAAATTTTATTTTTCTTAAGGTTTTTTTGTCTGTTTGTTTTTTTTAACAACATGACTGTTATGGAAATGTTTTGCATGACTACGCATGTATAACCTATAGTGAGTTGACTGCCTTCTCAATGGTGGGGGGTGGAGAGAGAGAGGAAGGGAGAGAATTTGGAACTCAAAGTTTTAAAAACAAATGTTAAAAATTGTTTTTACATGCAACTGGGGAAAAATAAAATACTAAATAAAATAAATGAAGAAAAATTTAGAGCTAAAAGGGACTTTCAAAGTTATACAGTCTAAGTCCTTTTCTTTCAAACTGAGACTCTGAACAGTTAAGTGACTTGACTATGGCCATACTGATACTAAGTACCAAGGACACATTTTGAACCTATGTCATCCTATTCCAATTCAGAACCCTTCCTATGGAATCACTTAGAAACTCCTCTACTTCCCCTACCCAGTTCTTGACTGCTTAAGCCTTCAACTCAGGCTATCTATTTGCTTCACCGACTTCAGCAACCAGTGAAAGGAGTAGAAACTTTCACTGCAGAGAGAGGATGCTGCTTTGTTTTAAATATTATCATTCTCTGATCCCACTGTCTGCCCTTTTCCGGTATCTTATATCTGGGGGCATGTATACCTGTCAGTGAAGAGCTACTTAAACACTCAAAGGATGAGCATATTCTGTGGAGACACAAAGAGAAACAAATACATTGAGAATAGATCCAAAGTTCTTCAGCTGAACTCAACAAAGCACACATACTTAAAAAAATTCTCCCCAATACATCCTGCCTTGATCTTAAACCATAGAAGTGCTCTCGTCCCTCTGTAGGTGTAGTCCATGTTCTGTTTCTTTGGCATTTTGAAGGGTGGGATGATAATCATGGCATGACTTTAGCATGAGATATCTGCTCCTCCAGGAAAAGTGACTGCTAAACCCAGTTTTGGAAAGTGTTCCATATCTGGTCTCATCTTCACCCTGACTGGACTTCAGAAAAGAAGGGAATTTATTCCTTAAGAATTGGTACAATGGGGACAGCTAGGGGACATTGCAGTGAATAGAGTACTGGCCTTGGCATCAGGAGGACCCGAGTTCAAATCTGACCTCAGACACTTAACACGTACTAGCTGTGTGAGCTTGGGCAAGTCACTTAACCCCAATTGCCCTGCCTTCCCCCTCCACAAAGACCAATCCCCCCAAAAAAAGGATTGGTACAGTGTCAGAATAGCAAGATTGTCAGAATGACTAAACTGTGAAGTAAGCATTTTGGCTCTTCTGATTCTCTTACCATTTATTCTCAGTTATCCTTTAATTCAATAATGAGTAGACATGTCATTAAATGTCCCAGATGAAATCTGTTGTAAGTTTTATATGATCAGAACACCATAGCCTGTTCCCTTATGCTCGGTCTTCCCCATGCCATTCCTTATGTAGTAGAAGCGTACATCCCCCATTTTATAGGAAAAAAGTTAGAGGAAACACTGCCATTGCAGATATCTGGGGTAGAATTCATCCAGGGAGTTGGGGGAAATGAAGAAATAGATCTTGACTGCTGTGTATTCTTTCCTGCCTCCAACAGAGTTATCACATTTCTTTCTAAAGCTAGAACACAGGATAATAATATCTGACGCTAGAGTAGAGATTTATGTTTGCACAGTACTTTGTATTCATTATTTCCTTTGATCTCCTCTATAATCTTATGACGGAGATAGAGCCAGCATTATTATCACCATTTTATAGTTGCAATAATGAACTAAGCCCCAGAAAAGTGACATGATCAGCCTAAAGGTGCTGGAACTCAATCCCTGGCTCACTGTCCAGAGCTATTTCCATTATACCATAAAGAATGTATAGTCAGAACCAAAAAAGGGGAAGAGAGGTTAGAGAGAATTACAGCTATGACCGATCAAACCTAGAGAATGGAGGGGAATAGGCAAGGTTTGACACCAAACTCTCCTAATGACTATCTTCCCTGGTCAGAATGACTTCACTTTGTTCCATTTAGATCTGGTCAAGCAAGTATCCCCTGACTAGATTATGACCTCTTAACAAGACAGCATCTTTTGTTTTAATAATGTCTATGAGATCCCATTGCATCTTCCCCAAAGCATGGATAGATGTATTTGGCAAGAAAAGGTTTCAAAAATTGAATCAAATGATGTGTTATGTGTGCTAAAATAGTAAGGCTTCAATGAAATCTTACAGCAAGGATGAAACTTGTGTCCTGTTTTTTAGATCCCAACTCCTCTAGGACCTGTTTGCCATCATTAACAGGATCCAATGGGCTCCTGTCATAGGCTTATTTCTGTAGTTTGCTTGTAGTATACATAAAATTTACTTCACTATGATCTCAAGTCTATTTTCTCCTCCCAAAATATGCTGCCCAGAATAGTAATCAAAGACAGACTTTGAACTGTCACCAGGCTTTCATCTTAGAATCTCAAAGAGCCTTACAGGCATTAAATAATTAATGCCCCCTAAATGGCACAAAGGCTAGGCAGCTCAGAGAAGGGACTTCATCTAACAAAAGGCCTTTCCCTTCTTGGGTGAATAGACTTTCAGGGGCAATCAAAATGGTAGCTGTGTTTAGTATTCTTACGCTATTTACAAGAAGGATACCAAGAGTCCATGATAAAAGATACTCCTTTTCTCAAACTTCCTTACCTCCATGCAAGGCTCAGCAGGTGTCATTTTGTGCAAAAGGCCTTTCCTGTCCCTCCCACACTTCCCACCACCTCCCCTAATTAATAGTTATATGCTTTGTATTTATTTAGCTCTGCAGATGTTATATTCTTAGTAGAATCTAAGTTCTTTGAGGATACAGAATGTTTCTGTTTCTATTCTTTGTATCCTTAGCACTAAACACAATATCTGGTAAACGGGAGACACTTAACTCCTTGTTGAATTAAATTGAACTGAACCTCAAGTTTCAATGCATGAAAGCTCACTGTAGAGTCAATGATGATGTTAAGTAAGCTAGAGTTAATCATGAGACACCTCCACAGCCCAGTTTTGTGGAGTGAGGACAACTATCAAACCTAAGTGGGTACTTATCAGTTGTGTTCTGATTCAGGGAACCATTTAGGGATGAGGCTGAGCCACTCAAAGAGTAGGGCCACCCACCACACAACGATGGACATACAGGAGCATTCCAAAGATACGGTAGGGAGGTAGATGAGGATTCAATCCTGAATCCCTCAAGCAAAGTTTCTGTAGAATACTCTGGTCCCTGACAAAGCCTCCTTCTCAAATCTTGCACCATGTCGTCAGGCATCAGGACTAGTGCCCTTTGATCAGCAAATGGGACATTCACATATAACACTATGATGTATATGAGGTAGCAATGTTATATAAGGTACTAGACTTTGGACCCAGGTCTCCAGCCTCAAGTCCAGTGTTCTTTCCTCTGTGCCATAACGGCTCATCCCTCAGGGCTCTCATTTGGCTCTGCCACCTCTCTGGGTTCTTGTATAATCATCTACAAGATCAGAGGGCTGGCCTGAATGATTTCTAAGATCCCTTCCAGACTGAACAGTCTATGATTCTAAGTCAGTTGTCAGGAAGTCACAATTCTCAGCCTGATTTTTCTCAGAATTGTTTTGCCAGAGCAATAATCTTTCACCTGTGGTCAGACTCACATAAAGCTGAATGATCTACTAGGCTGCAGCTAGAAATTTTGAAACCTGGGTTCTTCTCATCCAAGATTTACTGTATGACCTTGGGCAAGTCATTTAACCTGAGTCTCACTCACCCTGCATGTAAAATGGGGGCCATAATATTTCCCGACTACCTCCAGGGATGCTCTGAGAATTAATGAGATAATATACACAGAATACTTTAGGGTCTTTTGAAAAAGATGCCCTAGAAATCCTCAGGACTGTTATTTAAAAAGGGCACTGTCAGGATTATATATTAAAAAAAAATCCTTACCTACATTACCCTAACCAATTCATATTAAAATGAAAGGAGAGACTAATAATCTAATTTAATTCTCTCTATTTATGATGCTATTTTACCTTTATGTTTTCATTCCATCTAGGCAGGGAGCTTCAGTTTAGCAATGCCAGTTGACAACTCTCCTGCCTACATAAGTCATAGAAGGAACCACAGAAATCAGCCAGCCTGACTCCCTCATTTTACAGGTGTGCAAAGAGACCCTCAGGGAGTAGGAATATGGAAATTGACAAAACAAAACTAGAACCCAGGTCGGATACTCAGGGCAGTACTCCTTCTACTACACTATGCTGATTTTTAACTCTTGTAACCCAGACAGCAACAAGAAAGATCAAACATTTTCATCTTCTCCCATCTTTTGCCTACCTTTGATTTCTTTATTTTGAATGCCAGATTTACAGATCCCCCCCTTCTTCCCCCTCTCCTCCTTACACCTTTCAAGATTCTGCTTAAACACCCTCTTCTACATAAGAAGATGGGAGGGAGAGGGAGGAGAGGGAAGAGGGGGGTAGATAAAAGGAAGAGGGGGAATAAGGGGAATAGAAGGAGGAAATGGGGAGTAGGAGGAAGAAGAGGAAGGAGAGGAGAGGGGGAAGTGGAAAGTGGGAGGGGGGAGAGAGGCGGGAGGGGAGAAAGAGGAAGCAAGTAGGGAAGGAAAGAAGAGGGGAGTATATGAGAGTGAGAAGAGGAGGAGAGAAGGGGTGTGGGAGAAGAGGTGAGGAAGGGAGAGAAGATGAGACTTGGATGAATAGGAAAAAGGGAAGAAAAAAGGAGTAGAAAAGAAAATGATACAAAAAAAAGAAGAGGAAGGAAGGAAAGAAGAAAGAAAATGAGAGGCAAGACAAAAAAGAAAGAAGTGAGAGGAAAGAAAAGGAATAAACGAGAGAAAACAGAAATTATAAAGGGAAGAGGAAAAAAGGGGGACTGAATAAAAAGGTAATTTTTAATTTCATTAAGCCTCTGATCTATTAAACTGGTCTAGGAAAGGTAAAGTTTCATAGACTACCCTTCCTAGGGTATCCCAAGCATGAAGGCTTGGACCATCTCAAAAAGCATTTGTCTGTTGGCCTGGAGATCTATGCAGTAAGATACACTGAAGAAGATACAATTTTTTAAAAAGATACAATGAAGGAAGAATCAGAGGCCCAAGCCCCTGCAAAAACTGCCCAGAATCACTGAAATTTACTGAGCCTCCCTCAGGGTAATGACTGGACCCTATAACTCTCCTAACTGTAAACAGGAAGCTCAGACACCTGGCCTGGCTGCATTGGCTTAGAGCACAGAAGGAAAGGCAGAGGGAGTGACTGATGAATTGTGCGCCAGTCAGACAAATGGGGCAGGGGGAACATGACCTAGGAGGGAGGATGGTTTTTTAGGAAACATAAATCAGTTGTTAGCCATCAAAAAATAAAAAAAATAAATTATCCTTTGAAAAAGCAAAAGGGTGAGCTTGCCACATCTAGTGAAAATCCAACAATCTAGATTGTGACAATCCACCCTTATTCATATTCCCTGCAACAGGGCAAGCTGGAAAGAGGGCATGATTAAATTGTTTCTTTGCATACCATGGTTGTTTCCTTTAATGGTTAGGAACAAAGAATAAAGGGGAGAAGAGAGAGAAAAGGAGAAGGCAGAGGAGAGGGATGGAGAGAGAGAAGAAAAGAAGGAGAGAAGGAGGGAGAAGGAGAGAGAGGGAGAAAGGGAGAAAGAGAGGGGGAGGGAGGGAAGTGGAAAGAGAGGGGGACATCACTATTTATTCATCCTTTCTAGCACTATGAGTCCAAGGCAGCAAGTATTTTTAGTTTGTAATCTTCCTTTGAGAGTCAATAATGGCTTAGTAGATACAGGCCTGAGTGGAAAAGACCTGTTTTCCAATTCTGCCTCTGACAAATGTTGGCTATGTGACTCAAGACAATTTATTTAAATTCACTGTGCTTCCCAACTGATAAATGCTCAAAGGATATGAACAAACAGTTTTCATATGAAGAAATCAAAGCTATCTATAGTCATATAAAATGCTCTAAAATACTATTGATCAGATAAATGCGAGTTAAAACAACTGAGATACCACCTTACACCTATCAGATTGGCTAATATGACAGAAAAGAAAAGTGACAAACATTGGAGAGGATTGGGAAAACTGGTACACTAATACATTTTGGTGGAATTATGGTCCAACCATTCTGGTGAGCAATTTGGAACTATGTCCAAAGAACAATCAAACTGTGCATATCCTTTTATCCAGCAATATACTACGTCTGTATCCCAAAGAGATGAAAAAGGAGGTGGGGGGAAGGAGGACCAATTTATACAAAAAATATTTATAGCAACTCTTTTTGTGGTGGCAAAGAATTGGAAATTGAGGGGATGCCTATCAATTGGAGAATGGCTAAACAAGTGTGATATATGAATATAATGAAATACTATATATAATAAAATGCTATAAAAATTGATGAGCAGGCAGATTTCAGAAAATCCTGGAAAGATTTATACAAACTGATACAGAGTGAAGTAAGCAGAACCAGAAGAACATGATATGCAGTTAAAGCAATACTGTATGATGATGAACTGTGAATGACTTAGGTATTATCAGCAATACAATGAGCTAAGATAATTCCAAAGGACTCACGATAAAAAATACTATCCATCTCCAGAAAAAGAACTGATGGAGTCTGAATGCAAATTGAAAGATACTGTTTTTCACTTTCTGTACTCTTTTTCCTTTGGGTCTGTGTCTTCTTTCATAGCATGACTACTATGGTAACATATTTTGCATGATTAAACACATATAATGTATAACAAATTGTTTACTATCTTGGGAGGTGGGGAAGAGGGAGAGAGAAAATTTGGAACTCGAAATTTTAAAAACATAAATATTAAAAATTGTCTTTACATGTAACTGGGGAAAAATAAAATATCTGTTGCCCACACAATTCTCTAAGACTATAAACTGCACAATATTTGATGATTTGTCTTGATAAAAAGATTTTCCTCACTTGGAATTCCTAATATCAATTAAATCACAGGTTTGGGTCATTTTTCTTTATATTTCTAACTTTCAATTAATTTCCCTCTATTAAATGAATATTATCTAGCTTACCTTTAGATCCTACCCACCTACTGAAAGCCTACTTTTGAGATCCAGCTAGAAATTTGTTCAATAATGATACAACTTTCATGTACAATAGTTCAAGTTCAATTGGCCTTTAAGGGCCTCTGTGGAATAAGCAAATTTTCAAAGCATTTTGAACTTGATCTACCATTATATATGAATCAATGTTCATGGTGGATCTTTAAAAATCTGCCTTTACATACTTAAAAGGAAAGAGGATGGAGGGAGAGAAAGAGGGAGGGAGAGAGAAAAATCCTTCCTAGCCTGGTATATTTCAATATTTGGAAGTATATCTCAAGAAAGTTATGCAAGTCCTGCTGAAATGAAAGCCATAAAAACATGAAAAGTGTGCTCCTGTCATACTGAGAGGCACCCTGAAATTAACTGCCAATGAAGCCCTGAAAATGGGAAACTGGTCCACTCCTCCTTCCCTGCCTTCTTCCCCTATCAGTAAAGCAATCATTGACTTTCCTAAAGAATTCAAAGGGATTTTAGCAGCTATACAGTTCTACCTCCCAGCCTGTGCTGGAATTCCTGTGAAAGCTTCCCTTCCAGATGGTTATCAAGTTTCAGCAAGATCACTTCAGGTAGGGGTGCTGGCTAGATAATTTTGCATCTCAGTCTATATTCAATTTCATAAGACTCCATCTCCCATCTCTGTGGCCTTTGTGTTGGCTATCCTCTCATTATTATAATGCACCACCTGCTCACTTCTGCCTTATGAATTTCCTTCTTTCATGGTTCTTATTTAGACACCATCTTCTAGAAAAAAACATTCCTGATCCTCCCCTACAGCTGCTATTATTTCCCTCCCTAAACTAATTTGTATTTGCATCATCGTCTATATACACATATGCATTACAGATACATAGACATATATGTGTTACAGATGTATACACACACATATGTATGTGTATGTGTACCTGTTGTCCTCTCTAACAGAATGTAAGCTTTTTGAGAGCAGGGACAGTTTTGTTTTTCTAAACTAGGTATATAGCATAATGCTTGGTGCATAAAAGGCACTTAGGCACAGTAGACACTTGATGATTGATTGCAATATCCTTCCTTATAGTGAGGAGGGAATTTTTCTCCTTGCAACTTCCATTCCTTGGTCCTGATATTGCCATCTGAAGTAACACAGAAGAATCCTAATCTATCTTCCATATGGCAGCCTTAAAAACATTTGCAGAGAGCTATCATGATGGAAAAAGTCTTCATTTCTCTAGGACAAACATGTTCAGTTCTTTTTAACTATTTCTCATATGAAATGGTTCCAAGCCCTCTTAGCATTCAGGTAAGTCACTTTCAGCTTATCAATGTCTCTTTTAATGTGTGACCTCCCAAATTGTGTATAGTACTTCAAATGTGATTTAGCCAATACACAAAACAGCAATACTATTGCCTCTTCTGCTCTAGTTATTAGATTTCTATGAATATATCCTTAGGTTGCATTCACTTTTTAGGGAAGCCCCATTACATTATTGAATCACGTGGAGTTTTCTGTCAATCAAAAGCCTTAAGATTTCTCACAGAAATGCTTTCAAGATAGATGTCTCTAAACCCACACTCATGTGGTTAGTGTTTTGAAATTACAAGCAGGATATTACATTTATAGCTTTTAAATTTCGGTTTCTTAATTTTGACTCATCTTAGTCCATCAAGATTATTTGAATTTTATGCCATATGACATCATAGCTACCTTTCCCAGTTTTGTATCAAGGGCAAAATTTGATGAGCAATTTTTTCATGCCATCTAAGTCATGAGTAATAATGTTGAATAGGACAGAGTCCAGGGGAAAAGTCCTACAGTGCTCACTAGTGATCTTTCTCTAGATTGACTTTCTTTCATTAATCTGGACTCTTTAGACATAATCATTTAACCAATGACAAATTCCTGTCAAGTTACTAACTATCCTTCATTTCCCCATCTTGATCCCAATGATCACTAAATCATAGAATTTAAGAGTTGGAAGAGACCAAAGTGAACAACCAGCTCCCCTCATATACAAAAGAAATCCCTCCTATAACAAACCCAGCAATTGGTCATCTAGTTCTGCTTGATTATATCCCAGGAAATGGAACTATCACCTCTCAAAGCAGCCCATTCCACTTTGGGACAGCGTAACAGCAAGCACCCTAGTATACCCAGGATGGCTGCTAGCACAGGTTCTTTGACCTACTTTTCTAAAGGAAAGCAACTTTAAAGAGGTCAACAATCTTATTTTAATTACACACTTAGACAGATACACACACATATATTTCACTTAGTTTAGGGGGAAAAGTCAGCACCCTGAACTTCAGAGAAAATACAAATTACAAGCAGAAAAATTACAGACAGAGAAAATAGCACAACAGACAGGGCTTCTAGATGTCTGCCCAAGGACATACAGAGAGAGAAGCACCAATATCTGGGTTTTCAAAGCTGAGGAGCTCCTTAATGGCTACCCAGGGTCTCTCTGACTACATCACTTAAACACTTTTCCCGTAAGTAAGCCCCAAAGCAAAACGCTAGCCTCAGAGAATATATACTTCTTCCAGGTCAGAGGGCATCATGACCCACTGCCTAATTACAAAGTAACAAAATGTATGGGCCTTTCTGAAAAACAAGCCTTTCCTAATCAAGTTTCTCTTCTTGGGCTAGACTTGAGGTATATGAATGGGCGGGAAGATCTTCAAATCCCATTAACATTACAGACAGATGTAAGTTTCTTTCATTAAACTTAATTTTGCTTCTTTTTTTTGCTCAGCTTCTATCAATTGTTCCTGGTTGTCTGGTATCAGGCAGAGCCAGTCTCATCCTTTTTCTGTATGTTAGTCCTTCAAATACTGTTCCCCCAAGTGTTCTCTTCTCCAGCATAACCATCCTCACCTCTTTCAAGAGACCCTCACATGACATGAACCCAAAACTTTTTACCACCCTGTCTGCCTGCCTTTGGACTCTGTGTCTTCTCAGTGGTCCTAAAATGTAGTGCCCAGAACCAAGCATAATACTCCAGGTGAGGTCTGACAACTGCACAGTGTCAAGAGATTGTCATCTGCTAGCAACTATGATTCCCCAGAAGACATGGTTAATCACATGATCATACATAGAACTCTGCATAGACTGTCACCATACTAATTTCAGTTCTAGTAATACCATCAAATTGTGATTTTAAAATGATATGAAGCTAATTTGGCATGATTTATTTTTGGTGTTTCCTGGTGATCATCTTTCCACTTTCTAAATCCTCAAAAAATCATCTATGATTACTTTCTAGAATTTTTCTGGGGATCAACACCAGGTTCACTAGTCTAGAAAAAGGAAGCAGCATAAGAGTTATCTGGTTTAATTTTGTCTATCCTATATTTAACACTGAATCATCTAACTCAGACATAGCACTGGTATAATTGTAAATGCATCTCTACTTCTCAAGTCCCTCAAAAAAGAGTCAGGTCTGAATGACCCATTAAATGTAAAAATCATAGCCAGTCCAAAGAATTGAAATCAATCACTTCAAACATATTGACATCTTGCTCTTGTCTGAGATGCTTAACCATTGCTCTTTGAACTTTGCCCACTCTGTTTCCTCCAGTGGTTAGAGCTCTCTGATTACTTCAAAGTAACTTAGCAGCATTCTTCCTTCTCATCCCATTCGCAGGTAGCACATTACAAACCATTTACCATTTTTTTTTCTCTACAACTACTATTCATTCTGTCCAGGGACTATATTTCCAAGTGTCTCTCCAAGAAGTCCTTAAACTTTTTGCAAAGAAAGGATTAGAGCAATGGCATTAGGGAAGTTGTAATTAGTAAGACTGCTTTTATAATACACCCTCAATTCTGGAAACTCCTCTTTGTTATGGAGTTATCTTCCTTCTCACTTTCCACTAAACAACCATGTTTCTTACATGTCTAGACTCCCCTAGAAACTCCATGCTCATATATCTAGGAACTTAATTCTCTTTTTTCCCCTCTTTTTGAATACATAAGGTTGAACAGAATTAGGTTTCAAGAAGAATTATATGTTATATTCCCCTAAGTCCCAGGTTCCCAACTTTGCTTGTGTTGAGGTTTGCCAAAGTCATTACTAAAATGTTGCAGCCAAAATTGAGCTCGATACTCTGGATTAGTGGTGTCAAACTCAAGTAGAAATGGGGCCACTAATCTGTTCATAAGGATTTCCGTGGGCCGCATGTTGGCTTAGTTTTAAAATGTAATATTATCTAATAGCATTTTTATTAATATTGCTAAACATTTCCCAATTACATTTGAATCTGGTTCAGGCCTCACTTGGGAATATCTCTGCTATAGGTGATCTCTAACCATGGCAGACTACAGCATGACTGTCACACCCTTCATTCTCAGTACATGATGCCAGTAACAACAGATATTATTGTCTATTAATGCAAATGAAGATCATGTTAGCCTTTTTATTCCTATCTCATATTGTTGATTCATTTTAAGCTTACAGTCAACTAAAACCTCTAGATCTTTTTCAATGAAGTATTATTCCTTCATTCTGAATTTGTGCAGTTAATATCAAAATCCAGATATAGCACTTTACATTTATCCCTATTAAAATCCATCGCATTGAATTTGGGCCATTATTTTAGAGTCTTCAAAGCTTTTTAAATTCTAACTTTGCTGTACACTGTTAGTTATCCCCCATATCTTCATACCATATGCAAACATGAGTCACATATCATTTCTGCCTTCATCCAAGTCATTGATAAAAATGCTGAACAGAATAGGGCAAAGGACATGCATCTAGGATACTTCACAAGGGTTATCCTTCCAGATTTACATCGACCGGTAACTATTTGTCTCTGTTCAAAAACTCAATTTTGAATCTGCCTAATTGTACTATTGTCAAATCCATTCTAAAAGGACATCAGAATAGAGTTTGACGAATAGTCAATCAGTTGATAAACATTTATTAAGCACCTGCTATGACACGTACTGTGCAAATACAACATAAAAAAGATAGTCCTTGCCCACAAGGAGCTTATAATCTAACTGGAGAAGACAAAACACCAAAGAAAACTAAAAAAATGCTCGGGGAAGAGAAGGCACCTGACAGGGAGGAAGGGGAGCCCCTGAAATGGTGAAGTCCCGTAGTAGAGCAATCAGGTGAGAAATCAGAAGATAAACGAATTGAGGTCTCTCTTTAAATGGAAGTTTGGAGTTCATGGCCCCACTCTCCAGAAAGGCAGAAAACGGTGGTGAAGAACAGTACCAAGGATGATGAGGTCTTACAGGACGGGAAGCTTCCTGACACATAGTGGAGAAATTAGTAAGAGAAGCTCCAAATATTCAGGTGAAAAATGAAATACCCTACAGTTTACTATCTCTGTGGAATTTCCTTAATGTATTGGTCTAGAAACCCTAGACTAAAAAAAGCTAATCTGCTATGACACACTCCCTTTTAAGTTAAATTTTATTTTATTTTTTAGAACTACATTCCCTCCCCATCTCCCCACCAATTGAGAAAGCAAAAAAGACACATTCTTTAAAGACATGTATAGTATGGTCAAGAAAAAAATGCCACATGGGTTATGTCAAAAACAAACAAAAACCAAAAAGATAACAATAAGAACAAAACAATCAGTTCTGTGATTATCTTTCTGTCAGGAGGTAGGGAACATCTCATTTTGAGTTTTCTGGAATTATGGTTGTTCATTACATTGATCGGAATTCTAAGTCTTTCAAAGTTGTTTGCTCATTACACAATCTTTTCTAAAATGGATTTTTTTTTGTTACATAATAAGTTCTGAACTGTCTCTCTCCCTTCCCACCTCTCACTGGAGAAGGCCACCATTTGACATACATATTCATATCTATATGTATGTATGTATGTATCTTTGGAGGTGGATAGCATCTTCGTTGTTCTTTTGTATTCAATTCAAATATTTATAATACTCAGAATAGCTTAGTGTTCAGAGTTATTCTTCAAACAATGTTACTGTATATAATATTCTCTTAGTTCTGCTCATTTCACTCATTATTTCATAAAAGCCTTTACATATTTTTTCCAAAAACTACCTGTTCATCCTTTCTTCCAGCACAACAGTATTCCACCACAATCAGATATCACAACTTGTTCCCCAATTGATAAACATGCCTTCAACTTCCAGTTTCTTTGCCACCACAAAGTGAGCTGATCTAAATATTTTAGAACATATAGGTTCTTTTCCTTTTTCCATAATCATCTTGGGAAACATGCCTAATGGTGGTATTGTTGGGTCAAAGGGTATACACAGTTTTGTAACTCTTTGGGCATAATTCCAGATTCTTCTCCAAAATGGTTGAATGAGTTCACAGTTTTACCAACAGTATAGTTAGTATCCCAATTTTTCCACATCCCCTCCAAAATTTATCATTTTTCCCTTCTATCATTTTAGCCAATCTGATAGGTGTGAGATATCTGAAAGTTTTTTTTAATTTACATTTTCCTAATCAATAATGATTTAAAGCATTTTTTATTTGACTATATATAGTTTTGATTTTTCCTGCAGAAACTACCTTGTTCATGTCCTTTGACCATTTATCAATTGGGTAATGACTCATTTTCTTATAAACATGACCTACTCTTAAAGATTATTTTCCCATGTCCTAAATATAGCCTTCCATAAGTATTTTCATTATCAATCTTTAAAAGTGAAATCCTTTTCTTTTGAGCCAGTCAATATATCAATGTGGATGGAACACATTTTTTCTCACTCTCCTCTACATTCTCAGGTGGTATGAAACATGTTCTGTGAAAGTACAAAAAAACAAAAAAACCAAATAAACAGAAAAAACACAATTTTGTATTTGTCCTGTATTCTTCACCAACATAAGACTGATTTTAGGTTTGAAAGATAATTATCCTCATGTGGCCAACTCGGTGTCCCACTATAAAACCATCAAGATACCACTGTCTGTGTCCTGGGGAGTAGTGATGCCAGAAGAACCATGGGTGGAGCTATCACTTCTATGTTTTTAGTTAGAAATCATAAAACTTCAGGACAAGGGACAGATCCCAAGGGACTTCAACTAGAAATCTCCTTCCAAGCTAACATCAGTCTCTTAATGACTATGCTTTATCATCTATTTGGTTTTGAGTCCACCAAACATGCACACACTAACACACATCTAGGACATATATTGCCAAAAAATATAGCATAATATATGTTAGACTGTTATGGCTGTCTAGACCCCATCTCAGAAATAAAAGAATAAACTGAATTCCTTTCTAGTTGTTGGGAAATTTAGAAAAGAATCATACAAATTGATTATCAAATGATGCCCATAAGTAATGATTAAAAATGACTGAATTCATTGTTCTCTATGGCCTCTTCTGTCATCATAACACAGCCTGAACCAGAAGTTCCATCTTGATAAGTACCTTATTGTAAGATGATACTTACTAAGATTTCTTCCTGAGTCTTTTTTTTTTTTTACCACAATGGCAAGAAAACTCTTCCAAATTTTTTAAAATATAAACTCAAGAGAAAAAGCTATCAATGATGATTTCAGCAGTAGCTTATAGCAACTGCAGGACTGTAGTTTGACAAGTGACATTTTACTTCCCATGGTCTTATTCTCATGGAAGACTAAGAATGGTTTGACATTTACTGATGACAGAAAGTTGGGACAGATAAATCCTATTCTAGAGGACAGAGTCAGGATCCTAAATGATCTTGACTGGCTGGAACATTGAGCCTGAAACCAAACAAGATGAAATTTAACAAAGATAAAGTCCTACATTTAGGATTTTAATGGCACATATGCAGAATGCAAGAGACATGATTTGGCAACATGTTCATGTGAAAAATACCATGTTTTAGCTGATGATGAGGTTACTGTGAATCACTATTAGGATTTGGCTACATCAAGAGCTGTGTCCAGATCAAGATTAAATGATAGTATCATTACAGTCTGATTTTCTTAGAATAAGAGTGTCATGTTCATTTTTGACTGATTTATTT
The DNA here is from genome assembly GCA_028627135.1 of Pseudochirops cupreus. Taxonomy (NCBI): domain Eukaryota; kingdom Metazoa; phylum Chordata; class Mammalia; order Diprotodontia; family Pseudocheiridae; genus Pseudochirops; species Pseudochirops cupreus. The sequence goes on along the minus strand of CM053581.1, from coordinate 181,407,914 downwards.
GAAGAACATTGCACAACTGGCATGTGTCCAGATAAAGGTGACTGAGAAGGTGTGAAATCTAAAAACCATATCGTAAAATAATTGACACATATAGGTCTTTAAAGTTCAAGAAGTGATTTGAATACATTTTCATTTGATATTCACAATTAACCTGTCAGGTAGAGACTATAAGTTCTCAGGGGATCATAGATTGAAGCTAGAAACTCCTAGACCTTAGGGGTCAGGTATGTTAACCCCTTCATCTTACAGATCAGGAAAATGATGCCCAGGGAGGTAAAGTAATTTGCCCAAGGTCACAGGTTAGTAAGGAGCAGAGCCATTTGAATTCAGGTTCTCTGGCTCCAAAGAGAGTGTGCTTTCTACCTCAACACACACACACACACACACACACACACACACACACACACACACACAAATGATATTATTCTCTAAAAGGCATTAACATCCTCATTATATAGATGAAGAAACTACAGGTCAATCAAATTAACTAACTTATTCATGGTCACACTCCTAGAAAGTATTAGAATCAAGACTTGACATGAAGTCTCTCCTGATTCTGGTACTCTGTCCACTTGATTATATGTCGTTCCCCACTCCCACTCTCCTTCCTACCCCCACCCCCACCCACCACCACCACCACCACCACCACCATCATCATCATTATCTCTTGCTTAGAAATGGTTTCCTAATTGGTCTCCCTGCTTCAAGTCTCTTCCCACTCCAGTTCATCCCCCACATAGCTGCCAAAGTGATTTTCTTTAAGCATAGATCTGACTATATTACTCCTCTGTTCAATAAACTCTAATGGCTGCCCATTGTCTCTAGGGCCAAATATAAACCTGTCTGTGTATCTTTTAAAGACCTCCACTATTTGGCCTCAAACTATCTTGCCAGCTTAGTTACACTTTATTTCTTTTCTTTCCCTATACTGAATGTTTTAGTCTAGTTTTTAACCCCCTGCGTGTGTGCAAGTGTGTGTGAGTGCATGTGTGTGTGAGTGTGTGTGTGTGTGTGTGTGTGTGTGTGTGTGACTGGCCCCTTTGGTAGTCATGTGAAACCTATGGACTCTTTCTCAGAATGTTTATCAAATGCACAAAATAAAATACATAGGATTACATAGGAAACCAGTTATGTTGAAATCTGTTATCAAACTGTATTAAAAACAAACAAGCTCACAGACACCAGATTAAGAATACTTGATCTAATTAAACTTACCTTCTCTCTGATTCTCACATATGATAGTGCATCTCCCATTGCCTAATTTTTGAACTGGCTGTTCCCCATGCCTGACATATACTCCTTCTCCTTTCCTCTGGCTCATAGGATCCCTTTCTTTCTTTAAAGATGCAACTTAGTCACCACCTCCTACATCTTGCATTTCCCAATTCCTTCTCCTAGTGCCCTCCCTCCCCCTCTCTCTTCTATTCAACCACCTTATGTTGATTTATTGTTGTTCTGTATATTCTTATATATATGCCTATCTCCCTTCACAGCTTGTAAGCTCATTAAGCCTCCTCTCATGGACTGTTTCATTAAAAAAAATCTGTTTCCAGAAAGAAGCACAATTTCTGACATCTAGTAGATACGTAATAAATGCTGGTGGATTGATCAGAGGTAGCTAGGAGATATAGTAGATGAAACACTAGATTTAGAGTCAGGAAGGCCTTAGTTCAAATCAACGCTCACACACTTATTAGCTACAAAAGCCTGGGCAAGTCACCTCTGTCTTCCTTAGTTTCCCCATCTGTTAAGAAAGGATAATGGTAGCACCTAGATCACAAGGTTGTTGTGAGGATGAAAAGGGATTGCACGTGTAAAGTGTTTTGCAAGTTTTAAAGGACTACGTAAATGCTAGCTACAATTACTGTTGTCATTGTTAATATAATTATTATATAACAACTGAGAGAAGAAAAAGCTTGCTAGTGATCTCAAACTAAGTGAAGAGTTGTTATGTACAAGAGAGAGTCAGATTCGGCTGACGCTTAGGAAGAACTTTTTAACAATGAATCCTGCCTAGCTATGAACTGGGCTGCCTCATCCATTACAATCTACTTCCCAGAGATAACAAATAAACATGTATTAAAATAAGTGATGCTCTTAGGTGCTAAGTGGCAATGGAAAGTGAATAGCCCTTATGAAAGCATCAAATACAGTAGACAAATTATATTAGGCCTCACAATACTGTAAAACTCTCATTTGATCTAAGAGGAAAAAAATTCTACAGTCAGTGCCCTAAAGTCACTTGCACTCCCCCCAGAAAAAGAGAATGTGAAGGGGGCTGAGATATGCTCTTGTTGTAAGTCCAACTCCTTTGCTATAAATAGATAATGAGTCCATTTTCTCCATGACATTTGTCTCAGAAATGGGTACCTGACAAGGCCCAAACACTATTGCCTCTCTCTGAATCAGAGAATCATTTATGAGACTTCACTTTCCAAACAAGAATTTTATTTTGCTGCCATCTTTTTTTTTTTTAACAAAAGTCCCTGATGAAAATTGAAGGATGGTTGGTGTACAGAAAGTTTCCACTGCCAGAATGATTCCTCTGAGCTAGGAAGTAGTGAAAGCCAAAGGAAGAGAAGAGCTCTATTTAGTAAGGCTTTTAAACTACATGACTAGAGTTCAAATTTGGGTTTGGAGGAGGGAGAGGAGCAGAGCAAAGATGGAAATTATTCATCTGAGATGCCATAAGACTGAGCTGATTTTAGTCATCCATGGAAGAATCAAAATGTCTCCAGCAATAAAAAAGATACCTGCCTCCCTTAATAGAAGTGACTTTATTAGACGTCCTCCATTCTAACAATTTAACTGCCATCAATACCCTTATTGAAGAAGTCACACTGGTTACTTTGTCTGTCACTGATGCTAAGATGAGACTGGTTCTCATTTTCTTGTCTTGGCCAACTCTGCTAGAGACCTTAGCGGTCATAGGTGAGTGAGAGTGGAGCAGATCTGCTTGGTTGGCTTCCTCTGCCCTGAGTTCTCTTCCCACTGTGTGAATATTATTTCTGGACTGATTGCATAATAATCTTTAAATACAAGTGCACACCTCTGACCAATCGGCAGTAGGGCAGACCTTCTAAGTGATTTTCTGAGTAACAATAATAGCTACATTTCTTTAGCACTTATACAGTTTTACAAATCTCTTTCCTCACGACCACCCTGGGAGGGCAGACAGTAAAAAGTGTTATTTTCTCTTTAAGAATAATAATAACTGGAATGGGCTCTGCTTGGCTTGTGGAGGGGATATCTGAGAGGGGAGAGATGCCAGGGAATTGGGCCCATGATCACCTGATGCTCAGGATTGTGAGCAAGGGACACAGGCGACGAAGAAGAAACTGAGAGCCCTACAGCCCCATCAGACGCACGTCAGGCTCTGTCAGTGAGGAAGACAGGGGTTCTTGCTGAGCCTGAAGAGATCAGTCTCATGGACATCAATTACAAGGATTATCTCCTTGCTGCAAACAGCCTGAAGAGGAAGAAAATAAGGCCACAAGCAGGAACCCATGCTGTTATTTGTAACAACCAGCCTTGGAATACGGGATAGCACCTTCCCCAGGAATGTTACATGCACTGGCCTGACAGACGGACACTTAAGCCTCTACCTTATTTGTACAAACACTAAAGTTTACATAAATTGACTGTAAAGCGCAAAAGAAACAATGCGTAACAAAAAGAATAATAACTGCCTTTTATATAGTGCGCCAAAGTTCACAAAGCAGGTAACTTGAATCATCTTGCTCGATGCTCAAAACAACCCGGTGACTTGAGACAAGACCACAGATGTTATCATGCCCATTTTATAGAATAATCGAGGATCAGAAAGGTTGAGGGATTTCTTCATGCCTGCACTGGAAGTAAGCGCACAGGGCAGGATTTGAACTCAGGTTTTCTCCTGATTCTGACTGCAATTGTGTGGATTTGGAACTTTTTGAATGGCCATAATCAAAGAGTAGTCTATGATATTTTTATGTCAACTCTTGTGGAGTTCCCCATGGGGGGTGGGTGGGGTTATGTGCTTGGCATTGTCCTTGGTATCAATAACAAGGACAAAAGCATAGAGGGTAAGCTTTGCCAGTGTTAGAAAGCGAGGAGACAGCACTAACAGAGTCAGGATCCACAGAGGGCACATCTTGGTAGACTAGAACCCTGAGCTGAATGCAAGAGCAGTATACTTAATAGGGTTGAACCTTAGACTTGTGTTCAGAAATCAACTTTGCAAGTACAAGATGGGAGAAGCCTGTCTAGAAGACCATTCATCTGAAAAAAAAAAGGGGGGGAGGGAGGAATTAACAGTCCGCAAGTTCCATATGCATCAATAATACGATGTGGCTGGAAACATACAAAGGGGATGCAAGCTTAAGTTACATTAAGGAAAACATGGTATCTGGGATTTGGACAGTCAGTCTCACTGCACTGTGCTCAGACCACCTCAGCATCACTGTATTTAGTGCTAAATAAAAAACTTGAGTAAGAACTCTCTGGAAGCTGATGAGCATTCAGAAGAGAGTGACCAGGATGGGGAAGGGTCTCAATATCATACAATACAGGGGTGATTTGAAGGACCTGAGGATGCTTAGATTGGAAAAGAGAATGAAGCCTTGACTGGGAGTGGGAAGGTGGGGATGGGTTATAATGGCTGTATTCAAGTTCCCAAAGGGCATTTGTCTAGATTATAGAGGTGTCAAATTCATGATCATAGACTCCAAGTCTCCCACTCCCCCTGAAAAACAAACTCAAACAACGAGTGAGACTGAGATTAAAATGCCATCAGGGAATGTTTAACAAAATAAATAAATAAAACATAGATACTGCTAATTTGTAGATTTCTAAGTCAATGTGAAGAAGGCAGAGGCATTTATTTATGATTTAACAGCCCAATTTCATTTAGAGTTTAACACCAATGTTGTAGGGTATTGTCAAGGCATAGGCTGGTGGTGTAGATGGTTTCTGATGCCCTTTCCAACTCTGACACGCTGTAATTGTATGGAGACCAAAAAGGGGATTACCAGAGAAAAAAATAGGAATCTAGAGATTTGAATTCTAGCTTTAACTGTGCCAAAGCTGTAACACCTTTGAGCAATTCGCTTACCTTCTCGGGGCTGTAATATCATACAACAAATATTATATAGCATAATATAATACAACATGATAAGGATTATGCCTGATAATATTTAAGATCTCTTAAAGTTCTATGATATTATACCCATGTCAACTTAACCGAGCAGGGATAACGGGCCCAACTGGGGATGAATTTCATGATTTAGGATCATCTATTATATAATCTGTATTTTGAAAGGATCTCCTAGGTCAGTGATTCCTGTCCTCTTTGCTTTTCTTCCCCTATACATATACATATACATATGTACACATATTCATACATATATGTATGCATGTACACATATATACAATGTCTATACAATGTACATATGTGTATATATACACAATGTATATATACAATGTGTGTATATACATAGATACACACATGTGTGCATGCATACGTGCGGAAACTGAGGCCAACTTTAAGTGACTTGTCCAAAGCCACACAAGTGGTAGGCAGGAGAATGAGATTTAAATCTAGATGTTCCCACTCAAGAATCAGTATTCTCTTCATGATGACCTCAGAACCCCAGGGTTCTAGTTGAGGTAATGAGCCCCAACTTAATCCAATTTAAGGTAAAACCCCAGTCCCAAGGCCCTTCTTCTCCTTATCCATCATGGTTTCTCCTGGAAGCTCTCAATTGCTATCTGGTAAAAATCCTTCCATGTGATATCTTCATTTCCTCTCCTTTAATAAAAATGTGTTTGTAAGTATTAAGATAAGTGACAGCCTAGAGCAAGAACCCAACACAACCCATTCTTCCAGTTTCCAGAGGGGGAAAGCCACAATGGTTGGCCCTTAATGTGCTGGCTGAGGTTCACTTAAACACTTATCAAGCAAAAACTCCTCTCCAACTCCAGCAATATCTCTGCCAGTATCACAACAATGGCTGAGCTCCAGGCAATGGAAAGAAAAAAAAAAAACCAATATCGCTAGGATATAATCCAATCTGGGCGGGCTTAAACAGACGAATAAAAACACATGTTCTGGCTCTGCTCTGGGTATTAACTTTTCCTAATAATGCATTTCAAGGCCTGTCTATCCCTATGAAAGAGGCAGAAGACAAATTCATCCTTTTGTTTTGAGAGCCCACAAGGTGACAGAGTTCTCCAAAGTTCCATAGTCACCTTTTTCAAAGCTCCAAACCCAGGCCTACTTGATTGAAAAAGTTTATTCAGTTTTACTTATAGTTGTGATAATTCAACCTGGAGACCAAGTTTTCAGAGAAATCCCATCACATGCCAGTCTTGATTAATCAGAGGATCCCAGCCCACAACAAGCAGTTAACTGCATTAGGAGGATGGGGACCAGCCGTCATCATGAAGTGGTGTGGTATTAAAGACTAAATGAACCAAGAAATAGCCTTCAAGAGGCAAATCAGAGCCAGGGCAGAGAGAAGGGTGATGAGGAAGGGGGAACGTGAAAGCCACGTGGCACCGAGGAGAAAGGGCAACGCTTCTCTGCAATGGTCATCTTCTGTATTTTGTATTGTAATTAGAAGAGCCCAGGGACGGCTTCCTGTTTCGCAAAGCCCTGGAACATGACCCCTAAATTGATTTTAAATCCCCATTCAGAGAAAACTGAAATGATAAAACACAGAACACCCTTTAGAGACCATCTGCCACAAGTAACCCAACAGACGGAAGCTTAAAACTCCGTTAGCCTTTAGATGGACATAGTTTTTGTCTAAACTTCAAGGGAATTTACAGGTGTTAAATGAGTTCCCAGAAAATAGCCTTCTTGGGCTTGCTTCAGACTGCAAAAAAGGAGACCTAACTTTGCTGGCCAGCTAACATACAGTCCAGCATAGCACCTGCCAAGTCAATTCCACAGCTTGCATCGGGGGTCTTGGAAAATACAAGATTCTTGCATCAGATGTGGTGCTGACACATAACATATTTTTTTATTGAATTGAGCAAATAAAAGTAAAAGAGGATAACAAGTCCATTTTTTGCTTTTCCATGAATGCATAGGTAGAAAGCTTGGGTTTGACAATGGAAATGCCTTAGGCTTAGTTCTCTTATAAACTTATTGTCAATTTCTTACATGACTTAAGGCAGAGAAATCAAACGAGCAGCCAGCAAGACTAATTTCAGACAACTGACAGCCCTTCCCTCCAAAGTCATATTATGCATCCCTTTTCGCCTTTTTCAGACAAATGTATAATTGGGTTAACAAAATGAAGAAACAGAAACATGCATTTAAGATAGTTTTGAAAAGAGATGAGTACTACAAGCTCAAACTAAAAACACTGAGACTTTATTTACTATGATCCAGAATGTCCTCCTTTATTCTTCATACTTCCGGCTCCAGTTCACCATTCACTCACCATTACCTGTCCAAAGCATGCATACTGATAGGCTCACCACAACTTGATATGTATATAAATGCATGACACAATATAGGCAATCTATGTTTTTCATCCTCTTTGTTTTTCATATGTGGATTGTCAAAATTGAAGTCCTTGAGCATGCTCCATAGTGTTTGGGAGGTGGGGGTGATTGGTAAAATATTCTCAAAGAAGATAATTTGGATAATCTCATTATCAGTAAGAAATTCTATTTCAATTGTGTGCAAAGCTATTCTCTATAACATTGCAAACACTCCAGCCAGCTGGAAACTGAGGTCAATTCTAAGTGATTTGTCCAAAGCCACACAAATAGTAGGCAGGAGAATGGGATTTGAATCTAGATTTTTCTCACTCCAGAATCAGTACTCTTTTCATAATGGCCTCAGAACCCCACAGCTCTAGTTGAGGTAATAAGCCCCAACTTAATTCAATTTAAGGCAAAACCCCAGTTTTTTTTTTAACACTCTTAATCCCCTCTGGTGATGTCATACTGTTGTGAGGGTATATTTTAACTTCAGAAAAGAATAAAAATTTTAACTGATCCAAAACTAAAGGGAAGTGAAAAGATGCACGATGGATACAAATAGGGTTGCAAAGTATTAGAAAAAGAATAACATGCTCAGTAAGAGGTACAAAAGACACAGGATCATGGATTTAGAGCTGGAAGCTACCTCAGAGCCTATCTAGGCCAATCTTTTCATTTTATAGAGAGGTTAAGTCATTTTCCCAAGGTCATACAGGAAATGAATGTAAGGCCTAGGAATAAAAACCAAGGTTCTCTGATCCCAAATCTGGCATCCTTTCCACTCTACATCACTAATCAGAGGCAGCCCGTCACAGTATTGCCTTTGTCATTTTGATGTCAAAAAAGAGTAAAGGGCGAAGATGAGGGGAAATGGTCACATGGATTTTATATGATCACTTCAGGTCTTTTTCAGCATAAGCTTATAATACCACCTCAGCATTTTCTCTCCCTCTCTTCCTCATTGTGAAGTCACTGTCCAGCTCCAGGTACCTGGTCCTCATAGCTGGGTAATAAGGGGGAAGGGGAGGGGAAAAGCGAAGAGGAAGGGGAGGGGAAAAGCGAGGAGGACGCAAAGCAGGAAGTCAGTAGTCCTCATGCCACTGTTTCCTGACAAAGTCAGGAGTTGTTCTCCTTAATTGGCTTACACAGCAAGCCAGGTTTGAACCAAAGCAACTATGCAGGTCTCCAGACTTCACCCTAATATGTCATGCCATCTCCCTTCCAAAAGCTTTTCACACTGAAAAGAAAACATGCTTATCTCCCCTGCCAGCCAGCCAATGCCTTATGCTTCATCCCCTTTCATGGAAGGAGGGTACATTCCCAACAAGAAGTAAAGGAACTGTAGAATACAGGAATAGGGGCCAAGTGCATGGCATTGAACAGAGCCATGACTAGGGTGGTAGGGCAGCTAGGCAGTGCTGTGAATGGAGCACCAGGGCTGGAGTCAGGAAGACTCATCTTCCTGAGTTCAAATCTGGCCTCTGACACTTACTACCTATGTGACTCTGGGCAAGTCACTTAACTGTGTTTGCCTCTATTTCCCCATTTGTAAAATGAGCTAGAGAAGGAAATGGAGAACCACTTTAGTATCTGCCAAGAAAGATCCAAATGGAATCATGAAGAATTGGATATGACCTAAAAATGACTAACCAACAACAACTTAACTAGGATCAGATGGCCAGAGTTTTACTCCAGGGTGCTGACATCAGGGTAGTATATTTCCTCTCCCTTCTGCTTTCTCCCTCCTACAGAGAGGAGTACTGCTTTACACCTTAAGGGCTCTCTGGAGAATTGACTACTCTCCTCCTTCACAAAAGCTGAGGATGAACTCTTCCTTGCTCCCTACCTCTACAACTGCATTTGCCTTTGGTGCAATAATTCCTGTTTAGTGGTCCTAGCATCTGGTCCTCTTTTTGGATTCCTTCCCTCACCTACCTTCATCCAGGAGCAGCGATCTATGAGTACACTAGGGAATAGGACTGCAGTTAAGAAGGATATTCTTATTTCTTGGAGATAGCAAAGACTAGCAAGACCCTTAAGTCCTGATGAGTCACAGAGACTTCTACCCATCCCTAAACCTACTAGTTCCTTCTAAGGCTAATGGACTTGTAGGTGTTTACGCAGCACCTTTAGGACCAATTTTTCTCCTACTCTCTATCTTACTTGCAGCAGGGATGCAAAAATTCTCCTTTGAAGTCAGAAGTGCTTCTGATCCTGACAGAAACACAGAGAAAAGAGGATTTTGGGAACCTTAGAACCACTACTACAGTCAAATTCCCTCAAACATTTCCAGCCCTGGTAAATGGACAAATAAAATCATTTGACAATTATTACTTCAGATCTTGAAAACAAAGTCATTTTAGGAGATGAAACTAATCTTAAAAAGAACAAAACAAAACAATGAGGTTCATTAGATACTTTCCAAGAACCAAAGGCCTCAGCCCCATCAAAGTGACTCTACCACTTTCAGGGCAGAGGCCAGAGGGTGAGTTATAGGGGGGCAGGGAGAATAGGCCACAGTAAGCAGTTACTGAAGCGAGGGTAGCAGACCAAGTTAAGATCAATGATTTCCTTGATTACTTGGCGGCTTGCTCTCCGGGCTGGGTCTCAGTCTCAATTTCTATTCCTATCGGCCAGAAAAATAAAGGTTGTTTACAGAGCTGAAATAACACCTGTTTGGTTTATCTTATTTTAGAAACAATAAAAGCATAGGGGTTGGAGGGATTAAGGGGGAAAAAATCAATTGTGTTCTTTCATGTTGGAAACATTAAAAAAAGGAGTTGCCTGGCTCTCTACTCTAAAGCCCAATTTGGCTCTCTATTAGGCAGGGTTATTTCCAATTTCCAATTTCATCCTATCACTTCTCAAGGTGTAAGCTGAACGAAACTATATCCTTAGCGCCTTTGGCTCAACATATGAAACTCTTGACCGGTCAGTGGTTGACAGATAGAGGCCAGGCTTCTATGATGCCAAACATTTGATTAGAGACTGAAAAATAAGTTTTTAACAGGATCACATAGACACAATATACAAGCTAAAACAGGCCCAAGAGAACTCATTTTTCTTCCAATAAATTGCCAAATCCTGTCAATTCTTTCTCTACAATGACTCAAAGTATCTCCCCTCCTTTGCATTCTTTACTTCTCCCACCCTGGTCTGGGCCATCCCCACTTACAGTGATTGGTCTTCTAACTGATCTTCCTACCTTCGGATGACAGCCCCTCCCCCAACCTTCTCTCTACTCCCCTCAAACCACTCTGAGTGTTGCTTCCAGATTAATCATCTTGAAACCCCATTTTCATCATTTGTATTGTTGTTCAGTCATGTCTGACTTTTTTGTGATCCCATTTGGGGAGTTTTCCTGGCAAAGATATTGGACTGGTTTGCTATTTCTATCTCCAGCTCTTTTATTGATAAGGAAACTGAGGCAAACAAGGTTAAGTGACTTGCCCAAGGTCACGTGGCTAGTTTTTTGTGTTAAGTGTCTGAGGCCAGATTTGAACTCAGGTCTTCCTGACTTCAGGACCAGTGCTCTATTCACTGCGTGAGCAGTTTCTTTATCTGTCAAATGAGGGGGCTGGATTTGATGACCTCTGAGGTCCTTCCCCAGTTCAAAATCTATGATCCCATGATCCCCTTCATCTTTCCAATAAGGAATGTAGGCCCAACAAGATGAAAGGATTTCTAGGAGGTAACATCATTAGAAGAGATGGGATTCAAACTCAGGCCTTCTGACTCCGTGGATCCTGCCATATTCTACATCTCACTAAGAACCTTATGGCTCCCCTCCACTTAGCGTTTGCCTGGCTACAGGCTGACCTGTATCTGGTTAACAAAGAATTGAGTTCTGTGGACCCCGAATGCCTGCTATTATTTGGGGTTAGGGTTCCCTGATATGGATGGCTTGATAGCCAAGGACTGTCTCCCAATGGGAGCCTTTGGACACTTCAGTAGCTGGAGCCCCTTCCATGGGTCTAAGACAGACCGGTCCCATCCCTCTAATGTCTGGTAATTTTGAAGTTCCTGTTTGTCATTCAGAGGTGGGGCTGGGGTGGCTTGAGCTCATTTGGTGGCTTTTACTGTTCCTGAATCGGGCCAGGTGGGGCTTTTGTGCTCATACTTCCTTTCCAGAGATTAGAGCACAAGGAATAATTTTTCATTAGTTTTATTTGGTTCTCATTTTGGAGCTTGGGGGGTAAACCTACAGCCTGAATTTACTGCAGAGAGGATGGGGGAAGACAGCAAAGGTCTGAACAGGTCCCAGGAGGATACCTAAGGTCATGAAGGTCAACCAGACTGTGTCTGGGAGTGAATGTCTTTCTTTATTCAGCTGGAATGAGCCCTGATTATATTTTGTCTGCACCAACCCTCTTCTAAGATAATACGACCCACATAGAAAGCTAAATTTTTGATAAGTGCCTTGGAAGTCATAGAGCCTAACCACTAGTTGAAGAACAAATCCCCCCTTTAAAATCTCTGATAGGTCCTATTTGTACAATTATCTGTGAGGGTAGTTACTTTATCAGAACAGGAACTCCTTGAGGGCAGGGACTGCAATTTTTCCTTTCCCTGGTATTCCCAAGGATTAGCACAGTGCCAAGCGCATAGTAAGCAGTTTCTGATGGCAGGTTAACTTGGGCTGATCATAAAAGAAGAGGCCTTTCCTGACTGTTGTTATTGCTGGGCTGCCATCGTTACATATTTTTTGTGTCTATATCATTGGCATAGTGGATAGAAAGCTGGCTTTAGAAAGGACATTGTTGTTCAGTCATCCAGTAATGTCTGACTCTTTGTGACCCTATAGACCACAGCAGCTATAGACCCCTTGTGTCCTTCACTATCTCCTAGTCTGTCCAAGCTCACATTCATTGCTTTCATGACACCCTCTCTCCATCTCATCCTCTGCTATCCCCTTTTCCTTTTGCCTTCAATCTTTCCCAGTATCAGAGTCTTTTCCAATGAGTCTGTATTCTCATTATATGAACAAAGTATTTAAGCTTCAGCATCAGGATTTGACCTTCCAAGGAACAGCCTGAATTAATTTCTTTAAGTATTGACTAATTTGATCTCCTTGCTGCCCAAGCAAGTCTCAGGAGTCTTCACAATTCAAAAGCATCAGAGGCAAGAAGTCCTGGTTTCAAATCCAATCTCAGACATACATTAGCTGTGTGACCTTGGACAAGTCATTTACTCAGTATTCGAGAAAACTCTTTAAGACTAGAAGTTTCAGAGAAGGTACAAGCCTATATTGGTAAGAGGAAGCCCCTCATCAGGAGTTCTTTGTGCCATTGAAATCACAGGTGCAAGCTTTATCTTTATAGTCTGTATTTATTTACCTGTAAATATGTTGTATCCTCTTACTAGAATGTCATCTCCTTGAGGGTAGGGGCTGTCTCATTTTTGGCAATCGTTTTTGCAGTGCCTGACAGAGTTGGCATTAATCAGTGTTTCTTATTTGCTTGACTAATCTAGTCTCTGCCCAGCAATTGGGAAACTCATTACTCCTCCAAAGATAGCTTATTCCAGGGGTGGGGAATCTGAAGCCTCACGGCCATGTGTGGCCCTCTAGGTCCTCAACTGTGACCTTTTGACTAATCCAAGTTTTACAGAACAAATCTTTTTATTAAGGGAATTTGTTCTGTTAAGTTTGGATTTAGTCAAAGGTTCACACTTGAGGACCTAGAGGGCCATGTGGCCTTAAGAGGCTGCAGGTTCCCTATCCCTGGCCCCTTATTCTATGGTTGGATAATTCTAACTACTGTGGCAAATGTCACTCACATGGACTAGATTTGGCTTGTCTTTTCTCTTTGTTTACCTTTCCCCAGTAAGCTAACAAAGGAGACCAGATTTTTGGACCCAGAATGAGTACTGCTAATCTAGATAAATGGGCTTGTGTTTCTCTATAAGATGAGTATAAGAATATTGGCCTTGAGGATAGCCCAAAGCACCCACTTGGACCAGTCCTTTAATACTACTAAGGAAAAATACAAAAACACTGACACTGGGTGTCCACAGATGTCCCCAGTGTGATACCATGGTCGGGATCTTGGATGTGGGGTCAGGAAGATCTGGGTTCAAATTTCACTTTAGGCACATATTAGCTGGGCAAGTAAGTTAACCTCTGAAGCAGATAGGTGGCAGAGTGCATAAAGTACTGGGCCTCGAGTCAGTAAGACCTGAGTTCAAATCCAGCCTGAGACACTCACTAGATGTGGGACTTGGTACAAGCCACTTCACTTATTTTTCTCTGTTTCCTTATCTGTAAAATGAAGATAATAATAGCACCTATGTTCCAGTATTGTTGCATCAAATGAGACAATATTTGTAAAGCACTCAGCACAGTTGCTGACATACAGTAAGCATTTAATAAATACTTATTCCTTTCCTTTCCTCTCCCCTGTTGGCCTGTTTTCTAGTCTATAAAATTAAGCAATTAGGATGAATGGCTTCTAAGATCCTATCTTAATACTGTAATTCACTGATTCTATATACCTGAAACATGAATGTCACCATTTTGTGGGTAGGGAACCTGAGACCATACACTATGTTGGGCCTGGAGCAGTGACAGAACTTCACTACACTGCATGGCACCATTACAAGTTGTGCGATGTAGAAACAGAACCTAGCTTAGCTCCCTCCACAGGGCAGCAAAAAGGGAACTTAAAAAACCCAGACCAGAAAAAAGCCTCCCAACCCAATGCCATTGCTGCAGCCCCATGTGCAGCCGCCATGCTGCCGATGGCAGCTGTTGCCAGTGTACCGTGTGTTTATAGTTGAGTAATTATGTTTTGCTTTCATATTGGCAAGGCTATTATTTGCACCCTTAGGAACCGTGGACATCTTGTGTGCACAAGCGAATTAATGTGACAAAGGCTGGGGAGTCATGAGGCATTGACTTATGATCACCTTCTTCGGCAGGGCTGCCCCATAAATACACACTTCTGTTCTTTGTGGTTCCTGTCGCTAATGTGCTTATCCAGCTACAAATTCCATTAGATCACGCAACCAAATGGGCAGCAACTCTGGGAAGGAAATGCAGAGATAAATGATGGGCCTATCTTATTATATGATATTGATTCTTACTCTGCAAACCAAGAGGTTTTCCAATGGGAGATAACTAGAGCCTTTTGAGAGCACCCCAAAATGGTGGAAGCACCTCAAAGGGTGTCAAGAAGAAAAAAATCCTGCCAATGTGATATCAGCAGCTCACATTTCTATCACACTTTGGGGTTTTCCTCGCAACACTGTGAAGTACCCATAGACTCTTAGATTTAGTAGAGGACCTTAGAATTCCTCTTGTCCAGTGAAGGTGAAGAAACTGACCCCCTCCCCGAGAGGTTAAGTGATTTTCCCCTGGTCATGCAGAGCCAACATCTAAACCTAGTTTTGCTGATTTCAAATTCAGCAATCTCACCATTGCATTGCTAAGGTTGTTAACATTCCCATTTTAAAGAAAAGGAAACTAGAGTCTTGGAGATGGTTAAGGGATTTGACCACCGTTTCATAGCTAGTATCAGAACTAGAATTTGAATGCTGATCTCTTGATTCCAACACTAATCCTACAAAATCTTGTTGAGCCAAATGATTCCACTGAGTAGTTTTTCTTTCCCTAGTAACTCCTGGTATAGGTGTTCCATGACCCAGCTAGGGGCACAGTGGTTAGAGCACTGGGCCTGGAATTGCTAAGACTTGAGTTCAAATCTGGCCTTAGATGTGTACCAGCCAAGTGACGTTGGGGGAGTCACATGGCCTCTTTCTACCTCAGTTTACTTCTCTACAAAATAAAGGGTTTGCAACATTCAGCTGTTTTTCCATTTGTTTCTAACTCTTTGCGACTCCATTTGGGGTTTTTTTGGCAAAGATACTGGAGCGGTTTGCCATTTCCTTCTCCAACTCATTTTACAGATGAGGAAATGGAAGTAAAAAGGGTTAAATGATTTGTGCAGGGTCACAGTGTCTGAGGGTGGATTTGAACTTGGGTATTCCAGGCCTGATGCTGTCTCTACTGCTCCATCTAGCTGCCTGGTCATTTGCAAAGTGCCATGTAGATGCCGGTTACTATTATTATTGTCATCAGTCAATGCATGTGGCTAGACTCAGGGGGTAGCACA
The DNA here is from genome assembly GCA_028627135.1 of Pseudochirops cupreus. Taxonomy (NCBI): domain Eukaryota; kingdom Metazoa; phylum Chordata; class Mammalia; order Diprotodontia; family Pseudocheiridae; genus Pseudochirops; species Pseudochirops cupreus. The sequence goes on along the minus strand of CM053581.1, from coordinate 181,392,327 downwards.
GGTGGGAGCGTTCAGCAGTCATTTAGACTTGACTCATATTGTACAGAAGGGGAGACTGAGGCCCAGGGAGGCTGTAACTTGTCCAGAGCACAGGGAAAGTTCATGGAAGAGCCATGAACATAACCTAAGCATAAGGGGGACCTCTGGGATCGTTAAAGCATTCATTCAACAAACACTTATTAAGGTGGCTATTAATATGCAAGAAACTATGATAGACAAAAACAGAATGATCCCTCCTCTCAAAGACCCTGCATTCTATTACAGGGGCACAAGATGTAAAGAGATCTGCTCATTTAAAGGTAAATAGTACACTCTGTGATACCCATCCCTACCGCCTCCTTTGCCCACCTTGACTATTAATGTTAACAGTTAAATCCCGGGAGGCATCAGGTACAATGTTAAGAACCCCTTGTCTTTTGGCCACATGTGTATCTTTGATTAGATGTGGGTTGTGTTTGGTTCAATGGCCACCGTGTCAAATTTCCAGAAATCTTTCCTGGCAGTTGTGTCTACACTATGGAGACAGATCTGCCCTGGCAGCTCAGGCCTAGCACTGGCCCTAAAATGCTTCCTATGCATTTTTCCAAGCGTTGTCATTTTCAAGGTGAATTTAGTATTACTATAAAGTGACAGGTTGACAAGTGGGAAGATTGATAAATCAGTGATTGATGCAGCCTTGGCAATGGAGATGTCTTTGCTTTGCTTCTCTCTGTGGTGCTATCACCTCCTCTCCAGGGTACCCTAGCTTTACCCTAGCTTCTCCTCTTCCAGATGACCTAGTTCTAGAGGCTAAAGGAAAGTTCTATGTCTACATATTGTCAAAGAAGAGGCTTCTCATTTATAGATGGCTCTGGTGTGTGAAGTCACAGTTGGCCCGCTGATGGGCAAAGTAGGAATAATGACATAATTATATAGCCCTCTGGCTACAAAACTCTTTAACAAACATTATCTCATGTAGTGCTCAGAACAACCCCATAACCCCATGAGGGAAATGGTATAGGTGATCATAAGACTATAGACAGAGATCTGGAAGGGTCATTTATAGGTAGTGGTACAAGAGATAGAATGTAGGACCTGGATTCAGGAAGAACTGCGTTCAAATCCAGCTTCAGACACTCACTAGCTGTGTGATCCTGGGCAAGTCTCTTAACATCTTCTGCCTCAGTTTCCTCTGGGATGATACAAGGAACTGCCTTATAGGGTTATTGTTAGAATACAATGAAAAGATGCTTAGCGAAGTGCTTGACACATAGTAGGCATTGTACAACCCCTTATGATCTTCTACTTCTCCTTCCTTTCTTCTCCTTCCTCTTTAGGCAAACCTTCTCATCTGACAGATGAGGAAACTGAGGCCCAGAGAGAAAAAAATAACTGGTTCAAAATCATGCAACTATGGTAACACCAGGTCTCGAAACCAAGTTCTGTTATGTAAAACACCATGTAATTCTGTTTCATAGCTGGAGTAAACAAGCTATTTATTAGACTAATGAGAAACATGGGAACAGACTGGGATGAGGATTATCATATCACAGGCAGAACTGAGGTCATCTTTTCCAATCACCTCGTTTTATTGGTTAAGAAAGTCCAAAAAAGATGAAATAACTCCCCCAGGATCATACAGGTGTCTACCCTCTGCATCCGATCTCCCTTGGGTTATTCACACAAATTCCAGTTTTGACACCTTTGAATCAATTAGCAAGCATACATTAAATAGGTATGGTGGGCAAATTGTTCTGTTAGGAACTATGGGGAATACAAAGATAGTAAAACACGGCCTCTGCCCTTGAGGAGTTTACATTCTGGTAGAGGAGAATGAGACTCATCGATTTCTAAATGGTTAGAGTTGGAAGGGACTTTATAAATTATCCAGTCCACCCTCCTGCTTTATGGATGACAATTATATTAAGTTACTATGATTCAAGGTTGAATCTGATAGGTGCTCCAACGGAGAAGTAACAAGAAATGCACATGAGAGTTAAGAGGGTGGAAAGATTATTTCCACTTTGTGGAGAGGTGAGTATCATCAGGGAAGGAATTTTGGAAGGGTGGCATTTGAATCAGGCAAGGACATGACTGAAGTATAAGGTGCATAAAAGATATAGCATGAGGTAACAAGTGTGAATGGAAAAGCCCATTGGAGCCAGGCCATGGAGGACCTTAAATGTTCAATTATGAACCCTGAGGCCCAGTCAGTAATAATTAATTTCTGCTGTGAAGATGCTTGCTTTCTTCTGAGGCTGGCGCCCTTGGAGAAAGCCCTGGTCACCTTACCCTATCTGTAGTTTTGATTTAAAAATTATACTATAAGAAATATACTTATTATTGAGTGGAGTGACTAATTTCTCACCTGAAGATCAAGAAGAGTCCAGAAGGTTAGAATGACGTTTTTCTTGTCAAGCCAGAAACACAGAAAATCTAACACATATTTAGAACCACTTTTCCATGATTCATTTAATGGCCAGGATCTGCATTCACCTCCAAGGAGAAGAGCTCATTCTAGGTTAAATTTTTAATTATTCTGGAAAATGTAAATGGGAAGCTATAAATACACAGTCAGGGAGTAATCACAGACTGAGTAGTGTAAATTCAAGTCAATCGGTGAAGGGGGAAAGAAAATCATTTGCCTTTGACATTAAATCCAGCTGTTCTTCAAAGCCCATTTTCCCCAGTTTCATATTTTTCATTCTCTACGACCAACCTGTCTCTAAAAACCTACGGAGTTTAGACAATACTTAATCTGAATGTCTAATAGTTCATCCTCCTCTCACAACACGGAACACTTCCATTAAACTCAAGTTATTATTATCAACATTATGAGGCCTGTCAAAAAAGGAGCCCATTGTTCAAATGAACTGACCTCCACTACAATTGACCTCTACATTGCTCAGACGTTTGACAGTCAATTATCTCCCGATCTCCCTTCAAATGGGCCTCCTCGCTGAAATAACTAATCCATTACTGGGAGAAGGTTATTTTAATAGTGGCAGAGCAGGCCTCTCTTGCAAGTCATCCTGTGAGCACATAATTCTCCAACAACTTGAGAGATGTCTCTTGCACCATCTGACAAGCAGAAAGTACTGGAATATCATGTCCAATTCATGTGTGGGGGGAGCAGCTGGGGTGAGGGGGAGACGGGTTAGCATGCAGTTATGATTGTGATGACGTTAGTGCTTAAAATATAGCAGCACTTAGAGGCAAGGTCTCACACTGCGTTTCTATCCCTCTCTGCCAGATGGGGTTATATAGACACAATGAAGCTTAAGCAGTTAACTCATGGTCATGACACCCTTCAGAGTGCGTTGGTAGGATGGTTAGGGAATCTCTCACCCACAAAAGACTGCTGGATGTCAGATCATAGACTTTGGTTCCTCCTAAAGCCTGTTCTGATTTTAGATCTATGATATTATTCTGGGGGCACCCATGTGTGTCCTGGTAAATGTTTAACATCCAGCTGTCCTGGGGTTGAGGGGGATGTATGCACGACACACTTTTAAGCTTCATTGGCATGATTTGCATTTTCTCCATCACTTAATCTTAAGTCCACACAATTAGCAAAGCAATAAAACATTCTCATTTTGCAGATGATAAAACTGAGGCCTAGCCAGGCTCAGTGACTTGCCCTAGGTCACACCAGTAGTCACAGAGGTGGGATTTGAATCTACCTCTTCAGACTCCCATTCCAAAGTCCTTTTGCTGTGCCCCGTATGCAAGGAACTGGATAGCCTCTGTGGGAAAGTCTTTCCATCCTAAAGGGTGAAATTAGTATGTCAAAGTGACTCATCTGTCATGTCTTATTGTATTGGCAGGATGCAAGAGTAAAATTAGGGGGTTAGACTTGGTTCCTCCTAAAGCCTGTTCTGATTTTAGATCTATGATATTATTCTGGGGGCACCCATGTGTGTCCTGGTAAATGTTTAACATCCAGCTGTCCTGGGGTTGAGGGGGATGTATGCACGACACACTTTTAAGTTTCATTGGCATGATTTGCATTTTCTCCATCACTTAATCTTAACTCCACACAATTAGTAAAGCAATAAATCAAGCTCCAATTTGAAGCATTTGTCAATTTCCAGGGTGTAAATGTGCACACTGCAAATTGAACAATTAGCTTGACTCCAACATGCCCTTGGACACACCCGAAACCAGTGCTTTAAATTCCCTGGCCCCCAGGCTGGGAGCATCTCTCTGCACAGCATCAGAGAATGTCAGAACTGGAAGGGACCTTGACGATGCCCCTGTTCAATGCCCTTATTCTTCCAGCTGAAGAAATGGAATCCCTGGATGTGAAGTGTGGTCCTCCAGCAACAATCCCAGGTCCCTAAATCAAACCCCCTTCAAAAGCCAGTTTGGGTACCACCTTGTACATGAGATCTTTACTGATTTCCCCAGTTCAGTGTTCTGTCTCCCTCTTGAAAATAGATTGCATCTTGGCATACACTTTGTAGTTACTTATCTGTGTACAGGTTTTCTCTCCCAGGATACGGTAAACTCCTTGAGGGCAGGGACTGTCTTGTCAGTTTGTTTTTTTCAGTATCTCCAGCTCCCAGCACAACACTTTGCATTGAGCAGACACTTGATAAATGCTTACTGAATTAAGTTGTCAACTCACTGTAAGATCAATGATCTTTGTCCTCACTAGGCTATCTCTAGTTCCTATTTGTCTTTCCATCAACCCATTCTATATACTCTCCCTGAGATAGGTTAGTGTTATGGACGCTGGTGGAAAATATGGGAATGGATTTGAAGAGATTAATGCGTCCTTTGCTGCTTTTGGGATGAAGAGGGTTGGGAAATGAGGAAGTGGGAAGGGGCAAAGGGCCACAGGAAGCAAATGGATTTCCATGGTCATTGTCTCTAATTCCCCTTCTCCCGCACTTCATTTTAAAGAGTGAAAATGTCAGCAGAAAAGGGAGATAAGAGAAAAATACAATAAATCAAATACATAAGGAATAGATAATTAATACGAGCCTGTTTCTATTGAAGCATTCCTGGTTCTGAGAAAACTTCAACCCAGACACAATGGGGACCAGCCAGCAGAGCCTTCTTGGTATCTGGAAGGGTATATACGGTCATAAGAGTTACCCCGAAAGGAATCATAACTCTCCTCTAATCCACCTCCCTCATTTTACAGATGAAGCCACTGGGGTCTCTATACCAAAAAATTCATAGCAGCACTTGTCACAGCTGCACCAGACCAGGTCTCCTGACTCCACCTTGTCTAAAGTTCTTTTCACAAAAGCACTCACCTCTTTTATGCCTGTCATTTGGCCAACAGTGAGAAACAGTAAGTAGCAAAAAGCAAAACTCAGGCAAATAAGACAATTGTCACAGTGTGATGCGGTGGAAAGAATGCTAGTTAGACTTTGGAGTTGGGATAATTATAAGTGACATGCGCTTTATGGTTAACAACGCAGCTTATACAATTTAAGTCAATCTTGTAAAGATGGGTGCTACCAGTATTATTCTCCCTTTTTTTAAAGATGGCAAAAGTAAAGCACTGTGAGAAGTCAACTGTCTTCCCCAAGATCATATACCTAATATATCTCACAACCAGAAGTCAAACTCAAGTCTCTTCTGGGCTCAACTCCAGTATTCTTGGGGGTTTTTGGAGAGGGGAAGGGAGGGCAATTGGGGTTAAGTGACTTGTCCAAGGTCACATGGCTAGTAAGTGTTAAGTGTCTGAGGTTGGATTTGAACTCAGGTCCTCCTGGCTCCAAGGTCGGTGCTCTATTCACTGCATCACCTAGGCACCCCTCAACTCGGTATTCTTTACACTAGACATCTGCTGCCTCCTAAGTGTAAGCCCTCCCTGGATCTACCACTTCATTTGTCTTAGGATCTTAAACCTTGAGTGAGAAGGGACCCCAAGGGCCATCTAGTCCAATCCCCTCATTTTACAGATGAGGAAACTGAGTCCCAAGAAGGTTAAATAACCTGCCCAAGGTCTCACAGATCGCAAAGTCAGAGGTAGGATAATAATAATAGTAATAATATGTGATAAATAAGCATTTATATAATGTTTACTATGTGCCAGGCACAGAGCTAAGCTCTTTTAGGAATATTATCTCATTTGATCCTCAAAACAACCCTGGAAATAGGTGATTTTATTGTCTCCATTTAACAGATGAGGAACCTAAACCCCATAGAGATTAAGTGATTTGCCCAAGGTCTCACAGTCAATTTCAGAGGCTATGTTTAAACCAGGTGTTCTGGCTCAAGAGCCAGTACCCTTTCCACTATATCACGCTGCCCCTATCACTAGTGACATGACCAAGGAAAAGTCACTTCATATCTGGGAGGCTTAATTTCTTTAACAGTAAAAGGGAAATAATTATACCTACTCTCTCTGCTTCACAGGGTGTTGCATAACAAGCATTTTGTAAACCATAAAGTTCACTAGGAATCAAGGTCACCAATTGCATACTACTGGCCATCCCACTGGCCATCACCAGTCATCTTGACTTTTGTCTTGCCAATGGAGGAGACAGTGAGGCTGACAACTCTGTGTAGCTCTGCCTCACTTCAATCTGTGCCAGGTCAAAACATCACTCCATGATGTCACTGGGCCCCTTTGGAATGAAGGGTGAACAACAACTGGGAATCAGGAGATTTAAAAATGGAAAAGACAAAATAGAACACAAGCCACCTGAGAACAAGGACCATGTGTCTTTGTCTTTGCATCCTCAGTGCCTGGTCTATGATGGATATTTAATAAATTCATGTTGATTTATCCCAAGTCTTGTGTGTGCGTGTGTGTGTATGTGTGTGTGTATTTGTGTGTATGTGTGTGTGTGTACTTAAGAGATCAGGGAATTAGGATAAGGGTTAAGTGATAGCAGCTTTTCAATAGCAGGATCTGATTATGAGGTTGTACAAGTCTTCTAACCTCTTGGACCTTTGTTTCCTCATATGCCAAAAGGGTAAGTTATACTTGATGATCTAAGCTTCCTTTTAGTTCTAAGCAATTTAACTGATTCATCTCATACTTCAAAGGCAGCAGAAGTTCCTAGGCCCCTCTTGGGAACCCCTCCTCCCAAAGTATCATCTTATAGACCTGCCTGGGGCACTGAGAGGTAAGTGACTTGTCCAGGGTCTCTCAGCCAGTAGGTTTCAGAGGCATGTACTTGAATTAAAGTTTTCCTGACCTCAAGGCAGGTATCCATCAGGCCTCTCCTTCCTCTCTGATCCTTTGCCTATCTAGAGTCTGGGTTAAGAGTTTCTACTGATGAGGCCCTTTATATCACTTCGGCTCTCTCAGTCTTTCATCCTTCCTTTAAATTACTGTATCCCCACTTACAGACAGAATCTAAAGAAAGGGAAATGGAAGCCCTGAGAGGTGCTTTATAATTTTGTTTAAACCCTACTCTGGGTCTTCTATCACACAAAACTAAAAGAAGGTGCTAAAAAGCAAACAAGGGTGAATTAATGCAGAAGACCAGGAGGGTGGAAATCAGCTGATTTCTCCTGATAGCCCTGTTTATATCAGAGGCTGAAATTGAAAGGTGAGGACAGTCATTCAGCTGCCCCATGAATAGTTAATTTGATCAGCCATTACCCACTTGATGGGCATCAACACTCTTTGTGGTAGCAAAGAACTAGAAATTTTGGAGATGCACACCAAGTGGGGAGTGGCTGAACAAGTTGTGGTATATTACTGTGATAGAATGCTACTATGTTATAAGAAATTATGAGCTCAATGAACTTAGAAAAACATGTATAGAACTACACGAAATAATGAAGAGTGAAATGAGCAGAACCAAGAGAACATTGTATATAGTAACAGCAATACTGTTCTAAGAACAACTTAGAGTGACTGTCATTTTGGCTTTGATAAATACCTAAATTAACTATAAAGGACCTATGAAGGAAGATGTTATCTGCACCCAGAGATAGAATTGATAATGGGTATATAGAATAATTTTACATATACATACATATTTGTGTCTAATGATAGCCACCTCTAGGGCAGGGAAGGGTAAAGGAAAGAAAGAAAAGGGAAAAAAAGGAAGTTACATGATAACTTTATATTTTAAAGGAATAGACAGTTGCACATAATAGTTTGAGAGTTTCATGTACAATCATCTTTTTTTTTCGATTCTACTATGTTACAGAAATGCTTGTTTTATTTCTTAACTTCAGACTAATTTTTTTTAAATGCTTAGGACAGGGTCAAACACATAGTAGATACTAAAAAAACAAAACAAACCAGCTAATTTGGCTTTTTTTAAAAGTGGAGAAGTCTATTTTCATCCATTCACTCAATTTCCTCACCTGTAATATGAGGCCTGCTGAAATATGAGGACCACATGATCTGTGGGGTCCCTTCAAGCCCTATTTTTGTACTTTCTTGTATTCACGGGTAAAGAGACAGGAACCTTTCTCAGGCCCACTTGGATGTGGTATAGTGGGGGAAATTTTCAAATTTGGCATCAGAAGAGCTGAATTTGTGTCTTCCTTCTGCTTGCTAGTTGTGTGGCCTTGTTCAGATCTCTTAGACTGGCCTCTTTGTTTAAATGGGAACAATCATTAACTACCTAATTCACAGGGTTGTGGTGGAGACACAGTAACATACCGTACATGAAAGCTCCCAAGCACTATACAAAGTAGGAGGTTACTGCTTTCTTCTCTCCTTTTTCTAGGCTCATTCAGTGGCCCCTGGCCAGACAAACCCATGAGGCTGGCAGGGAAGGTGTACCGCAGCAGAGCTGTAGGGAGGGGATGAAAGGAAAGGGAAAGTCCTCTTCTTGTTATGGACTTTCTGGAGATGATAGGAAGGAGAGTGGATGAGGTCTAATAAAATACCACAGTTAATAAAAGTAATGAGGACCATATAAATCAGGAAATGTTCAGGGCTTCATCATTAATCACGGGGCTGAGCCAGGTTTATCTGTCTATCTGTGTCTCTACTGTGTCCAGGTGGGTTTTTAAAGCCAGGAGCTGCCATGAGAAATGGAAGCTGTAACCAGCCAAGTCGGCCTTTGTGCCCAGGACAATCAATGGGCTGGACATTGCAGGCCTGGGGCTGAGTCACCAGCTGGTGCCAAGAGCCAGGGGCTGGGCCTGAGCATTTGCCTCTTTGCAAGGTCTATCTTTTATTGCCCCTGGCTCTTTCCTCTAGGGCCAAGCCGGTCAAGTCAATTCTCTCTTTCAAATAAAAACCCTTCAAATACTTGAAGACAGCTAACATGTCCCGATTGAGTCTTCTCTGCTTCCGGCAGACCCGGTTCCTTCAAGTGAGCCTCACAGGACATGAACCTTAGACCCTTCACTTTCACAGATGTCCTCCTGGGGACATTCTGCAGCTTATCAATATTGGTCCTAAAGTATAGCCTCCAGAATTGAACACTACCTCTAATGAACTCTGACCATAAGAGGACAGGAGGACCAGTCCTGGATACTGTGCTCCTTTAATGAAATCTAAGATTAGCTTTATTGACTATTAGATCACATTATTGATAGATTGAGCTTGCAGCCCTCTAAAAATGTCCTCAGATCTTTTTCAGAGGAATTACTTTTAAGAAGCTTGGGAAAATAGGTTCAGGGATACTAAATGTCAAAAGAACAGTAGGAAGAAGAGCTAGAATCTTGGCAAGTACTTGAGAATCCTTGTCTCATGTCTCTTGTGACTCCAGGACAGTGTCATACACCAACAGGGATGTGGCATGGAAGGATGAAGGAAGCCCTGCTTTCCTCTAGCTTCATGTTAAATATCCACACAAGATGGTTAAAAAGCTGTCATTTCCTTCTCTGGATGCCTCATACCAGACACCACCCTGTATAATCTCAATCACAGAATCACACAACCTTTGTGTGGGGAGGGACCTGAAGGACATTTTAGTCTAATCTTTAAACAAAAACCTCCTCTGCAACACCTCTAACAAGTGGCCATCCAACCTTTGCTCAAAGACCTTCAGTGACAGGGAACTCATCCCCTCATTGGAGAGTCTATTCCAGCTCTGAAGGAGAGGAAGTTTTGCTAGTCCAACCCAACAAGTATTGATTAACTGTCTATTATAGCTAAGACACTGGGCTAGGATTTGGGAATAAAAAGACATAATGAAAAACAGTCCTTGATCTCAAGGAACTTACATTTTATTGTGGCATTGTGAGACATGAACAAGAGTATACTTGTGATGACTTAAGAAGGAGAGAGTATAAGCAAGTAAGGGGATCAGAAAAGGTTTCCAGTAGGAGATGGCACAACCCTCCCCCTCCAAAAAAAATCCCCCACAACAACTATGGATTCTAAGCAGCAGAACTCAGGGGTTGGGGGCTGGAGCAGTGGAGAGTTCATTCCAGGTATAGGAACCAGTCTGTACAAAAGCACAGGGTAGAGAGAGAGCTCCAAGTATCGCAAAAAACAATTATTCTAATTTGACTGAAACATAGAGTGATGAAGGGGAGTGGTGTGCAATAAGCCTGGAGAGCTAGGCCAGACCCAGCTTGTAAAAGTCTTTAAATGTCAAGCTGAAGAGTTTGCATTTTATCCTAGGAGTAATAGAGAGCTAATGATGTTTCATGGGCAGGGTGGTAAAATGGCCAGGCTTTAGGAAGATGATATCCGCGGCTATGTGGAGGATGAACTGGAGAGAGGAGAGACAGGAAGTTGGCAGCTCAATTAGGAAGCAACTGCAATAGTGACTGTATGAGTAAAGAGAAGGGGGCAGATGTGAGACATGTTGTAGGGGTCAAACTGACAAGGTAGCAACTGATTAGAAATGGGAACTGAAAGAGAAAATAAACAAGGACATTTAAAAAAATTGTATATATATAGATAGATAGATAGATAGATAGATAAATATAAAACCATATATTTGATCCATGTTCTACCACTAAAATGACCCAAGTAACTAACTGGCTATTCTTTCTTTCTATTTCCCCCTCCTTACCCTTCTTTTAAAAATACCCCAATTCGCATGACAGTATGTGAAGCCATATATATGTATGTATATATAATCACAAAATTTTAACTTTCATTTTAAAAAATTGTCAAGGAAGAACCTGAGATTGGAACTCTGCATTACTGGAAGAATAGTGGTGTCCTTGACAGAGATGAGAAGTTTGGAAGAGGGGTGAATATGGAGGAAGGGAGAATAATGAGTCTTGATTTGACTTACATTAATTTTTTTTTTTTAATGCTATGCCTCAAACTGTCTCTGAAATGTCTGTGCCCCTCTCTCTGGGAATTCCCACCTCTCAGAGGCTCTCCATAGCATCCTGGCAATTTGCCTGGATGTGCTCCTACTTTACCTCAAATCCAAAGGGGGAGAGTTCACTTTCTTAAACCCTAGGGCAATTTCAAGTAAATTGTACATTAGTTCTTCATTACAAACCCACAGTAGATGAAGTCATAAGAATATGCCCACTCTCCCATCCCTCACTTTTTACCCTGAACAAAAATGGATTCAGAAATGCCCTATTTGGAATATCCATCAACCCTTTTATCAAGAAAAGACAAACATCAGCTGGAGTTTTTTCCCTCTGAAAAACTTTCCCAAATACTCTGATCCTCTTCATTCTCCATCTCCTGCTCCCCTTCCCCCATATGAAACCACACATCTGGGACTCCCTCCATTCCACTGTGTGCTACGTTCCTTCTACCATCTGGCCCCTTGTCTCATGGCCTGTCGCCAGGGATGACACACAGACTGAATGAAAGGTGCTAGCCCCACAGAACACTTAGAGCTCCCTGTCCCACTCTGCTACAGAGATGTCAGTGATTATCTACTTCGTAGGTGCAAGGCAAGAACAAATGGCTTGTTTGTGGCCCATCTGTTTGTCTTTTCCAATAGTGGTCAACATTTTTTTAAAGGAAATTCATAAAGTTTTCCAAGAAATTTAATAGAATAGATAGAATAGAGATAAAAGCCAACTTGGACTATCTCATGCTCTAGCTGAGCTACAGCAATGCCTACTATTTCCCCTGGGGGCAGCAGAAACCATCACCCACCTGGCTATTCCCCATACCATCAGTGGACATATGCTTCTGATCATTTTACTTTGCCAGGGTCCCAACTCAGTGATTATACTTTTGGGAGACTAACCTGGGAGGGATAGAAGAATTATAGGGAACACACCAGCAAGCCAGCTATTGCCTTACAACACTTACAGTGCTCCACCCAGTTACTCAGTCCTCCTGTTCTCTGCTTACCTGGCCTAAGACTTGGCCAAGATTTCCTGCCAAAAGCTTCCAGGCCATGACCAAATGCCTTTCTTCAATTCTTGACCCCTCATTCAGACTTCCTGATGTTTTGGACTTCTACATATGCCTCTACTGATTTCTGCCCTAGATGTGAAAAGCAATTTATACAATACAAAGGATATCTCCTTTTGAAATAAGAGGATCTGGGTTTGAATCCCAGCTCTTTGACTCACTATCTGGGTGGCCCTAGACAAATCAGTGTATCTAGTGGGCCCCAGCTTGCTCAGTAAAATGAGGAGATTGGACTTAACGGCTTCTAAGATTCCTTTGAGATCTAATTCCATGATCTTATGTAACCACGGAATCTCAGAGCAGATGGGCACCTCAGAGGTCAGGTGGTCCAACATAACCTTGAATGGAAAAACCTTCTATAATATCTCCAAGTGCTCATCCAGCCTCCATTTTTAGGCCAGCCCTGATGGGAAATCCACTATCTCACAAGAATGACCATTGTACTTTGGGACAGTTCTAATTGTTGGGGATTTTTCCTTTAGATTAAACTGAAATCTGCTCCTTTACAATTTCCATTTATTGTTCCTTGTTCTATCACCCACTGGTGTGTTTTGGAAAGAACATGGTATTTGGAGTCAGGTAGCCTGGGTTCAAATTTCATAGATCTTCCACTTACTGTACAGATGGCCTTGGGTTAATTATTTTACCTCTCAACCTCCATTTCCTCAGCTATAAAATGAAAGGAGGACTAAGGTGGTCTAAGATCCTTTTGGGCTCTAAATCCTATGAGCCTACATAGCAGCATCACTCAGTCCCCTTTCACTCCAATGCCTTGAGAGGTGGTGGGGACCCATAACTGCCTCCTTCTACCCACATTTGCCTTGACCTTGTCATCCTCATTTGCTCTCTCTTTCACTCTGTGTATCCAATCAGTCACCAAATGTCATCACTTCTTTTCCTCCATCTCTCACATATATCCCCTTCTCTTGATTCACAAGGCTACCACCTTATTCCAGTTCCTTATCCCCTCTCATTTGGACTTTTGCAATAGCCTTTTAATTGTTTTCTTTGCTTCCAGTCATTCCCCACTCCAATTCATTCTCCATAAAGTGATTTTTCCTAAAGCATTGGTTTGACCAAGTCGCCTTCTCCCTGCATACATACTCATTAAGCTCCATTTGCTTCCTGTTACTTCTATGATCAAATATAAAGTCCTCCATCTGACATTTAAGCTCCCCATAATCTGACACTCTCCTTATCTATCCAGACTTTTAGAACATTAGTCCCTTTTACATGCTCTACAGCCCAGACATACATTGGCCAAATTGCTTTTCTAGCATACAGTGATCACAGGCCTTTTTCCTTCAATAATTTGAAATCTTCAGAAATATATTCTGGCTTTTCCCAGTCCCATACAAAAACAAAAAGTGAACCCATACAAGGGAAGTCTGCACTCCTATGACAGCAGGTGAATCCATATATACTAACAGCATAAAGAAAAGAAAGGGATGGTCCCCAGCTGGCGTGAGGTGAGGATTCCTAGGAAGCACTATTATAATGAGAACTCATTAGGCTATCAACACCCAGAGTCATTACCAAGAAACCTTTCTGGTTGGTGTTAGAAACGTGACCAGACAAGATAACCTATAAGGCTTTGATCTCATTGATGTGAGATGAGGAGGAGGAGAAGGAGGAGGAGGAGGAACATTTAGATAGCACTTCAAGGTTTGCAAAGTACTTTACAAATATTATCCCATTTAATATGCACAACAACTCTGAGAGGAGGGTGTTACTATTTTACAGATGGGGAAACAGCAGTTAAGTGACTTGCCCAGGGTCACTCAGCAAGAAGTATCTGAAGCTGAACTCAGGTTTTCCTGAAACAAACCAAGGGTTCCATTCATTGCGTCTCCTAGCTGTCTTTATTAATATGGCTTCCAGGTCAGACTTAGAAAAGTCATTTCCCTTTCTGTTTAGCTGCCTGAGGCTACTACATCTGCAAATGGAACATGAACAGTCATAGCCCTGAGTCCAGACAGTAGCTCTTATTTGACATTTTGGGACAACAAACAGTGCCTAAGGGTTGTCATTTCTGTCTCTCATACAATCATTGATTTATAACTGGATGAGATCTGCCTCAGAGGTTATCTATTTAATCCAATTCACCTGCTTTACAAATGAGGGAACTGAGGCCCAGAGGGGTTGAGTGATTGGCCCAAGGCTAAAGGAGGCTAAACAAATCTGGCTGCAGAGCCTGTATTCAAATTCAGGCCTTCTGCCTCCAACTTTATTATCCTATTCATTATTCCAGGCTTCCCTTTAAAAGAATTTTAAATGTTAAAAAAACTACCTTCAGATATAAATGGTAAAATATATATATTATTAAAAAATAAAAGCATTTTAAAATCAAACTGCAAGCAAGTAGGGCTGTATTTCTTAGAATGGTCAATTTTTCATTTGCAAATAGTTAAGAAATCATTAGGGACTCATAGACTGTCTACTAAGCTATGTGCTATGAGATGAATAGTGTGTGAAGGTAACAATAATTAAAAAAACAAGAAATCTAGCGCCTTATAGTGGGTAATGTGCTAATCTTTGTAATTCATAGTATGAGATTTTTCACAATTAATAAATAATTGAGAAAATAAATTTGGGGTCTTGATATCCATGGAAATAAAGTTCAGGTAACATTTGGTATACATTAAAATTAAATTAAATCCTATGATTTGCATAAGTCCCTTACATAGGGGACTTTACAAAATCATCCAATCTCTACCCTCATTTAATACCTCAAAGACCATGTGAAATTTAGTGACTTAACCAACATCAGTAAGCTAGCATATGACAAAGTCAGGATCCCAAAGCAGGGCCTCTAATGTTTCTTTCAAAAAGAAATCCTCTAATAGCCAAATTCAATCTTTCTATTGCTTTCTCACTGAGGCACCTGGTCACACAAGATGGCTTGTGGTGTTAACATTCTAACTCAAGGGTTCAAACATTTTTTTCTTATTTTTGTCATAGATTCCTTTGGTATTCTGGTGAAGCATATCATCTTTCACAATAATTTTTTTTTACATCATAATTAAGGTAAATGTTAAATCTTAGAGCTTCGTGAAAAATGTAATTTTTTTCCCCATCCAAGTTCATGAAATCTACCCATTAACTCCTTGGGAGTCTGAAGACCCCAGGATAAGAAGCTGTATTCTAACGTGAGATTACCATTTTGCAGAATAGTTCATGAGAATATATTGAATTTTTCTGCTTTCAGTTTTATTTCCAAACTGTATATTTAACCCATATTCTACCACTAAGATGACCCAAGTAACTTACTGCTTGTTCTTTCTTTCTATTTTCCTCTCTTTAAAAAATACCCCAAATAGCAAATTCTAGGTAACTGATAGAAGACTTATGGCAAAATGATTCATTTTCCGGCTTTTTGGTCTATTTCCCAGATATTCCCTGGCTGATAAGGGGGCTATTACCTAGTTGAAGAGTCTTTGCCTACTCTTCAACCATCTAGAGAGTAGAAAAAGAAAAATAACACTTTCTGGATGAAACCAGGAGAGACAGTTGTCATTCAATTCAACAGTCATCCTCTACAGCAGCGGTTCTCAACCTGTGGATTTCGACCCCTTTGGGGGTTGAACGACCCTTTCACAGGGGTCGCCTAAGACCACTGGAAAATACATATTTCCAATGGTCTTAGGAACCAAGACACTGCTCCTCTGTCTCCAGGCGGGTCCGCCCACATGCAGATACACCCACATATGAGTATTAAAGGGTTGTGGCATTAGGAAGGTTGAGAACCACTGCTCTACCCCTAAAAGTAGATGCTCAACCACACTGTAATCTGAGCCCTCTTTTACACTTTCATTTTCCTCCATATCCTCTTCCTTGATGAACCACTTCCATGGAAGGATGTTTTTGCCCTGCTTAAACCTCTTTAGTGGCTCCTTATACAAACTCCTCAGCCTAGAGTTTAAATCCCTCCACAATCTGGTTTCTGCTTCCCTTTCACATGATTCCCCTGCACATACTTTCCTCTAATCCAAACTGGACTATTAATTGTTCCCCAATCTCTCTGTCATCTCTCACCTCCGAACATTTGCTCAGGCTATCGATCTCTCAAGCCTGAAGTATACTTCTTCCTTATTGATATCTATTAAAATTCTTCTCTTCTTTCAAGACTCAACTCTTGAGGTGAAACTTTTTTCTGATCTCAGCTGCAAGTGCTTTCTCTCATCTCAAAATTTCCTAGATAAAGTATGTATTAGTCATTTGCTATATATGTGAGGCACACAAGTGCTGGAATATAAATAGAAGGAAGAAAATTGAACCATCTCTGCTCTCAAGAATTTTATATTCTAATAGGAGAGAACAACACTTAAAATGATACTGGAAAGAAGGGGCTGGAGGAGTGTGGGGAAGGGTTTTCATTGGGCAAGGTGGAAAAATTCAGGATGAGTTCCTGGAGAGAAGTGAGCATGGAAGGTCTAATCCCTTCTCGAAATGTGTTTGTTTCACCTTTTGGTTTTACTTGATGGACTTTCTTGGTGAACAGAGAGAGTTTAATAATGAGAGGTGGAGCATGGCAGGAATTGTGGTTGTTGTAATTCAGTCACTTGGTCATGTATGAGTCTTCATGACCCCATGGACCATACTCTCCATTGGGGGTTTTTTCAGCAAAGATACTGATGTCATTTGCCATGTCTTTCTCTAGTGTATTATGGCAAAAAGAGGTTAAGTGACTTGCCCAATGTAATACATCTAGTAAGTGTCTGAAGCTGGATTTGAGCCCAGGCCTTTCTGACTCTAGACCCAGTGCTTTATCACTGAGCCATTTAGTTGTCCCTGTCAAGAATTACTGTGTTTTGGGGTTTTTAAAGCATCAATAAAGGTTTTTAAAAGAAAAAATTAAGAAAATCTCCCTTTGAGTCACACAAAAAGGTTCCATGCTACAAATGGGGGACAACCTTGTTACACATATTAAGCACCTAATAAATATTTGTTAATGGTATTATATTGAATTTGAAGAGAAGCTGCCTATGAGGGTTGTGTACTTTGTTTCTTAGATCATTCGACATTTAAAGGGAAAGATTTTCTTTAATTGATTCATTTAGCCATCATTCATATATGGTTCATGTTCATCATTCCCTGATGCAAAAAATGAAATTGAAGACCCATAGACATTGAGGGAGATTGTGCAGAAGAGTTGAAAGAGTGATGGATTTGGAGTCAGAGGATTAGGCTTTCAGCTCTCCTACTTACTATCTGGTAAATGTTTAGCAACTGACTCTCTGAAAACATACAAAACACTTTTAAGTTTAAACTACATTATTAACATTTTCTCCATCAGTTTAAGTATTAATAATCGATAAAGCAATAAATTAGGCCCTAAGTTTTAGCATTTGCTGATTTCTAAGGTATGAATGCTCACACTGAAAATTTAATGATTGGCTCTCATTAGCCAAACTGATGTGAATTGGCTCTAGCACACCCTGATGGACCTAACACTTAACTTGCAAGGGCCTCATTTTCTTCATAAATAAAAAGAGGAGTTTGGATTCAATGACATTATGATAATATGATTCTAATAGTCAGAAAATGACAGAAAAACACTAATATTTCTTGTGCAAATACTGAAAACATGTCCATAAAGGCAAAACTTAAGGTAACCAATCAGAATACTTCTAGAAAAAAAGGCAGTGTTTCTGTGTCTCATGAGATGCCTGGAATATTACATTATCTCAAATAAATGAATGAGAAAGGTTTTAAGTGCCAGCCATGTTCCAGGCATTGAACTAGGTGCTAGAGATACAAATACAAAAGAGAGATAGAGCGTGTCTTCAAGTAATGGAAGGAAGGGAGGAAGGGGGTGGAGCCAAGATGGCAGCATAGAAGGAGGAGAACTCCTGGAGCTCCCTCCCATAACCACCTCAAATACCAATAAAATATGACTCTAAACAAATTTTAGAGGACTCAGAAAATGACAGAGAAATAAAGATCCTGCTAAAGGCAGCCGAGCAGGCAGACAGGAAGTGCTCATCCCAGAGCACTGGGAGCCAAGCCTACCCCAGCCTGGAACTGATTAGCCCCAGGGTGGCCAGGACAAGATGCAGCTGCAGCGCTCAGGAGAGTTGATCAGCAGCAGCTGCGGCAATTTCCAATATTATCAACCCATAAGAGCCAAGGACAAAGTGAAAGGTCAGTGGAACTCAGCTAAATTTGGGGGAAAGGAGTGGGTATGGCCATCTATTCCCAGAGCTAGAAGCAGTCTGAAGCAGCCCCTGCAGCTGCCTCCACATGGCTGCTTCAGAGCTACCAGGCTGCAGATTGCAGGGGGGCCAAGTGACCATTCAGAGGCTAAGTGTTCTTGCCTTGAACTGCCTGGATCAGGATCGCGGTCTTGGGTGGTGGTCCTGAGGTGCGTTTTCAGTGAGCCAAAGCAGGTGGGGGCTGCAGAGAAGGTGGCCTCCTAATAGCTCTGGCAGCTGGGAAAACCCCAGCAATTTGGGACAAAGCTCTCCCCTATGAAAGCAGAGTTCTATTGAACCTAAAAGTCAAGTAATTGACTGGCAACATGAGCAGGCAAAGGAAGCAAAGCAACCAACTTTAGATTCCTTTTTGGGGGAGATAAAGGACCAAAGCATGGAATGGGAGGTAGACAACACAGTCAGAACTCCTGCACCAAAAGCTTCCAAGAAAAACGTAAACTGGGTACAGGCCATAGAGGAGTTTAAGAAGGATTTTGAAAACCAAATAAGAGAAGTGGAGGAAAAATTGGGAAGAGAAATGAGAATGATGCAAGAAAATCATGAAAAGAGTGTCAACAACCTGACTAAAGAAAATAACACCTTAAAAAATACATTAACTCAAATGACAAAAGAGGACCAAAAAGCCAATGAGGAGAAGAATGCCTTAAAAAGCCAAATTTGCCAGATAAAAAAAGAATCTCAAAAACTGAAGAGAATAATTCCTTCAGAATTAGTGTGGAACAAATGGAAGCAAATTACTTTATGATAAATCAAAATACTATTAAATAGATCCAAACAAATGAAAAAATTTTTGTGAGGATTTGTGAAATATCTCATTGAAAAAACCACTGACCTGGAAAATAGATCCAGGAGAGGCAATTTAAAAATTATTGGACTACCTGAAAGCCATGATCAGAAAAAGAACCTAGAAATCATCCTTCAAGAAATTCTCAAAGAAATTTGCCCTGATATTTTAGAACCAGCGGGCAAAATAGAACTTGAAAGAATTCACTGATCACCTCTTGAAAAAGATCCC
>CM053581.1:181326784-181372383 GCA_028627135.1 Pseudochirops cupreus | reverse complement strand
TTGATATTCTGGACTTTTTGTTCTTCCAAATGAATTTTGTTACTATTTTTTCTAGTTCTATAAAATAATTTTTGGGTAGATTGATTGGTATAGCACTAAATACATAATTTAATTTCAGTAAAATTGTCATTTTTATTATATTAGCTCGACCCAGCCATGAGCAGTTCATGTTTTTCCAGTTGGTTAGATCTGACTTTATTTGTGTGAAAAGTGTTTTGTAGTTGTGTTCATAAAGGTACTGGGTTTGTTTTGGCAGGTAGATTCCCAAATATTTTATAATGTCTACAGTAACTTTAAATAGGGTTTCTCTCACGATCTCTTGCTGTTGGACTTCGTTGGATATATGTAGGAATGCTGAGGATTTATGTGTGTTTATTTTATATCCTGCACCTTTGTGGACCCCTTCTCTCAATGTTTCTTTTATTTTTTCTGTTCTTGTTTTTTTCTGTGGCAGTTCTTTTTTTATTTATTAATTCATTTTTAATTTTCAACACTTCCTTCCGTAAGATTCTGAGTTCTAAATTTTCTCTATCTCCCTCCCCTTCCCTCTCCCCAAGATGGTGTGAAAGCTGATTTGGCTCTACATATACATTCATGCTGAACATATTTTCACATTGATCATATTGTAAAGGATTAGCACCAGTAGAAGGATAGAATATTTCTTAATGCATAAGATAAATTACACAAGATTACAAAGAAAACCAAAGGTTAATGAAAATGAAAACATATTTCTTTCCCATCTGTGGTGATGGACACCCCACAATCTATCCGTGGACCCTCTTGGGAATCAGTAGAACTCATGCGTTTGAGTAAGGACTTTGTTTTAAGGAAACTAATAATATGACCTTACAACTAGTGATCAGTGAGTGCCAAAAGGATTCTGCCCAAGAACTCACTCCAGATTCTGCTAAACATCAAGCATCCTGGTGCCATGAAAATATGGCCAGATTTAGTTTGGATCTGTTCATCCATGACCTTTCTGAGCACTGCACAGAGCTCCAACCAGGTGGGTCTGCATAACTTAGAGAGACATGGAAATCAAAAGTGAGAGCAGTCATGCAAATTAGCCCAGGCTGACAGGCCAAGAAGCAGGAAGAAATCAGGCAAGGCTGAATATAAATCAAGATGTGGGGAGAGAGAAGCTGGGCACAAATGGAAAATACAGACGACCCTCATCAAACTCTCTCGGGTCCTGGGTTCTCATGGCCATCACACACTTCATCACTATGACATTAGGAACTGTGGGAAGACTGTGGGAAATTTTCCCTATCTAGGAAAAGAGGAGGGGAGAGGGGAAGTATCTGAAGGTGGATAGGGTTGGCTTTTTTTTTTTTAACCCATCTGCAAGGTTAGGCTAAATATCTTTCTTATTCTCTGTTCCAGATATAAGTGGCTTATTTAAGTCATTCATCACTGCAATTTTACATACACACAGAGTGTGAATAAAAGTGAGAGTGAGAATGATTGGTGGCTCCTTTTATTTTTTTTTAAATATGACTGCAACCTATTATTTTTTTTTTTGGTTCTTTTTAAAAGATTCAGTATATCCTTTTTTCTTCTTTGGAGATATTTCTTGTGCGCGCCCCCCCCCCCCCCGCCACCCCGCTCCATTCACGCATTTCCATCTTTTGCCTATAATCTCAGAAACTCTTGTATCCTTCCAAAGTGTAATAGAGAGAAGATAGAGAGATGCTCCCTAATCATTATCTGTGAACCAACTGAAGGGGGGTCATTTCCACTGATATGAAAAGCAAAACTACCTTCCTCATTTAACTCAAGCATCAGCACAATCCATCCTCGATGTGCCTCTTCACAGGCTAACGTTGGTTAGGGACAATCTGGCAGCAAGTGAAATAAATGGATTTTAAAGCTTGCATTTCCTAGAAGAAATAATGACTTTTGTCCTTGACAAGGCTTAACCAAAAATATGAATCGAAGGACCGTGCAAGGAGTAAGGTTTCTCCAAGGAGAATTGCAGGTTGTTCAAATAGGGAGGTATCTTAAAGATTATAGGACCATAGTTGAGAACCTCAGCAGCCATCTAGTCCACATCCTCTCCCTGCCTACACACATGAAGGAACCAAGGGTCAGAGAGAAGTGACTTGCCTAAAGTCACACAGCTATAGTGATGGAGGTGAGATTTGAAACCAGGTCTGGTGAACTAGATCAAGTACTCTTAAATGAATCAATTTTAATGGAATCGAGGAGACAAGTATAATTATGGCTGGGTTTCAATTCTCTTTCCCTTAACAATTATCCTAGGGCAGAAGGTCATAGAATCACTCCCGAAAAGAACTAGAAGGGATCTCAGAGGCCAGGTAGTGCAAGCCCTTTATTTTACAGTTGAGGAAACTGAGACCTGGAGAATCTGACAGCAAGTATTCTTGGGAGGGCTACTTTGTATTTCATTAATCTGTTAAAGGTTATTATTTGTATATATCAGAGAAATGGGAGGCAGTCTAGTGAGACAGAAAAAGCATTGCATGCTGTCTACATCCAGAAAAAGAACTATAGAATCTGAATGCAGACTGAAACATATTTGCTCTCTTTTTGTTTGTCTTGTTACTTCTTTCTTGTGGTTCCTCCTTTACAACATGACTAATTTGAAAATATATTTAATATGAATGTATATATAGAGTCTATATCAGATTGCATGCTGCCTTGGGGAGGGGAGAGAAGGAGGAGGAGAAAATTTGTAACTCAATATCTTATGGAAGTGAGTGCCGAAAATAAAAAATTAATTGATTAGTTAATTTTTTTAAAAAGAAGTTTAAAGAAAAGAAAAAGCATTGTACTGGGGTAGGAGGACTGTCAGTCAAAAGATCAGAATTCTGGTTTCTATTATGCAATTGGCTAATTTTGTGATCTTACAAAAGTCATTTTGTTATAGTTCTGCCAATAACTAGAAAAGGAACCATTTCTAATGAGCAGATGAAAAGCAGGGTTGTGCTTGTAAATGTTTAACAATCAGCTCTTAGGAAAAACGAAATGTATATGCTTTTCTGCATTATTTACATTTTCTCTATCACTTTATTAAGCCAAGAATAAAACAATAAATAAAGTCATGATTTGTAGTGTTTATTGATTTATGAGCAGTAAATCCTCACACTAAAAATTTAATATCTAGCTCAGTCCTTCAACATACCTCTGATTTTTTTAAGCTTCTCTAGAGCAGGGATTGGAATTGTTTCACTTTTGTCTTTGTATCCACACCCCTACTGTGGTTCCTGAAACATAGCAGGTGTTCAAGTGTTTGTTGACTGACCCATAGATTTTAAAGTGAACAGACCCTTTTAAAGCTTTTCAAACCTAGAACACTATGTAAAGGTTAGTTATTTATTAATTATAATTATTTGTGCATATAAGTATAATTAATTAAACTTAATATATTAAAAGAGGCAGTACAGTATAAGCGAGAAGAGTCCTGGGCTCAGTGTCAGAGAACCTTGGTTGGAATCTTGCCACTGCCACTTCATAGTTGTATGTCCTTGGGCAAGTCATTTACATTCTTTGGCTCTCATGCTAATTGTCTGTAAAATGAAGAGGTTGGTCTAGATGTCCTCTAAAGCTTCTTCTAGTTACAAATCCATGATCATATGAAATACTATATAACATATATAAAATACATAGAGCTGGTAGATTTTTTTCAATTATGTAGGTTTTAAAATAATAGATATCTCCTACAAATGATGGGCTTTTTTTCTCTGTTAGTTGGGCTGTAACAGCAACTGCAGCCCAAAGTTACTGTACAAAATTTTCTAAAAATCTGCTCTAAGCCCTGTTTTCTCCCCAGCAAGGTACTATTTCTTAAAATTTCAGAGTTAGAAGGACCTTAGAAACCATCTAGTTCAAATCATATCTGAACAGGAATCTGACCTCATCACTCAACTGAAACTGCTCTCTCTAAGGTTACCAATAATCTGTAAGTTACCAAACCTGACCTCTATTTATCTTTCTACTTCTCAATCTCTCTGTAATTTTTTGATGCTGTTTGCCACGTGGATATTCTCTCCTCCCATGCCTTCTGTGATATTGCATTTCCTGAACCTGTCATTCCATCTCCTACCTCCATGTCTTTGCCTGTCCCATAAAGATGAAATGTACTCATTCCACACCACTGCCTCCGAAAATACTCAGCTTCAAGGCCCCAATCAGCTGTCATCTTATTCCTAAGGGAAGACACTCTGGATCCCCCTAGTTATCAGCATTCTCTTGTTTCTCAAATTGCTGTGCATTTAATTATGTGTATGAGTGTTGTAGCCTCCAGTAAAACATAAGCCCCTTATGGATAGGGGTTGACTTTTTTTTTTTAATATCCCTAGCTTCTAGCCCATTGTCTTGTACATAGGAAGGCACAAAATAAATACTTGTTGACATGGATTATCTCTATCTGTATTCCTAATACATGGACTTAACTATTTTTTTAAAATAGTTTACATACACAGGCAAAGCAAAGTAAAAAGCATAATAATCTCCCATATAATTAGGGAGTAGGCACTCAGCTTGGCTAATTCAGGCTAGAACAGAATGACAGGTCTTACTTTCTTAACAGAGTGTGTAGTTTGCAGTCTTGCTTGTCATGAGAGCAGGGCTATGACCATACTTCAGCATGTATAGAGGCAGTTAGGTGGTACAATGGATAGAGTGCCAGGCTTAGAGAAAGGAAGACCCTGGATTCAAATCTGACCTCAAACATTTAACTTATAGAACCTTGAGCAAGTCACTTAACTTCTGTTTGCCTCAGTTTCCTCAATTGTAAATTGGGATAAGAATAGTACCTAATTTACAAGGTAGTTATAAAAATCAAATGAGATATCTTTTTTAAAAAAAATGCTTAGCACAGTGCCTAGAACATAGAAGGCACCACATAAATATGTGTTCTATTCCCCTTATTTAGGGCCACTGCTTAGGACCCAACTCTTAAGTCACCACCCCCTATCAGTTACTGATACTTGTATTATCCCCATTACAGCTTTAACATTGCCTGATGCTAAACAATGTGAGCAATGAAATGCAAGCTTGGGCAAGAAGAGAGATTCATCCATTAGGTCATTCCGCAGACAATAAAAAAAATATTTACTCTATCTGGCCCACGTTGGTAGAATTGGAGTTCTAAAGACACTGATTTCCAGAGTTCTGTGATACAGATAGAACTGAAAAAATGGAAAAGGGAATGGAATACGTTATGAAGGGCACTGTGACCTTGAATCATCCCTTTAGTCAAGGATGTACCTGGCAACTGCAAAAGAAACAGATGGACAGGACTTTCCCAGAGACATACACAAAAACACAGGGAGATAGAAACAGACAAGCAGAGAAGGCTGCCCAGGTAAGTAGGCTCCTCTGAACTTCACTGCTCTGCCACAAACTCATCCTTCCCCAGTTCCAAATATTTGGCCACCACACGAGGGGCAGTTTTGAAACAAACCCCATAGGTGGGGGATCTCCTAACATTTAGATGTTGTCAACTCACAATCCATCAACCAACAAGTGTTAATTAAGAACCTAATACATTCCAGGAACCATACTAAGGCATTGACAATACAAAGGCAAAAGCAAAAACAGTGAGAGGAGAGGAGGAAGAAGAGAAGGGAGGGCAGGCAATAAAAGCCTGTGTTCAAATTTTGACTTTTTAATTTCTTTCCTGTGTGTCCTTGGCAGGAATGTGCTAATAAATGTTTACTAACTGGTTCTGGGGGAAAAAAAAATTACACACACAGACACAACATGCTTTTAAGTTGAATCTACATTATTAACATTTTTTGCCATCACTTTCTTAAGTCTGGGCAATCAACAAAACAATAAATCAAGCCCTGATTTTCAGCATTTGCCAATTTCCAAGGCATCAGTGCTCACACTGAAAATTTAACAATCAGCTCTGATGAGTCTGTAGGAGTTGACTCTAGCACAGGCTGGGTTAGACAAGTCACTTCACCTCTTTGGGTACTAGTTTCCTCATCTATCTAATAAGGGGGTTTGAACTAGATAAAATTTGAGGTCCCTTGCAGATAGAAATCTACAACTCTATATGCCTTCATCAGGGTTCCTGGCAGAAGTTACTGCCTTCCAGCTCCCATAACTCTACTGCCCTGCCTCAAATATTATGGTTAACAGCTTTCATGAATGCAGATACAAAGGCAGAAAGATGTTTTTTAAAAAAAGAATACTTGCTACCTTCAGACAAATTACAATGTAAATAGGCAGAATTGTGTAGACAGAGGATGCAATAGTCTGCTGGAAGGAACACAGGATGGGGACTCTACGATCCTGAGTTTTAAGCCCTGCTGTATCGCTAACCAGCTGTAACACTGCTTCTCTGGCTGGTTTCCTCACCTATAAAAGGAGGGAATTGGACTAGATGGCCTCTAATGCTCTGCATGAATGCTGACCCCACTACCATCTTGCCACAGAACCTTAAGTGGGCCACTTTTCCCCTGTGTTTCAATTCCCTTTCCTCCAGAATGTGGACAACACTGCTGACCTGCCTCAGATGGTGTCTGAGCATTAACGAGATCGCATTTGCAAAGCATAAGGGACTCCTGGAGGAGGAAAAAAAAAAGCTTTAGTATATGCATCTAACGAATTGTTACCACAGCTCTAACGCTGTCATTTTAATAAAAACAAAGCAAAACAAAGTTCATAACCCTACACCTGACATGATTACACTCTCTTGTTATGATGGAGAGTTCAAAGAAGGGAGTGGATTCAGCCTGTGCTGTCCTTGTCTAGCTTATGTCAAGTATATGTGAGCTACATCTGTATAATAACAAATTGGACCAGGAAATAAAAGATCTGATCTCATTATCTATTCAGTATCCAGTACTCTTCAAATTTATGAGTGGTAGAACACTTGGGTGGGGTCAAAAAGCTCTATGAGTGCCATTCCTTGCCATTAGGGAAACATTCTTGCATCAGTCTTTTTGCTTGATTTATTAAAATTGTATTTTTTTAAACATTGTTTTGGTGCCTTTTGGTGTAGGTTCAAATCAGCTAAAAGAAAATTTGTTCACAAAACAATTTTGCCATGTAACATATGTTGGATCCACCTTTAGTCTATGTGCACGACCCGTTAATCAAAATCCTTTCAGAAATGTTGGTTTTATGTAGTCAGACACAAGTTTGGAAGTACCAATCCCATTACTTACCCCAATAGTGGCTAGCAATGTGTCAGACCCACCACAGTAAGTCAAGAAATACAGGTCATATAATTCTGCCATATTCTTTATTTCTAGATTCTTAGTAATGATGGTATCACCCAGGGAATTGGTACAGTTTGGAGTTCAGAGAGATCTCAAAAAAAAAAAATACAAAATCCAGATTGTTGCAATGGATTGGTATATGGCAGGAAAAACCAGAAATCTAAGGGTTTTCTATAACTCAACAAGGTCTTGGTGAAAATCATGTGGGAGCCAGAAATTCTGCTTATACCATGAAATTATACTATGAAAAATAACTTGGAACCCTCAGAAAAGTTGGGTTTGAAGTGAAAGTTCCCACTGGTGATTTTATACTTCAGAAAGCAGAGAGACACTTGTCTAACTCTCATTCATGCCACTATTAACATCTTGGCCAGTGCCTCCTCTCAAACCTCAGTGGAGATAGCTCAGGATCTTGGACCCAAGAATCTTGGGAAGAGGACATGCCCCAAACCACCAGACCCACTTCCAGCTAAGCCCACACACCCATCAGAGAAAGGACACCCTTGTTGAGAAAAGAACTATCACCCCTGCCACTACTGATAGCAAATATAAACCAAATGATACTGATGGACAAGAGCACCCAAGACCCCCAGGAATAATAGTGCCTTCAGAATACTGGCCCTTCTTCCAGTCTAACCTTTGCAGCTGTTGTAGAGGGGAGCATTGTATATGTGACCTGTCAAATGCAATCACAGGCATTGTAGCCCTGCCTCCTCAGTTACTAAAGACTTGGAAGAAGGAAGTTTTTACCATAAAAGTCCATGATACTATTAAATAATTCAACATCAGAAATGGATATAGTTTTATCATGGAAATAACATGAAAGAAGATACATTACTTTCTGCTTTGCCACTGTACCCTAAGGAACACTAGACCTTTTCATATGACTTGAAGCTAAAACTTCCTAAATGCTATCTTGTCCTCAATGGAAGTTCCTTGAGAAAGAGACTGTCTCTGCTTTCCTATTTATATTCCCAGTATTTTGTACACACTAAGAATTTTTAAAATGGTCATCCATTTACTTAGTCACTTATTCTATCTTTTGTTTTTCTTTCCCAAGCACTTTGTTTTGGATGTCACACAATTCATGGGTGAGATCACTGTGGCAGTTAAAAAAAATTCTCAGCAGCCTAAAGGGACACCTCCCTTCTAAATACCAGATCCAAGCAATTAAATAGAGGAGGAAATAGATAAATGGGCCACAAAGGAAATATCTATTGGGCAAGAACTTTGGGAATAACTGGCAGATCTATCATGATAAATGATCTCGTCTCCCAGGCTATCTTCCTAACAGCCCAGGAAGCAAATTTTGTGTTACTTGGTAGGTGATGATCAGCAAAACTTAAAGAAAAATACAGCAAAGATTTGGTCCAAATGTTAGCAGCCAATTTCACCCCAGGAGGTAAAATTGCTGGAACCAATAAGCCAATATTCAGGGCCCAAGAGAGCATCTTAAATATTCCAAGAACAATTTGAGCCCATCAGCCTTCCATCTGAACAAATGGAGAGATCACAATCTGAAAATTACAATAAGAATGAATTGATTTTGTGCCTCTTCCCCAATTTCATTACAGTCTTTGACAGCAAGAGTGGATTCATTTTGTGACATTTTCTTTGAAACCTTATGGAATATATTCTTTCTGTCCAGGAGATATGCACACAGAGCAGAAATGGCCTTTGTCCGCTCTACCCAGGAGGGTCAAGGAAGGACCCTATAACTTTCTTGGTCTGGTTTCTTTTCTAGTCCAGCTAGGTATGTTCCTTTGGAGGTTTGATCTATAAGAGATATAGAGGAAAACATGTAACTATTCTCCTTAAAAAAGAGCCCAGGAAACATTAGAAATGGCACAAAAAGGGATGGAATGACAGCTTTAATTTTTCACTTGCAAGAAACATTCTCAGAAACTTAGGCAGATATCCAATTATATCGGTGTTCAGATCTACCTCTATGGAAATAACAACTCTTCCATGCCTTTCCCCCTGCATTACTTTTTGTCCATGTCTTTCTATAAATTTTTTCTCAAAGAAAAGGGGAGGAAGGGGAGGGTGATAAGCATGTATATGAATATACATGTGCATATGTATACACACATGCACACATATATCCTCACATATATACATGCATATGTATACACACATGTGTATATGCATGCACCCATTCTATTGTAAGCTTCTTGAAGGTATTATCTTTTGCCTCCTTTTCTATCCCTAGCATTTAGCACAGAGCCTGGTCCATAGTCGATCAATAAACATTAGTTAAGTGTCTGCTAACGACTATGTATCAGGCGCTATACTAAACATTTTACAAATATTATCTCAATTGATATCCACCCATTGTGCACTACTCCATTTTTTATGGTTTGTTTTTTTTTTGGAGGGGGGAAGACAGGATAATTGGGGTTAAGTGACTTGCCCAAGGTCACACAGTAAGTATGTGAAATGTCTAGGGCTGGATTTGAACTCAGGTCCTCCTGATTCCAGGTCTGGTGCTCCATTCACTGCGCTACCTAGCTTCCCCTGTATGCTACTTCATTTAAGAATATGAGAGCCTTGGGCTTGGAGTCTGGATGATTCAAGTTCAAATCCTGACTCAGACATTTACTAGCTACATGACTAATCAACTCATTTAACTTCTGCCTGCCTTAGTTTCCTCATCTGTAAAATTAGAGATAATAATAGCCCCTACATCCTAGGTTTGTTGTAAGAATACAATGAAATTATATTTTAAAGTGTTTTGCAGATAAAGTCCTCTGCAAAAGCTATTACTATTATTATTATTTTAATATTTTAGTGATACTTAAGTGACCCTTCAATTGGTGTTTCTCATTCTTGCTCCATGGCTCGCCACATTTATTTGCAACTATGTATGTCCTTAGTCATGTCCTTTCTACCTCTTTCTGCACATAAGCCATCATTACCACGATGCATCAATCTGACAGCCACCATGCATTTTTCCTAAATGCTGACATTTCAAATTCAAGAGATGTCTAGGCAATTTATTGACCCTACTGAATTGTTCACTATACAAATAATCCTCTTTTGAGTTATTTGTTATTTTAATTCTTCCAAGGTCATATCATGATATGATTACCAAGTATATACCATTAAAGAATGCTCATGTTAAAGGGATAGGGCTTGGTGTCAATAAGATATTTAGGCTTGTTGGAAACACTGTGAAATTCTCCAAATGTGTTCTAGTCTAGTCTTCTATTAATTTCTGGGCCCAATTCACTGGCCTTCTGTAGGAATGTATCTGAGATATAGATATAGAGATGAAAGAGAGAGAGAGAGAAAGAGAGAGAGAGACAGAGAGATGACGGACAGAGACATATATAGGCATAGAGGAACTGGTAGAGGGGCTACCAGCTTGCCATGTAGACCAACTTGGAGAACGGTCTAAAACAGGCCTGCACAACATATGGCCCTCAGGCTGATTGCTTTCCACCAAAGGATTTCAGGGGGCCTGAAAAAATGCAGAGGATGTAAAAGAAAGTAAAGATGTAATGAGTGCTTTGTCCAGGCCCGCTTAACTTCCCTTTCAGTAGTCACTATTGTGCTGTCATATAACTTGGTGGGCAGGTGCCACCGCACACTCTCTTCTGTTTTACATGTGACCCTTGGCAACCAATCATTGCCAATCTGTCTGTAGTCTAGGAAGAGCAATTTCATGAAAAATAAAAATCTTAAGTGTAACTAATTGATATTAATTGAAATGTCCTTTTTAAAAAATATGGCTTATTTGCAAAATAGTTTAATCACTAATTTTACCGTTACTTGAAAAGTTAGCCACTTAAAACCTATCTAGGGTCCAAAGAAGTTCAGCCTATTTTAATTTTGGCCCCTACCTACTGCCAAGTTGTGCAAGTCTGTCCTATTACAACGTATTCAAGAGCATAATACGAGGTCGAGAAGGATAGGGATAAAAGAGAAATGCAGACAAAGTTCTCTACTAAATTCTGAGGAGGGAGAAGGGTAAGGAGAATTAAAGTAGGCTCTTTGTCAGAGATAACCCTTAGTCACTTCAGGGAGTGAACAAAGAAATCATCATAGAATTCTACAGTGTTAGAGATGGAAGAGAATTTAGAGATCATTTGTTTGAGTCTCTCTTTTCATAGATGAAGAAACTGAGGTGACTTACTCTCCATAATCAAAACGATTTGACTTCAGTGTGAAGGAACCTCCCCATTTGTAACAAAGTGTAATATCAGCAACTACCAAATCACTACATGGCGTTTGATCAATTTCCATTCATCTTGGGACTACGATATAAGCCCAGCCAGCAGTGGGCAGAGCATAAGCAAGACCTAAGTTTGAATCTTGCCTGTGATACTTAACTAGTTATTTTACCAGACCCAACCTCAGTGTTCTCCTCCCTACAATGGGGATAAAAATAACCCCAACTGAAATAATACAGGCAAAGGAACTTTGCAAATATTAAAGAAATATATTATTATTTTCATTATTACAATCATTGTTATAAATAGTAATACTGATCTCAATAAATAATGACTAAAATGATCATTATAACAATATTGTTTTATTTTTCTATTCTTCTGTGGAGACCCTGGTTCTAGACAAATTACTATCCAGCTATCATTCTTTTATATGAAGTGTTCCAGAAGTCTTAGTGCAGTTGAAAGCTAAGCTTGTCTTAACCTAAGTTCAAAACCATACTAAGACTTTTGGGACACACTGTACTTAATATTCCATGAATTGTTGCATAGGCAGATAATTTTCCATTATAATGATAATTCATTCTATAATGGAACAAAAGAATTAGGGTGTAAGTTTCTTCTCCGAGGCTTCCTGAAAGCATCTTCAGTACAGTTCCAGGAACATACAGGAATACAGGGATGCTGTTCCCACACGATTTTGATCTCCTCTGCTAGGTACATATTTTGAAAGCTTTTTGCTTCATGTAGCGTAGAGACAATAAGCATGTCTGATATTCTGATATTCTGATCACTACTGTTATGGTTACTTCACACACCAAGGTCAAATCAAAATGATCTCTGAGGAATTGAATTTTTTTTTTCTACATCTAGAATTTTGTCAACTCTAATACTGCTAGAAAAAAGTGAGCCCTTGACTAGGGCTTGGAAAGGCTTCCTTATGCAAAGATTTTTACATTAAATTCTAGGATTTAGAATGTGAAGGGATCTCAGCGACCATCTAGTCCACCCCCCCTTGTTTAATAAATGAGGAAAGTAAGGCCCAGAAAGCTGAAGTTATCTGCCCAGACAGGTGAGTAACATACTCAGTTTGGACTCTACCACAGTGATAGCTAATTACAATAATATTTAGCATGTATATACATATATGTTATTATTCTTCCATTTTCAAAGAGAATTGATGACATCATGTATGATAGCTTGACTTGCACATGAATTTGATTTAAATGAGGCAGAGTTGTACAAAGTCATTAGCCTTATTCTCTCTTCTAGAATCACTGAACTCCGGTGGCAAGACTAAGGTCAAGATGTCTGGCAACGGCCCAGCATGCAATGGGTGACCTTGGCATCTCTGAGGTCTGACAAAACTCTAAGCACTCCACAGCACTTGCTTTAGCCGCCTTCATGGTCGCTGAAACAAATTGTTCTTATCCACCCACTGTGCCAGGGGAAGTCTTCACATGCTTGGTGTAGACATCCCCCTAAACTCACTGACAGGTTTGAGGCCTGCTCATTACCCTCTTTCACTAACAGAAAAATCAAATAAGTATATATTGATATCTACAGTGTGTTGCAAAAGTTTTAGCATGTTTTTAAGTTATGTATGTGTGTGTGTGTGTGTGTGTGTGTGTGTGTGTGATCCAGAGAATGAATTCTTGGAAGCAAAAGACTAGATCTAAATCTTTCCCACCTTAGCACATGACAGGAGCCAAAAAAACCATGAGAGAACGTTCATTTGGACACAGACTGTGCTTTAATGGGACTGGAGTTTCCACTAATATTGTGTCTCTTTCACTGAGTACACCTACTATGCATCGAGGCACTGAGGGTACAAGAAAGACACAAAAACTAACAGCTCCTGCCTTCAAGGACCTTTTATTTTACGGGGGAAATCCTGCGCATGAATAAAAGCAAATAGCAAACGCATACTAAGCAAAGAGAGGCAGCCTGGAGCAGCGGACGGAAAGCTGGCCCGGGAGCAGCTCCCCTGAAGCCGCACAGCAAATGTTGCCAGCACACTTTGGGGGATGAAGGGGCGGGAGGGGCCGGGGACACACGCTGCAAGCAGCGCAGTCTAGGAAGAACGTTCACAATTACCCCATCGTTCTGTCATTGCTGTCGCTGGTGAGTATCTGCCCTACGTGCACAGGTAGAGTGGTGTGCTTGGCAGAGAGTTGGCTGTGGAGCCAAGAAGACGTGTGCTCAAGTCTCATCTCTGACGCATGTTAGCTCTGTGGCCCTCGTCAAACCGTTTAATTTAGCAGTGACTCAGGCAACTCTCTAAGATGACAAAATGAAAAGAAAACGGCGACTAGGATTATAGAAGGTTCCTCTTTGAGGAGTTCCCCACGCCATGCCTTCAATCTATTATCACTCTGGCTCTCATTGACTGGCCAACAGCAGGTTCCAGCTGAAGCCCCACCTGTGCATTGTTTGTAAATAGCAACTGTTTCTGTTTTGGTCAGAAACCCTGAGGGTCTCCCCCTTCCAGATGGATTTTTTGGGGGGAGGGGGTACTAGGTAAAAGAGGCCATCCTTGGCCTCATTTCTTACCCAGCCTCAATCACTGAATGGGCTTTGCCTCAGTCAAACTGAAACCTGAGAAAGACCTTAGTTTAAAAAGGTCAAGGCCTCCCACTGTATCCATGGTGATCTCCAGTCATTCTGATCTGCATCATACCACTGGACCCACATGGCTCCAGAGGAGAAAGTGAGGCTCGTGATTTTACACAGCCCTCCCTCACTTAAATCCAATTCACTTGCAAGTAACGGTCACTTCCTGATGTCATCGTCCTCTTTTGAGAGTGAAGGACAGACACCACCACAACTATCATCACTGGAATCATAGGATTATTCTTGATCTCTGTTTAAATGAAATAATGCACATAGAACACATTGGGAAGACTGGGAAAGGCCCAAAGCACAAATCTTCCAATTAGTACCTAAGATGAGCTTAGAAAGAAGCTAGATTCTAAAAAGCTTGGTAAGGAGGAAGCATTCAAGGAAAAATAGCTTTTCCTCATAAACCTTCCAAGGAAATGTTAGTACAAGGAGCCACAAGCATGGATAAGAAAACAGGAGAGAAATCTGATAGGTGAGTGGTTAGAGAAGTCATTTTTCCCCATTCTCCTAGAAAGTCCAATTTATAATTCCACACCATAACTATCCTCTCAAGCTAGCCCTACCCGAGATATTCCTGAGCATGTAAGGGGACAGAATATCAGCCCCTATCTATCCTTAGTCTCAATTTCCAATAGCACCTCCTCTCCTTACTAATTCTTGGTGACAAACTTGCACATTTGAGCTCAAAGGCATTTAAATACCTTTGTTTATTAAGCATTTTCAAATTCAGAACATAATATTAATGAGTCTTAAAAAAAAAAAAGCGATTTCAGGCCTAATCTCAGTCCAGTATGGAGTTATGAGCAGGGAAGGGAATCAATTAGGATTCAACAGCCTTGGGGTTGAACATCCTGGCTATGTGACCATAAACAGATTAGTTACAAAAAGGGAAAAGCTCAAATCTATGGAATTGAATTATTCCATACTTGTAGAATGACCTCTTGCAGTCAAAGGTTCTTTAGAAAATTTAACCAGTGAAGCAATCTATAGTGTCCTACATGCTTTTAGCCACTAGATACAATAGGGATCTCTAATGGCTGACCTGAGTTACTGTGGACTAAAACTGGTCTGCTCATCCTTCTTCCCTTGCCCCCTCCCCCTTCTTTCTTCCTCTCCCTTCTCTAGGTTTCTCCGTCTCATCTAGTCTAGCCCAGAAGCTTTAATCTTCTCTGTTTCTGACTTAGTCAGAGGCAGCCTGATGGACCTCCACCGCTAGAGGCTCACCATTTTAGCATTGGCATTAAGGCAGACAACTGATCAGATTTTAGCCACAAAGTAGCTCAAAACTCTGGAGTTAAAGCAATCTACCAGCCTCATCTTCTCTAGAAGCAGCAGCTGTGGATCACCCTGACTCTTTCTGTTCTTAAAAACAATCTATTCTTGAATTTAACTTTATATTAAAATATTGCATTAAATATTAAACATATATTATGTTATATAGATTATATATTATGATATATATTATCAACTTTGTCTATTTATATTTTATATTAGAATAGTTAATACTGAATTATTTAGATGTAGTGGTTTCAGGCTGTAGTATATTATATATGGTGTGTAACTTAACAAAAAAGCAAGCTTGGCAATGAATTCTATAGCATAAATTTGTAAATATTATTGCTGATCTTTTTAAATCTTCATACTTTGTGATGACATGAGTTTTATGTTGAGATTAAATATGTTTTTCTGAAAGACACTTTTAAAAAAATTTACCATATTCAGAATTTGGAATGGAATCAAGTATGTAAAATCCATACATTTTTAAGTAATTTATAGGTTTTTGATCTCATAAATGGCATGCAATAATTTTTCCTTTTTCTGTAAACCTATTCTACTAGCATTTAACCTCTCTAAACCTCAGTTGACTCATCTATAAGAGAAGGATAATAATAGCTGTTATTATGACTCTGTAGGGTTGTGAGGCTTAGACTATATTATAAATGATAACACTCTGAAAAACCTGTAAAGCATTATACAAATAAAGTGTCATTATCATCACTGTCATTCAGCCCATGGCAACATCAGTCACAGTTTCACCCCGTCTAGTACTGGCCTAGACCCTTTATTTCTTTAGTGTAAGGAATACTCAGTTTGGCAGTTGCTTATATGGTTGCTTGAGGCACTGAGGGTAAATCCATTTATCTATGGTCAAACTGGTTTCAGGCAGAATTAGAACCCAAGTCTTCTCAACACAAAGGCTAAATTCCTATCCACTCTACCAGGCTGCCTCTTGGGCCTACAAGAACAGCGAGATTTCACCATTCCCTTTCTGGCCAAAAGAACATTTCCTCCATGTGGTTCTTTATGCCTTTGACATTACAGAAAAAGAAAACACATTTAAACAATTTGAATTCTACTTAAAGTTTAGGGGCTTAACATGGATACAGAAGTCACATAGAGTGAATCAGCCCAAATCAGGGAGTAGATGCCTAAATCTGACACTATTAGGAGGAGAGGAAGAGGTGGTACGTGGCTGGAATCTGGATGTCTGCTTAAGAAATGTTACAGATATAGACAATGCTAACCACAGCTAAGTACTATTTTTTTTTCACAAGGACTTAGGCGACAATATTCTTCTTACCAATCAAAAACAGCTGAGGAAACTTACACCACATCCTGAAACCTGGCAGAGAAAGTCTCAGCCTGGCAAAAACAAAAAAAGTCAGCAAAAAGCATGCATTTTGGCCAAAAAAGTTATCATTGCCATAGACAAGTGTGAGAATCACACATTTTGAGCTGGAAGGGACATCAGGACCTCGGGGCAATCAAGTCCAAACCCTTCATTTTGGAGATAAGTAAACTGAAGCTAATGGAGCAATCAAGTCCAAACCCTTCATTTTGGAGATAAGTACAGTGAAGCTAATGGAGGCTAAGAGACTGCTTGTCTAATGTCATACAGGGAGTAAACTTCAGAAGCAGGATTTGAATCCATGTTCTCTCACTGAAGAAGTGGTTTCTCTTTCTACTGTACCATAGAGAAATTCAAGGGAAATAATAATAATTATACCTTAGTAATAATTTTAAATTAATGTCAATTATAATTATAATCAATAACAACCACATAATAATAGTAACTGGGAATTTGAAAGAAATAGCTGCCACTATTCTTGTTTGTCCTACATTTTCAGAGAACTCAATGATGTCATGGGGTGATGTCCCAACTCAAACATGTTATAAAGCAGTAACCTTAAAAATGCTTTGATATGGATAAAAAAAATAGAAAGGTATATCAGTTTGACAGTTAGAATATCAAGTATCATGAACTACTTGGTGAAGGACTCGGAGAAGAACTACTGGGAAAATTGGACAGCAGTTTGGCAAAAAAAAAAATTAAAAAGATAGATTTAAACCAACATCTTATATCATATGCCATTTAAAAAAAAAAGTCCCAAATGGATAAAGCAATCTAAATGCAAATGTCCCATTTTAAATATTGGAGGATAATGGAAGGAGATACACAGAGATGTCATATATAAGGTCTGTTGGTTACTGTGGGCCCCCACCACTTCCAACTGTGGCCCAGACTAGATTAAAATATAATTGGGAAACATAATACAATAAAAATGTAACAAAACATAGATAATGTTAATTCATGGTTTTCTAATTCAACAGGCAGCCACAGGGATCCTTATATATGGTTTAGTGGGCCTGCTTCTATTTGTTTGACACCACTGACTTACACCATTGGGGTTATGTCAGGGTTCCCTGCCCTGCCCCAAGGGGCAGCAGGTACTTACTTATCTTTACAAAGGAGAAGACGCTGGTGTTTTCTCTCGAAAAGAAAAGTAACACTGGAGGGTATTCGTTGAGAGGGTTTATTGAGGTCACACCAGGGAAGCCTTACAGCAGGACTCTAAGGCCACCTTCATCCCTCCAGGGCTTGGGTCCTTTTATCTACCCCAGATCTACATACCACACATCCCAGCTGAGCAGAATTGTGAGAGGGGAGGTAATTACAAGGGCATGAAGACCCCAGGGTGTGGAGATATCAGTCGGGAACCTCAGGTATCTTGTAAGAAAGTCTTGAGCAATGCACTATCCCTTGGCCAGGGAAGGTGCAATATGCTCTGACTTCCACGTGACCCAGCTAATTCCCAGGCCTCACTCCTTCCTGTGTCTCAACAACACCACTTGCAATCAGGCACCTATTTTGTGACCCTTACAGGGTTAAGAGGAAAATTCTTAAACAAAGGGGAGAAATGGTCGCATAAAATCAAAAAGCTTTTGTTTGAACAAACTAATACAGCAAGGATAAGAGGAACTGTCAACTGAGGGAAAATTCCTATACATAAAATACGCCTTATAAAACTCTGGCACTTGAATATGAAGACACAATTCTCAAAAGAAATACAAACCATTAACAAGCATATAGGGCGCGGCTAGGTGGTGCAATGAATAGAGCACTGGCCATGGAGTCAGGAGGACCTGAGTTCAAATCCAGCCTCAGACACTCAACACAAAACTAGCCACGTGACTTTGGGCAAGTCACTTAACCCCAATTGCCCTACCTTCTCCCCTCCAAAAAGCAAAAAAAAAAAAAAAACAAATCGAAAAACTAAAAACAACAAACAACAACAACAAAAACCAACCATATGAAAAACTACTCAAAATCACTAATAATTTAAGAAATGCAAAATAAATCAGGAAAAGTAAAAGTTTCACTTCATATCCAGCAATCTGGCAAATATGACAAAAGATAGAAATAGTCAGTGTTAGAAGAGGTACTAGAAAACAAATACAATAACACACTGTGGAACTGTGTGTGAATTGGTCGAAACATTCTGGAAAACATTTTGGATTTCCATGGAGACTAAACTATTCCTAAGCTTTGACTTGGAGAGCCCATCCCCGGGCACATATCCTACGGAAGTCAAAGGCAGAAAGAGAGCACTTATACATACTAAAATGTCAATGGCAGATCTGTTTCCCTTTTTATGCCTTTGCACAAGTTGCCCCTCATGTCTGGGATGCCCTCTCTTCTCGCCTCTTAGTCCCCAGAATGCCTAGTTTCTTTCAAAGCACAACCGAGGTATCACCTCCTACAAAGACCTTTTTGGTTTACTGCTACTGCCATCAAGTGAAAGTAAAGGCTTAAGAAGAGGAAGGGAGACTTAGGAAATGGTCAGCTGGTTAAACTTCTTTGGATTTTTGGAGTATGGCTGAAATTATGGAAAAAATATGTGAAAATGCAATACAATATAAATAATGTTAATTTGTGGTTTTCTAAATCAATTTGAATTTGACACTACTGGCTTAAAACACAGGAATTCAAGATTCTTGATTGGTAGTTCAATGGAACAGAAGATAAAGCATGGAATATGGAGTCAAGAAAATCGGAGTTCAAACATAGACTCAGATATCTATTAACTTTGGGACACTGGACAAGTTACTTAATCACCATCTGCCTCTATTTCCTCATCTGTAAAATGGGGATAATAAAAACATCTATTTCTCAGGATTCTTCACAGGATCAAATGAGATAATATTTATAAGGCTCTTTTCAAATCTTAAAACACTATATATGCTAGTTATTATTAATGGTAGCAGTATACCTAATGAAGGCTAATAAAATGAATTTGCCTATTTACCTTGAGAGTCCAATGAAGAGAGATGATGAGGGGTTTTGAGAACATGCTGTAGGAGGAGAGGATGAAGGAAGTAGGGTTGTTTATCCTAAAGAAGAAAAATTTTGGGAGGCAGGGAATGATAGTTGCCTTCAAGTATTTGAAGGACCACCATTTTGAAGAAATATTACATTTCTTCTGCTTAGCCCTAGATGACAGAATTATGGGTAGAAGTTGCAAAAAAAGAAGATTTGTTAGGCCTGGAGTCAGAAGATTTAGGTTAATTGTATCATAATAGGTTGACTAATTGTCAAGTCACCAAAGCAAGTCACATGGCTCTTTTGGTCTCAGTTTCCTTATCCAAAAATGAGACTAACAATTTATGTATCTCTTAGGTACAAAATAGGACTATTGAGAGGGAAGTGCTTTGTCAACCATTAAATGTTTCTTTAATTAAACATTTTGTTTTCAATGAAAAAAATCAATTTTTTCTCCCTCCTACCTCCACTCTTAACGTAAGGAAAATTTACCTAACAATTAAAGTTAAAAAGGAAATGGACTGCTTCAGGAGATAATGGGTCTTCGCAAAAAGGCTTGGTACTAAAAAACAAGATGATAGATGGACACTTGTCAATGATGTTGTTTAGAGAGGAAACATAATGTAAAGGAAGGGCCTTGGAATGAAATTAGGAGAGACTTGCATTTGAATCCATCTCTGACACTCACCAGCTATGTGACCATGGAAAACTCATTTAGGAAGTATGAGGCAAGGTCCTCAATTGAGAGGGAGAAGAGAAAGGGCAGTAGAGGAGGCTTGAGAAGAAAAGGGAAAGTATGAAACAGTATCTGTAGGAAGAGTGATGGAGAATCCATCAGGAGAGTGCAGCATTGCTTTGTAATAGCAAGAGACTAGTTGAGAGTAAATGAAGTACATATATTGTGGGCCCAGTCAGCACAGATATGTGGCTTCCTCCAGTATCCTACACAAGTAGGATCATGGCAGGCTGTTGATGTGTGTAGATAATCCAAGGCTGGGATTGGGGAAGGCATGGGAGATACAAGAGGTACTAACTCAGGAACTGACCACTGGCTATGCGGCCTAACCATGCCATAATCCAACCAATATGTAGACATCATTGGTATGTAAAAATATATATATACATACACACATATATAATATACACGTATATCTACATACACACATATCCTTTGTTTTCAATGGTCAAATTGATATCATTAAGACAACAGCTTTTCTTAAAAGTTAAAAAGTCACAACCTTTCGGAGCTTCAGTTATTCATAAATACAGGGGTAATAATATCTATTGTATCTACCTCATGGGACTGTTAAGATAACATATGCAAAATGCCTTGCAAGCCACAGACAGCTATATAGATGCCCGTTATTAATAGAGGGCAATCTTGTTCAGGGAAGCATTTGGCTAGACAGACTGAGATAACTGAGATACGTTTTAACTTGTAGCAATTTTAGGATTCTCTAATTCTAGAATCCATCTTGAGGGAGGGAGCAAGGGAAGGAGGAAGCCCTTTTTTGCTGTGTTTTTGAAAAGGTTGTAGAGGGGATTTGAGGATTTATGAGAAAAAAAATAATCATAGGATTTTTAGAGTTGAAAGAGACTATTATCTTTTCTAATCCAACCCCATCATTTTACAGATGAGATAACTGAGGCTCAGAAGAGGAAGGGTTCACCCAAGGTCACACAGACACTGCAGAGCTGGAATTTGGACTTGACCAAAGCCGGTGCTCCTTACTATGAAAAGCTTCAATTCATCAAAGCAAAAAGGAATAGAGAAGTACTTAAAATGCACTACCAGTTGGGCACTAGATAGTCAGTGTCCATATTCTGTGGAATTTTGGAGTAGAACCCAGCACTTAGCCTTAGAACAGTATGTTATAATACAAAGAGCACCAAACTTAAACCCAGGAGGCCTCTGGTGCCAATGCCTGACTCCAGGATGCTGGGTAAGTCCCCTAATCAATCTAAATGACCGTTTCATCATTTGTAAAATAAGAACCACACCTGAT
Organism: Pseudochirops cupreus; assembly: GCA_028627135.1. Classification (NCBI taxonomy): domain Eukaryota; kingdom Metazoa; phylum Chordata; class Mammalia; order Diprotodontia; family Pseudocheiridae; genus Pseudochirops; species Pseudochirops cupreus. The sequence goes on along the minus strand of CM053581.1, from coordinate 181,350,782 downwards.
CAGCAGACCTCACAAAACAATGACTAGAAACAGTGTATTTTAAAGGAATTTATAAACCATACAGCATGAAATGCTATTATTTAAAGTTATTTTAATAGAATTATAATACAAATTTCCTTCAAAAGTACAGGGCCATTTCCCCACTCACTTGTTCCCATAAATCCTTCACCCTTCTCCTAATTGGCTCTTTATTTCTCCCTCTCCCCGCAAACTGAGTCTCTTACAGATGCTCCTTCGTTACTGAATCTTGTCATTGTACAAGTTGCTTCTCCTTATATACTCCCCTTGAGAACTTCTTCAGGGAAGGGCATATCTCTTGCCTTTCTTTTCATCCTCAGCATTAGACACAGTGCTTGGCACATGGTAGTAGGCACTTAACAAATGATTATTGACTGACTGAAAAATTAAAAACTGTGTAAACAAATCTAGTTGATGGTGACTGGCATTTGACAGTGTATCCTGCATTACATATCCATCACTCCCTCTGTGATAGAATGAAGGATTTCCAAGACTGTTCTTTTTATTACAATTCATCAGGTATCATCTGCTTTTAGTGGGTGCTATCACTTATTGTTGTCATTGTGTTCTCTTGGTTCTATTTCCTTCACTCTATAGAAGTTCATATGAGTCATATGAGTCTCTGATTAAATGAGATAATGTTCATGAAGCACTTAGCGTAGTTCCACTATACAAATGCTAGCTGTTGTTATCATCATTATTTTTTCCAGGTTTCTCTGAATTCCTCGCATTTAATAATAATTATTGCAATTCCATTATGTTCACATATTATAATTTGTTCATTCTCAGTTAATAAGTATCCATTTTATTTCTGTTTTTTGTTTGTTTGGATTCCACATATGTGCACATTCTTTTATACATCTCTCTTAAATAGATTCAAACACTGTTCCTTGATTTGAGGGGTATGAATAATGTGATAGAAATGTCTGGGTATCCCATGGAGCCAGGAAGACTGTTCCTAACATATTAGACATGGCATGTGAATGTTTCCATGACTAGCCTGATGAAGTCAATAATCCTGGTCCTCTCAGACTCACAAGGCTACTAAGAAGTACAGACAAATCCATCTCAGGATCAATGTCCATTCACCTGTACTCTGAGAAGAAACACTAAACAGAACTAACAACTAAAAGGTTCAGACTCAAGTTTACCTTCTTGAGCCCCAGCCCTAGCTTCTACATTGGAGTAGTCCACTTGCTTCCAGAATGGGGAAGGGCCATCTTCCCCACCTCTCACTGGAGATCCCAGTGTCACAGGATGCCACCTAGAAGGTGATAGAGGGTGAAAACCAGGTACACAGTTACCACCTCTTTAAAGACTCAATGAATCATCAACTCTTCCTACTCAGTGAGCAATGAAGGGATTGTTTTGTCTCAAAGAACAAGAATCCTTCAGTGTAGAGTGAGACACATTCTGAGGTAGCTGGGAGATTTGTGATCCCAAAGCACCTAGTGCTAAATTAATACATGTGATTGACTAAAACCAAAACAAAAAGCTTTGCATATATACCCTACTATAAGTAACTTGCCCAAAGTCACATAGGAAATCAGACTGAGGGCAAGATTTGAACTCTGCTCTTCTGACTCTAGAGTTAATGACTTGCTATTGGACCATGATGAATATCCCTTCTGGGTATAGCACTCTGTGGTTCTAGGTCTGAAAGATTTGATTGGTCCTTCCCCAGGCTTACTCAAGTGGGCCCCACCATTACTAAGCTGAAGTCTCCCCATGACAGAGGCAGCTTCTGAGCTTTTCCCTTCTTCCTGGGTTACACAAGAATAACAGGGACTAAAGAAGAAAACTCTTCATTTAACTGTCCATGTTCTTGTAGGCAGAGATGAGATAAAACCGGTACACATCATGACTGTTATTTCTAAGGATGGCAACAGAGACCAGACCCTACTGCACATCTCCAGCCAAGCCAGAGGAAGAAATAAAACAACAACAGCATTATCCACTGTCAAAGGGATGAGATGAAAAATGCCCTCCACCAGAGGACTAAATGAAAAACCAAAGGAGGAGGGAAACAATAACCCATTTGCTTCCTCAATTTGCAGTTACCCTTCATTGCAGCCAATTTAAAAAGTGCAGAGAATTTTTAAAGAGTTGCTCAATGACTCCTCATCAATCGCCTGGTACCAGAGACGGCTGGTGTGAAATGAGGGTGCCCATCACCACCTATGCTCAGCAAGAGTCCTAAGTGCACGAGCATTCCCATTTCATTTTAATGAGCTTGATTTTAGTATTAAATCTTTATGTGTTTCTGCCTTGTTGTGCATTCAACTGTGGTGCTGATGTGAGGTTCCAAGGACCATATGAGCCACACAACTGATGGCCCAGGAACCTATGAGTTTGGGGTTGGGTTTTGTTTTTTTTTGGTTTGTTTTTCTTGTGGTATATTTGAAAGGGATATGCATTGTGGAGCAGTTGACAGAGAAATGACCTCTAAGTCAGGAAGACCAGGACTCAAGCCCTCTCTCTTTCCCTCTCTCTCTCTTTCTCTCTCTCTCTCTCTCTTGCTCTCTCTCATATACACACGTGTGTGTGTGTGTGTGTGTGTGTGTGTGTGTGTGTGTGTATGTGTGTGTGAGAGAGAGACAGAGACAGAGAGACAGAGACAATGAGTCCCTTAACCTTTTGGTGCTCCAGTTTGGTGCTCCAGTCACAGAGGAGACACCCATATACTTTAATAGAGGGAGATCTTCACTAAGAGTTTCCTGTATCAATGGAATCATGCATTTGATCCAAAAATAAAAATAGTAGGAAGAACACTGAACCAAGGGTCAGAGATCCTGAACTCAAATCTTAATTCTGCTTACTGCTGATAGGTCCTTGGGTAAATCACCTAACCCCCTCTATTCCTCAGTTTCCTCACATATAAAATACTGGACTGGGATAAGGGGACCTCGTTATCTATCAGGTGCTTTTCAGTAATCGATCCTATGATTCTTCCGTTTGGTTGTTCTTTTCTATCAGTTTTCCCCACCTAATGTTTTCCTAGTTTTGGTTTATGGTTTTGTCTTTTTGCAGAATAAAGAAATAAATTCAACTCCCTGTTGACAAGATTCATTGAATGTGATTTGATAAGAGGTTTCATATCATAGAATTTCAGAGAAGGAGAAGACCTTTGAGACCCTTTAAGCCAAAAATCCCATTTCAGGAGTGACAAAGCTAAGACCCAGAGACAGAGGTTATTTGCCCAAGGTCAAACAGTTGGATAGAAGCAGATCTGGGGTTAGGACCCAGAGGTGACAGTTCCTCGTCTCTTTCCACTCATTACACCAACAGCTCAGGAAAGGGCAGAGTTCTCGCCATAATGAAAGCCTATTTGTGAGCACTACGCAATCAGAAAGATCATCATTATACCCCTAATAAAACATTACCTTCTAGTCTAAATAAGCCAACCTTGATGGATGTTGCCAAGGACAAGAGATATCCCCATTCCCACCCCCCCACCAAATATTAACATATTTTAAAGCTTTTTTAAAAAGCAAAATAAAACTTTCCCTAAACCTAATTTCTTTTTAAATTAAATTTTATTTTAATTAACAAGGATTTTTCTCTTTCTCCCATGTTGCCCACTCCACCCCCATCAAAAACAAAGAAAAACAAAGCCTTTGTAACAGATAAGCATCATCAAGTGTAAAACAAATTCCCACACTGACCATGTCCAAAAACATGTGTTTCATTCTGCATATTGCAAAGAAATGGAATCTAAAGGATTTTGTGTTATTATTGTTCAGTCCTTTTTCAGTTGTCTGACTCTTCATGACCCTGTTTGAAGTTTTCTTGGCAAAAATACGAGGGTATTTTTCTGGAGTTTGCCATTTCCTTCTCTGGCTCATTTTTACAGATGAAGAAACTGAGGAACACAAAATTGCATAGGTTCACACAGCTACAAGTGTGTGAGGCTAGATTTGAACTCAGGAAGATAAATCTTCCAGATTTCAAAAACTATGTATCACTAGAGATAAAGAGCTCCCTTATGCCACAAGAAAGCCCAAATGGCCTCTCCTCAAATGACTCACTGTAGGGAGACCTTAAGACAAAAGAAAGTACAACAGATAACTAAGCTTATCTGTTTTATGAGGATAGGGAAAGTGAAACAGACCTTTAAGACTATGTCAATATACCCTAACATATACACTAAAATATTCAACGTAGCAATTTGGTGGTAGCAAAAAAATGGAAAAAGTGGGTACCCATGGATGGGGGAATGGCTCAACAAATCATCCTACATGAAAGTCATGATTCAGTACTGCATTGTGAAAAGTTATGCTAATGAGGGATCAGAGAAACATAGGAAGAATTGCATGAAGGGATTCAGAGTGAATGAATAAATGAAAGTGGGAAGATAACATTCACTGCGACTACAACAATGTAAACGTAAGGAATAATAAAACAAAGCTAAATGCTACAAAATTATGACGGCTAGTTATAATCCCAGAGAAGATACGAGGAAGTGTAACCCATTGCTTTTTTTTTGGAAGGGGGAAGGTAGGGCAAATGGGGTTAAGTGACTTGCCGAAGGTCACACAGCAGTGTGTATGTGTGTGTGTGTGTGTGTGTGTGTGTGTGTGTGTGTTAAGTGTCTAAGGCTGGATTTGAACTCAGGTCCTCCTGACTCCAGGGCTGGTCTTCTATTCACTGAACCACCTAGCCACCCCTCATGTAACTCATTTTTTAGAATGTTTCATATGATATTCAGAGACATGGGTCCTAGGTCTATTGACTTCCCTTAATTGTTTCTTCTCTTCATTAGAAAGGAAGGCTTCGAAATAAACAAAAAAAAAAAGAAAGAAAGAAAGGCTCACTGAGGGTAGGAAGGATATATGTGAAAATGATTAGATTTGGATGGTGAGTTCCTTCCTTAGTCTTTTATGCTTACCCAGATTATGCTTCAACCTACCCAACCAGTCATCAGGAGAGTTGTCCTGACCTATTTGTCTTGCCATTGGACTCCAATGACTGTGGAGGAGAGAGTGAACCTGGTGATTTTGCACAGCCCTGGTTCACTTAAATCCAATTCATTTGCAAGTCAAGATATGACCCCACTGACATCACTGGTCCTCCTCCAGAATGAAGAACAAACAACGACAATAATTAACAATGAAGATATCAGGACCAAGTCAATGTGGACATCTTGTCATCTGCCCTGTCACTTCACTTTTCACCTTCTGCTGAGGGGGAAAATCCAATTAATGCTGCTTTTCTTACTAGAAAGGGTATGGCAATCTACCAGTTCATGGCTCCCTTCACAATCCCTGTAACTGCTTCAACCAAAACTCTCTTATTTGGCTATTACCTCTCAATAAATGTGATAAAACAGAAGCCCCTTAAAGGCAGGGACTATCACACATTTTTAAAAAATCTCTAGCATCCAATGTGGTACCTCTCTACATAGTAAATACTTGACAAGTTATTTTTGATTCTGTGATGTATTAATTGACCTGAGGAATGATTATCTCATTTGTGGCTTGAAAAAAAATACTGGATTTTGACATCAGTAGAGGAAGATGCTAGTCTCAGTTCCACTACTTGCTAGCTTTGGCCAAAGGAAATAGAAAATTGGATATAAGTGCGAACATTTTATGGCACTAAAATAGTATTGATAAGAGATGTGCAGTAGCACTAGGGTATTTCTATACCAGCAAAGTGAAATGGCAGTTGAAGCAATAACTGAGATTATTTGGGTCAAGTTAACTGTCTTTGTTCTGATCTTTTGGTACTCAAATTTCTATTCTCTTTGTCTTTCTCTTAGGGCATACCTGTAGTGGGATGGAAGAAGGTAAAGCAGGGTAGAAAGGGAATATGAAAAGGGGTAGACTTGTCTCAAGTGCAAATCAGATGCAAAGGACTGGAATGAAGACATAGGTAGACTCCTCACAACTCTATCAAATTCTGGTCATCACTTTTTGCCTCCAGAGCATCATGGAAACATAGCCCAGGAGTAGCACTTCTTCTAGACACAGGTTCTAGCAAGAGAACCTTATCAGAACTTCATATATAACATTCCATAACTAGTCTCCCACTTCTCTAATATCTGAATGCCCTTAAGGTATGCATGGTATATATACTTTAAAGAAACTACCACATGATTCTTTTAGAAAATTCTTAAAATGTTTTAGAATACCCAAAAAAGAAAGGAAAAAGGTTTTCTTTTTTAAAGAAAAAAGACATTTTAAAAAAAGATGTGGCAGGGAACTTGTTAAAGGTCTATTTATAGAGGAGCTGCCCATTCTATAAAAAATACAGGCAATTAATGAGTAACTTCAAGAATGGAAAAGAAAGATGTCAGACAGAACTGGAATCTTTTGATTAGAAAATGAATAATCAGGAATTCAACCTATGGCTGATAAATGTAAGGCAGGTCTTTGGTGATCTCTTTTTGTGGGCCTCAAAGCCAACGTGGAAGGGTTCAAGAGAAGCTGCACAGAACAAAGAGTGAGAATTATTAATGCCATCCTAAGACTGAGATCAACAGCACCATAAAAATTCAACACCCTCATTTAATTGTTGAGGAAACTGGGATCCAAAAAAAAGTGACTTGTCCAATGTCAGGATAAAGAAGAGCACAAGGGTTCAAATTCAGATACTGTAGCTCTAAACCCAGGGTTCTCTTCATTGTACCACATTACCTGTGAAGAAGATGTTCAAGAAGTTAACAAGATTCACATAAAGTTATCTGGTCAGGACAATTAACACTAACAGCAAGGCAATTAACACCAGCAGAAGAAAGCTATTGCACATTAGGAAGTTCTGAACAAAACAGACTTTTTGACACTTTAAATGACGGAAAATTTAAGATTTCCTTCCAATCATGTGAATTACTTCTAAAGCTGATAAGGAAAGCTGACATCAGATTAAAGCAAGGATTAAAAAGTCAAAATTTTATAGGGAGAAAGTAACAAATTTATACCTAAATTTGTATTTCTTTAAATCTTACTCCATGGTTGTCCCTCACTATTGTATGATTATTGTCAGAGATACAGTAGAAGGTTTTCTTGTTCAGAAGTGGATTGGACTAGATGTTTTCTAACTTCTTCTTCAACTTAAAGAATCTATGATTTTGTTCTTTTTAGATAAGTAGTCAAAGGATATGAATGTTATAGGAACTAGAAATGATGACATGAAAACATGCTTCAAATTGCTAGAAGGAAGGAGGAAGGGAGGGAAAGAAGGAAGGAACGAAACACTTAATAAGCACCTACTATATGCCAAATGCTGTCAAACAATTTACAAATATTATCTCATTCTATCTTCACAACAACCCTAGGAGGTAAGTGCCATTTTGCACTGGAGGAAACTGAGGTAGACAGGTTAAATGACCTGTCTGGGGTCACACAGCTAATAAGTGTCTCAGGGCAGATTTTATCTTAAGTCTTCCCAACTCCAAGCCCAGCAGTCTATCCACTTCACCATGCCTCTTAATAAGAGAAAGGTAAATTAAAACAACTCTGATGTTTTACCTCATGATGCTAATTAACAAAGGTGAGAATGATGTGAATAATCAATGTAGGAGAAGCTGAGGAAAGAAAGGCGCCCTTAATGCGTTGTTGGTGGAACCTGCTGTGTCAGTCATTCAGATCTGGGGAAACTCTAGCCAAGTTGGTTCACATTGTCAGAACTCAAGGTATAACTATTCAGCTTGTGTAACTACCTGAATTATTTACATTCTTCCAACAGGAAAATAAAACATTTTTATAGGACTAGTCTACAGACTAGAAACCTATATAATGAGAGTAATTGTCACAAACACATAATCAACCAATTAGATCTAGTTAATAATCAATGCTTAAACTTGATGCTTGGCTCTGTAGAGTTTGAAAAGAAATATGGAAGATATAACCTTACAGTGTATAGAGAACTATACTTGGAATCAGAAAGGCTCAGCTGCGGGACTCTGGGCAACTCATTTAACCTCTCTTCATTTTAGTTTCCAACTACTACCTGTAAGGCCACGCACAAGTGAATATTGCATTATTGTTATACTACCTCCAACACTTTCTAGTGGTGTGATCCTCAGCAAGTCACTTAACCTCTTTTTTCCTCTTTTCTCATCTATAAAATGGGAATAATAATAACACCTACCTCTCAGGGTTGTGAGGATCATGTGAAATAATAATTATAAAAAATTTAGCATAGTGCCTGTCACAAAGCAAGTTTATATAAATATTATTATCATACAAAACTACATATATGTGTCTATACATACATACACACACATACACATGCACACAAAAATGCTTTACAAACATTAAGGTAATGTATAAATTTGAACTATCATCCAATTAAATTCAACAAGATTAAATTAAATGCTTAAGAATCAATTGAGATAGTATTTGTAAAGTACTTAGCACAGAGCTTGGCACAAAATAGGTGCTTTATAAATATTAGCTAATGTTACTGATGTTGTTGTGAATTACTACGCGGCAGGCACTGGACCAGGCACTACTAACACAAAAACCAAGACAAAACAATCCTTTCTTTCAAGAGGCTCACAGTCTGCTGGGGAAAGGAATAGTATGAAATTTAAAATAATTTTTTAAATAACTAATACAAAATTTTTAGAGGCATCATGACATAGTAGATAAGAAGGGGGTGGGTGGGAGGGAATAAACATTTCTATAGAGCCTACTATGTGTCAGGCTCTGTGTTAAGTACTTCACAAATATTTCATTAGAGCCTCATCCTGATCAATAACCCTGTGAGGCAAGTGCTTCCCATTTTACAGTTGAAGAAACTGAAATACAGAGAGTGACTAAGTGATTTGGTCAGAGTCCCACAGCTAGTAAGCATATGAGTTCACATTTGAACTCAGGTCTTCCTGACTCCAGGTTCAGAACTCTACCCACTGTGGATACCTCACTGACCAAAAGAGTCAGGAAGATCTGGGTTCAAGTCCCACCTAGGACACATACTGGCTGTGTGACTACGGACAAGTTACTTAATTTCTGAGTGTCCAACAAGGTAACCTTATAAATTATAAATCACAGAGTAGGGGGTACTCCACATTGGTGGAAGAAGTTTGCTCACTGAGATTTCCCTATACCAATGACATCACAAGTCCAATTTGGAAAAAAAAATCAAAGTAATTTGGTGGGGGAGGGGAAGTTCTTAGCAACTGAGGCATCAAGAAATGCTATGGTAGGAGGCAGCATTTGAGTTGAACCATAAAGGATAGCTAGGCATCCTATGAGCAGCAGATGAGAAGGGAGGACATTCTAGGCAAGGGGAAAAGTCTGTGCAAAATTATGGAGATGGAAGACAGAAAGGTGGGTACATACAGGAAATGGCAAGTTTGCTAGGTATGATTACAGAACATATGTCCTTCCCTCAGGGAATTCGTAGTCCTTGAAATGGTTTGGAAAATGTAAGCAGGACACTGACTCACCATCCATAGGACATGCTCTGGGAATTGATTTTGCTGTCCTAGGTCTAAATCTGCTCAGGCTTATACAGTACTTCCTCCCCTGCCAATGACTCATCTCTGTAAGAAAACTAGTGGAAGAAAAGGGGTCAGTGTATGGTGAGGGAGCATGAGGAAGTGAAATGACTTATTTGGGAATGAAACTTAAGATCTCAGTCTCATTAACAAGGGGCTCCAACAAACTGATCTAATAAATAGCAGATGGATTGGAAGGGGGCGGGAGAGTGAGATGCGATGGAGATATCGAGTGGATGTTGAAAAATAAGGCAGGTTAAATTTAATCAAACAAATGAGTATATTGAATTTGGTTAAACTAGGGGGGTGTTTTGTTCACTTTTAAACTAGTTGAATTTAATTAAGCTAGTAACTTGTCTGTGGCCCTGCCACCCACTCAGTGCATGAGTGTTAGATTTAGAGAACTTGAGTTCAAATTTGAGGTCTGCCTCTTTATTGTCTATGAGTCCTAGGGTAAATCTTAGAGAGGCAGTGTGATGTGGATTCAAATCCTCCAACACCAGCTGCGTGCATATGAGCAAGCCAATTAACCGCACTGCAGCATAGTTTTTGCATCTCTAAAATGATTATGTGGGACTTATGGATTCTAAAGTCCCTTCTAACTCTACATTTATAATTTTGTAACCTTTCAGAGCCTCAGTTTAGGGATTAAACTAGATGACTAAAGTTGCTTTCAGTTCTAAATCTATGATCCTATGATTTTTTTAAAATCCCTTTCAGCTCTAAAAGGATATTCCCATGACCTTGAGAAAATCTCTTAATTCTTATGGGTCTAATATTCCTCAGCTACGAAATTAGGGTGTTCAAGTAAGTTTGTCAAGGTAGTCTGTCTTTGTCTCTCTGCTCACTTACCCCAATTTTTACTCACACTAGCATGTTGCAAATTTTCTCCAGCATGGCCTTATTGCTACAATTCACTCTCAGGCGCTAGGGAAGCTATATGTCTACTACTCACAATTTATAGGTTCTGAGCTCCCATCATTATGCTTCCCTTAAAAAAATCCACAAAGATAATACCATTAACTTCATCACAAAACATTTACCTAACAAAATACAAAATGAAAATATATATAATGTAACATTAACCCATAAACTTAGGTCACAGTGTTCCACCATTGCACAAAGTCTGTGGGGACAGTGGTCACAAACTTACAAAAGCAAAGAATAAGGGGGCAGTTTCCATTTTCTCCTCCATTATACTATACTCTGCTTTGCATGGCTTCCATTTTAAAAAAATATTTTATTTCCCCCAATTACATGTTAAAACGATTTTTTTAAGTTTCGAGTTCCAAATTTTATCCCTTTCTCTCTTCCTTCCCTCCTCTCTGAGATAGTAAGCAATTTGATATAGGTTATACATATGCAATCATGTAAAACATTTCTGTATTACTCATTTTGTACCAGAAAACTCAAACACAAAAAAAGAACAAAAGAAAGAGGAAGGAAGGAACAAAAGAAGGAAATAAGGAAGGAAAGAGAGAAGGAAAGGAAGGAAGAAAGGGGAACAACAGCATGCTTCAGTCTGTATTCAGACAATATCAGTTCTTTCTCTAGAGGCAGATAGTGTGTTTCATTATGAATCCTTTGGGATTATCTTGGATCATTACATTGCTGAGAATAGCTAAGTCATTCACAATTCTTTATCACATAATATTATTGTTACTATGTACATCATTCTAGTTCTGCTCACTTCACTTTGTATCAGTTCATGTAAGTTTTTCCAGTTTTTCTGGAATCATCCTGTTTGTTATTTCTTATAGTACAACAATATTCCATCACAATCATATACTACAACTTGTTCAGTCATTTCCCAATTGATGGACATTCCCTTGATTTCCATTTCTTAGCCACCACAAAAGGAGCTGCTATAAATATTTTTGTAAAAGATGGTCCACCTAGTATTGCTGGATCAAAGCGTATGAATAGTTGTATAGCCTTTTGGACATAATTCCAAATTGCTCTCCAGAATGGCTGGATCAGTTCACAACTCCACCAACAGCACATTGTCTCCTAGTTTTCCCATATCCCCTTCAATATTTACCATTTTTCTTTTTTGTCATATTAGCTAATCTGATAGGTGTGAGGTGGTATGTTAGAGCTGTTTTAATTTGCTTTTCCCTAATCAATAGTGATTTTGAACAGGCTTACATTTTTACTCTGCTTCTGTGGTCTCTGTTGGTTTAAACTGTTTTCTCTCTGTTTCTGCTCTGCTTCTTCAGTCTACAGGGTCCTCTTTTATTTCTTTCCTCCCTCAAAGCAGGGTATCCTCCTGTAAAGTAACTGACTTCCACAGTAAAGCGAGGAACTAGAATTCACATTTCTGTCAGACCTGCCACAACTAGGAAATATATAATTGTCACAGTTACCAAAAAATTCTAGTTATTAGGGTTTCTGTGCTAATACTTTGAAAGTCTTCACAATAATTACATCTTGCTATTGTTACTGAATTGTTTCAATTACACCTGACTCTTCATGACTCCATTTGGGTTTTCTTGGCAAAGATACTAGAGTGGTTTGTCATTTCCTTCTCCAGTTCATTTTACAGATGGGGAAACTGAGGCAAATAGAATTAAGTGACTTGCCCAGGGTTACACAGCTATTAGGTGTTGGAGGCCAGATTTGAACTCAAGATGATGAGTCTTCCTGACTCCAGGTCCAGTGTTCTATACACTATGCCACCGAGTGGCCAATAGTTTATATATGCATGCATGCATACATATATCTATACATACATGTGTGTATATATAGTATGTAGGCATGTGTGCACTTATGTATATACACACACAAATATGTTAGCTATTAAGAAGCAAAACATTTGGGGCATCTTTACCTTCACTAAGCATCTTTTTTTTTTTTTTTGGAGGGATAATTTCTCTATGGTCTTCATTCTCCCCGAGTATTTTTTTTTCTGAAGGGCTTATTTCTCAGAAATTCAGAACAATCAATACTTTTGCATCTTTCTACAAACAAAATTAACCACATCCAAAGAGACACCATAATAATATGATAACTAAATGATTTCTAAGATCTCATCAATTTAAACAATCTATGTCACTTCAGGTTATTAACCATTTGTTTGGAAAAAGACAAAACAAAACCCAATGTTTTAGAACAAATTCGAAGTTATTTTACTTGGTGTTTTTGTAAACCAGATTGCATTTACAGACACAGTCAAAATATAAAGATTTATGTTTAAAATTTAATTTTGCCACGCCCAGGGCTGTGTTTAGGTGACTGAAAAACCCTGTGATTGCTCCATTATCAGTTCTGTCCTCTTAGCCAATCCAATTGGCTAAATGGTTGGTCTGATTAACCATGTAGAAATGCTCTGTTAACAATGGCTGAAAGAAATAAATTGACTGCACCAAGACTAGTTCTCATAGAGGACATGTATTGCCTATGGTTGCCTGCACAGACCAAGGGGAGTAAAGAATTGAGACAGTTGTCTGGATAATTCCAACCCCAAGGCTCAGGATGCAGGGCTTGAATTTTCTCGATGGGCTGTCAGCAGATAAATAGACCAATTCTCCATTTCCCACTTCATGTGTAGGCACAGTTTTACTATCTCTTAAAGGAGACACTTTCTGGGCACAAACAACTTGAGAATGAAGAGAAATTAACCTTCCCCGGGCAGCAGCAATAAAAAGATAAAGCAAGCGAAGAGGTATAAAATATATGCCTATGTGCCAATGTTAGAGGCACAGGTAAGGAAAACAAAATCAATTGTTTCTTCAAGACAATTAGGCAATACTCTGCGGCAAACCAAGAAAATTCATTCTTTTTCTTTTCTCCTTCTCATTACTGCATCACAAAATTTAAAGGGCTGCCTATCTGTGAAAGCAGCAGTTAGAACATTACAGAATGGAAAACTTATCTATGAACTAACTACAGTATTTCTAAAATGCATCTTCAAGGGAAGTATTAATAGCTCCCATTTATAAAATATTTTTTTAATTTTAATTTTAATTTTTTACTTTCACACATGTCTCGCTTAATTTATGTAACACAGCCCATAAAGTAGGCAGGATATCCCCATTTCATGGGTGAGAAGACTGAGGCCCAGAAAGAGTTAATTTATTGTCCCAAATTTATATAGGTTATAAGTGACAGAGACTGGACTAGAACTTGGGTCTTCTGACTCTTGGTCCAGGACTCTTTCCACTGCCTTGCAGGCCCTCCTAAAAAATGACCCTTGTTTTCTACTAATCCTTCTCTTTCGTTTTTCCATAAATTGGCCAGTCAAGTGATATTGCTGTCTTGCAGCTGATTTCAGCTGCAATCTCAGCCTGAATGCGACCAACATGTTCACCTCAATCTGAAGTGTAACTGTTATAGGAACCAGTGACCTCAATTAAAAATGACTGATATTTAATGAATCGCTTTAAAGGTTGCAATCCATTTTGCCTATAGTATCTCACTTGAGCCTGACAACAATCCTGTGATATAGTTCCTGGAGTTAAGCCTACACACATTTTATAAATGAAGGAAACTTGGGAGACTGGGGAATTTAAATGCAACACTCATGGTCACATAGTCAGTGAGAGTCTGAGGCAGGATTTGAACCAATGCTTTTTTGTTCAGCTTGCCATTCTAGTCCCAGCCCAGATACTGATGAGCTGTGTAGCCTGGGGCTTCTCCTTCAAGATCTCAGACTTCTGACACCAATGTGCCTTAAGGGGAAAGGAAAACCTTAGAAGGTACTCTCAAGGACACAACTTCACAGATCCCATGGCATAGATTCATCACTGTCAAATCCTTTCCATGCTCAGTGCTCAAGACGGGCAGCTCAGCATCAGGGCCTAGCACACAAGGCCCTCCCACCCCCTTTCCCAGGGGAACACTATCAGGATAGAAGAAACAGAGTCATAGACACAAGGGGAAAGACATTCATAGAGAGACATTCAATCCGCATCCTCCATGATGATGCTCCCACCCCATCTCCAACTCTCTTCCTTCTCCAAGGACAACCATAAAGCAAAGGGATTAAGATCAGTCTCATGAACAGCACTGGTAAGAGCTCTGACTCCCTGATTTTATGTGCTAGCTGACACTGCAGGGGCAAGGCTGAGGTACCCCTCAAAGCTATTGACTCTGTTGCCTTCTGGCTCCGATGGATTTCCTGCTCTGTTAATATCCTATGTTCCATCTATAAAATGGGAATAGAAGTATTTGCCTCATCTACTTTACAGTGTCATGAAAAGTATAAAAAAGTCATAAAGGCAGGATGGTGAAATAGAACACTAGATCTGGAAGCTGAAAAACTAGGTTCAGTTCCCAGCTTTGCCACTTAGGATCTCTATAAACTTGGGCAAAAGCTCTCCATGTCTTTCCCCATCTCAAGATCCAGCTAAAGTTCGACCTTTTATAGGAAGCCTATCCCAATGCTTCCTAATTCTGATGTTTTCCCTCTATTGGTTATATATAATTTATCATATGTATAACATTATATATCTATATCGATATAGATAACTTTTTGTTTGTACTTAGTTGTTTACAAATTATCTCCTTTAGATGGTGAGCTCCTTGAGAACAGGGACTGTCTTTTACCTTTCTCTGTCCTTCCTGACCTTAGCACAGTGCCTGGCATATAGTAGAAATCTAGTAACTGTTTAACTGACCCATCTGTAAAATGGGAATGATATAGCACCTGCCCTATATATGCCGGTAATGTAGCATATGCTACAATTTTCTGGGTCTCAATGAAGCAAGGGGAAGAGTTGGATAGGCTATGGGATCTCTTCTATTTCTCACTCTTTAATGCAACTTTTCAGCCTAGAAGAATCTACCAGATTTTGTGCTCCACTGACATAGTCTTTAAGAACCCAGGGTTACCTCCATGACATAAAAAGTCACTGGAGTAGGACAGTAGATGGAGTAGGTGGAGAACCTGCAGCCTTGAGGCCACATGAGGCAATGTAGGTCCTCAAGTGCAGCCCTGGATTCACTTGAGCACCCAGAGGATCATATATGGCTCCCTATCCCTACTATATAATATAGCTAGAAGGAGGTACCATGGAGTACTGGGAAGACTGTTAGCTGGAATCCGGGAAGACCTAGGCTCAGATGCTGCCTCTAATGCTTAGCATAAACATGACTATAGATAAACTCTCTGAGCCCCAGTTTTCTCATCTATAAAATGATGGTAATAATACCTATAGCTTCTCCCCTAGGATGCTTACACAATTCAAATGGGCTAATTTATGGAAAACACTTTGCCAAATTTAAAGTGCTATGTAAATGTCAGTTATTTCTATAAAAGATTACAATTCCAAAAGTGTTTTTGGCAAACTTAACATACAGCAGTCATTTTATGACCACCATATACAGATATTTCTTTTATTCAATGTTCTCCTTCTCCCCGTACCCTTCAACTTCCTCCCTCACTAAGCTTTGAGGGTCTGTCTGTGCCTGTCTCTGCAGTGCAGCCTCTTCAACTCAGCAGTCCATTCATTGCCTCTTGCTGCTGCACCTGGGCCAGCTGGCTCATGCTAAGAGCTGAGGGATAGCAAGGGCCAAGGTCAACCAGAGAGGTCAATCTGAATGCCTCAAACCCTTAGCCTGTTGTCATCTTCTGAAGGGTGGTTGGAATCCTGGCCACATGGGTTCTGACTGTTCAATTCTAAATATTTGTTAAGTACCTACCACTGTGCTTACATGCTAAAGACACAGGACAAAGAATGAAAGAATTACTCACAATGGACTTACATGCCAATGGAGGAGACAAAATACATATAAAAATAAATATCAAATAAATGTATATGTGTATGTTTGTAAATTGTATAAAGAGCCATATATGTATATAAATACACATACAACTTAGTTAAATATGAGGCAGTTTGGAGGGGAGGACATTCATCACCACGGGGGGTCAGGAAAGGCTTTATGTAGAAAACGGTGCCTGAGTGGCTCTTTAAAGCAGCGGTTCTCAACCCGTGGGCTATGTTCAATTTGTAACAATGAAAATACCTCCTGCATAGCAGATAGATTCATAACAGCAGCAAAATTACAGTGATGAAGTAGCAACGAAAATAATTTTATGTTTGGGGGTCACCACAACATGAGGAACAGTATTAAAGGGTTGCAGCATTAGGAAGGTTGAGAACCACTGCTTTAAAGGAAGACAGAGGAAGTTCTATGGTCTGGAGTTAAGGGAGAAGTGCATTCCAGGCATGCGTGATGACCAATGCAGAGGGCCTAGAGATGGAATGTTGTGAATGAGGAACAGAAAGCCAGGAGGGGTGGTGATGTCCAATGAGGCTGCAAAGGAAGTCTGGGAACAGGTTGTGTTGTATTTTGTTCTAGAGACCTTTAGGAAGCCACTGATACTGCAGTTAGTTGCATTAGGGAGTCTCATGGTCAGATCTGTGATTGAAGAAAATTACTTTGGCAGCAATATAGAGAATGGCCACCACACACATTATGTGTGTTTGTGTGTGTGTGTGTATGTATGTGTATATATATATATGTATATATATATATTTATATCACAGTGTATATATATATATATATGTATACTACACACATATACATACATATACACATGATGTGTGTATGTGTATTGTGTGTATATATGTATATGTGTGTATGTATATATACATATATATTGCTTTCCAAAAGAGTATACATGGATACATGTATGTTGTACTCTCCATTCCACCAGAATATAAACTACTTGTGGGCAGAGACTATGTATTTGACTTTGTATCCTTAGCACCTAGAAAAAGTACCTTGTACATAGTTACATATACCAGTGGATCTGTGCTCTCATCAAGGCATCTGGTGGTACAATGGATAGAGCATTGGGACAGAAGTCAGAAAGATCCAAGTTCAAATTCAGGCTCACACACTTATGAGCTGTGTGACCCTGGATAAGTCACTGTCTGCCTCAGTTAAATGGAGGTCATAATAGCACTTCACAAGGTTGTTATGAGGATAAAATGAGATAATATTTGTAAAGCATGTAACATGGTGCCTGGCACCTACTAGGCACTTAAAAAACCCCCATTTATTCCCTTTCTCTTCCCTTTATTGAAATGAATATTTCTTCCTACAATTCAGATTGCAACTCATAAAAGTCTGCACATCCAGTGTGAATCTCATACATGTCCTCCCTTAAATCTGCCATGGAGGGTCCATCAAAAATACTGGAGCCCTCTCTCATTATATCCCGGCTTTGTAAGAGAATCAGGGGATCAGCCTTGCTCACTAAGGTTAACAAATGTTTTTTCCCAAAATTTAAATTGAATCCAAAGTGCTTTTGACATGCTGGACACTCACACAATGCAGCAGTTGTTATTTTCATTTTATAGACAAGTAAACTGAGGCACAGAGGACCAAGCGAGACAAAGTATGTCCAAAGCACTTTGTATTCAATCCAACAAACATTTCCTTAAGTTCCTCCTCTGTTCCAGTCACTCTACTGGGCTCTGGGGATATAAACACAAACATGCCTGAGGTCCAAGAGCTATTAAATGGCTAAGCTAGGCTTCAAACTCAGGTATCCAGAAAACAAATATTCTTTCCTGGACAGTACCAGCCTCTCCTGCACATAGTCAGCCACAGGCAAGACTACAGCATCAGCACAAAGTTAATCTTCAACATCTTTCTGGCCCTGTCACTACTTTCCTGGGATTTTAAAAATTTCTGTCAGTGACCAATATCCCTCCTGTGATGCAAACCCCATCCTGTTGTGTGGGAAGAGACCTGATGAGCTGAAACAAAGCTGATACAATTCTAAGCCCTATCCCTGGGAGAAAATGGCAGACATATTTGATAAATGTGCATTAAAAATTGTAGAGTATGAGAGTAGAAACAGATACTTTCCTGTACCTCTGTCTCTGTCTTTGTCTCTGTCTCTTTCACACACACACACACACACACACACACACACACACACCCACACACACACCCCAATTAGATTTGTCATAGGCTTTCCCAACATCTAAGAAAAGATGCTACCTTTCATCATCTTGACCTAAGACTGTGTTCATCAGTTTGCCTATCTGAGGCTTCTGAATACCACTGACCCCAAATACTTTTAATCAAGTTGGTCATGTCTAGCCCACACTTTTGAAAATTAAAAAAAATTTCTCCTTCATCCCCTTCTTCCTTCAACTTTTGTTGACAGACCTGTCATTTTCCCAGTGTCCCAGTTTCACAACCTTAGGGCCATTCTGGACTCTTCCCTTGATTCTTACATCGAGCTAACTGTCATGTCTTCTCAGTTGCCCTTCTACAACACCTCTGGGGTCTATTCTCCTTGTTCCATTCATACAACCTCTACCCTAATCCTGGCCTTTTTCACCTCTCACCTAGACCAGTACAATCACTTCCTAATTGGTCTCCAGTCTCTCCCTTCCCCAGTCCATTTTCCACATGGTTGCCAAAGTAATCTCACTAAAATTTAGTTCTGATGGCATCACCTCTCTCCTCGATCTAAATTGGCACCCTAGGGCCTCTTGAATAAAACACAATCTCCTCAAAGGAGATAACTAGAAATAAAGGTAATATAAAAATAAGAGATATCAATAAAAAATAAAGCAAAATATAAATTCTTCCTCCAGTCATTAAAGTCATCTACAACCTGGCTTCCAATTACCTTTCAAATGTTATTTTATTTTACTTGCCTGGTACTTAGTCATGTCATCAATAAAAATTTCCTAAATGTCCACTAGGTGCTGGGCACTGAGCTAAATTCTGTGATTACAAAGAAAGGCAAAAGATAGTCTTTGTTCTCAAAAATCTCACAGTCTAATGGGAAAGAAAACATAAAATTAGGTTCGAACAATGTAAATGTAACGTAAGTTGTAGATAATCAACAGAAAGAAGATACTAGCACTGATGGGCATCAGAAGGTAGGATTTTAGTTTGAACTTAAAGGAAGCTGGGGAGCCAAGAGGTAAAGGGGAGCTGGTAGAGACTTCCAGGCATGGGAGACAGCCAGTGACAACACCCAGAGGAGGGAGATAGAACTTCTGGATGTCCCTTATACACGACATTCCTTTTCCTTCTCTATGCCTTTGCACAAGCAGTGCCCCTGCCTATAATGCCTTCCATCCTCCTTCCTACCTCTTAGAATCCCTTTATAGTTATTATGGTTCTTCAATCATTTTTCAGTCATGTCTCTTTGTGACCCCACTTGGGGTTTTCTCATCAGAGATACTGGAGTGGTTTGCCATTTCCTTCTCCAGATCATTTTACAAATGAGGAGACTGATGCAGAGTTAAATGACTTTCCCAGGGTCACACAGCTAGTAAGTGTCTGAATCTGGATTTGAACACAGGAAGATGAGTGTTCCTGACTCCGGGACTGGCGCTCCTCACTGTACCACTTTGCTGTCCCACTATGTGTTCAACACAGTGCTAAACTCTTGAGGTTACCAATAGAAAAGCAAGGCACTCACTGATCTCATGAGTTCACATTCTGATCGAGGAGAGAACACATACAGCTGCAAGTCAGATAGAAAGGTCCCTTGGTGGCAAAGCAGATGGTAATGTATCTTCTTTAATGTCATTTCCATTGACAAAACCATATGAATTCCTGACGCTGAACCATTTAACAGTGCCAGGCACTTTGATGTTGAGAATTTCCTCCTCTGGGTCTTTGTGGTTGTGGTTGCTAAAGACACTTAATACCCATAGGGAAAGGGGTTGGGTCTCATCTCTGTAGGGGCTGTTGTTTAGAATGATGGCTTCTGGGACTGGACCGGCAACAGGTCTGGGGGTCTAGGGGTGGAGTGGGAAGAACCCTGGGTTGGGAGCCAGGAGACCGGGGTTGTTCTATTTCCATTATTTTTAATAACTCACCTCATGACCATAGCCAAGTCACTTATCATGTCTAAGCCTCAGTTTCCTCGCCTGTACGTTAAGAGGAATATGTTAACATACCTGAAAGATCCCCTCCAAGGTTTTGGTTTTATGCTCTTGTCACAATGCCTTGTTGCCCTAATTCAACTAAATCACTATTTATTAAGTGTGTTCTACATACCAGACTTGATGCTAGATGTGGGGATATAGAAAGGCAAAAAAGTATACATGCACACATACATATATACACATTTGTCACATACGTATATACATGTATATGTGTACACATGTACTTTGTCTTTATATGCCCAGCACTAGTATACATGTCAATCTATAGACACATATGTTTATATATTTGCAAATATATGTTTAAATATGTATGTATCTACATGCATACAAAGGAGAGACACTCTCCATGTATGCATGTATATATATGTTTGTATATATATTTACATAAACACATATAAAGGACAGAGACATTCTGTGTGTGTATGTTTGTTTTTTCTGTCCTCAAAGACTTTACATTTTTCTGGGGGGTGGGGTGGGTTATGACCTGTAGTCTGATAAAGAAATTATAAAAGTAGCAGACGTATTTGATAAATGCACATTAAAAATTGTAGAGGGAATGAGAGTAGAAACAGACACTTCCCTGTACCTCTGTGTCTCTCTCTCTCTCCTCCCTCTTTTCTCTCTCTCTCTCTCTCTCTCTCTCTCTCTCTCACACACACACACACACACCCCAATCAAATTTATCATAGGCTTTCTCAACATCTAAGAATAGATGCTACCTTTCATCATCTCGACCTAAGACTGTGTTCATCAGTTTGCTATTAGCACTAGTCACTTTCCCATCTTGCAAAATTAATTTCCTCACAACAAGGCCTTCATTGGCCTGAGTTATACTGATAATTTAAACCACATAGACCAGAATTGTTAAATACATGGTCTCTCCTAGAGGTTGTGGTGGTTGTTGAAGTTCCATGTTGGATCCAGTCCTCAGAATGTTGGACTCAGAACCGGAAGCCTGATGTGAAAATTATGAATGATAGCAGTACTATCCTCCTCCCCCAGGAAATAATGAAATGTGAATTGAGATGAAGACTCTCACAGCCTCGGCCGTGGCACATTTCTCAGAGGAACTGCACCTTGAGAAGGTTATGAAGGCCTGGTCATGAGATGCTCAGGAAAGGAGAGTTTAGCAGCAGAGGCCTGAGAGTCAAGGTGACCTTTTCCTAGAATTTATAATTCTCCCCCAGGAAGTTCTTTGAAGGTATAAAGGACTGTGTCTGATGATTCAAAGGATAAAAATGACTCAGAAGGGGCAGGAGCTGGTTAAGTCATACAATGCTAGAGCTGGAAGAGTTCATAGAGATAACCTAGTCCTTCATCATGCCCTCTTTCTTCAGATAAGGAAAAACCCAGGCCCAAGTTTCCTGATTCTCAATCTTGGGCTTTGTCACTAGATACCAAACTGGGCTCCAAGTTTTCTCAGCATCTGGCAAGTCACTGACCAATCAACCAACCCGTTTTATAGGATCATTGATTTAGAACTATCAAGGACTTTAGAGGCCATTGAGCCCAAACCCCTCTTATTAGAGTAGAGAAATTGAAGTCAAGAGAGATTAAGGGACTTGTCCAAGGTCCTACAGTGGCAGTGCTGGTATTTGACGGCAGGTCCTCTGATTCCACACGTAGTGCTCTTTCCTCTGCTCCACACTGTCTCTCCTCCAAAAGCACCCTATGGGTGCCTAGCCTTCTGAAAGCACAGTTCATGAGCCTCCACTTTTGTGTTTCCCCGTAACAGTTATCCACTGAACTCATTAAATTCTTTCCAAAGGCATTTACTCAAAAGGCTTGGCAAGAACAGAAGTTGCAAAGCCTTTATCCAGGAACCCATATAGACAAGGTAAGTCGTAACTCTGGAAATCCTGGGTCTCAGTGTCCTTTCTTTCTCTGAAATATTTTCATCAAGTTTGCTGGAGTATGGCACTGATGATGAATGAGTTGCTCGATTGCCCAGCTGGGCTGGCTGCTCCAGGGGTACAGGATCTTAGCTGGAGAAGCCAATCTGCTGCTAGGCTGGGTCACTGGGTTGGCTATGAAGCTGGCTCCTTGCCAGGCTCAGTCACTGCGGGTTGGACCAGGCAGGCCATTTTGTTGCTGCTGCTGCTGCTGCACTGGACCAGGTAGTGCACTCAGCTCCTGAGGCTCTTCCCAGGGTGAGGTGTCTCTGTTTGATGGGGAGATCTGCTGAACCCCCTGGGCTTGCTCTTGCTGGGCAATTTCAGTCTTCATCACCTCAAGCTTTTGCCTCAGCAAAGCATTCTGGCACTCTTTCCAAGTGGTGCATTTCTTCGTCTTTTAAAGCGAGAGCAATGACCGTTATCATAGGAATGGCAGGTGCTTCTCTTTGACTCCCCAGGGCCTTAGCTCTGATCTTTGTCACCTCCGGGGTGTCAGTGGGAAAAGTCTCCCTTTTCCTATCTGACAACTCTTTCTGGAATAGAGCAAGTGTCCTCAGGGAGGAACTCTATCTTTACTAACAATGATCCCCCAGTTACAGTGCCCAGATTCCTGCTGGGATCTTATTCTATTGTGTGGCTCAGGATAACATTACTGAAGCTGTCTGTGCCCTGCAGTGAGTTCACATTCTCATTGGCTTCTTCAAATTCAGCCTGAGGTAGTTAAACCTGAAACTCTTTCTTAAGACGAGAAGGGCTAGCTACCTTTATATCTAAAAGAGTTTTCCCTTTACATTTCAGTCTGTTTTTACCCATTCCAAACTTCAGCTATGCTGAAGCTTAAAGGTGGCACCCCTTTATATCTCATGCTTTTGTCTTCAATCAATCAATCAACAAACATTTATTGACAGCCTATTTACCTACGTACCAGGTACTATGCTAAGTACTGAGGAGTCGCTGAGAAAAGAGCCCCTGAGAGTGTGCCTGCCCTCAAGGAGGCACGTTCTTTCCGAGACAATCTGTAAATCTAAAGCTACATTCAAAATAGATACAATACGGTAGCAGAAGAAGGGTAGTATTCTACCAAGGGTAGCATTAGGAAAATCCTCCTATTGAATGGGCCACCCTAGTGGGTGAGGGCAGGGGGAAGAAGTCATTGTTAAGACAGGCTAAGAGTAGGACCCCAGTCTTCCAAAGAAGGCAGGGTAGCACTGTATAGAGCAGCCCCAGTGTGAACAGAATACAGAGTGGAAGAGGATGTCCATACTTACATTTCATACACACAGTGTATTGCATCCATATACAATTGCATATTGATGGATGTGGCAAACACAACTTTATATGTCTGCCACGGCCCAAATGACCTTTCAGATTCCCCGAGTTAAAGGGACCATTATTTATCTTTATGTACAGCTCCCCATGACAGGGCCGCATGATAAAGCCCCCAGACACTTTGATGAAGTAAATAATTTAGCCCCATCCATAATCACTTGCCTTTCCTACGTCCTAATGTCTTTCCAGGGATCTTGCCATGCAGTCAATGACACGGTGAGTCCCTTATTGATGAGATGGGAGCAACATAAACTTTATATAGGAGTTAAAATGAATCCAAGGACATGGGAGTTTTAAATAAGAATAATATGCCTGAGAGATCTCCTCCCCCGTAAGGGACTAGGGCTATGCCCAGGCACAGTTCTAGCTCATTCCATGAGGACATTTTGCTTTGTGGGAAGGAAGAAGGCTTTTCCTTCTAGGAGCACTTTCCTTAT
>CM053581.1:181284470-181326284 GCA_028627135.1 Pseudochirops cupreus | reverse complement strand
AAAAAAAAATAATTCTGGCTAATTGGGATCAACTGATAATCACAGTGGAAATTATACCAATGGAAGCTTGTGAACTCTAGCATTGGAAAAACAACCCTCTAAACCCTCATGGGTACCCTTAAAATGATGTATCAGTGAAGTTATAGAGACCCCTCCTACTAGAACAATTGGGTGAGGTAGCTCTAGAGTCGGCACTACACATTAATACTAAAACTTTCCCAGACTCACTCACTCACTCCTGTCCTCCCTCCCTCCTTCCCTCCCTCTCTGTCTCTCTCTCTCACACACATACACACACCTTCTTGTGCCCATTATACAACTCTAAGTTTCATGAAAATGTCCTTCTCTTGCTCCACCTATCACACCATCCAGAGCTTGTATATGTAGGCATTTGATCCTGCAAGCCCCACTGTCCGTTCTCCACCTGATTCACATCCATCATTTTGTCTTTCTTTAGACAGAAGTGCTAAAGTGCTTACTATATTCCAAGAACTGTGCTAACAGCTACAAGTACAAAGAAAAAAATAAAATGGTCTGTCCTTTTAAGAATCTTACATTCTAATATTGGAGACAACATGAGCATAGGTTGGTACATACAAGATAAATACAGGATGAATAGAAGATAGCTTTAGAATAGAAAGCATTAGTAGCTAGCGGGGCTTGGAAAGGCCTTTTGCAGAATGTAACACTTCAACAGTCTTAAAAGAAGCCAGACTTAAAGGAAACACTAAAAATTATAGCACTGCAATGATTATTCCGTAGAATGGCAAAAATATTGATTTAAACTGATGAGCTAGCATTATATATAATGGGAAAACATTAGAGCCATTCCCATAGGGACATAAAGTTGGACTATTCACTCTCACCCATATCACCTGAAATAGTTTTTTAATACTATTGGAATAAAGCAAGAAAAAGAAATTAAAAGAACAATAATTGGTAAAGAAAAGTTTAACATATCTATCTGCAGATGATATGATAGTACACTTAGTAAATCCAAGAGACTCAACAAAAGCAAAAAAAAAAAGATAATAAATGATTTTAGCAAGATAGCAAATATACAATAAACCCACAAAAATCAATAGCACATCTATATATTATTAACAAAAATGAGGAGAAATTAATAGGAAGAGAATGGAATTTCTGTGGTTATGAACAAATGCATTCAAATATTGAGTATTAATCTACTGAGAGACATGCAATGCATATATAAAGACAATTACAAAACATTTTAGCTGCCATAAAATAAAAATTAAACAGAAAGCTATCAAATGTATATGACTGGATTGAGTGAATCTGGTAAAAAAGACAATATTCTCAAATTAATTTGGGGATCATGGAAATGGGAGATATTGGAGGATAGATTTTCCAATTTTCCAGAAACAAATAAAAAGAGAAGTCAACAAACTATAGGTCAGTGACCTTATCTTCAATTTCTGGTACAATTCTAGAGGAGGTTCTTTAAAGAGACAGTGGTCAAATATCTAGAGAGGGAAACATGGATTCACACAAAAAAAAGTTATGTCTTACTAACTTCATTTCCTTTTTTTGATCAGCTTATTAAACTAATGAATAAGGGGGATGTTGTGGATAGAGTTTACTTATATTTTACCAAGGTTTTGATAAAGAATTTCAGATTATTCTTGTGGAGAAGATAGATTTGGAGTAGAAGATAATACAATCCTATGCATTCAGAACCAGTTGGATGGTTGCACTCAAAGAGTAGCTGTTAATGGATCTACGTCAACCTGAAATGAACTGGCCTGGTCCTATCCTTTTAAACTTTTTTATCAATGATTTGAATAAAGGCATAGACGGTGTGTTCATAGGTTGGTTGTTGTTGTTGTTTTTCTGATGACACAAGTGGAGAGGAATAAATAATACAATGGATGACAGATTAAAGATCCAAAAGGATTGTCATTGGCTGGGACATTGGGTTGAATCTAATAAGATGGAATTCAGCAGTGATAAATGTAAAGTCTTCTTTTCAGGGACAGAAATAAATTGACTTCACAAGTGGGGGGCGCAGAGGGCATGGGTAGAAAGTAGTTGCTCTGAAAAAGAAGGCCTGAGGATTTTAGTAGACTACAATCTCAATATGAGACAGTAGAGGCAGCCAAAAAAAGCTAATGTGATAATGGTCTACATTAGGAGAAGCAGACCTTCCAGGAATTGGTGGGATGTTGTCCAATTGTACTTTGCCCTTGTCAGATGTAATCTGAAGTATTGTGTTTTTTAGTCTAGATGCCACAAGATACAAAGAGGTAAATATAGGCTTCATGTCAGGGAAAAAATATCTTAATAATTAAGGAATTAAGTGGCACATATGAGGGCTGATCCTGTTGGGCCTGACTCAGACCATCACTAGCTGAATGACCCCAGGCAGGTCTCTTCTCTCAGTCCCGGTTTCCTTTTATATAAAATAAGATTGACAATAACATCTCCCTCACAAAGTCATGAGAATCAAATGAGATAATATATGTAAAGTGTTTTGCAAATCTTAAAGCAGTATACAAATGGTATCTATAAATAAAAACATCTGTCTAGAAGTGGAATGCCCAGTCTTGAGAATACTTCAAGTCAATCCCTCTGGAGGATTTCCTTTTGTGAATAAGTTGGACTACATTGTTAAGGTCCCTTCAAACTCTCAAATTCTATAATTTAATGTGATACTAATCTAAACACCAATATCCTGAAAATGCAGAATTCATACAGATATGTAAAAATAATAAAAATTTATGTGAAGGGAAAAATAGAAAAGAATTTCAAAGGGAATTAGACTTCCCTTGCTCCATCTAAAAAGAAAGAAGGGGGACTAGCATTGCTAGGTCTCAAATTACATCATAAAATGGAAAACTACTTGCTATTGGATTTTTTTAAATAGAAAAATTGATCAATAGAATGAAACATATAATTCATAATTAGAATTCAAGGCAAACAAAAGACTTGTGCTTAACAAATCCAAAATTACTAAACATTGTGGGAAGGAATCATTATTCAGAAAAAAAAGAAAATTGGATAGAATTATGTAGAAAAATGGGATTAGATCCACATCCATCTCATACCAGAGACTACAATAGATTACAAGTGGATCAAAGATCTATTTTTTAATTGCAAAAAAAATAAAAGAAGATGGAATGACAGATTCATCATAATTGTGAAGGGAGAAAAAATTCTTGTCCTTAAAGGAAATGCAAAGCAAACTATATGCAGAATAAATAGGAAATAATGACATGAGGGCAGATACTTGAATTGAGATGGGAAAGGGTAGTAGGCTTTCTGCAGAAGGCATCCTTTATACATTCTCTGTATTCACTTCTTTATGTTCATGTTATTGTGTTATAGCCACTCAGCAGACTATTCTTGAGAAACTACCTAATTTTTATCCTTATATGCCCAAATCTTACCCAGTGTGCTTTGCACAGTATGATGCCTCTGTAAAATGTTTCTGGCATTTAAATATGGCTCTAGCCTGACTTTCCTAGAGGAAGTTAAGTGGCACTATGGATAGAATGCTGGACCTAAAGTCAACTGTGTGACTCTTCAGATTCCTATAGATAAAATAGGGGATGATGGTAATAGCATCTACCTCCCAGGTTTGTTGTGAGGACCAAACGAGATGATATTTGTGAAGTGCTTTGCAAACCTTAAGGGTCCTGTGTGAATGCTTGCTATTATCTGTCCAGACTGATCTCATTTAACTCCTCTACTTTCCAGCCAAACTGGTCTCTGCTTTCCATTCCCCATCCCATCTTCTGCCTCCATTCTTTTGCACAGTGGTCCTGCCATGCCGGGAACATACCTTCTCCTCACCTCAAGCTATTAGTATCCCCAGTATCTTTCGAGGCTCACGTCAAATGTTAATTTGCATGGGTAGCCTTTCCAGCCCCCCTAGTTCAGTGGTTCTCAACCTTCCTAATGCCCCGACCCTTTAATACTCGTATGGGGGCATATCTGCATGTGGACCAACCCTCCTGGAGATGGATAGAGGAGCAGTGTCTTGGTTCCTAAGACCCTTGGAAATATGTGTTTCTTGATGGTCTTAGGTGATCCCTGTGAAAGGGTAGTTCGACCCCGAAAGGGGTGGAGACCTACAGGTTGAGAAGCACTGCCCCACTTGTTAGTGCTCTCTCCTTTCTAAAATCAGTCAATATTTATTAAATGCCTACTGCCCGTCAGACACTGTGCTAAGTGCTGGTGATCTAAATAGAGGAAAAGATTCTGTTCTTGAGGAGCTTACAGTCTAATAGGGGAGACGACATGCACACAAGCAAATGCAAAGCAAACTATATGCAGAATAAATAGGAAATAATGACATGAGGGCAGATACTTGAATTGAGATGGGAAAGGGTAGGCTTTCTGCAGAAGGCATCCTTTATACATTCTCTGTATTCACTTCTTTATGTACATGTTATTGTGTTATAGCCACTCAGCAGACTATTCTTGAGAAACTACCTAATTTTTATCCTTATATCCCCAAATCTTACCCAGTGTGCTTTGCACAGAGTAGATACTTAAATGCTTGATGAATGATTTGGATTATTGAACAAACAATACAAACCAAAGAAAACATAATGAGATGGATTTGATTCTATGAAAATCAAAGTTTTTGCACAATTATAATGCATATGAAACAAAGTAAAATTAAACAAAATGTTTGCTATATGTAATATACATCTGGTAAAAGAGTAACAGTCTAAATCAAGAAGTAAATTAATACAAATTTCTAATAAGATTTATGCCTCAATAAATAGTCAAAGGGTATGAAGAAGTAGTTGTTGAAAGAAACAAACACAAATTTACTATAATCACCCAAAAAACATCAATCTAACTTTCTAAGGATCAGAGGAATACAAATTAAAAACCCCTTTGTGATGCCACCTAATTGGTCCTTAAATTGTCAAAGAATGAATGAAGCATTTATTAAGTGCATATTGTGCTAAACTGGGGATACCAGGAGAAAAGATCATTCATGTTCTCAAGGAACTCATATTCAAATAAAACCACACATGTGGAAGAGAGCAAAAGAATTTTGAAATCCAATTTTAGTGGGTCTGTGGTGACACAGGTAAACAGACTACTGGCAAATTTCTGAATTGAAACAGCCTTCTAAACAAAATATCAACATGTAGGAAGAGTTACAAAATGTTTCATAATCTTGGACCCTGTGATCCTATTAAAAGTACTATCTACGATAGAGAAGATTGAAAAGGGGGGAAAATCTTTGCAAAAATATTGTAGTGGTTGTATTTATAATACTAAAGGGGGGAAAATGGAACCAACCCTTATATCAGCAACTTGGGAGGCACTTGGAGTAGAAACAAATTGCAGTATGTGAATCTAATGGAACATTATATTACCAGAAGTAATGATGAACATGACAAATATGTGGAGGGAAAATGGAAATATGGTAAGGCTCATGAAGTGATGGAGTGGAGAAGCAGAAGAGTGAAGAAAGCAGTATGATCATGGTATTTGCACTGACTACCTATAATTTTATAAAAAGTAATAAAGACAACAATCTGGAGGAAAAAAATGTCCACAGGAGAAAAACAAAAGGATCAGAAGGTGACGTGGAGATGTAGTATTATCTGGGTATTGCCATAGAGATCAAGATACTGGAAATGGCTATCTTGGGGATGAATAGCAATCGGCTCAGGATTCTTTTCCTCAGCTCCCCTAAGAGTTTGCCCTGACCAGGTGACTAATGGGACTGGACTTTTACTGGCAAGTTAGCTCTTCCCATTCTAAGGAGAATCAAAGTAACCTTCATTTCCTTATAGGCCCTTCTTTCCAGAGAATGCTGAAACTGATACTTTTTTTTCACCTGGGTGTAGGAAAATCTCTTCCTTATAAGTTTGTTTAGGGGTGGGGTGTGTGTATGTGTGTGTGTGTGTGTGTGTGTGTGTGTGTGTGTGTGTGTGTGTGTGTGTGTGTGTTTATGTTTAACAGATTAGGGAAAAAAGACCTATTGTGTAGCAACAAGTATGCTTAGATTACTCCTCCCCCCATACACATTGTGGTCTTTGGGACAATAATTTTAGGGGATCAGAGCTGGGGGAAAAAAAGATTTATTTTTATAAGGAAGGAGAAGAGGAAGAGATGGAGAGAAAGGGATTCTGAAGCTGTGATATTTGTGACAATTTGGCTGGGGGCTCAAAGCTTTAAAAAAGAGAGAGAGAATTATAGATTCTTTTACAATTTCTTAGGGCAGAGAGAGAACACTTATGTTGGGTTCCCTATTGGCAATGAATGAATGAGGAATTCTTGCTAGCTGGATTGATACTGAAAAAACTTTTCTTTTTTATCTTGACAAGGCATAAAAAGAAAGTCCTTCCTAGAGGGGTGGAGACCAGGAAGTAACTGAGAAACAGTAGCCAGGCCCATAGAAAGTTAGGGTAGAACAAAAGTGACCGACGATCCAGCTCACCTGAACACATCATACCACCTCCAGAGAAGCAAACAGGATGTTTTATATTGGGATTTTGTTTGAGAAAAAATATATGATTCGGACATCATGCATTTGAATAACTTGGTTTTTTAATATTTGTTTTTGTTGATGACTACAAGTTTAGAATAAATGTACAATTAAGATAGAGTAAATCAGAGCTCTAGGATGCATGCAATAGTTACCCAAATACTCATCAGTTACTAGTAAGCTCTAAATGAAAGTTGGTACCTAGAAATCCAACTCAGTTGTCAACAACTCCTTCTCCCAACCTTTCAACCCATGTCTTTCCCAAGGCCCTCCTCTGAAATATAGATGTATTTTTTTTGCAGCAGTGCAAGTCACTTAACCTCTTCAGGCTTTAGTTATCATACATAAAATAATTATGATACTTTACATGCTTACAGGCAGAGGGGAGATTAAATGTTCTCTTTTAGTAACTAGGCTTTCAGATCTAGAATTCTTTTGTTAGTTGTTAAGCTATAATGGTATAGCTATTACACAATCATTTTCCACAAACTACTTCATGCTGAAGTTCTATAATTCATGTCCAAAACTAACAGACCAGCAGTCAATTGAACTCTTGGTATTAAGCCTATGACTTCCATTGCTAAAGGAAGCTGGGGAAGAATTTGGGGAAGCACCAGAATAAATGGATAATCCTGTGATATTGAAGGGGGATGATGTCTATAAAGAGCCCTGAAATTCAGCCACAAATTTCACCATAATCAAGATTTTGATTGCATGGCCCCTGTGCAAGGATAACATGCAGATTTGTGAAGTGTTCCATATTTTTAGGGCTGTTATAGGGCACAGTGCCAGGCCTGGAGTCAGGAAAGTTCATCTTCTCAAGTTCAAATCTGGTTTCAGACCATTACTACCTGTGTGATCCTGGGCAAGTCATTTAACCCTATTTGTCTCAGTTTCTTTATCTATAAAATGAGCTGGAGAAAGAAATGCCAAGCCACTCTAGTATTTTTGCCAAGAAAAATCCAAATGAGGTCACAAAGAGTCAAACATGACTGAAAAGAACTGAAAAAAAAGGTTTTGAATTTACTGAACAGAAGAGACACAAATCCTCAGAAGCCTCAGCAATAAACTGAGGTTATTTACAAGACCCCTGGGTCCCAGCCAAGAGGATATTCTGACAAGGGTATCAAAGCACTCTCAGGAAAGTCCTTCCTATCTTGATGTTCTGGTTCTTCTCTGCATACGGAGCTCCCTGAGCAAGCAGATTAAGACAAACTAAGCATAAAGTTACACTTTAGAGTATTAGAGCTGGAAAGATGTTTAGGATTCAATAACTCTCCTTTTATAGATGGGAAAACCAAGGACCAAAGAGGAAAAATGCCTGTCCACAGTTATCCAGTTCAGGGTAGAGCCATGGACATAACCTAGGATAGGTGAGGATATAACCTAAATCTTTGGTCAGCTTTGGGGCTCTTTGCTTTATACCTGGCTGCCTCTGCCTCATCTATCCAAGTTATTTCAGGCCCATTGAACTCTAAAGCCCTCAGGGACATGGTGAACAGCGGGTGGAATGAATTACTATTTCTCTGTGGCCCTAGGTAAGCTTGGCACCATCATTGAAGGAGATGTAAACAATAAAGATGAGGGAGGCAAAGGGGCTGGGAATACAACAGTCTCTGTTTTCTAACATGACTAATGTGAAAATATGTTTAATAGAAATGTATATGGAAAGCCTATATCAGCTTGTGGGCCATCTTGGGGAGGGAAGGGATAGGGAGGGTGAAAAATTTTAAAATTTATGGAAGTAAATGTTTAAAACTAAAAATAAATAAATATATATTTTTAAAGAAAATGACATCCATTTTGGTGAAAAATTTTTAAAAAGAATATCAGTCTGTCAATTGGGTGAAGGACAAATTGGAGAAGGAGAGACTAGAAGCAGGGAACACAAGAAAGGGGACATTTATAATACTGCAAAAAAGAGGTAATGAGAGCCTGACTCCCAGTACCAGGTAGATGGTGCAGTGGATAGAATACTAGACTGGAATCGGGAGCATTTGAGTCTGAATCCTGTCATAACTATATGACTCAGGGTTCTTTCAGCCATAGCACCTACCTCACAGATTGCCATAAGGACCCAATAAGATAATTTATGTAAAGCATTTTGCAAGTTATCATCATCACCATTATTTTGAGAATGGTGGCCATGTATGAAAATAGCTCAGAGCAACAGTTGGAAGTCACAGGGAGGAAGGTTCAGGCTTGACATTAGAAATTATTATCCTAATTATTAGAGCTATCCGGAAGTGAAATGAACTGCCCTCAAGAGAGTTTGGGTTCCCCTCAATTGGAGGTTTTTCTGCAAAATATAAGAGATCACTTGGGGATGCTCCAACAAGGATTCTTGTTCAGGCATAGGTCAGTCCTGATGACTTCTGGGGTCTCTTCAAACACTGAGATTCTTTGATTCTGTGCCCACCAATTGTTCTGTGTTGGGTACCATTGAATTACAAAAAAAAAATGCATAACTCCGGTCTTTCACACCTTTCAGGGAGTAGCATTTTCTTGTTACATACTCCAGAAATGTTTCTCAATGATTCTAATGATGATCTGTCATGCCTGATTTTTGAACAGATTGTTCCTGAGGCAAAGCACCAACTTGGATCATTTCTAGACACAGAGACTGGTTGGAAGGAGGGGAGGAAAAAAAATGACTTTGTTCTGAAATCTGGTGACTAACTGGTTGTTTCCAAAATAACTGAAGAGAGTTGACTAAACTCAATCTGCTCCTTTTCTACATGGTTTTGTGTATACTGCTGTGGTGTAAGACGCAGTGTCTAGCATAGTACGATCATTCCTGATTCTTCCCTTTTCCTCATCCTCTTCCATATACAAATCAACTGCCAGGTCTCATCCCTTTTATCTACTCTCTTCTTTCTCTTTCTATCATCCATCCACCATCTTCCTCTCTATTCACACAGCCAGCATCCCAGTTCAGGACCTCATCACTGCTTGCCAGATCATCATAATAGCTTTCTTATTAATTTGTTTCCCCGCTTCCAGTCTCTCTCCTCTCCTCTTCACTGTTCACATAGCTGCCAAGATAATATTTCTAAGCGACAGGTTGGACTATATCATGCCTATGTTCAAATGCTTTTAGAAGCTCCCAATATCCACTGTTTCCCACTCCCACCCCAGGACAAAATGCAAGCTCCTTAGCCTAACATTTCAAGGTCCCCACAAAATGGCTCCCATTTCGATTTCCAGTCATATTTAGACTACACCTCTTCAACATTTTAGCCAAATTAGCTGATATATACATTGTATTTTCCATGCTTTCGGACAGGCTGTCCTCCATGTCTGGAATGTACTTCCTCCTTCCTAGCTTCCTTCAAAGCACAGCTCAGATGCCACCTCCTCTAGAAGCCCTTGGCTAATTCTCTCAAAAGTTAGGATTCTCCCCCTCTTGGTACTATTCTTGTGTACTTGCGCACCGTAGAATAACAGAATATTACAAATTGTCATTCCAATGGAATAAAAGCTTCAGATCATATAAAAAAGTGCTAAGGGCAAATTCTATTTTATTTTGGTCTTTTTATCCCCAGCACCTAAACCAATGCCTGACACATGGTAGTCATTCAATAGATGCTTGTTCAATTTCACTGAAAAGGCACTAAATAATGGGCTCCCAGCATTAGAACCAGAAGGGGCCTAATAGGTCATCTAATCCAGCCTGATCCTTTCTGCGGATAAGGAAGTAGGATCAGAGAGGTTGGAAATTGGCCACAGTTAGTGTCAGACTCAAAACCAGAAGCCTTTTGTCCTAACTCATACTAATCTCAGTTTACTTTCTCCTATACTATTAGATGCCTCTCATAATAATAGCTAAAATTTTATGTAGTGTTTCATCATAACAAAGACATTTACAAATGCAATCTTATCTTACTTGATACTTACCTTGTAAGATAAGTAGTATAAATTTTAGTCATTATCCCCTTAACAAACAAGAAAATAGAGGCTGAGATATGAAATTACTTTGCCCAGGGACAAAGAGGTAGTAAATTGTGGAGTCAGAGCCCAAACTCAGGTAATCTAGACTCCAAGTCCAATACTTGTCTTACAATGCCAAATAAAATCCACTCTGTATAGTTATTGGAGAATAAGAGAAACCCAGAGTATTTTACAGAGCTGTATACAGAACCATTGTTCTATCTGGTAGAGTGTAAAGAGCACCAGGTCTAGAGTCAGAGGACCTGAGTTCAAATTCCACCTGTGAAGTTTATGATCTGTGTGCCCTTGGGCAAGACACTTAACCCATTGGCCCTCACTTTCCTCACCTGCCAAATTGGGGGGTGGGGCAGTATATTATATGGCCTCTGAGATTCCTTCCATCTCTAGAACTAGGAAACTATGTGGCTAATTACTTCTTTCAGTCTTCAACCTTTTCCTAAACTAAGTTCTTTTTATCGATACAAGTTTAAACCAGCCTGGAAGATGAGTAGGATAATGTCCTATTCAATGTCCAAAGACATTTTCACTAGCTTTCTACAAGAGGAAGAGCCAGGAAAGCAAAATTACTTATCAACAAATATTTCTGAAACTCCTACTATGTACCACGCGCTGTACGAGGTGTTGGGACTACAGAGACAAATGTGGAACAATCCCTGTCCCCAAGGGGCTGCTCACGTTGGGCTGCTTGTTATTTGCGTGATAGACTCAGATGGGTTCTTCCGTATCTTGGAGAGAGAGGGGACACGCTGAACTTAGAGTCAGCAAAGACCTAGGCTGAATTCTGACCCCCAAGACTTAATGGTCAGGTGGCCAGGGAAATTCAGAGTCTCTCCAAGATTCAGTTTTTGGTAAAAATGGGTATGATAAAACAGACTGGAGTGCCTGCTCCTCCCCCCCCAACCCAGGGTAGTTGAAAGGATCAAATTAGATTACCCACAGTAAAGTGCTTTGTAAACCTTATAGGGCCATATAAATGTCTTAGTATTTTTTTTTTCTTTTAAAGGAAGCTGTTCATTATACTCTTTCCTTGGCTTATCTTTTAGTAACAAATCTATTCTTAATTAGCTGAGGTCTTAAAGACCTAACAAAACAACAAACAGCCATCTTCTTGCAATTAGCACCTCAGCAGGTGT
Organism: Pseudochirops cupreus; assembly: GCA_028627135.1. Lineage (NCBI taxonomy): Eukaryota > Metazoa > Chordata > Mammalia > Diprotodontia > Pseudocheiridae > Pseudochirops > Pseudochirops cupreus. The sequence continues at coordinate 181,314,722 of CM053581.1, read as the reverse complement.
AGGCAGGTCACCTCCTCAAGGAGAGGAAGAATTCTGGGCCACCATCTGCTGTCTGGTCAAGCTCTCCTCCTCCTTGCCACCCACCTTTTCTGAGACCTGTGAGATTCCATTCACAGAGGAGGATGAGAAAGGGTAACAGGCACCCAAAAATTTTAATGAATAATATTAAGCCAGCAATGACATTGTGAATTCATGAAATAGGGATGTAATCAAAGATGGAGGAAGCAAAGTCTTGGGGAGGATGCATCTGCACCAGCAGATGTGTCTCTATTTCTCCCACCTTCCACCTCCCCTACCTGGTCCCCTCTTGTCTCCATGAGAGAATCTCAAAACCCCCCAGCACAACTTGCCATACAGAATTTCTTCACTCCATCCCAGGGCCTTTGTCACAAAACCTTTATCTAAAGATACCATTTTTTTTTCCCTTTACTTCCTTGGTTTAAGGAGATTAAGAATTTTCTGATTATTTACTTCCCAGTGAGTACTCACAACACTCTCCTAGACCAAGAATTATGCCCATTTCCCAAATGAAGAAAGTGGGACATAGATTAGTGAAATCACTCACCCCCAATAATACAGCAAGACCTCTTTCCAGGCTTCCAGTTAGACCCTATCTACTAGGGGCAATGACATCGAGAAAGAATATTCCTGTACTTCACAATTTTGTCACTGTTGCTACTGTTGAGCTTCTCCCATGGGCGGAGAGGGAAGCTGGCATGGTTGATAAGAGATCTGGCCTTTCGTGAGAACAACAAGGAGGACAGTTTAGCTGGAATGAAGAGTTGTATGAAGGTGAATGAGGTCAGTAAGTCAGCAAACATGAGCTAGAGTCAAGCTCTGAGTGGCCATCAGTGTCGAACAGAAGGATTTATGTTTTATTCTGGGGGCAATAGAGAGCTATGGAACTTGGTGAGTTGGGAGCAACCTGCTCATAGCTGTGCTTTAGCATACGTGTGGTAGCTGTGAGGAGGATGGATTAGAGAAAGGACTTAATACAGGGAAGCCATTGCAATAGTACAGGAGAGAGGTGATAAGGGTGAACACAAAGGGTGGCTGTGTGATTGAAGAGAAGGACATGGATGGCAGAGGTATTTGGAAGATAGAAACAATATGATGTGTGAATTAACTGGATACATGGACTTGAGGGAGAGTGAAGAATCAAGGTTGAACTCCTTAAAAATAGCTGGGTACTCTTTCTTAACATCTTGCTTATCTTCTGTTTCACCTCCTCATTGACCACTTTGTTCTATCCATCCCAAACCAAAGTCTATCTTCTTTAGAAGAAAAAGTCAAAACAAAAAAGTGGGGAGCAGGGGGTGTATAATTTAACATTCTCACTGTTTACTGTCTTCTTCATCAGACCATCCACTCCAAACAAGGTTCCTTTCCCTTCTTTGGCACTGCCCTGGTCCACAATACATTGTCCCAATCATTCATTGCCAGCCTTGACTATTCTGGTTTTTAGCATATATGAGGAGCAATTTGAAAGAGAAAAGGATGTATTTGTACAAAAATATTTAAAGTAGCTCTTTTTGTGGAGGCTAAGAATTGGAAGTTGAGGGGATACTCATCAATGGAGAATGGCTGAAGAAATTGTGGCATATGATTGTGATGGAATATTACTATGCTATAAGAAATGACAAACAGCATAATCTCAGAAAAACCTGGAAAGACTTACATGAACTGATACAAAGTGAAGTGAGCAGAACCAAGAGAATACCGTACACAACAATAGCAATACTGTACAATTCAGCAATCCAATGATTCAAGATAATTCCAAAGAACTTAAGAACATGTTCTCTACCTCCAGAAAAAGAACTTCTGTCTAAATATTGATTGAAGTATATAATTTTTCACTTTCCTTCTTTTATTTATTTATTTTTGTTTTGTTAGAGTCTTTTTGTACAAAATGACTAACATGGAAATGTTTTTACATGATTGCATGTGAATAACCTATACTGGATTACTTACTGTCTCAGAGAGGAGGGATAGGAGGCATGGAGGATTAGAATTTGGAACTCAAAACTTAAAAAAAATAAGTTAAAAATTGCTTTAACATGTAATTGAGGAAAAATAAAATGTTTTTTTTAAAGACAATTTGTTATAGGCTATAGAGATGACTGAACTAGGAGTCAAGAAAGCATGAAATCAAATCTCATCTCAGATGTTTAGAACTTGTGGGACCCTGGGAAAGATACAACTTCTCAGGACCTCAGTTTTTTTTCATATATCAAATGAAGAGGTTGGATTTGATAAATCGGAAGATCCCTTGCCAACTCAACAAATGTACCAATCTTATAGTACTTGTGTTATTCTTTTGTATTCATCCTGAGTTGCTTGTTCTTGCTTCCAGCTTGCTGTTGAATTGTTTCAGTCATGTCCAACTCTTTGTGATCTCTTTTGGAGTTTTTTTGGCAAAGATACTACAATGGTTTGCCAGTTTCTTCTCTAGGTCATTTTATAGATGAAGAAGTAAGGCAAACAGGGTTAAGTGACTTGCCCAGGGTCACACAGTTAGTGTCCCAGGCTAAATTTGAACTCAGATTCTCCTGACTCCAAGGCTGGTGCTTGATCTACTGCACCACCTAGCTGCCCCTTCCATTTTTGAGACATGCCTTCTTTTGATGAGCACCCTGTGCAGTTAAATTGATTTCTTTAGAATTTCTCAATAAGAACATTTTTGATTGTGTTTTCAGGATTTAATTCTAAAGAACTTTTCATTTGGGCTGACTCCCTCACCCTCAAACATAAACTCAGCTATCATAACTATCATCATTATAATAATGGTTAGCACTTAAAGTTTCCAAAACACTTTATATGTAACCTCAACTGATCCTCACAATAATCCTGTGTGGTAGATATTATTATCCCCATTTTACAGATAGAGAAACTGAGGCTGAGAGAGAGATTAAGTAACTTGCCTAAACTCATACAGTAAATGTCTGAGGTAAGATTTGAATAGAAGGGCAGAAATCCTACCTATCCTTTCTCTGTACTCCTTGAGATCTGGTCTTCAAAAATCATTGATATATACCAGATATGCAGCGTTTTTCTCTTTCTCTATCATGGAAGAAATTCTTCCAAGGTTCATGTCATTTCTACCTTAGTAACAAGTTTCTCTTTGTTGGCCAGAATTAATTAGATCCAATATGGTACTTTCAACTTCTTAAAGGATCATTTTCACAATTGCCCTGTGGGATGGGTTGTGCATAAAACATCCCCTTTTGCATATGAAGAAACTAGGCTCCAAATTCTGACATGTTATTACTGGTAGGTTCCATTTTCCCCAGGGTTTTAGGTTTTCAATCTAGTTTGGAGTTTTACTGAAATCTCAATTTTTCAGACATCTGTTTGGAACCTTCCTGGGGTTCTATTTGCTCATCTGTAAAATGAGGGTGTTAGATTAGATGACTAATCAATCATCATGCACTTGAGTGCCTACAGTGTGGAGTATTGAGTGTTAGACTTACAAGAAGACTAGAATGTAAATCCTGCCTCAGACACCTTCAAACTGAGTATCTCTGGGCCAGTTACTTAGCCTCTTAGTCTCAATTTTGTCATTTGTAAGATAAGAAAGATAAAAGCACTTACCCTTATAGAGTTATTGTGATGACCTAATGTGACAATATTCATAAAGAGCTTTATGAACCTTAAAGGGCCAAATAAATAATAACTTTATTATTACCATATGTCAAGTGTTGTAATAAGTGCTGGGTAAAAAGGCACCTACGTAAAAAGGTAAAAAAGAGGAAACAGTGCCTGCCATCAAGGAGCTTACATTCTAAAGAGAAAGTTAAAATGTAAGCATATACAAAAATATATAAATTCTAAGGTCCTTTGAGTCTGGATTTGGAGGAGGTACTAGATCACCCAAATTGGCATCACTTACTTTTCTACATTCACCAGCAATGACAGGAGGAGTTAATCACATTTGCAAAGCCTTGGACTTTCATTTTCAGTTTTAAAAAAACTGATGTTTTCTTCTTCCAAGAGGGTTCACTGGAAGAGTGTGTTTAAACTAACTCAGACATTATGGAATCTGAGTTTTCCCTTTTCCATGATCTATTTTTAAGATGCTTCTTGCATTCTCCAAACCCCATTAGAATAATGTTTTCATTTTAATCATGCTCTCTGGGCAGACCAAATTTAGGCATAATAAAAACAAAAAGTATTATGCAAAATGGAGCATTATAGGAAACCCAGGACTAGTGTCAGCTGCATTTCCAATGATAGCCCGGTGACAGGAGCAGCCCCCAGGCCTCCAAGCTGGCAAAACATCTGAAAGAGGGTGCATTCTTGCCCTGCTGTTTCCCCCCAATCTAAGCAATCCCATTAGCACTTGAAAAATACTCAGCGGAGTGAAGGGAACTTCAGAATCAATGAAAATAAGTAAAAATAAAATAACAAAAAGAAATAATGTAAAAAGAAAAATATTCAGCTGAATAAGTAATGGGGATCTGGAGCTATTCTTCCCTCCTTTCTTCTATTACTTCTGGGGTTTGGTAGTGTCTGAGCCAGCATGGAACTTTGCAGCCTGAAAGGAGTCACAGTAGCCACAGTGGTCCACATAAAAAGAAATGAAACCACATCTGTTCCCTCAATTGTAGTCTGTGTAGGTCTGGACAGCACTGTGACCCTGGCTACACATGGAGAGGCACAGGAGAAAAGCAAACCAGAAGCAGCAGGAGGCTCAAGTAATAGATTTTGTTAGTCTGATGAAACAAATTGGAGACAAGAGACTCACACTAGGGGTGAAGGGAAAGGAGCATTTTTCACACAGGATTGAAATTCTTACAGATACTATGCCCTTGAAGGAACTACTAATAACGACTTTATGGTGCAGATAAGAATACTATAAATGATCTTAATAAAAGTGGTAGTGATAGCACTGCTACACATAAACCTTTAATTAGGTCAAAGACAGTCAGAAAAGTCCCATATACACAAAAATATCCATAAGCAGCACTTTTTGTGAAAGCAAAGAATTGAAAGCAAAGTAGACGATCATCACTTGAGGAACAGCCAAATTATGGAACATGAATGTCATAAAATGTTACTGTGTTATAAGAAATGATAAAGATAAAGAATTCTGGGAAACACAGGAAGATATACAAATGGATCCAGAATGGAGTAGCAGAACAAGGAAGCAATATATACAATGATTACAACAACACAGATGGAAAGAATAAGAAAGAGGGGGGGGGGGAAGAAAGCGAAAGATTGAAAACTGTAATTATGATGACCAAGCTTGGCCCCCAAAAAGTGCTGAGAAAATTCATCTCCCTTCTTGGTGGAGCTGGGGCACTAAGGGTATGGGGTATTGCATATGCTGGCAATTAATGTGTTGGTTGGTTTGGCAGAACTGCAATTTTTTTCCTTTTACTCTTTATTATAAGGTATGATTCACTAGATAAGAAAAGGAGAGGGACATATTTGTAAGTAAAAGTGATTTAAAAACAGAAAGTATCAATAAAAATGAAATAAAAGATAAATTCTAAATATACATTGCTGTTCAACAAGACTGGTGACTCAATAGCTAAGGAAAGCAGTGAAATTCAGAGGAAGTATACTATGCTGCTAAAAAAAAGTGTTCTAACATTGGCATAGGGTGTGTGTGTGTGTGTGTGTGTGTGTGTGTGTGTGTGCGCGCGCGCGCATGTGTGATTTATCTTGGATATTCGAAGAAAAAGGGTAGCGAGGGTTGCTATTAGGTTGGCCATCACCTTACACCTTTGGTCTGATTTGGGTATTCGTGGAATGAATTGAAGATAATAATGGCAACAACAAAAGGGAGCCATCTCCAGTCACCCTGATCTATATCTGGCCACTGGACCCAGATGGTTCTGGAAGAGAAAGGGAGACAGACAGTGAGGACTTTGCACAGCCCTGAATCACTTAAATCCAATTCACTTGGCAAGTCATGGCATCACCTTCCTAATGTTATGGTCCTCTTTGAGAATGAAGGACAAACCACAACATAGAACAGAAAAAGCAATAATAATCTCATAGGTTAAGAACTTACAAAAAAATTTCTTGAAGTTTGGCAGACTAACAGTAAAGGCTGACAAGAAATACAAGCGTTTGAATGTATCAAACATAATGTATATAACGGATACTGCTTTATTCCTGAATAGAGTCTGTGGAATGGCTAAAATACACAAGTGGAACCAAAAGGCCCTCTGTGGGTGACATCTGCATGAACTTAATCAGAAACATCGAACAACTAGCTGAATCAAGCAGATTTGTTTACTACAAGTAAGGAGTTGATGATGGCAATACAATACCAGAACCCTGCCAATTAAATAAAGGTCACCTTGTGGGAATTGGACTTAATGATCTTAGAAGATTTTTCTAGGAAAATAGTAGAAGCTGCAGCATATTATTGTAGATTGCAAAAATTGAACACTTATTAAATATTGAGGATGCAATCAAATGACCAAAATTATACACCAGCAGTTTGCATACTTTCCTTCATAAATTAACAGCTGACAAATCCCTGTGCTATGTACACAAAGTCTAAAATATCCTTGAAAAGTAAACAAATAAGCTATGCTGGAACTAGAGCACCATCACAGTCAAAGTTGTTATCCACAATTGTGCAGACACAACAATGGCCTATTACATTTAAGAATTTATATTTGTAAGAATACACCTTTAAGAATAGTATTTTTTAAAATGTCACTGTATTGAATTCTCTGAATTACATAAAATGAAAAGTTCTCAAAATACAGAGACCAAGCAAAAGAAAAGCTTACAAACCAAGACTTTCATTCACATTCAAAGCAATCATTTTATACACCTCTGTAACTCTCCATTTCTACCTAAACTCCACCATATAGAAAATGATCATGGAAAATTATCAATAAAACGTGAGGGTTTCTAAGATACTTGATGCACATTATTACATTTGATCCTGACAAAGTGTGTGCTACTATCATCTCCATTTTATAGATGAGGAAACTGAGATACCAAAAGGTTAAGTGACTTACCCAGTATCATAAAACTGTGAAGTTTGAAAATAGTATCTCTAGAATCTTAACTTGGCACTCTTATCTAGTACACCATGCTCTTTCTCTCTTTAAAGTCATGTAAATTTTGGGAGCTCTGAAAGTGCCTGGCTACATCATCTGAATCTCCTTGAGAATCTCTCCAGCTGCTGTTCTGTGCATTTTTCTAATGCCTAGGAAAGGGGGAACAAGTATGTAAAGAGCATTTTCCTCTGCTGGGCACCCAGTATCCTATGACTTCACTTGGTACCTTCCCTGGTGGTATCTGTTTAATAGGAAAGGCAACTCCCTGATAAAATGATCTAAATAGAGAGCCTTTGCTCCGTTTCTGATGTACCAATTGTTTTGGGATTCTACCCCATCACCCTAAGGTAATGTTTGAGAATCCCAGAGCTAATAATGAGGCTAGTACAAAGACCAGGTGGACATAGTATGTAACTTTGAGGCAAAAGGCCTGGGTTCACAAGCTGATTCCATTGTGTGACCTGAGAATTTTCAGACATTTCAAGACTTTGTTGCCTTCTTTTAGATCTTGGGATCAATGGGCTGAAAGCTGTCAAAAATATTTCCTAACATATATGAATCTCAAGCTCTTCTTGACATGACTTCTCTGTGAACTGAGCTGAGCCCACGGGAGTCTTGTCCTTAGTTGAAATTACATAAAACGTAAAAGGACAGGTGGAGAAAGAAAGTGACGGCAATGCTGTGGGAGGAAGCAGACCATGTCTTTGTTGAAAATATTCTGGAAGGTTATCCCTCCCAAGGATAGGAAGTAATATGCATCAAGGGAACTGATGCTGGTTTCTCATCAGAGACCTGATGTGAAACAAGCCTGTCTTTCTGGTGGCAAGACTCCATACTTTTTTCTTTAGAGAATAGGAATAGTGTAATAGAGTGCTAGATATGGAATCAGGAAGCACTTAGTCCAAAGTTCATTTCCTACACTTATTAGTGGTGTATAACTCTAAGCAGATCACTTAATCTCTCCAAGCTTCAGTCCCTAATTGGTAAAATGGGGATAATAATACTGTAGTACCCAATTCACAAGGTTTTGTGGGGGCTCAAATGAGATAATACATCTAAAATGATTTACAAATCTTGATATTCTGTGTAAATACTGGCCACTATTTCTCTTATTACATGTCAACAGAAACATTAGCTTATGCTTCTCCATCATGACTCAGGAAAGAGATAACCTTTCACCCCATTCTCATCAACAGTCTACTAGTACAGCAAACAACAGGAGACTTATGCTTTAATAGTATTTTTTTTCAAATCACATATAAAGATAGCTTTCAACATTCACTTTTATAAGATTTTGAGTTCCAATTTTTTTCTCCCTCTCTCCCCTCCTGAAGATGGCATGCAATCTTATGTAAGCTATACATGTACAATCATATTAAACATATTTGCACATTAGTCATACTATGAAAGAATCAGAACAAAAGTGGAAAACCAAGAGAAAGAAGAGAGTGAGAGAGAAAGAAGAGGAAGGGGGAAGGAGGGAAGAAAGGAGAGAGAGAGAGAGAGAGAGAGAAGAGTAAGTTGAGATCTGCATTCAGATTCCATTAAGTCTTTCTCCGGATATAGATAGCATTTTCCATTATGAGTCTTTTGGAATTGTCTTAGATCATTATATTTTTGAGAAGAGCTGAGTCTATCAAAGTTGGTCATTGCACAATGTTGAAGAGCAGATTTATAATGCATACCATAAGGTGCCAACATGGTAGAGAGAAAGGCCAACCAAATAGCTTTGGTTGCCCTAGAAGAATTTTGAGCTAAGTCTCAACATTATAAATTTAGATTAGGGTAACTATGCTTTCAAGGGGGTGTCTATTTATGGTACAGATACACTGGGTTTGGAACCTTCAACCTGCCTTGAAGGTCATAGGATCATTGGTTAAGATCTGGAAGGGACCTAAGGAGCCATCTAGTCTCAACGACCATTTTTACAGAAACTGGGACCCAGAGGGAGTAAGACACCTCCCCAAGATCACCCTGGTAGCAAATAACAGAGGTGGGATTTGTGTCCATGTCCTCTGACTCCAAAGCCAGGGCTTATTCCTCTATAAGAAGCAGATGAATTGCTACTATTTGTGTGAGCTAGTCTACACGTCAGCAAGTAGCAAGCACATTTTAATTTAAAAGAGACATTTTCATTTCTTCCAAAACAAACAAAAAGAAAAGAAAATCATTGAGCCTAAGTTGTCAGAAAAATGAAGAGATATATGCTGGTAGTTCTGACCTCGCAGGTTAGGGGAGGGTTAATAAGAAAATAGTGTATGGAATACACTTTGTAACCAGGGAGCACTGTGTGTGCCCTCTATGATTATTAAGAATAAGCTGGTGTTGGTTTTGCACATAAGTCAAGGGGAAGTTCCAGACACATTAAGACCAATTGGATTTATGTGCCATTGCCCTTATTACTAGAAGACTCTGCTCTAGCCAGCATTATTTCCTCCACCAGACTCCCCAGAGTCATCAGGACATGCTTAAATCATTCAAAGAAGTGACCATTTATCTTGTATCATCCATACCCCTGCACCCTCTTCAGAACAAAGAATGCCCAGAATCAAGAGGAAAGTCTTGGTTTGCTTCCCTCTATAGGAATCATACTGATGTGAGTACATCTGAGCAAGGAGGGGGCGTGGCTAGCCTTCCACCATCCTATAAAAAGAATGATAGATGTATCTGATTATGATTTGTGCTGCTTTTTTCCATATTATTTTCCTGACCCATTCTATGTCCTAGCTTTGGATTTCCACTACAATCGGTTTCACAAACCCCAGTTTACCCTACGAATGTATTTGCCACAATTAGCTCTTTGGTTTGATCTTGATTCATCATTTGGATCATGACTTAGAACAGGATTTCTTAAACTGTTGGTCACAAACTCATATGGGGTTGCAACTCACAGTTTAAGAAGTGCTCAAGGTATCTCAAGTAGAAAGAGTTTAAGAAGCCCTAGCTTAGACCATATGATTTCCCACTCAAGTGGGTGATCCTTCTCAAGACCCGGTAAGTCATCCCTAATCACCAGCATTCACCAATCCTATCACTGCAAGGGGCAAGGATCTGATGCTCAAACTAAGTAGCAAACAATTCTGAGACCCAAATTCACTTAGGATAATGAGGAGGCTCTATCTCTCGCTACTTGTCTGTTTGATTGGGTTTGTCTTGGCCTTTGTCTCCTTGAAGTATCTGTTCAGTAAGTTTCATAGCATTTGGTAACAGAGGAAAAATAGGAAGAAGAGGTTCCAAATGAAAAAGGATCAAGATAGATCCCATCAGAATACCTACAGACCCAGTGGATCCCTCAGGATCAATTATAGACTCTGTTGGCCACTTCAGAGCCACTTGACCACAATTTACATATATTTTCTGGGGACATAGCATAAGTTAACGCAAAAGCAAGTTGTGTGTTTAGTGAATGTTTTCTCAGTAATCTTCTCAAATGTGTAGGGGGAGGGAGTTGACTCTCTACTTTAGTCTCCAATAGAAGAGTGGGTGTGGATGAATGAGCAAATGGAAAGCACTGATGCAGCAGTAAGTGAATGAAAGAGGTGGAAGAGTGATGTTATATGTGGCTTCTTTCTGTCCCACGAATGAGGGACAATGTACACATTGGGAGGAATTATAGGAGAAGCCCACACTACCTCCATATAGTTAGTGTTAGAGACAGTGGGAAGGGGTGAAGTGGAAGATCAATTCAACCAACATTTCTTCAGTTCCTACTATGGGCATGACACCACCCTAGGCAATGGAAATAGAAAGACACCACCCCATTCCCCAAAAAGAAAAGAAACAGGTCCCACCCTCACAAAGCTTACATTCTACTGGGCAAGGAGGACACGACCTAGGTACAAGTAAATACAAAGTGAGAGAGACAGAGACAGAGACAGAGAGAGAAAGAGAGAGAGAGAGAGAGAGAGAGAGAGAGAGAGAGAGAGAGAGAGAGAGAGAGAGAGAGAAAGAGATTATGAATAAGGGAGGAAAGACCTTAAGTAGGTGGGAGGATTTCACTGTGCTTTGAAAGAAGCTAGGAATTCTAGGAGACTGAGGTGTGAGGCAAGAAAGACTTATAAAAAGGTCTGGAGGCAAGAGAGAGAATATGGTTGTTTGGTTGGTATAGTTGTTGTCCTTTGCTTGAAGAGGACCAAGAGTACATCACTATGTTAGAGTCAAGTTACAGTGTGTCCAACTGTGGCTAATCAGACCAATATGAGCTCAGAATGCTCTGCCACAGGTCAGGCACGAATAATATTTGGGGTGGATTCTCTGAATTTGTGCATCCTGCTTTTCGATTCTGCTTTGTTTGTAGAGCACATCACCTTCTCTGATGTTGGCATGCCATGCTGAGTAGTCCTGTGCCAGTGTCTCCCAGGTCACACAATCAATTCCAAACTTCTTAATGTTATATGTCTGTGAAACCTGGACAGTATACCAACACCATGCCAGGAAACTGAATTGCTTCCCTTTGAATTGTCTTAGGAAGATTCTGAAGATCACCTGGCAGGATAAGATACCAGACCCTGAAGTCCTTTCTCAAACTAAATTGCCAAGCATTCAAACTCTGCTTCAGAGAGCACTGGCTGATGGGCTGGCCATGTTGTCTGAATGAAAAATGTACATTTGCCAAAAAGAACTCACAGAGGCAAGCATTCGCATGGTGGTCAGAATAAGTGACACAAGGATCTTCTCAAGGTCTCTCTTAAAAACTTTGAAACTGTGTGACATGGGAGTGACTGGCACAGGACTGATCAGCATGGCGTGCCCACATTGGTTGGTATAGAGAATACCTAAAAGGTAGTAATAGGCAATAAGCCTGGAAAAGTAGGTGGGAAGCAGATTGTATCTCTTTAAATGACAGGCTGGGTAGTTTTTATTTTAGCCTAGAATCAACATGAAGCCACTGAAGATTTTCTGAAAGCCTGTTGTTTCAGGTTGTTTTTGCTTTTGAGGGAGTGAGGGGGAAGCATTCTAGCAGTCAGATTTGTATTTTAGGCACTGCAGTTTCCTTCTAAGATTACTTTCCCCCACCCCCTCCTCCTCCCTCTATATATGTGTATGTGTACATATATGTATAGAATATATATTATATACGTATGTATATGCCTATACTATATATATATATATATATAACTATAAATGTGTATATATGGGTATATATATATATATATATATTATACATAGATTTTTGCATAGTATCTCTCCCATTAGGCTGTGAGCTCCTTGAGGTCAAAGGCTGTTTCTGCATTTCTTTATATCTCCAACTCTTAGCTAAGATGCTGACACATAGGCGGTATTTAATAAATACCCATTAAATTGACTTGATTTGGATGAGGGGTTAGTTTTGGGGGCAAATATATTAAGATCTGTTTGGATTGTGTTGATTTCATAATACCTTTGGGACATGTAGGTCAAAGTAAATGTCCATCAGACAGTTGTTAATATGAGCCAGTGAATACAGGCTATATAGAGAAGCTAGAGCTGAATATGAAGATCTGGCACTCATCTTCATAGACAGGAGATAGAGCCTATGCAAGTGAATCCAGTCACTTGAGGCACTGATGGGTTCCATGTTGAAATGGAGAAGAAAACAGAGCCAACTGTTTGATTGTCATTGTAGTTTTCTCCAGCTCTCTTCTGCCTCACCACCACAGGAATCCACAACCAACACCAACCCCAGGTTATCTAGAATGTGAGAAAGGAAAGTAGAGAGCCCTGCTTTGGGTACCAAGGTGTTTTGTAACTTCTGAAAAAGCAGTCAATCTTGCCTATTTCCAAGAGAATGACTTCAATTCATTTTCGTGAATATCAATTATTAAGTGCCGGCTTTGTGCAGTTGATAGAGTACTGGACCTGGAGTTGGGAAGACTCATCTTCCTGAATTCAAGTCCAGCCTCAGGAATTTACTAGTTGTGTGCCCCTGGGCAAGTCACTTAAATGTCACTTGCCTCAGTTTCCTCATCTGTAAAATGAGCTGGGGAAGTAAATGGTAAACCAATCCAGTATCCTTGCCAAGAAAATCCCAAAAGAGATCACAAAGAGTTGGACATGACTGAAATGACTGAGCAACAGATGAGATACCACCTCACATCCATCAGAGTAACTAACATGACAGGAAAAGAAAATGACAAATACTAGAGGGGATGAGGGAAAATATGCAACCGATGCATTGCTGGTGGAGTTGTGAACTGGTCCAACCATTCTGGAGAACTGGGAACCATGGACTATAAAATCACACATACCTTTTGACCCAACAATGTTACTACTAGGTCTGTACCCCAAGAGATCAAAGAAAAAGGAAAAGTAATGATATGTACTAAAATATAGCAGCTCTGTTTTGTGGTGGTATAAAGAACTGGAAGTTGAGGGGAGAGTCATCAATAGGGGAATAGCTGACCAAGTGATGGTATATGATTGGTGGAATACTATTGTGCTATAAGAAATGATGAGTGAGGGGCAGCTAGATAGCACAGTGAGTAGAGCACCAGCCCTAGAGTCAGGAGGACCTGAGTTCAAATACGGCCTCAGACACTTGACACACTTACTAGCTGTGTGACTTTGGGCAGGTCACTTAACCCCAACTGCCCTCCAAAAAGCAAAAAAAAAAAAAAAAAAGAAAAGAAAAGAAAAGAAATGATGAGTGGGGTGGTTTCAGGAAAAAAAATGGTGAGACCTATATGAACTGATGCAAAATGAAATAAGCAGAACTGGGAGACCTTTGTGCACAGTAACAGCAATTTTGCAATGATAACCAACTGTGAAAGACTTAACTACTCTGATTAATACAATGATCTAAGACAATTCCAGAGAACTTATGATGAAAAGTGGTATCTACCTAGAGGGAGAGAACTGGTGGATTCTTGAGTGCAGATTGAAGCATATTGTTTTTCCTTTACTTTTCTTGCTTTTTTTGGCAACCTGGTGAATGTAGAAATGGTTTGCATGACTTCCCATGCATGACAGGTATTGCTTTTCTTGCCTTCTCAGTGGGTAGAGAAGGGGTGGAGGGAGGGAGAGAATTTAGAACTGAAAATAAAAATGAAGTACCTACTGGGTGCAAGACACTATGCTAAGAGTACTAAGAGAAAATGAAAAAAGTCCCTGCCTTTAAGTAGCTTATACTGTACCAAAGGGATGAAACTTATGCACAAAGAAATAAACAAAAAGTACATACAACATAATACCAATAATTTTAAGAAGAACAGAGTGGCAGTAACTTGGGCCCTGAGGGGGACTGGAATGAGGCAAGGTCTTCCGAAGGAAAGGGTACCTGTGCTGTGCTAGGAAAAGTTAGGGATTCCCAAGTGAATGAAAACTGGCGACTTCAATTATATTGAACCACTTCACTTTTGCTTTTTTTCTGGCACTAATTGGAAGAGTTCTGGAATTCATTTTGCAAATGGAGCCTTCCTGTCCTCCCTCCATGATTCCCACTCCTCAGATATCAGCGGGGGGGTGGACAACTAATTCTCTTGTCCTTTGGTCTGAATTAAATATAGGCGAAAGAAAATAAATCTTGTTGGGACGGCTCCGCCCTCAGACTTGCCTGGTGACAGCTGGAGGCCTAGGTCTTCAAGGACAAGAACATTGGCCGAGGTATTCAAGGTGACCACAAAATACTGTCTAACTGGCCTATCAGGAGGGTACAAAAAAAGTTTTCCAGGCTCTGTTTCTTCTGTAAGAGATTGTGAAGAAGATTCCAGACTTTGTTTTTAATAGCAATTTAAATTTACACAGAACTTTAGAGTGTATATAACAGTTTGTGAAGCACTTGATACACATTATCCATTTCATCTACAAGACAACTCTGGGAGGTAGAAGCTTGTCTTATTCCCATTTTACTGATGAGGAAAAACTGAGGCTCAAATAATAAATGAATGGAAAAGCTTTCATTAAGCACTGATCATATACCAAGCATTATGCCCAGTGCTGGGGTTACTAAGAGAAAAAGCTAAACACTCTTTGCTCTCAAAGAATTTCCCCTCCAATTGAGGGGTGACAACAACAACAACAACAAAAAAACAGAAGTTCTAGCTGCAGGTCAAATGGCAAGGTCCACCAGTCCTTAGATTACATAAAGAGTTAAGAAGATGGTGCCTGGAAGATTGCAAGATATAGAGGCAAGGGCAGATGGTAAGGCCTGGCCATCCTCCATAGCACTGGAAGGAATGGAATGATGGCTATCCATCTCACTCAAACCCTGGGCGCTAGAAAGCAGCCTCGCCAAGGGGTGAGACAAAGAAGCAAGGCAGCTCCAGTGGCCATCACTCTTCCCACAGCCTGGCCATCCCAAATAGGTTTAGGGATGATGAAATGGCTTATTCAGCATCACAGAACTAGGAAATGAGTGCCCTTGGCAGGATTTTGACCCAGGTCTTTCCAGCTCCCATCCTAGCACACTGCATGTCTTTTTCCTGAAGTACTGATGATGATGATGATGTACTGAATTCACCTAGTCCTTGGTAATCCAATGAAATGAACATCTACTAATATGCAGAACAGTCGTCTACAGCCACAGAATCCTAGAGTTGAAAGTGCTCTTACAAATCACTTCACCTAATCCTGAGAAGGTAATCAATCAATCATCTGGTTTCCCCTTAAAAATATCTACTATCTCAGCCTCAGGTACCTCATTTATAAAATAGAGAGTACCTCTTTCACTGGGAGAAGTAAATGAGATAAAGTTATGTTAAGCAGGCAAGTAAGGGGTGGCTAGGTGGTGCAGCAGATAGAATGCTGCCCTTGGAATCAGTAAGACTCACCTCCCTGGAGTTCATCTCTGTCTCAGACACTTACTAGCTGTGTGATCCTGAGCAAGTCACTTCACCCTGTTTGCCTCAGTTTCCATGTCTGTAAAATAAATTGAAGGAAACAGCACACCACTCTATTATCTCTGCTAAGAAAACCTTTAAATGGGGTCACAGAGAGTCAGACACAACTAAACCACAAGGGGGTAAACTGAAATGTGACACCAATACAAAATTTGGCTTCTAAGGCTCTTCACAACTGGGCCTCAACCTACCTTTCCAGCTACATTATAAATTATCCCCCTTTCCACACTCTGTGATCTGGTCAAACTGGACTTCTTACTCTTCCTCACACTCTCAGGCTCTCATTTTCATGCCCATGCACCATCCATTCTCCATTCCTAGTGTTTTTCCTCCTCTCCTCTGCCTTACAGAGTCCCTTACTTTCTTCAAGAGTCATAAGGGGCAGCTGGGTGATGTAGTGGCACCAGCCTTGAAGTCAGGAGAACCTGAGTTCAAATCTGCCTCAGACATTTAACTCTTGCTTGTTGTGTGACCCTGGGCAAGTCACTTAATCCCAACTGCTTTGTCATAAAAAAATCAGTTTAAGCCCCAACTTCTACATGAAGCTTTTCCTGATCCACTCTCCCCACCCCCACCTGCTAGAGTCCTCTCTCCCTAAACTACCTTGTATTCATTTTGCGTTTATTCTGTGTGCACTTATACATGCACATATAAGGGCCAGGTCTGCCTGAGTTACATCTCAAGGCTAACCATCACATTTAAGGGATTGTTCACCAGCCAATTTCATTTTAGTTTGATGGGAATGCTATATAAGAGTTGAACAAAGCTAACCTTGTTCTCTCAAGTCTGAGTAGCAGGAGGTAAAACCTGGATGAGGTTATTCTAAGATAGTGACTCCCTTCTTTCTTGTCCTTTCTTTATCTGTCTTCATTAAGGAACAATCCCCTAGAGCCATAAATGTCACCTAGATAGGGATGGATGATAGATATAAATTATTAAAGAAGTTGTTACTTCAGGTGAAGAGCCTGAATAAGACTTCATTCATTCAACAAATATTTATTAAGACTTATACTGCCAAGCACTGGGTTGAGTGAAGGAATCTCGACAGCATAGCCAGGCCCTGCCCTCACGGAGTTTACATTTTTATATTTATATATTCCATTTTTAATGGAATGCCTGATGGGCTTCAGTTATAGGACTTACTGAATTAGTGAAGCAAATCAACTGAGATTTTGCTACACAGCCACCTTTCCCTGATATGACTCAGACAATGAGGTCACCTTCTGTGGATGGCCAGTTCAGCTGGGAAGCAGGCTTCTTACCACATCTCCAAGAATCAGTAAACAAACATTGAGTGCCTACTATGTTCCAGGTAGTAGAAGAATAAAGGAGGAAAAAACCCATTCTTGTTCTCAAGAAACTTACATTTATCCAGAGAAGTGCATACAAATTATTTGCATGGAAGACTCATGATTAGGTCTCCACCCAAGCCAGCTCTAGACTGGGGTCTCACTACCAGAGGTAATGAAATCCCACCATAAAAGCCAATATCATTTGCCAAAAATGAAATGAGAAAAAAAAAAAGCTATTGACTTGAAAATTCTTTTTCTTTCCAAGGGAAATCAGGCGAAAACCAGGAAAATGGTCCTTTCTTTTTCAGTGTTTGGGCTTGATATATCACTGTGGTTCACAGCACATAAAATACTAAGCTTGATGGCTATCAAAATGTACTGGCTTACTACAGTCTGGCTTCTCCAGTTGATAAAATGAGACAATCTTAGGGCCTCCCCCCTCCGCCATCTCTCTCTGCCTTTATGTGTCATGGTTTAGCATTCACATACTCATTCAGCCTTATACAAGCCTCATGCAATATTAAAATGTTTATGCAACCCTTTCTGTGCTCGGAGCTGCTGCAAATGTTCTCAGTGTGCAAGGAATGAGGAGAATAATGTGCTTCTGCTCTCTCAGGGGAGTGGGTGACTCCAACACAACTCTGGTCTCATCCCTCCATGATTAACTGGAGCAATAAATCTGAGCAGGCTGATTCCAATCAGATCACGATCTCTTCAGCTACCTGGCCCCTCCTTGGGGAACCCTACCCCTAGCACTGACTGAGGGTACTGAGGAGAGACTGGTTGGGACTTGATGCCTTTGCCACATGGTGGCGTAGGAGATAGCTTCTACTGGACTAGGCATCAGAAGACCTAAATTATAATCTGGAATCTGGCTCTTAATTCCCATCTGATCTTGGGCAAAGCATGTAAACAATTCAAACCTCAGCTGCCCCCATGTGTAAACCAGGGATAGTAATATTCAGCCATCCTGTCAACGTTGCAGGGCTTTTGGGAGGATCCACGAGGCAATGTGGTTCAATGGAAACAGTACATGCTCTGTCCTTAGAGAAGCTGGGTTCAAACCCCACCCCTTGAAGATTAATAGCCATGAGACCTTGAACAAGTCACTTAACCTCTGTGGGTTTCCGTTTCCTCATCTATAAAACAAGGGGGTCAGACTAGATAGCCTCTGAGGTCTCTTCCAAATCTAGACCTATGACCATAATATCCATGGAATTCATATATGTGAAAGTGCTTTGTAAAACGTGGCCTGCTAGACATGGAGACTATTAAGATGTACAAGAAAAATAATTGGCTTAACCCTCAAAGGATAGTTTCAATAGGCCCGTGGATGCTATAATTCAAGTGGTGCAGTCTGTGTTAGCATGGGCAACATATGAAACCTTAAACTAATGTAGGGACATGTATTATTTACTCAGTAAGGGCTGGACGTGACGTGGCTCTGCCCAGCCTGGAAAGGCAGCCTTTCCTCATCCTGTGATCTTAGGTCCTGTCTTGTCAGATATCTGAGCTTAACAGTACATGCAGGGCATGACAGAGTAATTAATTTTGACCCAATATATTAAAACTAATGATCCTGAGACACCTGAAGAACACATTCTCTGCAAAAAGTTACAAAGTCTTAGAGAGAGGAAATGACGTTCCTGGATCAGCAGTACAACAGCTCAATAAGACCAGGTCACAAAACTTTGGGGTACATGCCTCATGGTTCTAATCAAGAACCCTACTGGATTTGTCTGTGGAGAGAATGTGGCTCCTCCATAGCCAGGGGAAATGAACAAGTTTCCATCTGTTCATTCTTATGACATGATTCCCTCTCAGTGTGCAAGTCTTCTCTGGCTTATTCAGATGTTAGAAGATACTTCTTTGCATCCTTTCCACTAAGTCCAATCACGTTTGTCTCAGTTGGCTAGAACACAATGCCAAAAAGTTCAAGGTCACAAGTTCAAGCTAAAAATGATCCCCATCAATAGAAATTCTGCTTCATGGTTGCGGACTATACCCTTTAACCCCACCTCTCAGTCAACAAGCATTTATTAAGCCCTGTGTGATCGACTATGTGTCAGCCACTGTGCTAGGCACTGGAGAAACAAAGGTCCAAACAGTCCCTGCCCACCAGGAATTGGCATTCTAAAGGAGGACGGGCAGGGAATACAATATGTAAATAACCTAGGTACTTATATGATACATACAGAATAGATGGAAGGTAATCTCATAGCGGAGGTAGCTAGCTGGCACAGTAGATAGAGTGCTGGGCCTGAAGTCAGGAAGACTCATCTGGCCTTAGATACTTAACAGTTGTGTGACCCTGGACAAGTCTCTTAACTTTGTTTGCCTCAGATTCCTCATCTGTGAAATGACCTGGAGAAGGTAATAACAAACCACTCCAATATCTTCACCAAGAAAACCCCAAATGGGATTATGAAAAGTCAGACAGCTCTGAAAAGACTAAACAATTTCATAGAGAGAAGGTATTAGCAGCTAGGAGGTGGGGAGCAGAAAGGGCTTGCTGCAGAAGTTAGGAGCTGAGCTGTCTTGAAGGAAGCAGGGAACACAAGCAGCACCAAAATGCAGAGATGGGAGATAGAGGCATTTGCAAAGAATAACAAGTGGTCCCATATATGGAGGGCATGGAGGAGAGAAAAGTATAAGGATGGAAAAATAAGACGGCCTCAGGTTATGAAAAACAGAAGATATATTTGCTATCATGGGGGTAACGGGGACCCACTGTGGGTTATTAAGTACAAGGATGACATGGGCAATTATCTGTTTTCTGAAAATCATTCTGGGAGCTAAATGGAAGACAAATTGATATGGGAAGAGATTTGAGGCAGGGAAATCAATTACGGGGTTATTATAATAGTTTGAGGAGGGCAGAGGAGATTAGTGCTTGAACTAGGATGGTGACAGTATGAGTGGAGAGAAGGGGGCATATATACAAGATGTTGTGAAGGTAAAAACAATGAAATTTGACAGTGAATTGGACATGTCAAATGAGTGAAAGTAAGGACTCAAGGTTGACATTAAAGTTGTGATCCTGGATGACTAAGATGATGGTGGTACCCTTGGCAGTATTATGGAAGTTTGGAAGATGAAAGAGTTTGAGGGGAATGATGAGACTTGTTTGAGACATCCAAAAGGCAGTTGGTGATGTGGGTCTCTGTCTCATAAGAGAAACTAGGACTGGATATATAGATCTGGAATCATCTATACAGAGATGGAAGCTGATAAAATCATAAAAAGAGAGAGCATAGAACAAAAAAGAGAAGACTTAGGACAACTTGGTGGATATTCACTGTTAGTGGTCATGATATGGATGAAAAACCAGCAAAAGAGACTACGGAGAAACTGTCATAGGAAGAGAAGCAGAAGAGGGTAATGCCATGAAAACCTAGAAAAGAGAGAGGATCCAGGAGAAGAAGGTAATCAGTAGTGCTGAATGCTGCACAGAAGTTTGAGATCGTTGGTAACTCTGGAGAGGGTAGTTTCAGTTGAACAATGAGGTTGGAAACCAGATTTCAAAGAGTTTAGAAGCAAGTGAGGGAAAAAGAGTAGAGAAGCAGGCACAGACTGCTTTCTCAAGGAGCTTAGTCATAAAGGATAGGAGAGATAAAGGACAACAATTAGCAGGGGCGGTTGGAACAAATGAGGGATTTTTAGGGAATGGGGAGACATGGGAGTATTTGTAGGCAACAGGGAAAGAGCCAATATATAGGGAGAGATTAAAGAAAAAAATAGAAGGTAATAGTAGGGGCAATTTGCTGGAGATATGTGGGAATGAGATCAAGGGTGCATAGAGAGGAGTTGGCTGTAACAGAGGTGAGTCTCCTAGGTGGAATGAGATGAAGAGAAAAGGAGAAATGGTCTGGTGAATGCCCCAATTTCTTTTTTATTGAAATATGAGGCAAGGTTTTCAACTGAAAGTGTGAGAAGAGATGCAGTGGGGGAGACTTGAGGAGATATGAAAACATTTGGAACAGCCATTTTGAGGAATTAAAAAGTAAATTTGATTAAGGAGGAGCAAAATAAATGGAGGGCCCAGTTGAGATTAGATAGCAAAAAAATGTTATGAACCAAATCAGCAGGATTTCATAATTCTTTTCAACTCCACTTAATAGCACATAGATAAGAGTATAAAGGAGAAAGACATGGGAGTGATTACTTAGAGTTTGTCAAGTATAAGGGCAAGGCTCCATTGACTATTCCACTTCACTTAAAAATAATTACCTTGTAGGTAAGAATATTTTTTGTCTGAATCAGTCAACGAGAACTGACTGTGAGTGGGGCTTTTATAACTCCTTTAATCAATCAAACTACTGTTTGAGAGACTTGGTCACAACCTGAGGAACTAGTATAAAAAGGATGAGATAACTTAAAGATTCTGAGGGTCTTGGAAGGGAATAAAGAATGGAGACACCCAGAGCTGAGTTGGAAAGAAATAACAGCCCAGGGGCACCAGCAAAAGGATAAAGACACTATAAGATTAAACTGTAGCTGAGAATGGAGATATAGAGGAATGGCAATTGGCCCTACAGGCATCCTAGAACAGAAAGCCCAGATCAGCACCACCAGTTACACCCACCTACTCAAGGACTGAGGGAAGTTCCAAGAAAAAAGGTCTTGTTCTTTTCTTGTGCCTATCTATCCACAGATACTACGAATATAATCTGATGCTTCATTGCCCAAACATTTCTGGCAATCTAAATTTTGCCTTAACCACACAGAAGTTAGGGGTTACCTAGAGATAAATGCAAATTATGTCAGAAAGCCAAATCTCTGTTTGGATATAAAGAATTTTCCTAACTGGGGACTTGCAGTGATTGAGATCGCACTATTAATTTTTCATCTAAAACTCCCTCATACTACAAAAGAAGGAGCTACCCAAATCTTAAGGCACATTGTATTGCTCCTAGGTTTAAAATGAGATAATTATTATAACATTATATGTTACACAAGGAATAATAAACTCTAGGACAAGTGGTCCAGAAATTAAATAATAAAGAGTAGGATAGAATTAAGTTCACAAAGCTGTGTGGTTGTGTGATTTGGTCTTCATTTTCAAAGAAGACTGTGACATGAGGAAGATGATGCCATAATATCCCATTGAATTGGATTTAAGTGAGAGAGGGATATGCAAAATCACTGGCCTCACTTTCTCCTCCAGAGTCATCTGGGTCCAGTGGCCAGATATAGATTAGGATGACAGATATGGACCAGGATGCAGCAGAAGATCTAGGCCTTTTTTAAGCTAAGGTCTTTTCAGAGTTCTTATTTTGAGTGAGGCAATGCCAATTCAGTGATTAGACTTATTTAAGAAGTGGATCAAGAGATGGCCCCTTTAATTAAAAAAAAAAAATCAAACTGGGAGAGGAAGAACCTCAGAGCTGCTGGCTGGCCTGAGAGAAAAAAATATTATTTTTATTTACTCTGAGCCATCAGGACTGAAAAAATAGCCATTAAGTGGTGCTTGGGCAGCATGGCATCATCTTCCTGACGTCATGGCCCTCTTCAAGAATGAAGGACAAATCATACAACCTGTGAGTACTCTGAGCTGCCCCAATGGGAACCCAACTGACCAGTTCCAGTAGGGTAACTCAGCTCCTCCTCCTCCTCGCCTCTCCTCACATGGGGTATCATGCCCTTACCTGAGGGTGTTCTGCCCAAAGGAAGGTAAATTTTGATGGCTGAAACCCACCTAGTCATCTTAGGGTTTATTCGCTACATCTCTTTCTTAAAGACCATGCCTTAAACCAGTGGTTCTCAATCTTTCTAATACCTTAACCCTTTAATACTTGTATGTGAGCGTATCTGCATGTGGGCAGACCCACATGGAGACAGATAGAGGAGAAGTGTCTTGGCTCCTAAGACCATCAGAAATATGTGTTTTCTGATGGTCTTAGGCGATCCCGTTCAACCCCCAAAGGGGTCATGGCCCACAGGTTGAGAACCGCTGTCTTAAACCCAGTTCACTCTGGTTCTTATTGATCACCAGGCAATCAAGATATGGAAGAGAGAAGAGCATACATAGCAAATACAAGAGTGATGGCCTCAGGATTGGAAGGAATAAGAAGTCATGGTGAGTATGAAGAACAGGATTAGATGTCCTAAAGCACAGGGAAAGATGGAATAATTAAAAAGACTATGATTAGATAAAGAAACTGCAGAGTTTACAACATGGAATTAGCACCCTTAAGTATGATTGAAAGATCAAGAGTATGTGTATAGCTGTGGTGGACTGGAGGACTAAGTTGTGGAAACTGAGAAATCAGAGCCTTTAAGGAATCAATGTTTGCTGAAGTCCTGTAGTAGGACGGCACATGCTCAACTCATTAAAAAAAGGAAAGAGAATGAGACAAACCCAAGCTACTGTGTAGTCTAGACTGGGCAGTGTGGCTGGTCTGACACAAGCAACCATTTCCTTGAGGGAAAAAAAAGGCAACTCAAAAGGTGTTCCTTGGCTGATAAGTCAATACCATCATTTTATACATATCATCAGTAGAAGTTCGAGCTGCTTGAGCACTGTATTGAAGTTTTCTGTCTATAGCTCCCACAATGGGCATTCTTGAGCATTGAAGGCTCAAGGCAAATGCTTGCTGAATTGAATTAACACAGGAAGGATCATTTCTATTCCCACAGCAACCACCCTTGTCCAGACTCTCATGAGCCCCCACCAGTATGTTACAAGGAAAGGAGTAAAAAGACTGGAATTAAACCCCTATTCCAACAGTTATTAGATATGTGACTGAGCAAGGCACTTTACCTGAGTTTCAAGTTGCTTGTCTGTAAAATGGGGAAAAGCAATATTTACATAGCACTTTAAAGATCTGCCAAGTGCTTTATGTACAATAGTTCATTTGGTCCTCATGATAACCCAGTGAGGTAACTACCACAAGTATTAGCACCACTTTAGAGATGAGAAAACGAAGGCTCGAGTGGCTTGCACACAGGCACATAGCCCAGATTAGATGGGAATAGAGCCCAAATTCAGGTCTCCCCCTGTCTCTAGGTCCAGTGCTTTATTATGCAGGGTTTCTAGGAGGAAAGTGGGGTATAAAGTAGTGTATAGGTATGAATTATTGTTACTGCAATAGGCTGATGGCAAGCTCCACTTTCGGTGTCTCTGTTTTCTCTTTTTCCTCCCCTCCCCTCTATGACTACTTTATACACAGCCCTGATCACCTTGCTCTCTTCAGAATCCTTCAGCATCCATCCCACTCCCTTCCCCTGTTACTTAACAAATTGAGCAACAACTCAGTCCGGGATTAAAGACCCTGTACAATCTCTTTCAACAGGTTTGTTCTCTCTCTATCTCATCTTGTTCCCATACCATACCCAAGATCCAGCCAAGGTATACTCCTCACCACAAACCACATAGCCCATGCTTCCCCTCTTCTAATACTTCTACTCATACTTCCCTGAAGATTTTCCTTTGTCCCTCATCTCTGCTTGTTGAGATTCTGCTTAGTTTTCAAGTCCCTGAGCAAAGGCTGCCTCTTCCGTGGAGTCCATTCCACAATCCCACCTGCCAGAGATAACCTTCCCTACCTTGAACTTTGCATAGCATATAGTACCTCTCAGAGTCCTATCATGTTCTAAAGTGAAGTTATTTGTGTCTTTCTGCCTCCTAAATGTCAAGTTCCATGAGAAAGAGGGATAGCAATGTCTGATTTATAGAATTCTCCCATCATCACCTGCCTTTCGGGTATCTTAAACCCAACATATTCAAAACTGAACTCATTATCTTCCATTCCCAATCCCTGCTCTTCTGAGGTTCCCCGTTACTGCCAGGGGCCCCGCCGTCCTCCCAGCTACCCAAGTTCACAGCTGGCTGTCATCCTTGGCTTCTCATTTTCACTCACTACATATGTGCAATCCTGTTTTCATAGTATTTCTCATGTATGTCTCCCTTCTCTCTACTCACAGGCAAACCAAGCCCTAGTTCAGACCCTCAACACCTCCTACCTGGGCTGTTACAACAACCTTCTAATTCACCTTCCTACCTCAAGTCTCTGTTCATTCCAATCCGTCCTCCTCTCAGCTGCCAAAGTGATTTTTTCCCCACAAAAGTATCAATCTTCCCATTTTGCAAAATAGACTTCAGTGGTTCCCTGTTACCTCTATGTTATCAAATATAAAGTACTCTATTTGGCATTTTAAACTCTTTATAACCTGGCTCCTTGCTACCTTTCCAGTCTTCTTAGACTTTATTCCACTCCATTCCCTCCATGAACCAGCTACACAGACCTCCCCACTGGCTGTGCTCCATATCTGGGATCCTGCCTCTCCTCATCCACGACCATTTCGTTTCCCTGAGCTCTTCTAATACTCAGCTCAAAGCCTACCTTCTTCAGGAGGTATTTTTCTGGTACCCTTGCCAAGCTGCTAATGGCTCTCCCCTCTGACATTAGCTCCCATTTGCTCTGTATATATGGTGTATGCACCTCGTTACGCATCTGTTGCCTCTCCATTAGAATGTGAACTACTTGAAAGCAGGAGCTGTTTCTGCCTTTCTTGGTATCTCCAGGGCTGAGTAATGTTTAGTACATAATTAGTGCTTAATAAATGCTTGCTGACTGAATGACTGAAAATTCATTTTTGCATAGCTCATTTCAAGTACCTCATCCAGCACTCTATACCTAAAGAACGGACAGAACTCATAGCCAAGGGACCCAAGGACAAATTCAAGTGCTGCCACTTACTATTAGCAAACTGTGGGCAAGTCACAAACTCTCTGGGCCCCAGTTTCTTCACCTGGGAGAGGAGGGTCTGCCAGCTCTATGATCCCACCATACCCTTAAATGTTTAACTGAATGGACTTGAATTCACTAAAATAAATGCACCCTCAATAAATATTGTATGCTGTAATATTTAGGTTTTGGTACCTAAATATTATTTAGCACCTATTTAACAAGAATGACAACAAAACCCCACTCTGATCCAAGGTAAAACATTATCCCAAATAGAAAAGGGAGGAGAACGTAGCCAGTGTAGGCTTGGGAAAGGTCTAAGGACTGAAGGGAATGGAGGTTACAATAAGGATAAAGAACAAGGTCAGGCATAACAAGGCATTAGGAAAGATGGAAGGATAAAAGCCCCTGAAGGCCACTGTCCTTGACTTTGGACACAAATGGACTTTGCCTCATAACTTGTGTATCACATTGGCCTAGAAGCTGGAGGACCAGTTGTTGTCCTTCTTCTTGAAGAGAACCAAAATAACAACACTCTGTTGGGGCCGAGGTATAGTATGTCTTACTGGGGCTGATCACACCAATACAAGCTCAGAAAGTCCTAACACAAATTGGAAACAAATAGTCCACTGGAACATTTGGAGTTGAGATGTCTTTAAATCTGTGCATCTTAGTTCTGGGCTTCCAAGCTACCAGCTACTGAGTTCTGATCCCCTCTAAACCCTATCTCTACTCTCAGCCAGTGCCATATGCTTGCAGTAAGCAAGGGAATGGTCAGCTTCTGGGTAAAAATTCAAGGTTCCCATTAATACAATGCCGTGTGTCAGTTCTCTCTCAAGTTTTCCTTTTCTAGTCTGGCCACCTGTCTTTGTTTTCTGGTCATGATGAATGGGTACAGGGCCACGTGCTTCTGAGAACTTTGCCATTCACTTTGTTTCAAACTTCCTAAACAAAGAGTTTGCAGAGCCTCTCCTTTGTATTCAGTGTAGAATGGCTGTTTTGGTGCCCACTTTCTGCTGTAAACACTTCCAAGAAAGCTTTATTTTCAAGCACTTTTTTCAACTCTGAGAATAAATACCTGCTTTGTCCTTCACAAAACCACCAGCTGCAAAGATTTCTTTCCCTGTTCAATTGAATTAATCTTTAAAAAAAGAAAAGAAAGAAAAATAAATCTTCCCAAAGTAGTGTCATCACCAGTGCAATCTAGAAAGATCAGGACCAAGCTAGGAAGTGGGGTATTGAGACTATAATGCCAGCTTGCCCTCAACTAGCTACACAATTCTGGCCAAATCATTTCATCTTTGTTTCAGTTTCCCCTGACAAAAAAAAAACGATGTCTTGAAAATGTCAAGAGGGTAAGATATGACAGGAAAATGAGAACTTTGATTTCAATCTCTTAGCAAATAATGCCTCTTCCATGAAGTCTACACTACAAGCCCTCAGGATTGTTCTGTGCATGTCAGTTTATTATTTGAGGGGGCCATTCTCTCCATCTGCCTTCATTAGCAGATGAAAATTTCTGATTAAGCGGTAACTGCTACACAAACAGCATCTATTAACCACCTATAAGGCTCTAGGGGAGATACAAAGGCTGGATAAGTCAAGGTACCTGCCCTTTTATATTTGACAGTCTAATTGAAGGAGAAATAAGACAAAAACATAGACAGCACTAAGTGGACATTGTTAAATGTACTACAGAGATGCAGTGACAGCATGGTAAGGCCACTGACTTTGGAGTCGGGGTCAAATTTAGCCTCTACCAGCATTGCTTCTGCAAGTCACAAACTTCGTGGGTTTTTGTTTCTTACTCTATAAAATGCAGAGATAGGAGGAGCTCAGACTAGATCACCAACTCCAGCTCTCATAGTCTCTGCTTTTAACACCCATATCATGAAGAATAGGATCATGGCAAGGTAGATGAGGTGGGCTCTTGGGCTCCCTCTCTTGTCCCTACTAGGCTACAGTAAGTGGTTTCTGGTGCTGAAGCTCAACTAAATCCCTGGTAGCAGCTACTGAGCAAACAAGAAAGTAAACAAACCCAAGCCAGGCTTGCCTCATTTCAGCTCCATCTGAAACACAAAAGACAGCAAAGGCATCAGTGTTTGCCAGATACAAAAAGGACAAACTTGGCTGCAAAAGCAACCTCCATTTTCTCAGTTTCCAAAAATACCCACCCATCAAAACTCATTTATCCCAAACAAGATGCTCCCCTACCAGTCAAGGGCAAGGCTTCCTACAGGAATAACTTGCCGGAGAACATCGGCCCCTCCCCATCTCCCATCACTGATCCCCCTCCCCTGGTATTCAGTGAGATATGCAGAACCTGTGCCCTTAATCCATCTCATAAAGGGCACATCTACCTCTATTAGGAATTATTTTTGCAGCTGTGTAAGATCAGGGGAAGTCCATTCCCTAGAGTCGGGTGAGCTGGGTTCAAATCCTGACTGTCATTTACTAGTCCTGTGGTCCTGGGCAAGCCACTTCATCTCTGTTGGCCTTAGCATTCCCATCTGTGAAATGAGGATGGTAATACTATAAAATTTGCTGCCAAAGTTGAGAGAAAGCATGGCGTAGTGGGTAGAGAGTTGGTTTCAGAGCCAGCCAGGAAGGTCCTTTTCAAGTCTTTCCTCTAACTGGTCATGAAACTCAGGGCAAAACATTTAACTTCTCTGTTCTGGGGAACTTTGTAAGATGAGGTATTAGAAAAGTGGCAGACTTTCAATGGTAAGAGGAAGGTACTAACCAGCATCTCTCTCCAAGAAATCATAGGTCCAGTTCCTACTCTATTCTTAGAGGAAAAGTCAGCCATTGTTACAAGTGGTTATGGGGATACTGAACTAATGCACTGTATATGGGCAATGGAGGCAAGGAAAAGAGGCACAATCAATATGAGGCAGGGGCAGATGTACATGAGAGTTAAAGCCATGCTGCCGCCTGGAGCAAGAAGCTTCTAAACTGTGCTGTCTGGTGAACTGCAACACAGCGTAATAATCATAAGGAGCAACATGTATGTAGGATTTAAAAGTTACAAAGTACTTTACACATGTGGTCTCATCTGAGCTCCACAGCAGTCCTGTGACGTAGGTATTAATGTCGCATTTTACAAATAAGAGAACTAAGGCTCAGAGAGATTAAGCAGTTGACTCAGGATTACACAGACACTAAGTGTAAGAGGGGGGATTTGCACCCAGTACTCTATCCCCAAGAGCATTTGTTTTAGAAGAAATAGACCTCATGCCAGTTGTCGTACACTCACTGGCTGTGACTAGGCAAGTCACTTACTTCTGAGTCTCAGTTTCCTCATCTGTGAAATGGGAATAACAATATCCCTAACACCAACATCATAAGGCTATTTTTGAGGCTCAAAAGAAAGAACAGGGGTAAAGTACTTAGTAAAAGTAAAATACTAGATATAAAGTTCGCTATCAGCTAAGCCTCTTTGAGCCTCAGTTTCTTTTTTTTTCCAACTGTATGCTTTTTAAATTTTTTTTGTTAATTTTTTGTGTATTTTTCATTTACAACATTCACTTCCACAAGATTTTGAGTTACAAATTTTCTCCCCATCTTTCCCCTACACCCCCACCCCAAAATAGTGATCCCACTGAATACCCCCTCCTCTAATTCCCCCGATCTGCTCTCTCCTATATCCTCCCTCATTCCCCCTCTGACTTTCCAGTAGGGCAAGACGGATCTCCCCAGTGCCTGTATATCTTATTTCCCAATTGCATGTAAAATAATAATGATAATAATAATAATAATAATTTTTTAAACATTTGATTTTAAAACTTTGAATTCCAGATTCTTTCCCTTCTTCCCTCATCACTCACCCTTCCTGGGAAGATAAACAATTCAATAAAGGTTGTACATGTGTAGTTACGCAAATGTTTCCATAGTGGTTATATTATGAAAGACTGACTATATTTCCCTCCATCCTATCCTGCCCCCCACTTGTTCTATTTTCTACTTTGACACTGTCCTTTTTCAAAAGAGTGTGCTTCTAACTATCCTCCTCGCCATCTTCCCTCCCTTCTATTGTCCGCCCTCTTATCCCCTTCCCCCATACTTTCCTGTAGGGTAAGATACCTAATTGAGTGTGTATGTTGTTCCCTACTTAAACCAAATTCAATGAGAGTAAAGTTGACCCATTCCCTATTGCCTTCCTGTTCTTCCCCTCCATTGTAACAATTTTCTCTTGCCTCTTTTATATGAGATAATTTACCCTATTCTGTCTCTCCCTCTCTCCTCTCATTATATTCCTCTCTCACCTCTTAATTTCATTTTTAGATATTATCCCTTCCTATGCAACTAATCCTGTGCACTCTATGTATACATGTACACATATATACATACACTCACATATGCATTTATACACACACATACCCTCATATAAACATATATATGTGTGTATATATGTGTGTGTGTG
>CM053581.1:181252159-181283970 GCA_028627135.1 Pseudochirops cupreus | reverse complement strand
TATTCTCTCCAGTGAGCTTTTGAAATTCTTTTTCCATCTGGCAAATTTGAATTTTTAAGGCATTCTTCTCCTCATTTGCTTTTTGGTCCTCTTTTGCCATTTGAGTTAGTCTATTTTTTAAGGTGTTATTTTCTTCAGTCAGGTTGTTGACTCTCTTTTCATGATTTTCTTGCATCATTCTCATTTCTCTTCCTAGTTTTTCCTCTACTTCTCTTACTTGATTTTTAAAATTCTTCTAGAGCTCCTCCATGGCCTGTAACCAATTCATATTTTTCTTGGAAGCTTTTGATGCAGGAGTTCTGACTTCATTGTCTTCTTCCAGTTCCATGCTTTGATCCTTTTTGTCTCTCAAAAAGGATTCTATGGTCTGTTTGTGCTTCCTCTGCTTGTTCATATTACCC
This sequence comes from Pseudochirops cupreus, assembly GCA_028627135.1. Taxonomy (NCBI): domain Eukaryota; kingdom Metazoa; phylum Chordata; class Mammalia; order Diprotodontia; family Pseudocheiridae; genus Pseudochirops; species Pseudochirops cupreus. The sequence goes on along the minus strand of CM053581.1, from coordinate 181,283,569 downwards.
CCCAATTACTTGACTTTTGAGCCCTTTGTTATGGTAGAATTCTGCTTCCAGATTGCAAAGAGTTACGTCCCAAATTGCTAGGGTTTTTGCAGCTGCCAGAGCTATTAGGAGAGTGCCCTCTCTGCAACCCCCACAAGCTCTGGCACACTGGCCACATCCCCCAGGACCACCACCCAAGACCACAATCCAGATCCAAGCAGGTTAAAGCAAGAGCAATTACCCTCGGAATTGTCGTTTGGTCTGCCTACAATCTGCAGACCAGGAACTCTGAAGACAGCCATGCCTACATGCCTCTGCCACTTCTCGCCCTCAGGGCAGGGGCTGGACCACACTCTTGCACCTCTTTCCCCCAGTTCCAACAGTTCCACACTGACCTTTTACTTTGTCATTGGTGTTTATGGATCGATAAGTCTGGAAACCACCACTGCTACTGGTGTTTCATTCTCCTGAAGTCTGCTCTGGCCGCTGCTGGTTGGGGCAACCCTGAGGCTAACACCATAGCTCACATGGGGCTGGGCTAGGCCCCCAGTATGCTGAGATGGACTCTTCCTGCTGGGCTGCTGGGCTGCCTTCAGCAGGAGAGTTGTTTTTGTCACTTTGTGGGTTCTGCAGCTCTAAAATTTGTTTAGAGTCCTATTTTATAGGTATTTGAGGTGGTTGTGTGGGGAGCTTATGAAATTTTCCCATTTCTATGCCACCATCTTGGCTCCACCCCCACCTCAGTTTCACTTATCTTTAAAATAAGTGTAACTATGCTTACATTACTTACCTTAAAGACTTCTGAGGAAAGCACTTTGTAACCCTTAGAGCAATATATAAATATGAGCTATTACGTATTGATTGAGGTGTGTTTATATTTAACAAATTCAGGCCAGCCGCTTCTTAAATAAAAACTGAAATGGTCAATGATTTATTTGAGAGGGGAAAAAAGCACTTTCCTCATTTGTCAATGTAATGAACACAATAAATCGACACTAAATAACACTACAAGCCATTCACAGGTTTGAGGACAACAAAGTCCTTGGCTTCCATCCAGGGTTTTGCTAGTCCCTTGGAAAACTCAGGCTCACTGTAACCGGTAAGGAAAGTGGAGCCTAGTGAAAAATAGTATCATTTGAGGCTATGCTATGAATAAAAGGTAGAGGCTAGAATCAGCTTCTCAATTTACTAACAACTAGTTTGAAACAGTGCATCAGTTAATTCCTTCTTGGAACAAGGTCCATGGCATTCACTTAATATCCCTCGGTCACACTTTCTTCATCTGGAAAATGGGGGTAAATCTTGTACTACGTGATTTATAGAGTTAGGGGTCAAGTGGGATAAAATGTATTGGGGGCAGAGTGGAGTCACACACACACACACACACACACACACACACACACACACAGACACATAATCACGGAAAGCAAGTCGCAAATAGCAGCTGTAACCAGACATTTGTTTGTTAGTAAAATACAAAGACATTTTTAAACCTGAGCATCCCTTTTAGAAGTGGGAAAGAGTTCTCTGCTTCAATTGGAAGGGGAATTTCATTGGCTACAAAGACTGACCACATCTCTAAAAACCTTCAAAAAATGAAGCCTTTAAAGCTCTGGAAAGAGTAAAACAAACACAAGTAAGATGGTGTATAACGATAAAATGCCATTGTAAGTGGGAACTGTTCTCCTACACCAGGCTTCTTCTTAGGTTATACGCAACATCTTTTGCTAGGGAAGGCTAGCCTGAGGCAATGAGATCTAACCCAATCATTCCAGAAGTAGAAACTAGTGGTTCTGAAGAATGTATTAAATTACACCCTAAATTAACAAATGTTTCTTGACCTGTCCTCTGTCCTAAACAATCTTTCCAGGAATCCTTTCTCTGATCCTTCTGACAGTCAACAAGTTGTACAGTCAATAAATGCTAGTATGGTGCTTGGCACATAGCAAAGTCCTAGGGATACAAAGAAAGGGAAAAAATAAGTCTGGAAAAAGTGTGGGGAAAAAGCTTATGGACAAGTTTATCTCGTGATCTGAGAGCATCAGAATGGAAAACACGAATGGGCAAACCCCACCAGAAATATGAGAGCCATTGGCAACTCTGATCAGTTAGGGCAGTGGAAAGACATTGGATTGTCCCATCAAAAATCCCTTCTCCTCAAAGGTCTCATGTACCTTTGTTCCTCCTGGGATCCCCATCTGGAATGCAGGTTTTGCCCTTATTCACATTTTACTGATCCTCCAAAGCTTCCAATAGAAAACTAATGCAATATTAGGCTGTATTAAAAGGCAAGAGCCTGCAGGAATAGAGGGGTGATAGGTCCCCTGCCTCCTACCCTGGTTAGGATTCTATGGTTGATTCTGGGCTTATTTTAGGAAGGACTATGAGAAGTTGAAAGGTGTTTATGATTGTGAAAAACCTCTTATTCATGTCTTATGGGGACTGGTTGAAGGAACTTATGGGGACTGGTTGAAGGAACTAGGGATATTTAGGTTGGAGAAGTGAAGGCTTGGGGATGTGGGATAGCTGCCTATAAGAACCTGAAGAGATGTCATATAGAAGGCGGATTAGTATTTTTTTTTCTTCTTGGTCCTAGAGGATGCAGAAAATTTTTAAAGGGAGAGATTTTCTAGCCTAAGGTATAGGGTGGAAGTAGGTAGAGGAAAGGGAAAGCTTTCTGGAAGAAGTGGTATCTAAACTGGACCTTAAAGGGAGAAAAGGATTTCCATGAGTAGAAATGTGTAGGGAGTACATTCCAGGAAAGGGGGATGGCCCACATGAAGGCACATAGGCAGTACAATATTCGAGAGAACAGAAAAATGGCTAATAACACAGTTTGACAGGACAACAGTATACAGTATTAGAAGGAGAATACTTTGAAAAAAGGCTGGAATTAGACTGTGGTGAGCATCGTGCCAGGCTGCAAAGTTTGCATTTTATCCTATAGGCAGTTGGGAGCCAGTATAGGCTTCTGAGCAGGCAAGTAACAGATCAGATCTTTGCATTATGAAGATTAACTTAATAACTGTGATTTTTTACTGGGATAAACAGTTGATTCATGCTTTGCAATCTCCAGGTAATCATTTGATGCTAGCACCAATCCTGTGAAGAGTTGCTAAGTACAATAAATGGGGTGGCAGTCCTGGAGTCAGGAAGGACCATATCAAACTGATAGGTCTTGTCTCAGATTGGTTGAATAACCCTGAGCAAGTCACTTAACTTCCTGGTATCCCAAACAACTCCCTAAGGCTACTGACAGTTGTATAATAAATGCCAGTTGTCCACCTGCCTTTGGCATCAGAAGGGTCACCATAAGGGTCTTCAATGAGAAATCTCCTACAGTACCCACAAAATCAGAGTTGCAGACAAAAATCAAAACAGACTAAGACAACTCTAGTCGGGGAAAAGTTGGTGTCATTTCTATCATTTGCATCTTACATACGAAGAGGCTGAGCTGCAGAATGGTTGTAATTTGCCCAAGGCTGCACAATTACTCAGTGAAAGAACTAAGTACTAGCCTACTCAAGTGAGCCTGCACCATCCATCAGACTCCAGCCCCTACTTTCTCTCCCTATGACTCTAAAACATTCAGCACTAAATAAATAAGTCTGTACACCTGGGAGTCGTCTTGGTGGATGCTGAGGGAGGTATCTGTGGGAGTCATACTATCCTTTACTACGGAGTCAAAATTCCTTGATGTGATTCCCCCCCCCCCAAATATGGCTTAGCAATGAGTGTGAAGGATTAGAGGCCAGATGAACCAGCAGATATAAAGTGGGTCCAGAAAGAAGGTGCAAAGTACATTGAACAATCAGCGGATCAAGATCCTCTCTCACTACTCCACTAGGGGAAGTGGTCTATTCATTGCTCCCTGAACAGTCTCCCACTTCTTCAACTAAACTGATCCATTCATTTTTTTTTCCTAAGTCAAAGCAAGGCAACTAACATGTATTATTGATTACTATGTACTAGGCATTTTGCTACATGCAGGAGATGGAAATACAAGCAAAAAGAGTCCTTCCCGTAAAGGAGTTTACATTGTAGTGGGAAAACACAGTTTTAAAAAGCTGAAAAGTGGGTTGGGGAGAGGGCAGGTATCCACATGAGGACATATTCTGGAGAGTCATAATCAGAGCAAGGAGAGCTTAAAGGAGGGCAAACCTTTGACCTCCCTCAGAATGGAGGTTCTGGGAGGAACTCACCAATGGGAGAAGGGAACCATGGGGTGGAATGAACCTTCAGGGTGAGAAGGCCACAAGAGTAGAGGGAATTTCCAAGGTAAGAAGACAACTGAGTGATAGTGTAAAACTCTAGAGAGTCAGAAACCAGGAGAGAAGCCAGTGTTACTGTCCATATCCCTTGATTCATGTCCTTCTGTTGACCTTTGATGTCCTCTTTTACTTAAAACTCAAGGAGGATACTTTTCCTCTTAACTAGAAAGAAGATGGAGATGCCATGTTTGTTTATGTGGTTTCTATCAAAAGAAGGTAAGCCCAGCTAGCTTCTGCAATGAGCTCATCTCTTTGGGGCCATTCTGGTTTCAGAGGAAACATTACTTTCTCAATCTGCGGACCTGGGAATTAGATTGTCATGTTCAACTCTCTATCTTTTTCATTATTCCCTGAAAGCGTAAACTCAATTTGGGCTTCAGTGAAAAATGAAGAGCATTAGACCAACCTTTTTAAAATTGCTTGGTCAGTACTTCCCGCTCGCCTCTGCTTCATGAAGCTGTCACCACTGGGTAATTATAGCATTAAGCATGCACCTGATCGGCAGGCTGCTTTTAATTGAAATCTTCTGGTTTCCTAGCACTTCAGGGTTCCTGTGGTATTTGTTGATTTCCTTGGGTAACCAGCAAAGTTTCAGGCCTTAAAGGTAGTAAATCTGGGTTTTAGATGCCCAGATTTCATGGTCCTTGGACTACTTGACCTTCATGAAATGATTTCTAACCATTGGACCTTGCCCCTTGACCTAGTTCAGAGCATCTCTGCAACTGTGACCAAGGGGGGTTGGATTTTTCTAGCTTTGTTGTGACCAAATGTCAACAGAGGGAAAAAGGTATAGGATTTTGAATTAGAGAGTACAGATTCAAATTCTAGGTCTACTGGTTACTACCTGGATGACCTCCGGTGAGTCATTTAATCCTCATAGGTCTCAATTCCCTCATCATAAAATTACAAGATAGAATTTTTTTTTAATTCTCTAAGATTCCTCCAAGCTCTAAGTCCTGCAATCAAAGAAGAAATCAAATTTTTTTCCATTTGGAGAGGTGGGTGAGTGGGGGTGTTAAAAGGATTTGGTGTAAGGTAATGTCTGGGAGACAACAGATAAGAGTCCAATGGAAAGAGCTTTGGAGTCAGGAAGTTCTGGGTTCAAGTCCCTCCTGGCACATATTGGTTGTGACCATGTATTTCATATTTCTATAAAGTATTCAACTTTCTAACACTATAAGTAGCAGGGAAGTTGTCAACCCCTCCAGCTGTCTGGCCTACTCTCCTTTGTCCAATCATGGTGGGCCAGGACCCTCCACCTTCCTAAAAGGTCATTGTGCTCATATTACTTGAATAAGCAGGGAAGTTACCAACTATGTTTCCTATATGATGGAGGACCATAGGCCTTACCCTCTGCCTGACACGCACTTCTCCAGGCTCTTGGACTTTGAGATCTGTCTGGCAGCTGGACCTTCCAAAATGTTTTGTCTCTTCCAGTTAGACTATGAGCTTCTTAAGAGCTAATACTGACTTCACTTTTTTATTTGTATCCCCAGCACTTAGAATAGTGCTTAGTATACTGTAAGTGCTTAATAAAGGCTTTTGTTGTTATTGTTGTTCATTCATCTTGGACTAGTAGAGAAAATTCCTCACTAGGAGTTCCCTATACCAAAGAAAGCACAGGTGCAATTAATTCTTTTTTTTTAATAAAAAGGTAATCCCTCCTTGTCCAAGATACTGTGGAGAGAAGATTAAAGGATACAGATGTATAGACCTTAGAAGACATCCGATTCCATCTTTTCCCCAGTGTAGGAATCCCTTTTACAATAATCCTGACAGGTGGTCATCTAGTTACTGCCCAGACACTTCCTATAACAGAGAACTCACCACTTCATGAGGCAACTTGTTTTGTTGTTGTTCAACTCTGATAACAAGAAAATTCTTTATTTGGAACCAAAAATCTTCTTATCTTCTACCTCTTGATTTTAGGTCTGCTTCTTGGAACCAAAAAGAATGAGACTGTTTTCCCCTTCTACATAATAGCTCTTAACATGTCAATCGATGAATCGACAGACATTTATTAAACACTTATGTGCTAGGAACTGTACTAAGCATAAGACTGCTTCTGGGCCTCACATTCCTGAGTATCAATTTGCTACAAGTTAATTTTTGTTTTTCTATGTTCCCAATGGCCACCATATAGGAAAACTCACCTTTTCAGACTTATCTTCTCCAGAATATGAAGACCTTGAGGGCAGGGATTATCTTGTGGCTTTTTGTTAGTTTTTAGATCCCTTGTAGGTACTTAATAAGTACTTGCTGAATAGAAGTGAATCCATCTTCACATTTCTTCCCCATATACTCTATTTTCCAACCAAATTTGGCTACTAGCTGTTCTCAGAACCCAACATTGCATCCTCTGTCTCCATGACTCCATGGCCATCCCTCATGTCTGAAATAGTCCATCTCTTCACCTCTCCCTCTAGTTTCCTTCAAGGCTAGGCTCAACTGCCACCTATTCATCCCACCAGCAATTAGTTCTTATTCTTCCTAAAATAACTTTGTATTGATTCCTCAATGTGTTTCAGCCCTCCCAGTAGAATGTAGGGTCCTTAAAGGTTAAATTTTTTGTTTTGTGGGAGTGGGTGGGAGAGGAAAGGTTGTTTTTATTTTTGTGTTCCCAGTACCTAGTACAGTGCCTTGTACTTCATAAGCATTTAAACATACTTTTGACTTTAATTTCCCCAGCTTTTCTAGGATATGATTGTGCCAAAGCCCTGGACAAATAACTCCCTGCAGAGATCCTGATCAGGCTCCCTGGTGATGACACACAATGGGCAGATGATAAGGACTAGTGACCTGTTGAGCACAGTGGAAAGGCAAATGGTAAAGTTCCATGCTCCACCAAACTACAGGAATATTTGTAGCTGCTAACACTCTACTCATCCAAGTAGTTTGAGCCCCCATCTGTCTGTCAAGGAGGCAGGTAGAAGTATATGGAAGGACCTGGTCCATCTCCATTGGGAAGAGGATTAGGATGGACAAGTTCTAGTAGTAGAAATTTGCTTACAGCACTAAGAAGTTATGTGATTTGCCCAGGGTCCTGCAGCCACTCTGTATCAGAGATAAGACTTGAACCTTCCTTGATCCCAAGGTCATGGCCCCAGTAGAATCTTCCAAGAAACCTAAGGACATCATACTATTTTGTCAGACAGATTTGGATGATTTCTGGGCTAGAGATGAAGCCCCAGAAAACCCAGGCCTTTCTTGCCACTCCCTAACATACAAGGGCTCTTTAAGAAAGAAACAAACTACCAACGTGTGGAGAAATCCAGAGAAATCCAAAACCACTCCTTTGAAAAGCATTTCTTACCAATACAACTGCATCATTTCAATCTGTGCCTCTGTGGACAAAGCCCCTTCTTGTCTCTGGCCTCAGTTCAACTCATGCTAGCCTCACTTAACCTCTTTAGAGTTCCCAGTGGTGACCACAGCTGGCAGACCACAGACCTGCCTATCTTATAACATGTAACCAATTGGTTCCCAATTCACAAACCCCTCTTATGGTTGCCTATACCAGAAAAGAAGTGCTGATGATGTTCACCAATCTGTTTATACCAGAACTATCCCTGGTCCAGCCTTCCACTCAGATTTTTTTTTAACCTCAGCTTCTGTTCATCTGGACAAGTATTCTGATTCCAATTCTTCTGTCTGGCGTCTGGAACTCCTAACTTGGTCTTACGTGGTCTGAATCCATCAATCCCCAAACATTTATTATACACCTACTATGTGTTGGACACTGTGTTAAGTGCTGGGAACAGAAAGACACAACTGAAACAGTCCCTGTCTTTAAGGAGCTGACATTGTAACAGGAAAATGTCACGAACGTATGTAGATATTTACATTATAGATACATGATTACCTAGGGAGAGAAAGAGATGCACTAATCTGGGAGGACCAAGAATAGTCTAAGACAGGGAGCTTTGAATACAAACGGAGGCATTTTTATTTGCTCCTTTGGATATTAAGGAGGCACAATGGAGCCTGGGTAGGGCAGTGACATCGTCCTCTATATGCTTTAGGAAAATCACTTTGGCAGCTTTGTGGAGGATGTATGGAAGTAGTGGGATAGCTGGGTAGCACCATAGCAGCCCCCGAGCCAAGAAGACTCATCCTCCTGAGTTAAAATCTGGCCTCAGACACTGACTAGCTGGGTGACCCTGGGCAAGGCGCTTAACCCCTGTTTGCCTCAGTTTCCTCATCTGTCAAATGAGCTAGAGAAGGAAATGGCAAATCACTCTAGAACCACTAAAGAAAATCCAAAGTGCAATCATAAAGAGTCATACACACCTGAAAATGAATGGACAAAGAAGGAAATAGAGAGAGAGAGAGAGGGAGGGAGGGAGGGGGAGAGAAAGAGAGAGAGAGAGAGAGAGAGAGAGAGAGAGATCTGAGGCAGAAAGATCGAATGGGAGGCTATTGTAGTAAATTCAGGCAAGGGGTGATGAATATCTGAGGTAGGGTGATGACACATGAGAAGGAATATACGTGAAAGATGTGGAGGTAGACATGACAAAATCTGGCAACAGTTGGATTTGTAGGGTAACATCGAGGAGCACAGGATGATAATGAGGTTGTGAATTTGGGTGACTGGGAAGGATGGTGGTGCCCCTGACAGAAACTGGGAGTTTAGGAAGAAAGATGAGTTTGAGACAGGGAAATAATGAGCTTGAACCAGAGCCATCTGTGGGATATCTAATCTTAAAACCTTTCTGTCCATCCCTGTAGGGAAAATCCTGTCCTAGTCCCATGCCGGGGCCCCAATTCACCTGGACACACCTTCAGCAAGCTCTGGCAAATTTAATAGTGGTACTACCCTTCAAGGAGGGAAGTTAAGTGGCACAGTGGATAGAGGGCTAGGCTTGGAGTCAGGAAGACTCCTCTTCATGAGTTCATATTTGACCTCAGACACTAGTTATATGACCCTAGGCAAGTCACTTAACCCTGTTTGGCTCAGTTTCTTATCTATGAAATGAGTTGGAAAAGGAAACAGCAAACCACTCCAATATCTTTGCCAAGAAAACCCCAAATGGGGTCACAAAGAAATGGACATGACTTAAATGACTCAGCAACAACACTCCTCAAGGAATCCTGAGTCTCTGTGGTAAAGAACCGTGTGACTCCCACAGATATCTCATTCAGCATCCACAGACACTACTTCTCTAAAATGCTTAGAATTGGTTACCCAGTGCTGAGTATTTTAGAGTCATTCGGAGAGAAAGAAGGGACTGAAGTTTCATGGATGGTACAGGCTCACTCAATACTCCATTAAGTATTATATATATAGCATATAATATTGACTGTCTAATGTCCCTGGTACTGAAAACTTTGATCCAGATGACAACAAGCAAGTAGATTAGGGGATGTGTCAGAGAAAGGCAAGGAGGATGACTTTCTTTCTAACACCAACCCAAACTACTCTGGCTACTTCCAGGAAAGTGCCAACTAGAGACAGCAGTACCAGCAGTAACAAAGTCATATGCAGTAGAGGCTATCACTGTTGCTACCTGCTATTGGCCAGCATCCTTCAACCAATTAACAAGCATTTATTCAATGCCTGCTCTGTGCTTGGCAATGGGACACAAAGACAAAATTGAAATAATCTTTGCCTTTAAGGGGCTACTAGTCTAAAGGGTGAGGCCAGAGTGCAGAGGGCATCACTTGGAGTTGGGTAAGAAGTGTTATGATGGAAACAGAAGTAGGGAAGAGAAGATAAAAGCCCCCACAATCAAAGCTCAAGGTTCCAGGTACAAGATCTGAGTGCTAGTGAAGAAAAATGAGAAGTCCCAAGACCAGGTGGTGTGGTTTAAAGATAACCCTTAGCATACTGACTGGCACATGGTAAGTACTTAATAAATGCCTGTTTATTGATAAAAATCCAAACAGCTCTTAGAATTCTGGCAGCCCTCAGAATCTTTTCCCTGCTTCTACTCACTCTGTAGAGTGTTGAACCCATGGTTAAGGTTCCACACTCAACTCCCTGGGTAAAAGAGCTAGTTAAAACCCTGGCCACCATCCAGGTCTGTTTTTCCAAACATTTTTGATTTTTGTTTCTCCTAACTAAATGTCCTGGGAAATGACAGAAACCATCTGTCCCAGCCACAGGGCCAGAATCGTCCCTATGAAACAGGGTCCCAAACAAAATCTGACAGTGACAAATCAGTACTTGACCTTGAAGTTTTCTCTGCAGAGAAAACTGGTTGCAGCAGCTGAGGTTTTCTAAGTAGCTGGTGAGTAAAGCAAAGCAGGGACTCAAAGAAAAGAAAGCACAAAGGGCTGTTTCCAAGCTGGACCTCAGACATGAAACAGGACTTACAAGAGTTACCATCTGGAAACCTAAGAACTTCCTGTTTGTCATCAAAAAGCCAGATGTCTGCAGGCGCCAGCTTCAGATCCCTACATGGTCTTTGGGGAAGCCAAACCTTAGTATCTCTCTCAGGAGGTGCAGCTAACTGCCACTGAAAATTTCAAGTTCAGAAGGAAGAATTCACAAATGCAAGGGAATATACATAAACTCTCAATGTCCAAGAAGAAAGGAAAGAGGAAGAGAATGATGAAACAAACATAGAAGTCAAGGACATAGAACTGGTCTCAGACCAATCCAATGTATCCAAAGTAAAGGCTGTCTGAGCCCTGAAGAACAACAGAAATGATACCATAAATCCTGTTATGGAAGTAATGATGTAACTATCTGGAAATCAAGATATTTTCCCAGTATTTTGGAGCTTAAATGCAACCCAATTTGATTTTGTACTGCTTCTACTAATTAATAAAGTTGTGGCTTTTTGTTGGATAAGAAAAAAAATTAAAAATCATTGGCCATCCCTGTTATCTCTAAAATTAGATAGGCCCACTTTTGCTCAAACAACTTTCCATTTGTCCTTTTGTCCTTGAGATGTGATCATAGCTCTGTATCATATAAATTCAGCTTGAGATACATTCTTTTCCCTCCCCTTAGGACTTCTAACAGGTCTTGAACTTCCTAAGTCATTCTCAAATGCTCTTGACCTTCTCAGAAAGAGACACCTCAACCACCCTGTTTCTGGCTGGCTCTCGCATGCTGGGTGTGACCCATTTTTTGTTCTTCTGGATTTCAGTCCTATACTACCCTCCATCTCAGCACCACAACCTTCCCTCAACACATTCCTTTTAACATTCTTCACTCTCTTAGAAGGCTTATGTAACTCATATAACTAGAATCACAGGTTCTCAGAGTTGGAATAGCTCATAGAGACCATCTAATCCAACCCACCACTCTTGATCGGGTATCCTCTCCACAATATCTTTGACAAGTGGTCATCCAGCCTTTATTGAAAGACCTCCAGTAAGAGCCACCCATTAATGACCTCCACAGGCAACCCATTCCACCTTGGACAGCTCTACTGTTTAAGCAGTTTTTTGTTTGTTTGTTTGTTTCATGTTGAGCATAAATCTGCCCCTGCAGTTTCTATAACTTAGCTTCTAGTTCTGCCCTCTAGGTACAAGCAGAGCATGTCTAATCTCTATTCTAAATGATACATAGTCTGCATGGTCTTTGGGAAAGCCAAGCCCTTCATATATTTGGAGACAAGTATTGTATTGCTTTTCCAGCTCTCCCCACCCCCAACTCTTCTTCTGTCTAACAAACTTCTATCCAGTTCTCAGATACCTCCTAGTGGATACTTGTGACACTACCCCACCTGTATCACAGATGCTCAATTCAAAGACATCACCTGTATCACCTTTGGTGTTCAGTTTAATAAATAGTTTCTAAGAGTCTATTATGTGCAGGACGCTGGAAGTATTTGCTCAGCACACACACGACAAGTCAACCACTCCTTAATAAGTGCTTTTGATTCTGATAACCAAATTAAATGTGCAAACATGAAAAGAGATATCTCATAAATGGAAAAATCCAAAACTAAACCTCACATTAGGTTATGCAATGAAACATTCATCCCTTGAGAGAAGCACAGGGAAAATTATTCCTTTCTTCCACTCACCAGGAGATATTTGCTTCAAATCTTTGGGAATATGGAAATTGCCGTAGAGGATGTTAATTAATAAGGCCATATATAACCTTTGGTTAATTGGTCAGTACTCCAAAATTATGCTCTTGAACTCTGAGGAAAATTAATGAAGAGCTCCCTAAAATAATTAGCATAGATCACAATCTTTGACGAGAATACACATGGCTCACTAAAATAAGTGGCTTCAGGAATTCTGACATCTTGCTTCCTTCTTTAAAGAAAGAAATGGATTCCAGCTCAGTTTTTCTCAGTAAGACTATGACCTCAAGTTATCTTCTGTCCAGTTTTCCCTATTCCTGAGTTATTTCCTTTATTTCTTTGTAGATGGTTGTGTTTAATGGAAGAGCTAGGAAGGAAGCTTAGAGAACACGTTTGTTTTTTTGTCTCTTCTGCTAATACCACAAATCCCATTAATTTGGAATACATGGTGATTAAGCAAACATTGACTGTAGGAAAGACAATATAGTTTCTTCAAAGGAAAATCATAGCTGATTAATCCAGTGGAGAGGCAGCATGTCTTGGTATATACTGGGAAATTTTTCTGTTTATCATTTACAGCCCTTAAAAACCTGGCTCCATTTGACCTTTACAAACTTATCATATAGAACTGACCTTTACAAACTCTACAAGGCAGCCCAACTTGCCTTTGTGCTGTTCCTCACAGGTAATATTCCATCTCCCACCTCCATGACTTTGCACAGCCTGACCCATACTTGGTATGCTCTCCTTCCTCTCCTCCGCCTCTTAGAATCCCTAGTGCCCTTCAAAGTTCCACTCAAACATCACACCTTAATGAGGGTCTTCTGGACCCTCCGGAGTAATTATATGACATATTACTTGTATTTACTTTACAACTCCTAGAGTTATTTCTATAGATAGTATGAAAGTTCCTTGAGATCAGGGGCTCTTTGGTTTTTATCTTTATATTCCCAGAGCCTACTGGAGTTCTTGGCACCCAAGGAACACTTGACAAAAGCTTATTGATTAAATATCTTCTGATATCTGGGTCCAAATCCTACTTCTGGTATTTGCTTTAACCAGCTTTCTGAGCACAGGTAAGTCACTTAGTCCATTCACTGAGGCTCTATGTGACTCTATTTTCTAAAATGTAAAATGGGGAAGATAATTCCAGAATTCCTTACTTCACAAGGTTATAGGATTCAAAAGAGAAACTGTATATATAAAACATTTTCCACATTTAAATGTCAAATAAATATGAATGTGGCTAATGAAATGTCTCTTTATATACCCTAAGAGTTATAATGTATAGGAGAGAAAAGGTTGTGTGTGTGTGTGTGTGTGTCTGTGTGTGTGTCCGTGTGCACTCATGCACATGCTCATATGTTGCTCTAAGACTAGAGCACTACAGATTGGAAGTGACAGTCATACATATTTCTTTCCAACAACTAGATCTGCTCCAACAATAAAAGGGCTCCTTTGGAAGGTAATGAGTTACCTGTCACTAGAAGTCAGAGACTGACTGATACTGTCAAGGGATGCCATAGTGGGAATCACTGCATTAGTTGGGAGATTAGACAAGGTGACCTTTACAATTTTGCTTCTGTTCTGCTTAGACCCACAGGGCAGGCCTCAGAAATGAGTAGAATTCTGAGAGTGACAGATATGTGTTTGCTAGAAGGAAAAAATCATAACAATTAAATCTGAAAGAAGGAGGAGGGGAGAAGCAGAGGAAGAAGAAGTAGGAGAGAAGAGATGAAGAAACAGCAGCCAAGTGTGGTAACCTACACCTGTAATCCCTGCTACTGGGGAGGATGAGGCAGGTAGATCGTTTGATTCCTGAGTGCTGAGTTGCAGGAGGGTTAAGGGTGGCACCACTCTGGTAAGCCTCTGAAAACTTAAAGACCATCAGGCTGCCTGAGGAGGAGTGAACCAGCCCAGGCAGGAAACAGAGCAGGTCAAAGCTTCTGTTCCAATTAGCACTAGGGTGGACCCATGAGTAGTAACCACACTGCATTACACTTAGAAGAGAAAGTAAGACTAAATCTCAAAATCAATAACAAAAATAACAATGATTAAAAACAGAACGGACCGCCTTGCGATTTGATGAGTTTCTCTTCACTAGTAGTCATCAAATAAATGCCTGATGTCATGTGTTTAAAGTGTGGTGGAAGATATTCTGAAATGGTCTGTGATGAGGCTTCCAAGTCTCAGACTCTAAATAAGTTTCACAACTAAGGAGAGAAAGAGAGAAAGGGATAGAGAGACAAAGAGTGAGGGGAAAGAAAAGAAGGAGAGGAAAGGCAAGGATGGAGGCAGAGAGAAAAAGATAGAAAAGGAAGGAGAGATGGGAGAAGAGGGGAGGAGGGGAGAGAGGGAGAGATCAAACAAGAAAATACTTTGAGTCACTGAAGTTATGGAAGAATGTTTCACGCATAGAGAGACAAAACACAAACGTAGGGATAAATGGACATCGCTCAATGGAGAAAGTAGTGCGCTGTGATTTAACACAGTTCATCAGCACTGGAACAAGTATTTTGAACATACACAACATGTATTTATCTAATAATTAGGAAGAGGAAAAGCATAATGAAACACCCATATTTATGGATGACAAAGTTATTTTGGGTAATAAACTAAATTTGTGGGAAAAATCTGTAGGAAGATTTTGTGATAAAGGTAACAGATGAGTTTAACTGTGGACAAATACAAGGTAAAGGATTTAAGAAAAGGAATCCAAATTCTTCTTATAAAATGAAGGGTGTTAAGTTCTTAATTATTACCCAGAAGGGAATCATTGTAGACTGTCACCTAAAATCAGACCGACAAACTGCTTTGGCTAAAAAAATAAAAGAACAAGAAATAGACTGGAAACAAAACAAGAAGGATTACTGTGTCCTTAAGCAGACTTCCTGTGCATCCATACTTGGAATATTATTGGTAGTTCTTATCATCAGGTCTCAAGAGGAATAGAATAGACCTGGAGAAGAGCTGAAGAAACACAAATACAGTAACTAAGGCACTGAGAGAAGGGGAAAGGGAACTGGGTATTAGGAGGGAGTCATATTGGGTCAGACTAATAATACATAGGCATTTTTAAAGGAATGATAAGGCTGAAGGAGATATGATTGAAGCTTGTAAATTGATACAGACATGGAAAGGAGGAAAAATCCACATGCTAACCAAATCTTAAAGTGTAGGAGTTGGAGGGAGGGTGATAATTATGAAAGGTAGAGTGTAACCTTGAAACGACAAGTTTAGAACAGGAAGAGGAGTAAAATATGAGACACAGACAGACTAAATTGGCTCCACAAGTGATATGTACAACTGGAAATATAAGCAGAGTCTAAGAAGGCAGTGTGTTTTAGCTGAAGCAGTGTTGGATTTGTGGCCAGAGGACCTAGGTTTGAATCCTGGTGGTTCTTCTTACTACATACATAACCTTGGGCACGTTATTATTTCATCTCTCTGGGCCTCAATTTCCTCACCTATAAAATGAAAGTATTGAACTGGATGACCCCAAAAGTCCTTTCAATCTGCAGAACCAATGCTAAGATTTAAGGAAAACTGGGACATTGTCCAGCCTCCCTGAAGTAGAAGGCTGGCACAGAGGAAGGCCATCTCTACTGTATGGCAGAGCACTCGGTTGGATGAATAATAACTCTGGCCCAATATGCCATTTTGCTAGGATCTGAATAGTCAGACATCAGTGGAGCTTTGAAAAAAAAAAGGGGGGGGAGTTTTCAGCTCAAATTCAAAGTGAGTGGAAGATTGAAGGTTAGTGAATATCGTTGAGGGGGGGGAGTGGGGATGTCTGTCCAGAACTTATTAAATCATTTTACTGCATATACATGCATGAAGCCACCAGTGAGTTAATTCTAAGGAATTCTATGCATTACTTAAAGTAGATACACCAGGTCAGATCCTTGGCAGCACCATTAGTCAGGAGCTTGAACACTTTGTAAATCTTCAAGCATTGTGTAAATGTGAGTTACTGTTGTTGTCATTATCCTGGAAAGTAATAAAACTGCATTGCTTTACAGAACCATTCTATAATTCAGACTTTTTGCCAATTCAACCTGACCTTCCATTAATTATTCTAAATCAGTGCTTTTAAAGTATTCTAGTGCTTCTTAAGTGCCCTGATTTCTATCTAATCTCCCCCATTAGATTATAAACTCTTTAAGGAGAGGGATCTTATTTGCTCCTCTATCCGTTGTATAGCACATTCTGTCCAGATGAGCTATTTGTAATGTAATCAGATCATAACATTCATGGGCTAGTCCTGGATATTGGTCAGCTAGGTGGTGCCATAGTGCAGAGAGCACCAGGTCTGATGTCAGGATGACTCATCTTTCTGAGTTCAAATCTGAGCTCAGGTACTTCCTAGCTATGTGACCCTGGGCAAGTCATTTAACCCCTTTTGCCTCAGTTTCCTCATCTGTAAATGGTATGGTCCAGATTGCCTCTGAGATTCCTTCTAGCTTTAGTCTATGGTCCTGTGATTCTACATCAAGAAGGTTATAGTCTCTCTATACTCTGGAGCCTTCCAGGATCCTGATAATAACTCACCTATGGGCTAAAGGCCCTGGTTTCCAAACCAAATGGAGCCTGTCAAAGCTCCTGTAGCAATCCACAGTGAGGTCAGGCCTGTGAGTTACTGCTGCACTTCTAGCCTGGGCAAGATATACCCAAGCCCAAAAGAAAAAAAAAACAAGAAACTTACTTATGCACAATCCCGTATCTTGTCAGGGCTTTGCTAACTACTTCATACAAAGGCTGAGTTTCTATTCTGTCTTGGCTTTAAACTAGCTGGGTGTCCCTAGATAATAGTTCACCTGTCTGAGCCTCAGTTCTTTTCTGCATAAAATGAGAGGGTTGAAATAGATGATCTCAAAAGCCCCTTAGAGATCTAAATTTTTCTGATTCATGAAAAAGAGGAAAAAGGTCCCCTTGGTGGGGTTGCTCAGGTTGGCAGTCTGTTGCCTTGGACACTTTCCCCACTCTTAGGGGGAGTGGAAGTGTTTTCCTTTTGTGGAGCTCAAGAGAGAGAAAACGTGACTCTGGCATTTAAGACACATCCTGATAACAAACACCTCCTCTCTCCTTTTCTGAAGGACACTGGAGATCAAGTATGGTTGATATCTATCAAAGATGTCAGGCAACCCCTCTCAGCCACTCTGAGGCCTGATGGTACTTAACTGGTAAGCCTGCCCCCAGACAGCAAAAGGCAGGATTCTGCCATCAACAATTAAGTTAACAGGGAGATGATAGTCTAAACAGTCAGAAACCAAATCAAATCTGCCTAACATTTCCACGGGGCCAGTTACTATAGAGCCCCAGGCACTTAAGACATTTATTACTCAACATTCTTCAGCTGTTACCCTGCTTGATCTGAGAGCCTATGGGTTTGGGGTCTAGAAGTGGTCTGCGAAGAGAAAATTAACCTTTTCATGGACCTAGAGCACCATTTCATAGGAAAACAGGATATTAGAGCTAAGGGAATTTAAAGATCACTTAATCCACCCCTCTCATTTTACAGATGAAGAAACTAAGACCCGGAGATACTGTAACTTGACCAAGACCACACAGTTAGCAGGTAGCAGAGCCAAGCTTTAAACACAGGGTTGTTTCTTTTTTTTAGTCCCAATAGTGGTAATATGATTTAGTGGAAACATCACTGAACTTAGAATTAAGAGGACCTGGGTTTGAATCACACCTTGAACACTTACTAGCTGTGTAACCCTCATCGAGTTACCTTACCTTTCTGGGTCTCAGTTTCTTCATCTGTAAAATTAAGGAAATGAACTAAAAACTAAGGTTTCACCTTGCTCTGAAGTGATGATGCTAGGAATCTAAACCCCAGTGTTTTTCCCATTAAACAATGAAGTTGTAGAATCTCAGAGTTCTACAACTCAAAGGAACTCAGAGGCCGCCTAATCCCCATCAGCATGAATCTGTTCCAGAATATCCCTGACAAACTTTTTATCTTCCACCCTCTGCTTGAACACTTCCAATGATGTGCTACATTCTCCTCCAGAGGCAGTTCATTCCACTTGGGGATGGCTCTAATTATCGACAATTATTACAACCCTTTCATTTGGCAGGCAGGCAAAACAAGGTGTGGGGGGGAGAGGGTGAGGGGGCAACTGACTTGCCCAAGGTCATATGATTTAATGTACAACCATGCTCTTCTTCCCACATTTTCTGAATCATATTGGAGAACACCACCCCAAATAGGCATGGTATCCTAAGTTTTACTTAGTTTAGGAAATGCCCTTTAACAAAAAATTAGGGAAAAAAAATGGAGAATCTTCACTGATTGGGAATTAACTAGCTAAACTGTGACATGTGAGTGTAATGGAAAATTATTATATGGCAGCCAATGATGAATATGAGGAATGTAATGAAATATGTGAAGATTTTGTGAACAGATAAAGAGAGAAGGAAGCAAAACCAGAACAATGTGCACAATACCTCCTGAAAAAAAAGAATGCTTGATGACGGAGTCCAGATTAGAGGCAGCCACCCAGCTAAATTCTCCCAACATTCCCCTACAAAATCTTTAAAATAATGCCCCAAATCAAATTTTGGAGCAGCAAGACCAACAAAAGGACAGGGTAAGACATTTTTCTAGCCTAAGAAAACTTAAGAAGGAGGCAAGAGAAGCCTGTAACACCAGAGTGGAGGCTATTGGGAGCTCATACATGCAGTGCTGCTGCTGCAGCAGCAGCAGCCACAGCATTGGGAGCTCTCAGCCCAGACAAAGTAAAGGGGCCAGATAACTTGTCAGAAAGAGATTACATGGACTCTTTGCTGGCACTTATTGGCAACTCAATTGCCCTTACACATTTCCAGGGCAGAGATGAGCCCCAGGGGCCCATCATAAGGGCCCCTGGTCACAGTTTCAAAGCAAAGAACACTAACACTTGAAAGTGCGGCCGACCAGGAGCTCTTCCTGGACAAAGATCGGAGCACAGACCAGGAGAGTAGTGACCACACCTCTCCCAGGATCATACCATCTTGGAAGCACCAAAAACTTGTAGACCCTCAGAATGAGCTCTGAAAACAGTAGGACAAAAAACTGAAGCTTAGAACAGTGCCTCCCCATTGACAGATGAGCACAGCCCAATTTTAACATAAAGTTCAAAGACAAGAGATAGGCAGAAAAGTGAGTAAACAACAAGAGCAAAATAAAATAATTCAACCTTACAAGCTACTACAGCAACAGGGAAGACCAAGACATATATTCATAAGATGACAATGTGAAAACAGTCACAAACAAAACCTCAAAGAAAAATACTAATTGGACACAAACTCAAAATAAATTCCTGGAAGAGTTAAAGAAAGAGAGAAGAGTGGTAAAAGAAGAGTTTGGAAAAGAAATGAGACTGATGTAAGAAAATTGTGAACTACTTTATCATTATTAGGGCAGCTAAAAGGTGTTTAGGGGGCATGGGTATGAGTTGATTGTGTTGGAATGATCTTCAAAAACAAATGAAGCAGAGAGAAACAGGGATGCATTGGGAGAAGGATTAAGGGAGAGGTAGAATGGGAAAATTTTTCTCACATAAAAGAATCATGCAAAAGGAAGAGTTCTGACAATGAAAGAGACAATGAGAAAATGGGTGGGGGGTGGTCCACAGGCAATGCTTAAATTTTATTGTTTAGAGTTGTTTCAAAGAGGGAAGAATATGTGTGTGTGTGTATACACATACATATATATATATATATGTGTACACACACACAGTTGTTTATAGAAATGTAACTTACCCAATAGGGAAATAAGAACGGAAGGGGAAAGTGGGAGGGGGAATGATAAAAGGGAAGGAGAATTAAGGGAGGCAGTGATTAGAAACAAAATAAACTTTTTAGGAGGGACAAAATAAAAAGAGAGAGAGGGGAAGAAAAAGAAGAAAATGAGATAGAGGAAAATACACAGTCATCATACTTATGAATGTGAATGGGATGAGCTCACTCATAAAATGGAAGCAGTTGGCAGAATGGATTAGAAACCAGAATTCAGCTTGAAACAGAAAGACACACACAGAGTTAAAATAAAAGGATAGAGTAGAATCTAATATGTTTCAGCTAAAGCAAAACAAATAAACAAACAAAAAGGCACAGATAGCAATCATCTCAGACTAAGCAAAGGCAAAAACAGACTTAATTAAAGGAGACAATCAGGGAAAATACATTATGCTGAAAGGTACCAAAGACAGTGAAGTAACATTTTAAAAATTACATTAAGTTTCTCTTATGAAGACCGCATTTCTCAAATATATACTGAATATAGAACTGAGTCAAACTTATAAAAATAAGAGCCATTCCCCTGTTGATAAAAGGTTAAAAGATATAATATCTTTCAGAAGAAGAAATCAAAGCTATCTATAGTCATAAAAAAAATTCAAAATCACTAATGATTAGAGAAACACAAATTAAAACATCTCTGTGGTATCACCTCATGTTAACCTATCAGAAATGACAAATGCCGGAAGGAATGAAGGAAAAATAGGTACACTAATGAACTTCTGGTGGAGTAGCAAACTGTTCCAATCATTCTGGAGAATAATTTGAAACTATATTCAAAGAGCTATAAAACCTGTGCATACCCTTTAACCCAGAAATACCAATACTTAGCCTAAATCCCAAAGAGATCAAAAAAAAGGAAAAGGACCTATATGAATAAAAATATTTATGGAAGCTCTTTTTGTGGTGGCAAAGAATTAGAAATTGAGGGGATGCCTATCAATTGGGTAGTGGCTGAACAAGTTGTAGGATATGATTGTGATAGAGTACTATTGCTCTATGAGAAGTTATGAAGGGGTGGTTTCAGAAAAAACATAATAAGAATTATATGAACGGATGCAAAGTGAAAGGAGAACCTAGAAATAATTGTGCACAGTAATAGCAATAGTATAATGATGACAACTATGAAAGACTTGGCTATTCTGATCAAGACAGTGATCCAAGACAATTCCAAAGGACTTATGATGAAAAAATATTCATTTCCAGAGAGAGAACTTATGAGCTCTGTGTACAAATTAAAGTATAATTTTCTCACTTTATTTTTCTTGCTTTTTTTGAAAATATGACTAATATGAAAATATTTTGCATGATCTCACATATATAATTGATACCATATTGCTTGTTTTCTAAGTGGTTGTGGGAGGGAGTAAGAGGGAGGGAGTTTAGAACTCAAAATTTTAAAAGAAAAAATGTTAAATTAAATTTTAAAAAGATTTACCACTGCAAAAAAAGAAAAGAAAAGAATCATAAAGGGAAGATGAACAATCTTGATTCCTGGAGAACAGAGAATGAAACAAACCTCTTCTTTTGGAAGAAAAGTGGTGTACTGCTGGGACAGATCATTGCCTTCACTGTCAGTTGTGGTCACTGTATTTTTTGCTTAACTAGTTCTTTTACATGGGAGAATTCACCTCCAGGACTAGGAGGTGGACATGTGCAGAAATGACTAGTATAAAAAATAAAATATCAAGTTTATTTTAAAAAGAAAAGAAAATGTCCTTTATAGACAATATATTTCTGAATGATCAATCATAATTCTGCTTTTCTCTTTTTAGAACTACAGAAACATAAACTTCCTATGGACAAGCTCCTTTTCCTTGACTTATCCATAATGGAAAAAGAGAAATGGAGACCTTACCCAGGCACTGACCCCAAGATCAACCAATCAGAGGGCCAAGTCCAGTAGGTTCTTGGAGGAGTGAGAAAGGGGCACCTTTCTCAAATGATATCCCTCACTCTCCTCTGAGTTATCTCTCATCTCCAGTACAGCTCAGGAAATGTGGGTCAGCTAGATGATTCTATGGTTACTGCAGCAGGGGAGAAAGGCAATATACCCCATTCATTTTGCAACAATCAAAATTTCACCAAGTAGTATTGAATTCACTAGGGAATGTAGGGAATTGTATGGAAGGTCATCACTGCAGAAGTTATACCTTGAATCAGATTTCTCTCTAGACTTGAATAAATCCTTTCTGCTTCTTTACAGAAAAAGGTTTGTTTCTATGCATGGATTATACCAGGTGTCAAAAAAGAAAACTATTTTAATATGTAAAAACTCATTCTTTGCTAGGAGGCCATACAAAAAGGGCAGTAGGCAGGTTTTGGCCTAAAAGCCATCATTTGAAAACAATATTGATTACAATATTGGATGGAGATCTAGGAGAAAGAACCATTAGACTCAAATGTGATTAATGTTCAGTCTCACCTGTCACTTTCTGACTAGTTCTGGGAATTTCTTCTCTGCCCCCATTTTTTTTCTACTTGTAAAATGGAGATAAAAGCACTTCATATGGCCCACCTTTCTGATGAGAGGATAAACCAATTCACATGAATGAGATGCTGAAACAGTTTAGGATTCTGGACCTCAAGCTTGAGGAACTTCATCAGTCATCCAATCAATTTACAGATGAAAAAGCTGAGGTCCAGGGAAGTTAAAGGACTTACCCAAGCAATTAGAATATCAAAAGGGAGTTGTGAACATGGGTTGGTTCTGTCACTGAAAAGCTAGGGCACTTGTCTCACTTCGAAGACCAGCAGAAATGAGGCAAGATCTAAAGAGGCCTGAACCCAGAGGACACTGGCTGAGATAGGTGTAGACCTCCACAAAGAGGGGTGATCCCAGAGAGCCAGCGTGTCTTCATCAAGAGCAACCCATGCCAGACTAATCTCATTTTGTTGAGAGACAGGACAAGTCAATGAGTAGATTAGGGGAATGTTATGGACAACATTAGTGCCTTCCCTCTGTTGATTATCTCCAATTTACTCTGTCTCCCCCATTAGATAATGAGTTACTTGAGAGCAGGAGCTATCTTTTGCCTTTCTTTGTATCACTAATGCTTAGCTCAGTATGTGGCATACGACTACCTAAATTAATTTTTTAAAAAATTCTGATTGCCAGTAAATGTTACTTTTTTTAGGTTTGCTGTTTATCATTTGTTAACATCTATTTATTACTCTGTGACTTTGGGCAAGTTGATGAACATCTTGGGGTCTCAGCATCCTTGTCCAACGTCCCATTTAGCTCTAGATCCATGATACTGTGATTTGTAAAATCGGGGGGATGTACTAGATGGCCGAGAGCTCAAAATCTCTAGTTCATCCCCCCTTTTCCTGCCCTCCACTTACAGCACATGAACTGAATGAATATTCCAAAGGAAAAAGAATTAGGTTATTCTCTTGCATTCTCTTATATTTCTTGCTTTGAGTATTTTAGGTTTGTCATTATTGTTATAATTTTAAGGTATTCTTCAACTGCTCTCCAGCAGAAAGGAAGAAAGGGCCAAAGGAATGCTGGTGAAAATATTCATTTGCACAGTGTGTAACATCTATATTAAAAAATAGTCAAAATGGTATTTCTGGAAGGTAATTTGATCAAATTACAAGGTTCACTTGTCCTAAAAAGACATTCAACCATTTTGTTGCTCATGTACATGCTATTCAACTGATTCATCACTTACAACAATGCCACTTTGTCCCTGACAACCCAATGGCTCGAGGTTGCTTTATGGCTAGAGATGCTTTTTAATTCCTCTTTGGGAAGCTGAGATGCAAAGAGACTGAGAAATATGCCCAGGGTCACACAAGAAGACAGTCATGGTGTAGCAGGAAACTGTGACTTAATACTTGGAGTACTGGACTCTGAGTCAGGAAACCTGGGGTGTTCAGTCTCAATGTGGCTGAGGAGTCAAGGTGGCAAAGCAGGAAGGGCATTGGATCTGGAGTCAAAAACTTAGCTTTGAACAACACCACTGGTGTGACTTTGTACAAGTGACTTTCCATCTCCAGATGCTGTTTCCCTATTTACAAAAATGAGAAAGTGAATGAAGTAAGAGTTTATTTTCTTTGTCCTTTACTTTCCCAGAACTTTCAGGATCAAAATCATCCTAGGGTATTAAATCACTGAAGCCCTCTGAGCCTATTAGCCAGTCTGTCAAACTGGGATGATAATATCCACCCTGCTCAATGTCACAGCAATGCTTTGAAGATCAGTGTATGTACCCATATCTGGTGCACTACGGGAAAAGACAATATGTCTAAGTAGGAGGGTATGTGGGAGAAAGATGTAACTCGTTCAGGAAGCCCAAGAAAAAGAGAAGGCATGGTTTAGGAATAAATCAAAAGGTAATCAGAGGAGGCAACAGGAGTCATCAACCTATGGGAATTTTAGAAAGTTGGCACATGGGACTTGATCCTCCTGCATGGGGAATGTCAGAAGGAAACGTTGGCAAATTGGGACAAGTTGTAAAAATGAAGGAGAGTGAGTAAAAAAGGAAAAATAAAGAAGATAATGCTGGGAGATGCCGTTGCCGTGTACTGAGAGGGTTGGAAGAACAGAGTAAGACAGAGAGAAGGGGGAAGACAAGCCAGGCAGTTGCTGAGGGGGAAGGGGACAGCAGGAGGACAGGAGTACAGCAAAGAAATAATGGCAAATGAAGAGCCATTTCATAGCAGCAATCTAGCAAGAACAGAGGAGAAAGAAGACAGAGATGGGCTGCCTTGATGAGGAAGGAGCTTTTTCTGGAGTTCATAAGGAGAGATAGGGGGAGGAGGGAGACCAGTTAAGAAATCCAGGGAGCAGTGGCCAAAGAGAAAAATCCAATGGTAATAGCTGGAGTTTCTTTAGATCTTTAAGATTTATAAAGTAATTTACATGCATTACTTCATTTGATGTTCAGTGTAGCCTTATATGAAAGATGGTACAAAATAATGTACCCATTTTTCAAATGGGGAAACTAAGGTCCACAAAGGTTAATAGCATTTCTATGGTACTTTAAAGTTGGCAAAGGTTAACATTATTCTTAAACCCACTTTACAGATGAGGAAACTAAGTCTGCCGTGAGTTAAGTGACTTGCCCAGAGTTGTATAGCTAAGTAATTGCCTGAGGTGGGATTTTAATAATAATGATAACTGACATTACAGAGCATTTACTTCATGACAGAATCTGTGCTAAGCAGTTTACAATCGTAATCTCATTTGATCCTCACAATCCTGGGAGGTAGAGGCTATTATTATCCCCATTTTACAGATGAGGAAACTGAGGCAAGCAGAGGTTATGTTACTTGCCCAGGGTCTCACATCTAGTAAGCGTCTGAAGTCAGATTCATATTTAGGTCTTTCTGACTTCAAGTGCAGCACAGAGCCCAGCTTTAAATCTCAGGTGGTTGTTGTTTTCTAGACCTATGAATTGCTTAGTACAGGGAGCTTCCAATGTGGAAACTCTCTCCATTAATAGGAATCAGCAACAATTGTGCAAACTATCTCAGAGAGGTGCCTGGGGCACTGAAAGCAGACTTACTAATCAAGCCACTTCTAATTGGCCCAAGGTAGGGCATGAATCCTGGTCTTCCTGACTCTGAGTCTCATTCTTCTATTTACTGCTCTATATTATCTCTCTTCTGACTCAGTAAGAATTAGAAATACAGAATGCAAATAGATCGGAATTCTAGATAAG
The DNA here is from genome assembly GCA_028627135.1 of Pseudochirops cupreus. Lineage (NCBI taxonomy): Eukaryota > Metazoa > Chordata > Mammalia > Diprotodontia > Pseudocheiridae > Pseudochirops > Pseudochirops cupreus. Next base: position 181,257,871 of record CM053581.1, on the reverse strand, counting down.
AACAAGAGGCATCAGAAAGGGATAGGAAAGACAAAATTTGAAGGAGGCCCCAGAAGACTAAAGCCAAACCAATATAGATAAAACTCAACTGAAAATAGGAACACATAACCAGAATATCATAAGAAGGAAGAAAGTGAGAGATGTAATTCACAGAGGAAAGAACTGGATGCAATTTTCATATGATAAATGGACCTGCATATAAAAACAGAAAAGGGGGGAGGGGGCACAATGTATCTCAGAGTACTGGAATGGGAGTTAAGGCACATGGAATCTAGCTTCACCTTTCCATGTCAGTCAACAAGAATTTATTAAGTGCCTCCTCTGTGCCCAGCACTGTGCTAAGTTCTAGAGAGACAAAGAAAGCAAAATAAACAAACACACAAAAACCAGTCACTGCTCTCATGTAACTGGAGATTTTCCCCAACTCTATGGAACAGACTCTCTCTAAGGTTCTTTCCAGTTCCAAACCAGAGCCTGGGATGTGAGACTCTGAATGACAGCATATTGTGCAACCTTGGGCAAGTTGCTTAGACATCGCTTTCTTTATTAGACCTTCATTTCAAAGGATCATAGAATTAGGGCTGGAAGGGACTTCAGCCGTCATCTAGTCTGGTGCAACCCTCTTGTTTTACAGATGAGGGACATGAGGTCTAGGGAGATTGAGGGATTTGTGCAAGGTCACAGAGCCCAGTAGCTACTCTCCCATTCTATGCTTCTGTGACACCTTGCCAGCCCTCTCCTGTGCCTGTGCCCATCCATTGAAGACCTGACTATCAAAGTCCATGTTCCTGTTGACACACTTTCTCTTCTTTCCCTATCCAGCTTGCCAGAACACCATCAGCTGAAAAGTAAGTAATTCAAGCTCCAAGAGGATTTTTCCCATGCGTTGAATAGAGACTCTGTATCTTTCTTTCAATTGACAAACAAGGAAGACAAACAAGGGAATCTGTAAAGGTTTCTTTGGAAGCTGTTTAGATATATTTCATCAGTTCACTGAGTCTACTTATCATCCCCCATATGATCACCCCACAGGGATCTGAGGCAGCAAGGGGGTGACGGCCTGCCTGCCACTGACTGCTTTGGCCACTCACTCTGATGTTTTATCAAAGTGACAGCTCAGTGCCATGGGCCCATTTCAAACAGAGGAAAGGCCTAAGTGTCATTTCTCATCATCAGTGATAAAGAGCCAAGAATCTGATAGCTTGATTTCCAGCTGTCTCTTCAATGTGACATTTCTGAGGACTGACTCATGAGCCTGTGTGACAGGAGGCAAAGGGGGAAAGAGATTGGTTCAGATTTATGGAAGGAAGGAAGCATTTGTTAAGGACCTACTGTGTGCGGGGTACTATGTTACACACTTTACCAACGTTAGCACTGTGCTAAACACTTTTTAAATATTATCTTATTTGATCCTTACAACAATCCTGGGAGGTAGGTGCTGTTATCCCCTAGACCTCAGGAAACAGACAAATAGAGGTTGTGACTTCCCCAGGGTCAAACATTAGTGTCAGAGGTCATATTTGAACCCAGATCTTCCTGACTCCAGGCCCAGCACTCCATCCACTCAATCACCTAGGGCAGCGGTTCTCAACCTGTGGGTCGCGACCCCTTTGGGGGGGTTGAACGACTCTTTCACAGGGGTCACCTAAGACCCTCAGAAAACATATTTTCTATGGTCTTAGGAACTGATACACTGCTCCTCTATCTGTCTCCAGGTGGGTCCACCCACATGCAGATATGCCCACATACGAGTATTAAAAGGTCACGGCATTAGGAAGGTTGAGAACCACTGACCTAGGGATTCTAAGGTCAGCTCCATATGTGCCTGGGCTCCAAACAGAAGTCAGAACTCAAGGTTACCAAAGTCATGTGTCAGAGAAGAGCTAAAGAATAAGCTAGTGTAAGTTGTGGAAAATCACTGGGGCAACAAGGAGGATATTACAGGAAATGACTATTTCAAAGTGCAAGTAATATGGCAGACCAGGATTTTATGCAAGGAGGCCCTGAGGTGGTGATAATGGCAATGATGATGATGATAAAAATATTCGTTATTTATATAATATGGTTTACAAAATCCTTTTACAAACATCACCTTACTGTAACTTGCTAGGTGGGACAATGGACAGAATGCTGGTAAAGCCCTGAGCAAGTAACTTAACCACTGTTTGCCTTGGTTTCCCCATGTGTAAAAAAGGGATAAGAGGCCTTCTTATTGTTGTGAGGATCAAATGAGATGTTTACAAAGTGTTTAGCACAGTGCCTGGCACACAGTAGGAGTTTTATAAATGTTGTTGTTGTTAGTATTATCTTCACAAGAAGTCTGGGACATGGGAGATAAAATACCATTAAATGACTTGCCCAGGGTCAGATAGCTAGTGTCTGAGGTCGGATTTGAATTATAATCTTCCTGACTACAAATCCAGCACTTTTTCCACTGTTCTATCTAGCAGCCTCCTACCACTCCTGATTCAATGGAATGAACACCAATTCTGGGGCAAGTATACCTGGGGTCAAAATCTTACCACAGATGCCTACCAGCTACATGACCTTGTTCAAATCACAACTTACCCAGATCTCAGATTCCTCAATTATAAAATGAAGGGGTAGGACTAGATGACTAATTTTTAGCTCCATAATCCTGTGATAGAAAGGAGTGCCAAGAAGATTGGAAAAACTCTGACAATGGAGCAATGAAGTGGGAGAGGGGGAAAATGACTAGATTGGTGGCCTAGAGTCCTTTGAGTGAACTGTTGATACAGAGTAGATGTATCAGAAAGTCATAATTTCTCTTATTTTGTCCTATATAAACCTTACCTTTGTCCCTTAAGCCCTAGGACAGTACAAATTCTCCTCAGTGAAATCCACAGGATTGAGAAAGAGATTCAACTACACTGAAAATACAAAGTGGATGAAAAATACATATGTGCATAAACAATGGCTCTAAGGTCAGATTTATACAAGACAAGTTCAGATCCAGCCTCAGAAACTGTGCAACCTTGGGCAAGTCATCTAATCACTGTTTGCCTCAGTTTCTTCATCTGTAAAAAGGGGAAGAGTAGGACTGGCAAGGATGATGAAGGTTCCAAGATGCAGGTCTTTCCTTAGTGAGAACCCTCCTTTTTTTCCTCTCCCTCTTTTTTCCCAGATCAATTCACCAAACATGTATTAAACACCTCTTGGGTACCAGTCACTATGGAAGCCTTGAGAACACACACTACATGACAAAACTGTAAAGAATAAAATAATCCTTGACTGCAAGGAGCTTTCATCCCCCAGGGTTGTGCAGGCAGGGGCTTGTTACAATATATTCACAGATGATAAAAAGTGCATACAAGATATTTTACCTACTGAATCTGGGGATTTTCACTGGCTGCCCCATAGGCCTCAAATTCTTTTTCTTAGCATCTCCTGGCTTCCTTGTAGTTTCACTTAAAATCCCACCTTTTACAAGAAAGCTACCCTTCCCCCATGAATTATCTCTAATTTATCCTGTATGTAGCTTGTTTGTATGTACGTTGATGTCTGCAGATCTCCCATCAGACTGTAATCTCTGTAAGGGCCAGGACTGTTTTCTTCCTGTCCTTTTGTATACTTAGCATTTAGCACAATGCCTAGCAAACAGTTGGTGCTTAATAAATGCTTGGTGATTTCATTTGAGATACAAAGTAATTTCCAGAGAAAATATATACTAATAGATTGGGAAAAACTAGGGATTGGCATCTAATCTGTGCCTTGCAGAAAATCAACCAAATAATAAATAAAAATTTATTAAGAATCTTCTATGTCAGGCATTGTGCTAAGTGCTGGAGATTTTTTAGAAAAGGCAAAAGACAGTCCCTACTTATAATCTAAAGGTGGAGGCAAATTGCTAACAAGTATATTCAAAGGAAACTATATACGGTGTAAACAGGAAATAATTCCATATGTATTTAAATATAATAGTAAGTATGATCAAATACATAATAAATATAGATTGATTTCTAGGTTTTTTTACCGAGAAGGTACAGAAACTAAGAGGGGTGAGGAAATGCCCTTGTAGAAGTTGGGATGAGGGACTGATTCTAAGAGGTGCCATTCTCTCATCCATCAATAAAGTCCATTTGCTCAAAACCCACCAATGTGTGAAAATGTACAAATTCTTATTTTTTTTTCATTGCTTCAGGATGTGTGGTATTCTAAAGCATTTTTGTGATCACTTTTTAGTGACATCAAAAGATTACAAGACTATTTCAGCCTCTTCCACTTTCCTCCCTTCCCCCACCCCACAGGACCAAGTGACTGCTTCAAGTCTGTCAACTCAAGCCAAGTATAAAAAAGCACAGGTGGCCCTGGTGTGACAAAAGCTAGGCCACTTGAAAAAACAGCTGCAGAAATGACAAGCTTAGTCCAAAGGAACCACGTAGAGGATCAACTCTGCCAAGGCAGACGTGTCCTTCCTTACACAGAAGTGAGGCAGAAATTGATGTGAACATTTTGACTTGTTCCTAGGTCTAGGTGCAGCTGGAGCCCACCCAGAATTCCATGTGACACCACGTGATAGGAAAGGATGTATTAACCTCACTACCCATGTAGCCCTGGGAAATTATACCTAATATTTCTCTAGCCTTGATTAAAATCCTACCCTAAGTACTAGATAAAGTCTCCAAGGAGCAATTACCATGTGTTGTTGGGTAAATCACCTCATTTTTCTGGGCCTGCCTCAATTTCCTCATCTGAAAAATAGATCTCTTCTGAGATTGACATGAAGGCAACCATGGGGTTTTCAAAGGTTATGTCAGAAGAGAACAGAGTTCTGGCAGTTTTTACTGAGTAAGGATAGCTTTAGTCATCAATCCTGCATCAAGTTGTGTTTGTCAGATGGAGATGAGCTTCACCGATTTGGAAAGGTTTATCACTAGCAACTTGGAATTTTCTCAGAGCAGTTCAGAAAGACCATCTCTCAAGTCATGGAGAGGTTGTATTCTGCCCTTCCCCAGGGAGAACCCATAGCAGCAAGAATGAAAACATGAATCTGTAAAGTAAATAATTGCTCTAGTACCCTTTCTCCAGTTTGACTTCATACTACGAAATGACTTCACACAACAGGAACAGATTAACAATATATTAAGAAGGGAGAGAGGGAGTAAACACTATTACTTTGTGCTCTTCTTTAGGTTGAGAAACAGAAATGGGGAGAGGGAAATTTTTTGCTCTGAGTAAACAATGATTCCAGAACAGAAGCCAGGCTTCCTGAATCCTGGTCAATCCAAAGTTCCTTTGGCCCATCCATCCAGTACACCTGTGAGGCTTTGCAGTACAATGTCTTATGCCCCTGTCAGACAGTAAGCACCATGAGGAAAGGGACTACATCTTATCAAAACTTTGTTTCTCCCCCCATGTCCAGCATGTGGTCCAGCATTATGGGAATCTGAAGATCTTCCCTGCCCCTAGGCCCTTTGCTTAACTGGCTTAAGTGACTCTGAGAACCTTTCCTGATTTGAAAGTATACTCTGCCCCCTAATAGGCTGAATGTGGTCACATGGAGCCTATGGTGGGAGGCTTGTTCTTCAGGAATGACCACACCTTATTACTTTGTGATTGGGCAGTGGGTCAAGAGGGTCGTGACAATCTCTGATCCAGGAGAAGGCTATCTACCCTGATGTGAGTTTTTGCTTTGGGGCTCACTTTGGAAAGAGTTGTGTGATTTGGCCAGAGGAGACTCTGGAAAGCCAT
>CM053581.1:181226400-181251659 GCA_028627135.1 Pseudochirops cupreus | reverse complement strand
AAAAAAAGCAGAGAAAAAAACCAAAGATATGGCAGTAAATGAGGAGATTAGGTCAAGTACAATGCTAAAGGAGGTTGTGGGGAATTGTCTAGAATTCAGTGGTTCTAAACCTGTGGATTATGTTCAATTTGTAACAATGAAAATGCATCCTGCATATCAGATATTTATATTACGATTCATAACAGTAGCAAATTTACAGTTACGAAGTAGGAACGAAAATAATTTTATGGTTGGGGGTCACCACAACATGAGGAACTGTATTAAAGGGTCGAGGCATTAGGAAGGTTGAGAACCAGTGGTCTAGATGGGAATGATTAGCTTAAAGGCACTAGACCAGAGGAGACAGCTCAGAGACTGAGTAGAATAGGAGAGCAGGATATTAATTTAAAATATGTTTTTAAGGGGGAAAGAATGGGAAATTTGGGGAAGAAAAGGGAAAAGTGAGTCCCTGTGGAAGAATTTCTGAGGTTAATGGGAAGAATCAATAAGTACCCACGTGTCAAGAGCTATGTTACTATGTCTACCTCACTCTCTGGTCTTCTCTGCCTCCAAACCAGCTGCCTTGTCCTATGTGGGCACCCTCCCTTCCTTGTGTCCCTCCCTGGTTTCCAGCATCCCTTTATATTTTATTTTCTTCTTTTAGAATGCACATTCCTTGAAAGTAGGGATAGACTAGTTTTCATGTTTTTATATCCCCAAAACAGCACTGGGCCTGACACACTGCAAGTGTTTAATAAATGCTCTGCTTATCTATCTACTTATCTGAGAATACACAAATAAAAATCAAGTAGTCCCTCCTCTCAAGGGGAGGAGCTTACACTGGGCAGGAGGTAGAAGAAATGCTCTAAGATTCCCTGGGGGAAGAAAGTCAGCAGCACCCTGCGGCTTGCCCCTACCTAGCTTATCTCCCCACCTAAGCTTCCACGTCTTGTTGAATGCCCTGTGCCTCTGTTTTGTCTCAAGTAAAAGTCAACAAAGAGTGGACTGAAACTCATCTTTCTGAGCAAGATAATAGTTTATTAGCAGGGTGTGAACCCGGTAATAAACTAGTTTAGTGGCTGCCTCAGATTAGCTAAAGTCCCTAGACTGAAGGTACAGATCCCTTTTATAAGCATAGAACAAAGAACAGAACAGGGTAGGCCAGGAAATAATACGATTGGTTATAGGGTTGGCAGCATCATGGACATGAAGAATTGGTTATAAAACTGGGACACGGTGAACAATATGATTGGTTGGAAGTTGGGAATGAGAGACTAGCAACACTTCCCTCCTCTCCTGTGACTAAGAAAATTTCATTATTTAAGTCCATCTGCAAGGTTAGAGATAGTGGACCAGACTTCTTCTGATAACAAACCAAACATCCTTGAAGGATAGCTTGGTGGCATAAAGATACTAGATCAGACTCCCTGGTATCCACTCGCCTACTTCAAGGATAGAAGATTTCCTTGAGGCAAGAATAGAACAGTGATTAGCAGGAGAATTGGATTTCTAAACTTAACTCATTAAAGGCCCCTAAACTTCTGAACTAACTTCAGAAACAAAGAACCATGACTTAGTCAGCCAAAGGACAAAATCAAGTAATTGTAAACAGGATTGATTGAAAAAATGATATAGAATCAATTTAATCTTCATAGTTTCTGATGTCCCTGTTGAGTTGATTCTTCCATGATCTTAGGTAAATGAGTATTAGAGATGAATAGAATAAGTTACAACCTTGTGAACTCCAAAACAATAGAAAAATCAGCAAAAGTATCAATTAGCAGCCAAACCCAGTGAGAAGCATACCAGAGGGGTACCCAGATTGACCTAATCCCAGAGTCTAACAACCTGGCACCTGACACACTTATCCTGTAAGTCAGGGAAAAATTTTCCATCAGCTTCACCACTCTAGAAGTGAACTTGATGTGGGGGGAACACTGGGAGTAAACTGCTTTTATTTGGAGGCTAGTAAGACAGAAACAGTGAGTCTATAGGCTAGATGCGAATAAAAGATACATATAAAATAAAAACCCCAGAGTGGGGGGAGGAATGGAAGGAATAGGAAAGACCACTAAGTCTGGAGGAATAAGGAAGGATCTCTTGAAGGAAGTGTCCCTTAAACTAAGCCAGGAGCAGATTTAGGGATTCTAGAAGGCAAAGGTGAAGAAGAGCATTTTAGTTGCTGGGAACGACCCCGTGCAAAGCAAAATTCTCGTAACTTGTGATCAATGCTGAAACAACTCACTACAATTTCCTCTTTAAAAAATTGATTTGTAATAGTATGATTCCTTCAGGACACACAGAATAAAGGTAGATGTGTCCACTGAGACACATGATCCTGCTGGTCATTCTGTAAATTCCATGGAAGTTGATGAAAATGATAGTGTCAGAGTCTGCTTCAATTAACAGGGCTGTAAGTGAACCTACCCCTCCCTGCCCTCCACTTAATTTCCATAGAAGATGAAGGCAGTGAGAGTACAAGAAGCTCTCACAATGGAAGAGGCTTGGGTAAATGATGAAATTTCACATGTAGCCATTAACCCTACTACCTATCTTCAAACAAATTGCTACAGCTTGAAACCTAGACCCTGCCTCTCAGTAGGAATTTTCTCTCTAACATCTGCTTTTTAACCTACCACCATCTCTGACATTACCTTTTACCTTAGTTCTTTCCCAAATAATGAACCTGATTGTCTAACTCCATAGCAGTGAAATTCACCTGCCTCTATCCTCCATTCCCAGGACAGGATTCATGCTAGACCATGATCCCTGTCCATCCATGACTCTCCCCCACCCCTGGCCCAGGCCCCATCCAGGAGCTGACCTACATGCAGCAGTATAATTCCCTTTCTTTCTTTGCTTCTCTTCTTTCTCCTCCTTCTTCCCTGCTTCCCACCAATCTCCAATCTTAGGATATAAAAATGGCATCAAGGTGACACTGCCCACCATGGTCCCACCACAACCTAATTCCTGATTTCTTTTCCACTTTCCTTCTGTAGCTATGCTTAGTTCAAACTCCAAGAAACCAGATGCCTCTCCCAGGATAACCTAATCACTTGAAATCTTATCATCATGCCTTAACTCAGCCTCAGATACTCAACACCTTACCACCTCACTCAGACTCCTCTCCCCCTATAACACTAAATTCTGCCCAAAGTTTTCCTTTACAGAGGGCAGGATCTGAACTTGGTAACTCACTTTCCACTTTCCATTTGCAGCTCTGCTTGATTTGCTCCCCATGGAATAAGATAGCCCCTTGGCCCAAGAATCCCCTGGTTTCCCATCCCACCCTGCTTTCACCTTTCCTCTTATATGTTGTCTTCCTGTATTTGATTGTAAGTTCCTTGAGGGCAGGAAAAGTCTTTCTCTTTCATATCCTCAGCACTCAATACAGTTCCTGGAATATGATAGGCTACCTGTTTATTGAATCCAGTTAAATTAAACTAGTTCTGCCTTCTGAGGCCAAACAAAAGGAGGTTAATCCTTTCCCTTGATGACTCCTCACCTACTTGAAGGCAGTACTCATGTCTGCTCCTAAATTTTTTCTTCTCCAGGCTGATCCTCATATGGTAAGGCCGGAGAGCCATCACAATCCTGGTTGCCCAGCTTTGGGCTCTTTACAATCTGTCAATGACCTTCCTAAAATGTGGTTTCTAGAACCTGATGCAATATTCCAAATGAAGTCTGACTCACCCAATGTGCAAAAAGACTATTTATTACCTTCCTGATCCTGATATCAAGATCTCCCAGGGCAGCCTAAGATTGCAACCATTCTTAGGCGCCATATTGTACTTTTCACTCGGGTTAAATTTGCTGTCCTCTAAAACTCCCAGATCTTTTTCAGACAGACAAATCAATGTCTAGATATGCCTCCCTTACCTTACACTTCTTTAACTCAAGTGTATGACTTTATATTTATCCTTATTAAATGCCATATTAGATTTTCCCACTTTAAAAAAATCTGCCTAAATCTTTTTTATTCCTATCAGCCAGCATGTTAGTTAATTTTTTCCAGTTTTCTGAGCAAATCTGACTCAACATATCCAAAACCAAACTCATTATCTTTCCCCCCCAACCCTCTTGCCTTCCAGACTTCCCTTACTGTGGACGGCATTGCCATCTTCCCAGGCTCACAGTCTTGCAACCTAGGTATCTTCACCTCTTCACTATATTTCACCCGCATTCCTGCTATAGCCCACCTATTGCAAAGGCCTGTCTATTTTATCTTTGCAACATTCCTCAAATATGCACAGTTCTCTCCTCTGATACTGCCATGTTCCTGGTACAAGCCCTCATCACCTCATGCCTGGACTATTACAACAGCTACTGGTGGGTCTGCCTGCCCTAAGTTGCTCCCTCTTCCAGTCTATCCTCCATGCGGCCACCAAAGTGAAATTCCTAAATGACTGATCAGAATGTCACCCCAACTGTAGTTGCTCCCTATCACCTCAAGGATTAAATACAAAATCCTCTCTCTGCTGTTCCACATTCTTCATGAGCTAGTCCCCTCCCCCAACCTTCCCAGTCTTCTTAGACCTTTTATCCTGTACACAAATAGTCTTTGATCCAGTGACAATAACCTCCTTCTTGTTGTTTAGTCATGTCTGACTCTTCATGACCCCATTTGGGGTTTTCTCAGCACTGGACTGATTTGCCATTTCCTTCTCCAGATCATTTTACAAATGAGGAAACTGAGGCAAACAGGATTAAGTGACTTGCCCAGGGTCACATAGCTAATAAGTATCTGAGGCCAGATTTGAACTCAAGAAGATAAATTCCTGCCTCCCGGTCCAGCACTCTATCCACTGCACCACCTAGCTGCCTCCCGACTGTTCTTCAAACACTATCTCTTGGCTCCAGGCATTTCCCCCAGGCCTGGAACACTCTCCTCCCCATCTCTGCCTCCCTTGAAGTTCCACCTACAGGAAGCCTTTTAGTGCCTTCCCTGTCTTATGTCCTATTAATTGTATACACACATATGTACATGTGTATGTGTGTATGTACAATCTTGTTTATACATAGTTATTTGTATATTATCTCTCTCCTTGGATTGTAAGCTCCTTAAGGGCAGGGAGTACCTTACCTTTCTTTGAATCCCCAGTGTTTAGCGCAGTGCCTGATGCATAGCAGGTGCTTTATAAATGTTTACTGATTAACTGATGAATAAGCATGCCATCTGTGACTTCATATAATTCATTGAAACAAAATGATAAAACAATATGGGGTCAAACAGAGGCCCCTGGGAGGCTCCTCTGGAGATCTCCTTCCACGTGGACATCAGACCATTAATGCCCACACTCAGGGCCCAACCGTTCAACCCATTTCAATTCCATCTATCTGTACCATTGTACAGGCTTCATCTCGACATCTTTCTTGTCCACAAAAGCAGACTGAGAAACTATTAAATGTTCTCCTAAAAGTCTAAATAAACTATATCTATAATATTCCTCTGATTTAAGTCTAATAACTGTCAAAAAAAAAAGGAAGCGAGAGTCTGATTCCTTTTGAAGCAACCATGGCTCTTTCTGACTACCGTTTTTCTTTCTATTTGTTCACTAACCATCCTTTCTAATAATACAGCCTAGAATGTTGCCAGGAACGGAAGTCAAGATAATGCTGTGGTTTATAGAATCCATTCTTTCTGCTTTTTTGAAAGGCAAGACATTTGCCCATCTCTATGCCTACAATTCTCTCTCATTCCCAAACTTTTTCTTTTCTTTCTCTTTGCCTTTTTATTGGAGAGGGAAAGGCTGGGCAATTGGGGTTAAGTGACTTGTCCAAGATCACATGGCTAGGAAGTGTTAAGTGTCTGAGGCTGGATTTGAACTCAGGTCCTCCTGACTCCAGAGCCAGTGCTCTGTTCACTGTGCCACCTCAAGGCCCCATCCCAAACTTTTTCAAAGGTCTGAGACATATGGTGGCCATCACACCTTGTACCTAAAGTTGTAATTCACCTGGGACAGACAATATGAATTCAAGGGCAGCTCTATGTTCTCTTGCTATCTCCTTACTTATCTTAGGTATCAAATACCTATTAAACATTTTCATTTCATCAGACTCCTTGACACATAAAACAGAAGCAAAACAGGAATGGAAGCACTTTTTGTCCACTGTGAGTGACACAAAGCCATCAGGATCTAGGTCTTTAATGAATCTTGTGCCTAAAACTTCAGACAGCTTACTGAAACAACATCAAAAACAAAAATTTCCCAGAGGTAAAACAGAAGGATGCAACCACACACGAAGAAAACAAAGCCCACGACAAAACTCTACAGAGCTGTGCGGTTCTGTCCTGCCTAGGTCTCACCTGGTTCTCTGGCTCCCAAGACCCCCTTTAGGACATGCATCTCTGCAGACACAGTAAGTGGACCAGTTGGAGAATGGCAGCCAGAGAGGGAGAAAAGCTGAGACCCTCATTATGGTGATCAGCAGCAGCTGTGGCCTTCCTGTGTCTGCAATTCAACTTCTCTGTTTTTCCTGATTATGGCAACAAATGAGGGGAGAAAACGTGGGATTCAGAGAGAAGGATTGTGAGACAAGGGCCAAAAGAGAGGCCAGGGAACAGAGGAGGGAGCCAAGAAGACAGCGAAAGAGGAGGTAGCAGAACAGACGTGGGGGAGCTATTAGAGAATCATAGCCTCAAAGGTCATTTGGTCTAACTCTCATTTTAAGGTGATGAAATTGTGGCCCGACAAGGTTGGAACCTGTCCCAGGTCAGACAGGTAATAAGAACAAGAGGAAGGATCTGAACATTGGTCTTCCGACTCCAGAACCAATGGTGACTCCACTGTACACGGGAAGAAATGTGTCTCTCCCCTTGTACCACATCCGTCAAAAAAACAAAATGAAAGACTTTTAAAATTCTATTTCTTTGTTTAAGTAGAAATCTCCCCTTTAAATAGAGATTGGGAGAGCATAGAGCAGTGGTTCTCAACCTTCCTAATGTCGCAACCCTTTAATACTCATATGTGTGTGTATCTGCATGTGGGCGGACCCCCTTGGAGACAATAAAGGAGAGATGTCTCAGTTCCTAAGACCATCGGAAATACGTGTTTTCTGATGGTCTTAGGCGATCCCTGTGAAAGGGTCGTTCGACCCCCAAAGGTGTCACAACCCATGGGTTGAGAACCACTGACTTAGAGTGTGAGATCCGCCTTGATGCCATCTACACCAGGGGACATTGAGAAGCAATTTTGTTCTAGGGACACATTTTTCATTTGAGCCTCTGTTTTTTAAATGAAAATAATAATAATAATGATAATAATTGGCATTTACAGAACAATTTAAGGTTCACAAAGTGTTCTGCATATGTTAACTCATTTGATCCTTAACTATCCTGTAAGGAAGATGCTGTTATTGTTCCCATTTACTAAGAAAGCTGAGGCTCAGAGAGTTTAGATGCCTTGCCCAGAGGCACAGAGATGAGAGAGTGTCTGAGTCATGGGCTGACCCGCCATCCTGCTGATTGAAAGCCCAACAGTTTATCTAAGGTACCTGACATATCTGATGTCATTCTTCCCCCTCGTCCTTCAGTGAGCCCCCCTTCCCAAAAGCTTCTCACTTTACTTCACAGCTCTGGCACCCAGGCCAGCTCCCCTCTCTAGGGGCATTAGTGAAGGCCCACATTCTCACATCCTCTTCCTCTTTATCTTGTACAATAAAGGAGTAATTTATTAATAACCTATTACCTATCAGGTACTACACTAGGTACTATTATATTATTATAATATATATTACTATAAAGACGAAAGTGAAATAATTCCTGCCCTCAAGGAGCTTATATTCTAATGGGAGGCATTACACCATTACACAAAGAGGGGAGTGGTGGAGGTCTGGGAAGGGAGGTTTGATCTGGACAATGACAAGGACTGTCCACTGTCACGCCCTTTTTGGTAGCAATGAAAATGTCGATGGATTTGATTAGCGTTCCCAGAGCAAGAGGAAGTAAAAAGGATGGGGAGAAGGGGATAGGTACATGTGCAGCATCAGGGAAGATTGTCATCTTCATACTTGTTATAACATTTATATAGAACTTTAAGGTTTGCAGAACGCTCTATGTATATTATCTCGTTTGATCCTTACAACAGCTCTGGGAGGTAGGTGAATATCATTCCTATTTTATAGATGAAGAAGCTGAAGTAAACAAGAGTCACATCGCTAGGAAATGGATGAGGCCTAATTTGAACTCAGGTCTTCCTGACTCCAGGACCAGAGCTCTATCCACTAAAAAAAAAAAAAAAGAAAAAAAATTATTCTGCACTCCCAAACAACTGAGCATCCAATGAGCTGGGACCACTAACGACACCAAAATGGGTTCTTGCCCTAACATCTGATGCTTCCATCATACCACTGTACCCAAAAAGATAGGGCCTCAACCCCAGCTCTTTTCAGACACCAGTATTGGAGACATTTGCCCCCTGAAACATACTATTTTGGAAAGTGTACCTACCCAAGCCTGCTGCTCCAAACTGCAGCAGACAAAATGCCTTAGACCTCCATAATCTTTGCAAGACTATTGAGGCCCCAAACATGAGCCTGACTTTGGAACTGAGTGCCCAGTTCAAACACAAGGTCATGTCAAGGTATACCTCCATCTTTGGCCATTTAGGGATGAAGCAAAGAAAATGGCACTGAATTTAAGTTCAGTCAAGGAGAATCCAGGGGACACAATTACCAGGTGCTGTGTTTGCCTATGCAGGAACCCTACATGATCAACTCCTCTCCCTAATTCCTTTTCCCTTGGGACTTAGAGAGAAAAGGCCCTGATACTATCTAATCTTCTGTCATCATGGGATCCTGGAAGGCTGGGGCCCCATTCAATTGTCTCTGCCTTATGTCTAGCAAATTTCTATTTCTTCTTCCCCTTAACCCTGTCACCATCTGCTGAGTAGAAAATACACTTCCATTTCTCTTGTCCTTAGCTAAGTACTTAGAGAGAATATTGAACTTAAAATTGTGAAAATCTGGGTTCATATTCAGACTCAGTGACTCACAGTCTGTGTGACTCTGGGCTTCCTCTTTTCACCTTCTGGTGATCACTGAGACCTGGCTCTCTCTAGAAGACACAGCATTTCAGGACACAATCTCCAGTATTTGGTGCTCCTTCTCTCATATGTCTTGACAGACTAGATCTGTGTCAGAAGACATTACTTGACTTCTCCAAGAAGAAAAGTTAACCAACTCCTTTCAACTCACTGTCATGCTCAAACCCTGCATCTGCTACCAACTATCTGCAACCTCTACTCTCCTGAGTTTCACTTCACTCATATATGTGCTCCCAGGTCATTCTTTCTCTCTCTCAATGAATCTCTTTACCTGGCTAAAAGAATTCATCTTCATCCCAACCCAACCCCACACCTCAAACTCAGGGATTACAATATACACATTGATGTGCCCTCAAAAAACCCTGGCCTCCTAAACTGTCATGAATTGTATCTTCACTCTATCTCAAACACAAACTTAGATCTCACCATCATACATAACTATACTAACCATATGATCCTGAATTCCAAAATTCCTCTCACTGATCGCAACTTCTTGTTCTTCCATCTTTCCATTTGTTTGACTCTACCAAAGCCTTTTCTTCATCTCCACCCCTCTCTGCTCTCCTAGCATATTACCCTTGTTCTAAGCCTATTTCCCCTGCCTAGCCAGGCACCTGAATTCTGGACCCTCAGATTAAAAGTCTAATGCTCTACCAACTGAGATATCCAAGCTCTTGAGAAACCTTTGTTCAAATGCCAAAAATACTATTTTATGGAGAACTCCCACAAGGCAAGTGCTCACATGGTAGTCAAAAGAAGCAATACAAGGATATTCTATTCTCTCTGAGAACTTTGGAATTGATTGTATGACACAAGAGACACTGGTACAGGACCACCCAGCATGGTGTGCCCTCATCAGAGAAGGTACTGTGCTTTATGAGTCAAGCAAAACTGAAGTAGCTCAAAAGATACATGAGATGCACAAATTTAGAGAATCCACTCCAAATATTCTCATGAACTATATGTGCCTGTGATGGTAATTAATTTAGCAGGTACTTAGCCCTTAGTAAGGAAGGGCTAAGTACCTCTGTGAAAGAAACTGAAGGTGTGAATCTGTCTCCTGTTGCTGACATAACAGGAAGGGGTTGGCTGAGATAGGAGGCCAATGTGTGTGTGTATGTGTATATAAGAAGAACCCAAGAGAGAGGCAGTCAGAATCAAGAATTGTTACCCCTAGTGGAGGAAGCAGAATCTTCCCAACATCTGAAAGCTAGGCTGCTACTGGACTGAGAAGTGAGTTGGAGTTTTCTATGAGACCAGAATCTGGTGAAGGCTGAAATTGCTGCTGAGAAGGCTGCCTGGAAGGCTGAGATTTCTTCTGGGCCCTAGGGCCAGCTGAACTGTTGGAGGACTGAAGAAGCATGACTGGGATAAGATTTTGTCTGTGGCTTGGTTGATTCTTGAGTTCCTGGCAATAGAAGTGGTGAAGGTTTTGAGATATGCTGGACCCTGTGAACTTCAGTATATACCAGGAACTGCCCAGAGGACTGGACAAGGACCTGGGAGCTGTTTGCCTCTGAATCCAGGTGACTGTTTGGTGGATTCAGGTAGGAGCTGGGACCATGGAAGGAGATTCAGGGAATCTGAGAGGCCATCCTGAGTCAAGATGAAGAAAAGGCCTCTCCTCGGATATAGAATGCCTGATGAAACTGAAGTTTACTAGACACCAAGGGGTGGAGGGTTTGTGTAATTTTCTAATGATTGTATTTAGTGATTAATGATACTTAGTAATTGTGAATCTGGATAAGTGACTGATTAAGTTAATCTATAATTGCCCCATGAGGGGAAGATTGATTATTATATTGTGAGATGACTGAATGACTGAGGGAAGAGGCAAACCTCCTTAGGGATATCAGATGATTATTCATTTGCTTTTTGTTCTAAATATTGTGACCACTTTGGTGAAAACTATGTGGCCATTCTAATGTTAAGTTGTTGTGAACACTATGTTGTGATTTTCTGTGATAAGATGTAATGTTGTGAATATTATATTGTGATTTGTTGTGAATGTTTGCCTTCATTTGTAATGGAATAAATGGAGTGTTCACTATACTGTGTAATCATAACTTTAAAAGCTGTTCACAGTAGCATTTTGTTGGGAAGCTGCTTGTACATGGCATTACAGTGCCCAATCTGTGGCAGAACATTCTGAGCTCATATTGGTCTGATCAGCCACAGTTAGACCAAGACGAGTAATCTGACTCTAACATAGTATTGTCATTTTGGTCCTCTTTGAGAATGAAGGACAACAACAACCAACCAACAAATTTTTCTCCATAGTCTTTATATAACCCATATTAACAGACCTATAGTTGATCACTTGCACTGTCCTTTACCCTTGAATTCCCTTGTTCCTTTGTGTTATCACTAAACACCAACCCTGTGTTGCCTTCTCTGATCCTACTAGAAGCTACTGGAGAGTGTCACAACCATGCTAATTGGGTCTATTAACAAATTTATGCTATCTAATCTCAACTGAGTCATCAACAGCTGATTAGAAATGCTTTTACTCTTACCTGACTGCCACATTGCCTACAGCAGGGAGGGATTTGATACTCCATATTATCCCTTCTTTCTTCAACACCCCCTACAACAATCCCTTCCCATCTCTCAGCAGAGAAATTTGCTCCTGCTTTGAGAAAATGAAAATCATCTGCCATGAGCTCCCTCTAGTCCCCTACTTCATACCTTAAAACTCCTCTATGTCCATCCTCCCTTCTTTCCTCCTTTGCTCCAGCTTCTGAGGAAGAGGCACCTCTTTTCCTTGCCTAGGCAAGCCACTCTACATGGACCTTAATCCCATCTCTGTCATTTTCAAGAGTTTTCCTCCTTAGGTCACTCCTTGTCTCTCGTTTATCTTCAGTCCCTCTTTGTCTACTAGTTCCTGCCTATAAACATTTACCAGTCTTTTAAAAAATATATAAAAATAAACATCATTTAAAAAAAGCCCACACTTGACCCTGTCATATCCTCCAGCTATCATCCCATGACTATTTTTCCTTTCACAGCTAAAATACTACAAACACTCATATAAACTTATTGTTACTTCTTCACCTCCCACTCACTGCTAAGCCTCTTGCAATATGAGCTCCAGCATCACCACTCAACTGAAATTGCTCTCTCCAGGGTTACCAACAATCTCTTAA
Source organism: Pseudochirops cupreus (assembly GCA_028627135.1). Classification (NCBI taxonomy): domain Eukaryota; kingdom Metazoa; phylum Chordata; class Mammalia; order Diprotodontia; family Pseudocheiridae; genus Pseudochirops; species Pseudochirops cupreus. The sequence goes on along the minus strand of CM053581.1, from coordinate 181,239,490 downwards.
CTGCTAAGTCCAATTGCCTTTCTCAGTCCTCATCCAACTTGCCTTCTTTGAAGCTTGTAACACTGTCAAGCCCCAGAGCTACCCCCATACACACACACACACACACACACACACACACACACACACACACACCACACACACACACACCCCTTTCTCAAGCTATGCTTTTTCTCTCTCATTTTTGTAATACTCCCTACCCTTACCTCTCCTTCTATTTGTCTGACAATATCTTTTCTGTCTCCTTTGCTGGATCATCATCCATCCCCCACTCTCCCTCTTGTGAATCAAAGTTAAGTAAAATGCTTATTTTTATAAAGCAAACTAAGCTTTTCAGTGTTGTCATTTGGTGAATCTTTTAGAAGCTCTTCAAAAACCTTTAGCATGGATCCTTTTCTCTTCTCTACTTTCTCCCTTAGTGATCTGATTAGATAACCTAGTAGTATCACTTCTACAATGAAGACTCTTAAATCTATAGATTCCTTCCTACTTTCTCTCCTGGACTCCATTCCCATATCATAAGCTGACTGTTGGGCATCTTAGAAAGTAATACAGCACAATGAAGAGAGCATCAGATTTGGAATCAGACTTCAGTTCAAACCTCAGCTTTGCCACTGTGTGACCTTGATCAAGTCATTTAATTTTTGTGGATCTCAGTTTACTCATCTATAAAACATGGTAGGACTATAATGCTATGATCCCATGATCTCTATCTGGATGAGCCATCAATATGTCAAACTCAACATGTCTACCCATTATTTTTGCCCCTCCCACAAACTTCCTTATTTTGGTTGACAGTACTACCATACTTTTAGCAACTCAGGTTTCATCCTTGACTTTTCCTTTTCCCTCCACTCACATCCAATCAGTTCCCAAGTCTTATCAATTCTATTATCACAACATCTCTCATCTATTCCCTTCTATCCATTTTACATTTCCACTGAACTAGTTCCAGTGTTTTTAATATTTTGCCAAGACTGCTGCAATGGTTACCTAATTGGTCTCCTTGTTTCTAGGCTCCAATCCCTCTGCAACCCATTGTCCACACAGCTGCAAAATTCATATCCCTAAAACCATGTCAGATCATTGTCACTCTCCTGCTTTAGTCTTTGGTGGCTCCCACTTGCCTCTAAGATTAAAAATAAATTCCTTAGCATGACATTTGAAGCCAACCATAATCTGTTTCCAACTTACCTTCCTAGACTTGTTTTATATTTCTTCTTCATACACTCTACATTGAAGACAAACTGTCCTACTTACTATCCGCTGAACTTAGCAAGATATTCCCATCTCTGTGCCCTTAGAGTGCACTCCCTTCCCACTTCCAGCTCAGGTGCCACCATCTATGGGAATCTTTTCCTAATACCCTCCTCCAAGTCATTACTGTTTTCTCATATTGCTTAGTGTTTACCTGTGAGCATATTTTAACCCCCACCAGCACCCCAGCAGAGCATAAGAACCTTGAATATGGGAAATATATGTTTTCCAACTGCCTAGCACTGTGCCTTACCCATAGTAGGGATTTTATAAATGTGTGTTGAAATGAATTGAACTGGGAGGAGGAAAGGACCTCCTTGGATGTTTTTGGCAGGAACATATTTCACTATACTCTGGTTCTTAACCTCTTATTAAGTAAAATTCACACTAATATATGTCTTAGATTCTAAACTCCATGAGATTAGGAAGTGGTTCATGAAAATAACACCTCATATATGCTTAACACTTTGAACTTTTCACAGTATTTCCATATCTATCATTCATGCAGTCAACAAACATTTGAATGCCCTCTAAATGCAATGCATTTGTGTTATCTTCTAAATACTCCAAAGGCATGAATGAATGAATAAATGAATGAATGAATGAATGAAATTATTAAATCCATCCAGGTCAAACTCAATGGCCTCCTTCTTCAGGAATCCCTCTCTGATTTCCTCATCCAGAAGAGACCTCTTCAGTTAATCAATACACATTTAATAAGCACTTACTTTGTACCAGGCACTGTACAAAGTGCTGGAAGTGTAAATATAAAAAGGAAGACAGTTCCTGACTTTGAGGAGCTTAATTGGGCAAAGATAACACATACAGGGGATTGGGGACCAGTGAAAAGCGTTTTGGTTTGGAGTGGTGAGAAGAGGCACAGGGGAACTGATGGGTATGCTCTTTACAAGAGCTGTCAGTATTGACTTGATTATGGTTCCAGATCTGAAAGGGTTGTGGGAGTTAAGGGGAGGCAGAAATAACACAGTGTCATAGAAGGTGGTGAGAAGGTCAGCGAGGAACATGAAGCATGACTGGGGCCGGCTAGATCTGGCAGTTTGCGCTCACCAGTCCTGACAGTGCAGGCCCCTGTGTGGGAGCTCTAGAGGGTTAAGTCACTCAGAAGGGTAAACTGATAAAGACTGGTATTATTATCTCTCTTTGTCAGATGAGAAAATGGAGACCTAGGAAAAGTCAGCAACTTCCTCAAGGTCAATGTGAGTAACAAAGTTAGAATTGCAATTGACATCTCTATACTCTTCCTCTGAATCCAACTTCATGCCCCCACAGTGGCTGTTTTTAAAACGATAATGCTGAAAAAAATACACCAGACCTGAGAAGGCTCTGCATCTGTATGCAGCATGCATATCCCGTATGTGTGTGTGTGTGTGTGTGTGTGTGTGTGTTATATGTCAGCACACTGCATGCCCACATGCTGCTTGCCATTTCTGCTTCCTCAGCTATAGGTATCATAGAGAAGCTTCTCAGATGTTCCAAAAGAATCCCCTCCTTCAGGCCAATCCACCCCATCTCAGTATCTCCTCTTCATCAGATATAATTTTCTGCCAAGCAGCTGATCTCTTCTTGAGAATCAGTGCTTGATTTTAGGAAAGCTTTAAATCAAACAACAGGATGGCTGGCAGTGGGAACAGAAAATATGCTCTTTAAATAACTTCCTCCCCACCCCCCATAAATATAAATGGTTTCTTTCCTTTTTAGGCATGCCTTATTTTTCTCTTATTACCATTGTGATGGAAAGCCTTTCTGAGGACATCAACGAGAGAGCAGCCCCATTCTCCAGTGAATGTCCCCCTTCTCCTTGGTTTCTTAATTGTTTCTTCGGAAATCCTCTGAATCTCACAAGAAATGGAGACAAAGGCATCTCTGACTTTTGAAGAGAAGGGGAAAGGAGCATAATGGATACCAACCCACACGGTGGAAGGGAGGGGAGAATCACCTTTAATACAGTTAAATAATCCATAATTCAGTGGGCTTTCTTCCTTCCTTTTTTCTCTGAAAAGCATGGAATTAAGTTTCAAGCAAAGTGCATAATTTATATTGGAAAGTCTCTATGCTGATGGCTCCCAAATCTACATTACCAGCCCTGACCTGCACTCTAATGCCATATTTCTAACTGTCTGCTGAGTGTCTCTACTTGGCTGGCACAGTGTCCAAACTCAACACATGTGAAACCAATATCACCATCTTCCCTCCCAGCTGGCTACTTTCCCAAATTCTTCATTGTTTTAAAAAATCATTATTTCCTTTTTTAATTCTTGTTGAATGCTCCCTCTCCTTTACTTCCTGATTGGGGTGTTCCAAAAGTATTAGCACAATTTTAAGCTATTTAAACCAGAGGTATCAAATTCTTTGCTCAGAGGTGAACCAGGTTAAAATGTAATTGGGAAATGTTTAAAAAAATGTAACAGAACATAGATATTGTTAACATGTGGTTTTCTAAGTGAATCTGCAGCCTGCAGTGATCCTTATGAATGGTTCAGTTGCCCTATTTCTATTTGACATCAATGATTTAAGCTATTAAAACTTCACTAAGATCTTGGGAACACTTTGTATAATCTATCACCAAGTCCCATGGACTCTTCCTTCAAAAACGTTTACAGATTCATCCCTCTTCATTCAGATGCCACTGCTCTACTCCAGAATTCTCAAATGAATGAATGAGTGAATGAGTGAGTGAATGAATGAATGAATGACTAAACTTTCCTTCACTCCTTTCACTTTTATTGCAGATTCCACTGAATTCAATCCCACAAGCATTTGTTAAGTGCTTCTGTGTGTCAGATCATTGCCATGTGAATGTGGTACAAAGTCAAAAATGAAACCACCCCTGGCCTCAAAGGGGGGAAATAGCATGAACACAGAAAAGCACATACAACATAAATGCAAAGAAATCTGAGGGTGATTATCAAGCTCTTTTAGGAGATGACCCTTGAGCTAAGACTTGAAGGGACTTAGAGGTTCCAAAAGGAGGGGGGACATCCAGGCCAATGGAAGAACCTGAAGGTTCCATGCTGTAAAGGCATGGAGATGAGACACAGAATTCTTTTAAAGATAACATCAAGTAGACCAGTTTGACTAGGATACAGGGCTCAGATATTGCTAATATTCTGATCTTCCTAAAACATGATTTGTCTCATATCCTTACTTAAAGATTTACAGTGGTTCCCTATTTTCTACTGTATCCTGATTGAACACCTCTATCTGACTTTTCAAGCTTGCTAGAATTGGGCATCATCGTACAAATCCAAACTTATTTCTCCCTACACCCTTCACTTTCATTAAGAATAACCCTGGGGCAGCTAGGTGGCCAGTGGAGAGAGCACTGACTGGAGTCAGGAGGATCTGAGTTTGAACCTGGCCTCAGACACTTACTAGCTGTGTGAACCTAGGCAAATCACTTAACCCCAAATACTTCCCCTCCAAAAAAAAAAATAAAGGAAATAAACATAGCACAGCACTAACACAGAGAAAGCATGCAATGCAAATTTTGAAGGATTTAGGATTAAAAGGGCCTTTGACAGTGTCTAGTCCAATTCCCTCAATTCTGCAGCTGAAGAAATTAAGGCCTCAAAGCTAGAGCAACTTGCCCGATGCTACAAACTAGTTAGTGGCAAAAACCAATCAGTAAATAAGTATTTATTAAGTAATACCCACTGAGTGCCAGGCACTGGGCTAAGTGCTGGGGAAACATAGACCAAATTGAAATACATGGTCCATTACTTAAGGAGTTCACATTCTATCCAAAGAAACAATATGTATATATGCATATATGTACATGTGCATATATACATACATGAACATGTGTATGTATATGTGCATACATATACACATATAGATGTGTGTATGCATGTATACATGCATGCACATATATAAATACACACAAAATAAATATATATTCATACACACAAAACAAACACAATGGGGGAAGAGGGCAGATGCTAGAGGAGATCAGGAAAGACCACAGAGGTGTCATTGAGCTGAGCTTTGAAAGAAACTAGGGATTCAAAGAAGGGACAATGAAGAAAAAGTACATTCCACACATGAGGAACAGTGTATACAAAGGTATGGAGATGGGGGATGTACCACATGTGAGAAAGAGTATGAAGGATAATATTAATCAGAATAGCTAATATGTATATAATGCTTACTATGGCCCAGCACTGTGTTATGAATTTTACAATTATTATCTCATTTGATCTTGGCAAAGACCCTGAGAGGTAGGTACTATTATTATGCCCATTTTACTGATGGGAAACTGAGCCAACAGCAGTTACATGACTTGCCCAGGGTCACAGAGATAGTGTCTGATACTGGATTTGAACTCAGGACTTCATGACTTTAGGCCTGGCTCTCTATCTATTGCCAATACCTACCTGTTAGCTCAACTGGATTGTAAAGGGTATGAATGGGAGTAACCTAAATAAGCTTGGAAAAAGTAGGTTGCTGTCAGGTTGCAACTGCCAAATGCCAAACAGAGCAGTCTGCATTTTATTCTAGAGGTAACAGGATGCTGCTGGAGGAGGGAATTGATATGATCAAGCCTGTAAGGGTTCCTGGGTCAGAGAAGCTTCTCAGACATTCCAAAGGGATCCCCTCCTTCAGGCCAATGCACCCCATCTCAGTATCCTCTCTTCATCAGAAGATGATCTTTATCATAATTTTCTGCCAAGCAGATGGATTAGGGGTGGGAATCTCTGTCAATCTCCAGCTGTTTGCACTAATTCCAGAAGGTCCATTTTAAATCTTTAAAATAGGGTATCTCCTGCTGCTAAGAAAAGAATTAAGGAGTCATTAAGTAATAAGCCAGAGACCTTGCAAGCAGCACACTCAGCTCCAGGACTATTCTGTTCTCTTCATCGTATCTCCTCCCTTATTTCCCCCCAGCCGCGGCACCTGTGCTCTCCCCTGTGGCATGCAGCAGGACTGGGCATTGTTCTCTCCTCACAGCTTCTTTCCTGGTTGGCAGCAATTGTCAGTAACAACGGCGGAATCAGGGACTTGAAGTGACTCCTCTATGTTTCTCTGGGACTGAACGAATTTAGCACAGCTCAGTTTAGTGTTCTTCTGTATCCTGGGGAGCACCTGAAAATAATCTGGTTTCCCATTTTGGAAAGAAATGAAAATACTTTTCAAAGAACTGATTCTAGTGTCTGTTTTGTGATAGTAGTTAATAAATCATTCTTTTCAAAAGGCTCATAGGGCCAATCAATCAACAATCATTACTGAGCATCTACTATGTCTTGGACACCATGCTAAGTATAAGCCTTCAAGGAGTTTACATTCTATGGAGGGATCAAGGTAATTGAAAGACTGTTGGGCCTGGAGGCAGGAAGACCTGAGTTCAAATTCAGCCTCAAATATTTACTAGCAGTGTGACCCCGGGCAAGCCACTCAACTTCTGTTTACCCCAGTTTCCTTAACTGTAAATAATAGCACCCATTATTATTAAAAGATCAAATTAGATAATATTTGCAAAGAACTAAACATAGCATATGGTATTTAATAAATGCTCTTTCCAACTTATATGAACTGATACTGAGTGAAGTGAGAAGACATAGGAGAACATTGTACATAGTAACCATAGTGTGCGATGACTGACTTTGATAGCCTTAGCTCTTCTCAGCAATGCAGGGTCCTAAAACAATTCCAAAGGACTCATGATGGAAAACGCCATCCACATGCAGAGAAAGAAATATGGAGTCTGAATGCTGAGCAAAGCAGAATATTTTCTTTTTTTTGTTTTGTTTTGTTTTTTCTTTCTCATGCTTCCTCCCATTCATGCTAATTCTTCTATACAACATGACTAATGTGAAAATATGTTTAATAGAAACGTATATATAGAGCCTATGTCAGATTGCATGCTGTCTGGGGGAGGGGGGAGGGAAATGAGGGGGAGAAAATTTTAAACTTATAGAAGTGAATGTTGAAAACTAAAAATAAATAAATTAGCTTTTAAAAATGCTCTTTCCCAACTCCAAAAGACTTATGATGGAAAAGGAAATCCACATCCAGAGAAAGAACTACAGAGTCTGAATGTAGACTGAAGCAAACTACTAGCTCTCTCTTTTTGTTTTGTTTTGTTTTGTTTTGTTTCTTCTCATTGTTCACTCCATCGGTTATAATCCTTCTTTATATCTTGAATAATGTTTAATGTCAAGGTATTTGCAGAACCTATATTTGATTGCACGCCAACATGGTGGGGGAAGAGAGGGAAGGGGAGAAAATTTGAAACTCAGGGGATTGTGGAACTGAATGTAGCAAACTAAAAGTAAACAAATAATTTTTTTAAAAAGAAAAAATGCTTTTTCCTACCCTTTATGGGGGAGACAAAAGGAACATATATAAGTATATACAAAATATACATACCAAAAAAAGGCAATTTGGAGAGAGGAAGGCACTAGTAGCTGTGCGGGAAGGGTAATCAGGAAAGGTCTAATTGAGAAGTAGTACTCAAGTTAAGCTTTGAAGGAAACTAGGAATACTAAGGGGCAAAAGTGAGAAGGGAATGTCAGGCACAGGGGCATAGCATCACACATACAACCATAGGTTTAGGGTTAGAAGAGAGCTCAGAAGTCATCTGGTCCAACCCCTTCAACTGACAGATGAGGAAAGTGGGACTCAGAGAAAGTGAGATGACTTGCCCAGGGTCACACAGGTAGTAAGCATTAGGTCCTCTGACTGCAAGTCCAGTTGTCTTTCCATTGAACAAATGCTATCTGTCAATACCACAGTCATTTGAACTAGTTATCAATGACTTTCCAAATTAACCTTAGTTGCCCATACCCTCAAACAGTATTTTACCAGCTGAGAGCACTCATGCTTGTTGATGGAAGATAAAATGGGGAAACTAGAAGTGAGACTAGCCACCTTCTCATGATTGTGTACAAATAAACACAAGACACACATGCACCATTAAGACTCTGGTGCTATAAAAAAAAAAGTCTTGCACTTTGGGAAACCTGAACCTATTTTATTTCCTCCAGTATCCAAATGCATTGCTTAACTCAGCAGTATATAGATAGATAGATAGATAGAATATCTATATCTATATACACACATATTTGTTTATATATATATATTTTTTTTTCCTTATCTCTCAATATCTATGGTCCTTTCATACCCAAACATCTGGGGTGTACCTTCTACCTCTAGTGCCTCTGTTTAGGAACTGTTATGCATAGACTCTAATGGGGCAGTTAAATGGCATAGTGGATAGAGCACTGGGTCTGGAGTCAGAAAAACTCATCTTTGTGAGTTCAAATTCAGTCTCAAACACTTCCTAGTTCCGTGACCCTGGGCAACTCATCTATCCCCATCAGCCTCATTTCTTTTATATGATTAACTAGAGATGGAAATGGCAAACTACTTCAGTATCTGTACCAAGAAAAACCCAAATGGGGTCACAAAGAGTCAGACATGACTGAAATGACTTGACAACAATGAGAGACTCTAATAAATGACCCCTGACTCTGCCAGACCAACACAGGACCTATAATGACCCCTCACAAAGGGATTGAGTAGAATGGGAGCTCCTTGAGGGAAATTTTTTTTCCATTTTTTCTTTTTGATTTTTTTCTTTGTATCCCAGTACCAAACACATAATTGATGCTTAATAAATGTTTACTGAAGTCAATTTAATTGCCCTTCTAGTCATGGCCTTTCACTGCTCAAAAATTCTCAGTCTATGGTGATCTCAGTCCCAAACCCTGGGTGGAGCCAGTAAGAGCATTACTATGCCAAGATGGCAGAGTGAAAGCAAGGACTTGCTTGAGCTCTCTCCCAAACCCCTCCAAATACCTATAAAAATTACTCTAAACAAATTCTAGAGCAGAAGAACCCACAAAATGACAGAATGAAACAAATTTCCACCTAACACAACCCGGCAGGTCAACAGGAAAGGTCTGTTGCAACAGACTAGTCTAGCACAAAATACGCCAGCACAGACCTGACCCCAGCAAACTCTGAGCAGGCCTCAGAGGACTGAAACACTGGCAGCTATGGCAGTTTCCAGACTTCTTAAACCACAAATGCCAAACACAACTTAGAAGGTCAGTGGGAAAGATTTGTCAGACCTCAGTGGGAGAGGACCACAGTCTGGTTCAAGCCTCAAGGTGGTGGCAGTAGTGGCTGCTTCCAGAGCTCTTAGCCCACAGATGGTAGGGGGATTAAATGGCTGATCAGAAGGATCTCTTTGCTGGCACTGAGGCAGGATTCTCTTGCTTTGCCCTTGCTTGGATCTAGGTCACAGTTCCAGAAAAGTCCCTCAGAAAAGAGTACTTGTGGTCACTCACAGACCAAAGCATAGAACAGGAGAAGAGTAAACATTTCTCCTTTGATCATATCATCTTAGAAGAACTGAAAATTTACAGGTTCTTAAAAGTATCTCTGAAAACAGCTGCACAAAACCCCTGAAGCTTGGGACAGTATACCCTCCACACTGGAAGCAGAGCCATACCTTAACAAAGAGTTAAAAAGTCAAGTAGTTGGCTGGGAAAATGAGCAAACAGCATAAAAAAAAAATGTCATACCATAGAATCTTAACTTTGGTGACAAAGAAGATCAAAACATACAACCAGAAGAAGACAACAGAGTCAAAGGTCCTACATCTAAAGCCTCCAAGAAAAATATTAATTAGTCTCAGGCCATGGAAGAGTTCAAAAAGGATTTTGAAAACCAAGTAAGAGAAGTAGAGCAAAACTTGGGAAAAGAAATGAGAGTGATGCAAGAAAACCAGGAAAAACAAGTCAACAGCTTGCTAAAGGAGCTAAAGGAGACCTCAAAAAATATTGAAGAAAGTAACACCTTAAAAATAGACTAACTTAGATGTCAAAAGAGGTCCAAAAAGCCGATGAGGAGAAGAATGCCTTAAAAAGCATAACTGGCCAAATGGAAAAGAAGATCCAAAAGCTCACTGAGGAAAATAATTCCTTAAAAATTAGAATGGAGCAAATGGAAGGTAATGACTCAATGAGAAATGAAGAAATTATAAAACAAAACCAAAAGAATGAAAAAATAGAAGACAATGTGAAATATCTTATTGAAAAAGCAACTGACCTTGAAAATGGACCCAGAAGAGATAATTTAAAAATCATTAGACTGCCTGAAAGTCATGATTAAAAAAAGAGTCCAGACACCATCTTTCATGAAATTATCAAGGAAAACTGCTCTGATATTTTAGAACCAGAAGGGCAATTAAAAATGGAAAGAATCTACCAATAATCTCCTAAAAGAGATACCAAAAGGAAAACTCCTAGGAATATTATAGTCAAATTCCGGAGTTCCCAGGTCAAGGAAAAAATATCTCAAGCACCCAGAAAGAAATAATTCGAGTATTGTGGAAACACAATCAGAATAACACAAGATTTAGCCACTTCTACATTAAGGGATTGGAGGCCTTGGAATATGGTATTGCAGAGGTCAAAGGAACTAGGATTAAAACCAAGAATCACTTACTCAGCAAAACTGAGTATAATCCTTCAGGGGAAAAAATGGATATTCAATGAACTAGAGAACTTTAAAGCACTCTTAATGAAAAGGAAAGAGCTGAACTGAAAATTTGACTTTCAGATACAAGACTCAAGAGAAGCATGAAAAAGAAAACAGGAAAGAAAAATCATAAGGGACTTCTTAAGGTTAAACATTTTACATTCCTACATGGAAGGATGATATTTGTACCTCATGTAATTCTCAGTATTAGGGTAGTTGGAGGGAATACATACATACATTTCTATGTATATATGTGTGTGTGTATACACACACAGAGGACACAGGGTGAGTTGAATATGAAGGGATGATATCTAAACAACAAAATAAAGGGGTGAGAGAAGAATGGACTGGGAGAAGGAGAAAGTGAGAGGAAGAATGGGTTAAATCAGCAGTTCTCAACCTGTGGGTTATGTTCAATTTAAACACATCCTGAATATCAGATATTTACATTACGATTCATAACAGTAGCAAAATTACAGTTATGAAGTAGCAACAAAAATAATTTTATGGTTGGGGGTCACCACCACAACATGAGGAACTGTATTAAAAGGTCACGGCATTAGGAAGGTTGAGAACCACTGGGTTAAATTATCTCACATAAAAGAAGTAAGAATGAGCTTTTACAGTGGAGGGGAAATGGGGGGAGGTGAGATGGAATGAGCAAACCTTACTCTCATTGGATTTGGTTTAAGGAGGGAATAACAAACACACTCAATTGGGTATGGAAATCTACCTTACCTTACAGGAAAATAGGGAGGAAGGGGATAAGAAGGGGCTGGATAATAGAAGGGAAGGCAGACTGGGGGAGGGGTAATCAAAAGCAAACATTTTTGAGGAGGGACAAGGTCAAAGAAGAGAAGAGAATAAACAGGGGGCAGAATAGGATGGAGGGAAATATAGTTAGTATTTCATAATATGATGATTATGGAAGTGTTTTGCATGACTACACTTGTATAATCTAAGAGGTTTTCAAAACAAATGTTAAAAATTATTTTTATATGCAATTGGGAAATAAGATGTGCTGGCAATGGGGTATAGAAATCTATCTTATCATACAGAAAAATAGAAGGGAAGGGGATGAGAGAAGTTGGGGGGGTGATAGAAGGGAGGGCAGATTGGGGGAAGGGATAATCAAAATACATGCCATCTGGGGGAGGGAGAGAGGAGAAATGGGGAGAAAATTTGAAACTCAAAATCTTGTGGAAGTGAATTTTGAAAACCAAAAATTAATTAATTAATTAATTAACAGAAAATAATATTACTAGAGCAATTTACTTCTACACTAATCATCTCTATAGTATTTCAACATTAACTAAAGAAATGGAAAATTTTAGAATCAGAAAGTTCCTCACTGATGATATAGTTCAATATCCACATTTTACAACTGAAAATACCCAGGTCCAGGGAAACTAAGGGGTTTTCCCAAACTCTTACAGTGAGTTAATGCTAGAGCTGGGATAAGAGCCCAACCAATTCTCCTGATTTCTGGCCAGAATTCTAACCACTATATTATGGCTCTTCCATATCTGCTTTTGTTTTCGGTTTATTTTTGTAGTAAAGACTTTTTTTTGCCTTGAAATTGTGAAGGTTATGTATTTGTGTTGAGAATAGATTAAGTCACAAACATTTCCTCTGGACTTTAGGTATGTCAATTAACACAACATCTGATAATTCACAGAATCACAGCATCTGTGTTGGAAGGGACTCCATAAGTCTCCTAGTTTATACAATCTCTGCAACATACTCAATATCAAGCCTCCATTTGAAGGCTTCTGGTCACACAATCTTATTTTTGTTCTTTGATGGAGGAGGTTTATTTCATGATAAAATATCTATATGTATCATGGAAGCAACACCTATTTCATTTGTTTACCTTTTAATTCCTTTTCAGGTCAATCCCATTTTGAGGATTATAGTTAGGGTATATGTAATCTGAACTAAAACAAATCAAACTGAACCCCATCCAAAAAAAAATGTAGTCAGGGAAAAAATACTTTGGAGAATTTTTTAAAGGGTCAATCACTATCCATAGCCTCTCAGCTCCTCTTAAGAGAGAGTGATATTAGCAAATCATTTTATTCTGAGTTCCAATACTGGAGTTTTAAAAGGGTTCATTATAGCTGGTGTAATGTCAGTCTCTGATTTCTCTTTCTTTCCATTTTTTTTTAAATCTCTGTGGGGCTCTGCTTCTAGAAGGGAAAGCTCTGTCCCAAATCGCTGGGGTCCTCCCAGCTGCCGTAGCTCTTAGGGAGAGGCTGGGAACTCTTCCTGTATACTTCCGGGAGACTGGATAATAAAGACTCCAAGACCGAGGCCCAAGACGGCGATC
>CM053581.1:181207795-181225900 GCA_028627135.1 Pseudochirops cupreus | reverse complement strand
TGGGAAGTATCTTTGTGTGCGTTTTGGAGTTCTAGGATTGGTTTAGAGTCCTATTTTATGGGTATTTTGGGGTGGCTATGTGAGAGCTGCGATGTGTTGCTGCTGCTATGCCGCCATCTTGGCTCCGCCCCCCTCTTTCTTTCCATTTTAAAAGTAAAATATCTTTAGTAAAATGAGAGAAACTAGGCAAGTAAAAATGATAAGATATTGATTTCTCATAAAGTAGAAGAGATCCTACCTAATGTTGCCTGATGGTTTCTCTTCCTTTGTGGCATTTACACTCACAATAATCTCTGATTAAGTACCTATTGTATTCAAAGCATTGTCACAGAGACTGAGGAACATGCAGAATCTAGAAAAGGCATGAATAGTTCTTACTTTCATAGAACTCACAGACTAGTAACGGAATACACAACATTGGGACTTTTAATACACATTAATTACACAACATTCAGTCGTTTTTCAGTCATATCTGACTCTTCATGATCCCATTTGGGGTTTTCTTGCCAAAGATACTTGCCATTTCCTTCTCCAGTTTATTTTACAGATAAGGAAACTAAGGCAAACAGAGTTGAGTGGCTTGCCTAGGGGTCACATAGCTAGGAAGTGTCTGAGGCCAGACTTGAATTCAAGAAGATGAGTTTTCCTGACTCCAGGTCTGATATTCTAGCCACTGTCCTACCTAAGTGCCTTTAGTATACATTATTCCGTGATAATTGCATTAAGAAACAGCAAAATAAAGAGCTAAGTGATATTTGAGGGGAAAATCCATTGGCACTAAGAGAATTAGGGAATATAAATGAAAAAAGAAAGATGATTTTTCAAGGCAAAATTAGCTTCCCAAAATTATCAAATGTCTCTGATCCTTTCAAAGATTAATTATGTTTTCATTTCAGGCTTAGTTTTCTCAGATATAAACAGCCTCAACTCTGTAGGTTTCTTCGAAGTTTTTCCCTGCCATAAATCAGACTCTTCATGTAAATCAGACTTAAGTCCAAGACAGGCTGTGTACCCAAATATTTAAACACATCAATAATCAGCAGCCACCCAGCCTGTCATTTTAAGCTGTTTGACATTTATTGTTCTAAAGAAAAGAAAGTTCAGATGTATCAAATCTGCATTTGTGCTTCGTGACATTTTTCTTCAACCAAACTCTTTCAAATTACTGTGTCAAGACAAATGTGGTCCATTTCAAAAAGAAGCTTTCCATGAGGCGGGCTTCTCACCTCAACTGCCAGGTCGACATAAAGAAAATACAGCAAAATTTTTGTGCCCTTCCTCAGCAGGATTTGCCAAGCAGATGCCTGAGGAAGAAAGTATAGGAAAGCAAGACACAATGAAAGGGAGTGGAGAGGTTGAAATACTTGGGGATATAGGTAGGCATGAACTGGCATCATACTTTACTAAGAAGATTAAAAACATCTGGAACAAGTTCTTATTTCCTCTGCCTCTACCTGCATGTCTGCTTCTGCATCTAGCCCCATAAAAGGTATCCCTTCCCTCTTCTCAAGCACTCTCACCTCTATTCCATGTCTACCAGTCTACACTTGTTCACCACCTAAGGGAACTTGCTCCCATATTCTTCTCCTCTCTGCACCTTCACACATTCCACTATCTCATTCCCTTCCACTTTTAATACAGGCAGCTAGGCATAGAATGGGGTCCCCATGAAAAAAAAAATAATTGGAAATATAAAGGAAAAGGAGACTGTAATGAATGTTCTCTATTGACATTGCCAGGTTTCTTTAAGTTCACTCTGGTCATAGGCACCTATGCTTGTTTTTATGATGCTTTTAAAAAGATAGTGGGATGATCTGTAACATTCCTATTGAGTGGGTGGTGATAAAGAAGTGGGTAAAACTTGATTTAATTCAACAAGCAAATATGAAATGTTTACTGTGAACAGGAAATTATTCAAAGAAGAGAAGATATAAGAAGTTTAGATAACCATATGCTCCCTGCCCTTGTGAAGCTTACAGTCCAAGAGGGTATAGGACACAACAGCTCCAACAAAAATATAACACAAGGGAAGGGCATAAAAGAGGTGTGAATCAAGTGTTCCATGAGTGCTGATGATGTAAAGCTCATTTTCAACTGAGGAAGAACAGAGGAGACTTCTTGGAGGAGGCAACTTTGGGACTGTGGCTTAATGAATGTTCGGGCATTGGACAGGTGATGGAGGAGAAGGCATCTCAAACACCGAAAATAGTATGAGTAAAGGAACAGGCAGGAAAAGTTAGAGTAAATACCAAAGATGTGAAGGGGGTTCCTTCTGACTGGAGCACAGAATACATGGAGGCAAGGAGTAAGGTATTAGGCTAGAAAGGTAAAGTAGTACAAGACTGTGGATGACCTTGAATGCCTAGTAAGAAATAGAGAACCATTGATGGGTTTGGACATGGACCAGGCTTAAGGATTAGTCTGGTAGTGATATAAAAGATAACTATCCATAAGAAGACCTGTTAGGGGCCATTGTAGGAGTCCGAGTCACTGATTAAGCAGTCTTGATTAAGAAGATGGCAACAGTGTCAAAAGACCATAAAATCTAGAGTCAGAAGGTTCCTCAAAGTCCATCTAGTCTAACACTCTCATTTTCTAAAAAGAGACCCAGGAGGGCTAAATAATTTGTCCTGGGTAAAAAAAAAAGTGTCAGAGGTGGGAATTGAACTCAGCTACTGTGAAGCTACAGCTTCTTTTTAATGTCTCTTCAAAGACCTAACACACATGAGAAAGATGTTAAGTAGATGAAATTTGATAGAACATAAGAGTGCTAAGAGAAAAGAGAGAAGGATATAACTCATGTAAACTTGGTAAAATGTGAACTCCTTGAGAGCAAGAACTGTTTCATTTTTGTCTTTGTGTTACCAACACCTGGAACAAGACCAATCACCTAATTAGTGCTTGATAAATGTTTCTTGGATTGCACTAGATAGATAAAATTGATGAGGTTTTGAAACTGAAAGTGAAAGGAGGGGAAAATGCTGTTCATATAAGTTCAGGAGAATGCAAGTTTCCTGAGAACAGGGACTACTTTTCCTTTAGGAGGGAGGGGCAAGGGAGGATCTTTGTATCACCAGGGCCTGGAATAGTATCTTGAATACAGTAGGTGCTTGATAAATGCTTGTTGGCATAGCATTGTTTGAGCTGGGTGGATATAATTCACAGCATTTTGTAATTGAAAGTGGAAGGGGAGAATGAGATAATACTCTTCTACTTTAAAGATCAAAAGACTGAAGTGAAGAAATTAGAAGACATGTTTCTGGCAATTATACTGTCCCGTTAGTGTCAGTGTCAGGAGCAGAACACAAATAGAGGCTTTTGTCATGCCATAAGGTGTGCATGAAAGTATATGACATCGATAGAAATACTAATAAATGGCCAACTGCCAGGGACAGAAGAGTGGGTCAAAAGAGTCCATGGAATCGACTGATTGACAGATACGCTAGAATGTATTTACATTGAACTCTGATAAATTCCAGAAGACTGATAATGAAGCCTCCTACTTCCTTCCTAGCAGAGAGATGATGGACTCAAACTGTAGAATAAGACATATATTTTCAGAAATGGCCATTATGGGAATTTATTTTGCTTGACAATGCATATTTGTTACAAGTCAAAAATAAAAGGATGCATTTGTAAACACCATGCATATTTTTCCTCAGTGACCATAATAACAACAGCAGCTTACATTTACAGGCATACATATTTGTGCTTCTGAGTTATAAAATGCCTTCACATATATTACTTCATTTACTACAAACATGATACTTACTAACTACGTAAATGCAGTACTTATGTTAGGAACCATGGATGAGTACCAAGTACCCTCAGGGTACTCTCCCCAGCTCTACAATGGGCTTTAAATGATGGATAACCACTCAACAGATGAAGAGGAAGTAAGCAGCACATTCCAGGCACAAAAAACTCAGTGAAAAAAAGGAGAAGAGGTGGGAAGGTGTAGGGGATGGCAAAGAATCCAGTTTGGCTGGAACACAGAGTACTCTAAGGGGCATAAGCATTCATTAAAATAGTGGACTCCATCATCAACCCAGATCCCCATGGAAACTGAATGAAAGGTGAAGAGAAAAGAAGAGTATATGAAATGATTTAGGTGCACCCTTTCATTTTCCTTTGGCCTGATGCCTGGTTTCCTCTACGAGCGTCCTGATTTCTTTTGTCCCAAGGTCTTATATTTATTTTCATGGCTGCCATTTAGCCATTCCCTTTCCCCAAAGGAGGACCTGGCAATCTACTTCTCCCTGCACCTGTTCTACTTATTCAGAAAGATAAGGTTCAAAGAACAAAGATGCTTTAATTAACCAAGTGGTTGGAGTCTCTGTCCCAGAGAGCTCTCTTCATACATGCTTCTCAGACTTGTTACTTTTGGGAAAGCATACAATATAGCTTCAGGGTAGCCTGCAGGAATTTCCCCTTTGCTTGGGAATGGACAGGCATTAAAGTTCAAGTATGCATTTATTAGAGAAAGAATTATTCCCAATCTGAAAACTGCTTCATAAATGAGAGCATTTTTGACCCCACCCCTCTTCCAGGTCAATAATGACTCATTTCCCTTTCAAAGCTTTCCCTTTAATACAAATTCCCACCTTTGCCTGTGTGAGGGACAATAATTCATCACAAGGTTGAGTGAAGTTGGTAGCCCTTATAGACAAGAAACCACATGGTCCAAGGTCAATGGTCCAAGGCTGTGACTTAGACTTGTCCTTTCCCCCTCTTCCTTTTAAGTACTACCTTCAGCTGACTCAATGAGATCCTGGACAAGATATTTTCCTTCTCCATACACATACTTCCCATTTTTCCTCTTCTACAAAGGAGGGAGAGAATAACCATGCTCACTCTTGGGAGGCAATGGATCAGAAATGACTAATAAAAATGACTACCAATACAAAATGCTCCATGAATGCTAAATAGACCCCAGCAGCATTTTCTGGGAAAGAAGCACTCTCCTCCATTGAGTTCCTACTCTAAGTATCCAAGTTATAAGTCATCATGGTATCTTAAGGGCTTGACTACTCCTAATGGGCTCATTTCAATTACTTGAGTGATATTCCACATCTGCCTCCACTCCATCCATTTCAGAATGAATAGTTTGGACCTGGATTGGGAAAAAGCTCTCCTACCTGTTCAACTTATGAACATGATAAGGGTAGGGCTCGAGTTTACAGTCTCTCCAATGGATTTGTACACTAAAATTATAAGCTATATAATATAAACTCCTTCAGGTCAGGAACTTTTTCATTTCTGTCCTTGTATTCTCATGGCCTGCCACAGTCCCTTGTATATAGTAAGTGCTTAGTAAATGCTTGTTGATGGATTTAAAAAAAGTGGTTGAGTGGTTATCCGGTGTCTTTTTGGAAGAGTAATGTAGAAAGTACATTTGAGAAAGCTCAGACTTTTAGTGGTGAGGTATCTATCTCTCCCCAGGGACGAGGTAACTTCGAGCACGACAAGGCACACTTGTCAATGAACCAAAAAGAGCTAATAGTCTCTTAATAGATCAAATTCAAGTCATTCTCTATTTCTATTGTTGTGAGTTAAAACATTTCTTATGTGGGACTTCCCCTTTGGAGGCCTCTACTGGCCTGCTCTGTTGACCTTTAGGGCATGATGTAAGATGGAGCTTTTCATGTTGATACTTCAACGGTTTTGATGGTGTTGTTTATTTGCATTATTTATTTCACTCATTTAAATTTGGTTTTGTTCTTATCCTTCAAGGCAACTTCAACAGTAAGCATGTATTAAGCATCTAGTGTATGCTAGGCCCTGTGATAATTTGTTCTCTTCTACCTGATAGTTGTGTGACCTTGCACAAGTTATTCAAATTCTCTGAGCCTCTACTTCCTCACCTGTACAACCACAATAATGCCTCCCTATGTATTAGACTGCCTCATCTTTGTAGTCAGAAAGATCCCAGTTCAAATCCAGCCTCAGACACTTACTAGCTGTGTGATCCTAGACAAGTCACTTGTTTGCTTCAGTTTCCTCATCTGTAAAATGGGAATAATGACAGTACCTACCTCCTAGGGTTGTTGTAAGGATCAAATGAAATAATGTATGAAAAAGTGCTCCCAGGAAGAATTAAGTATGATATAAATCTAAGAGATTATTATTATAAGTTACCATTTTTAAAATATAATAAACAGATAACTATTTTTTCTTTGTTGAACGAATTCATTGGGAAAGTTCAGTTCCAAAGAAGAGAAGTATTTATAAAAATAACATGAAATACAAACAAAAAGACTAAATGCTTCCTCATACCCAAGTTGTATGATGAAGTTAAATCATAGAGTCATACAAAACCAATTAATCATCAAATGCCAGGGTCAGAGGTGTGAGTCACCCCATGAATTAAATAATAAAATTTATTTGTTAAATGCAATAAGCAGAGATATTGACCTCCACAAAGCAAGTCTGGTAAATTCCTATGATGCCAGACAACAAGAGGCTTATAGGGGTGACTACCTCAACTCCATTCTCCTCTTACCTCATAAGAGAAATGTATTTTTAGGTTCCCAAGATAGGGCCCTCTAGAGTAGATCAACCTTCTAGTAAAGAAATTAATTTTCCTTAACAAGTATTCTTATCTCCCTCCTCCCCCCCCACCTGCCTTAAGACATAAATATGTGTATATGTGTTCATATGTTCTATAAACAAGTAATACAGACACATAAACACACCTACCTTCTCTTTTTCTGAATTTACAATGTGTACTTTGGGGCATGGGCTACATCTTTAAAATAATAATGAATGTGCTTAGTGTTACCAATGCATTTTCAGGAAGGCAACATGGTCTAGTAAACAGAGAAATGGATTTAGAAGATCTAGGTCTCACTCCCAGAGCTAAGATTTGCAAGGTGACTTGAGTCCTTTTTATGGATCTCTGCTTCCTGATCTGTGAAATGGGGCAGGGTATATAGACATCAGAAATGCCAAGTAAAGTAATCTCCTATAATTTCTCATCAACAAAACTCTTATAAACCCCTCCCATCCTAAAAGCAGCTGTAATTATTTTTTACACGGGATCATTAGGGATCAGATTGATAAACCCTGTCTCTTGAGATCCCATGTTCTTTCCCATATCATCACTGAAATTACATTTTTCAAAAAAGAAACAAAACTATGATCTATACTTGTAGTTACCTAGACCATACCTTCT
The DNA here is from genome assembly GCA_028627135.1 of Pseudochirops cupreus. Classification (NCBI taxonomy): domain Eukaryota; kingdom Metazoa; phylum Chordata; class Mammalia; order Diprotodontia; family Pseudocheiridae; genus Pseudochirops; species Pseudochirops cupreus. The sequence goes on along the minus strand of CM053581.1, from coordinate 181,218,726 downwards.
ATCCCTTCCATGATCATTCTACAGTCAGAAAATTGCTTTCAGGCCCTAGGAAGTAACATACATATCCCTGAAATTGAACCGTTTGTGATCCTCATTCCAGTGCTTCTAAAGCCCCCACTAAATAATTCTTCTTTCTCTGTTCTCACTCTTCAGAGATTTGTAGGTTGTTACCATGGCTCCCCCTTCATCACCACTTAGCTTTGCCATATATATTTAATTCTTTTCATCTTTCATCATAAATCAGTCCTCCCAACCCTTAAATCAGGCTTGCCGATCTCTCTAAACTACAGTATGTCCAATTTTTCCAACTCATCTCCTGCAAGTTGTGTCATTTTTGAAAGCTCTGATTTATCCTTTTCCCCCACCCCCAACAAAAGCGAGATGTTCACAGAGGTTTAGGTATATGAAAGGAAGAATATTTTTTTCCTGAGGCCAAAAATGTCAAGGATATTAGGATAAGGAATGATTGTTCTAAGTGTCTCTGTTCTCTCTTGCACACAAGAAGGCCCTAAGTCATTCAATTAGACAGAAACAGAAGGAGCAGCCATAGCCTCTCCTTCCATAAGCCATCCTCCCCCCAGACCTCTCTCTGATATTTGGGAGAAACAACAGCCCCTTCAAACCTCTGGCAAAATGAAACAAGAATTGACTCAGATACTAGGCATGCTAAGTCATAGATAAGCACACTTTTTTAAAGGGAAGGAGAAGAGAAAGAGCCAGGTTATCTCCCAAAAGAGGCAAGAGGATGGAAGAATCAACATCATTATATGTTTACCAGTTGTTTCACCTCACCAGAAGACCCCACCTTACCCACCCCCCGCCAAGTGATTGTGGTTTATAGTATGCTGGATTTGGTCAGAACTTTAAAAGTCAATGAGTCCACCTTTCCATTCAAAATAGGAATAGCCTATATGAGATTTCTGACAGATAATTATCTAACCCCCACATAACCCTTCCAGTGATAGGAAGCTGACTACCATTCCACTATTAGTTCTAATTCTAAAAACTAAGAACCTGCTCCCTGATTTTGACCACAATCTGCCTCCCAGGCAACTTCCATCCATTAGTCATAGGCTCAAGAACTGGAAATAACCTCAAAAATTATCTAAGCTAACCCTGTCATTTTACAGATGAGAAAACTTAAGGTCTAAAGAGGTTGAATGACTTGCTCAAGACCACACAGCTTGTAAGCATCAAGCCTAGAAAAAGAAAGCCAGGTCTTCTCATGGTAAATCCAATCAATACACACCACTAGGTTCTCTCTCTCTCTCTCTCTCCCTCTCTCTCTCTCTCTCTCTCTCTCTCTCTCTCTCTCTCTCTCTCTGTCTGTCTCTCTCTGTCTCTGTCTCTGTCTCTCTCTGTCTCTCATAATTACATTGAATAACTGTTATGCCACACCAGCAACAGAATGTGATTCCCATATGGCTTCGCATTATGTAAAAATATAAAATGGGCTTTTAGAGAAATGATTCATAGAGACTTATAGCTTGTCTACCCCTCACATTTTCCCTATCCCTGTCCTTGGAAGGCTATTCCACACTTAGAGGAATATCACTTTCAGGCATCAGAAAGATTTCCCTGATGTACTTAGAGCACTGATCTCATTTATCGAATGCAAAGTTGTTCATCAAAGAAAAACTGATAACGTGGCATGTTATTACAAGTCACAATTTACAATCCTTCTCAGGAGTATTTGTTCCCCTTAGGGACTCATAGTTGGCCAAAATCACAATCCCCTTCAGCTAGCAGCAATGGAACATTAGATGTTGCTTGGCAGCCACTGCTTTGCCCTCTGCTCATAATAAGAGAACTCCTTTTGGGGGAATTGCCTTTTACTTTGAATCTCTGGACTCACTGAGATCCATAACTCCTTGGGAAATGAACAAGCAACAGTACTATCATGTTACCACTCCTTCCTAGCGCTAAAAAGTCCCATCAGAATAGCTGGCCACCTCGATCACAGCTTACCAACCACCTACATCTAAGGAGCCACGTTGTACTAGTTTTCCTTGAGAAAAAAAAGGAAATGTTTATTTTCACAGGCAGCATGCTGTTAAAATGCCTTTAATATAAATCAAGTTCTAAATCAAGAGAATAGAGTCATATTCACATGAACACAATGAACAGCAAAATCAATTCAAGTTGCAGTATTTATGCAGGATTTTCACATATGTATATTGATGGAACTACAACTCTGCAGACAGATCCAGACATGAAATGAAAAGCAACAGCCTAATGATTGCTTTTCCATCTCTGAAATAGTCATTGAGAATTCTGAGAAGCCATGGTAAGCTTCTCTGAAGTCTTTTATGCAAAGGAAATTTGGTGGGTAGGATAGTAGAGCTCCTGTACTACCAACTATCTTAAAGGCAGGCAATGTGAATATTCAGAGACAAGAAAAATCCAACCTGTTCCAAGCAACAAAATAAATCCCAAGGGGAATAGTGGTTAAATGGACAGAAGCACTATTGAATAAGGTGACCCATCTATCTACAGGTCAGGCAGAGCTCATTCAGTTACAGTTAGTGTCTTTTTCAATCTCATCAATAATCATTTGATCTCTATCTTGCTGAAAAACTCTTGGCCAAAATTTCTGGCCACTAAAGTGTTCTTTTCTGAAAGCAACTCCTGCTGGATATGTCAAATGATGCAGAAAGGTTTGGACCTGCTGCCAAGTGGACCACACTCTAAGAGAACTTAGAAAAGGTTTTGCTCTGATGCAAGCCAAAAATCAGTTCTGGAACTCATCTGGAGACATGTCCCTTTGAGACACTGAGCGTAAGAATATCCCCTTCCCCATCAATTTAAAGCAAAGGGTATTTCTTAAGTATATTCTCTACATCCATCACATATGTATGATTAAGGAACACTATTCATATATGTATCAATTTGAAAACATACAACTATATTTGAAAATAGGAGAACCTATGCCTGAGACCTAACATCCTCTGGTGACATCTATTATAAGCTATGCTAGGACTTGCAGTCATTGTATGATTGGTTAAAAATAATGTCCTGGTGTCTAGAAGGAGGGGAAGTATAAATGAAAATGGAGAAAATTTCAATTTCCTCCTCAAATCAGCAGAGCCATTCATTAGAATGACTATACACAAAGTGTTTAAGTAAACAAATGCACTTCATAATAATAAATAACAGCAGCAATAACCACAAAAATTAAGTCCAGCATTTCATTATGAAAGTATCAAGGGTCAGAAGATCATTACTCCCAAACCTTCCCTCCTGCTGCCAGAAAAGGTAGAGTCTAGCCATACTCCTCAAACCCTATCATTCTCCCCAGTCCCATCCTACCCCACCCCCAGCTAGGATGATCTCAACATCAGATAACAAAGAAGCTACACTAAACTCCAATGCCCTGAGCACTTAAGCTGAAATATGCATCCAAGCTGCTTTCTCCAGGAGAGGGGCATGCTAGGACTGCTTTTCTATGTAGTGACAAGAAAGTATTTATCTGTTAACCCCAGCTTCTAAATTTTCCTGCTGTTCTAGATGTAAAGGGTGTGTGTGTGTGTGTGTGTGTGTGTGTGTGTGTGTGTGTGTGTGTGTGTGTGTGTGTGAGAGAGAGAGAGAGAGAGAGAGAGAGAGAGAGAAAGAGAGAGAGAGAATGGGGGGAGGGGTAATCTGAGCATACTTGTTGCTACACAATAGGTCTTTTTTCCCCTCTATGCCTTCAGTTAAATTAATAAAGAGCATTTTAAACCAGAAAAGCATTTGAATTTCATTTAGTCCTGAAGATTCAGATGATCAAAAGAAGCTAGATTTGCTCAATTGAGTTAGCATAGGTTTCTTAAAGATGATTTTAATGGCTTGTTTATTTTCCTTTATATATTTCATTTTATTCAAACTTACACAATACCCAGCAAAATCAACTTGATGTTCTAATGAAATGATACTCTAAGGAGGACAAAAAAGTGAATTATCCTTCCTCTAACTATAACCCTGAATAAAATTGCTTAGTAGATAAAAAAAAAAACTGTCGCCATTGCAGGACTCCCCAACAGAGAAATCTGCAGTGTTGAGGCCTGCCAGGTTATGCCACTGAGTGTTGCTGCAGATGGCTATGTTAAGAAATTGGGGAAAAGGAGGACAAGAACAAGAGGAAAAGACAGGGGAGCTAACCTTCTGCCTTAACCCACAACTTAAGAAGCACAATCATCCTTCCCAACTCTCATCTCTTTTGCTTTTCCCTAACTCCTCTGAGGTCCCTAGAAGGGCTCTGGGAAGGTGTGTGTGTGTGGGGGGGGGGGGATCAGAAATGAATCCCAAGGAGGAAAGAGGATAAATTCACAGAGGTAAGACAGATTCCACTATGTCACTTGTGTATTTAAGGGGAGGAAGGTACCAATAACAGGAATAGCAGCAACTACTCTCCTGAGAAAATTCAAAGCATTTTCTGCATCACTGGTATGTGGTATGGGGAGCAGAATGGCTTACAGTGAGAAGGTGGATACTTGAAGGAGAGGCGAGGGACAGGTTCTAAGTGTGTCTTTGACAATGAGGATTAAGTCTCTATCCTTAAAAGAAAAGGATTCTTTCTACCCTCCACTAGGGGCTGGGGGAGAAGGGAAGAGCTTCTTCCTAGTTATAGTTCCAATCCACTGTGTCCCACACAGAAAGACTGTTGCAATATTCCGCTAGCTCACGAGAGTGGGAAAGTTTTCTGCAAGCCTTTGTGCCACAGGGGAAGGTTCCCAGGGAGTTGCCACCTTCAGGAGGAGTAAAGGAAAAAAGTATTGGCTGGGGATTCAAGCTTAGGAAGTAGAGGAAAGAAAGTCGGTTAAGAACTAAACGCTCTCTATTAGGATTTTTTTTTTTGCGGGGGGAGGACATCAACCACAAATCAGAATAAAAATAAAGTGGTAGAACATGCAGACGAGGGGCAGCTCACCCTTCCTTATGATTTGGAAAAGTAGACGAGGCTGGGAGGCTCTTATTGCTGCAGACAGTCTTACTTCTCTGCCTGGCAAAGAGTCCTTCTTCTCTGGCATTAGGCGGATCCGTAGCCGCCCTTCGCCGTGGCGAACCCACCAACTGAACATCTCTGTGAGGTTGAACTCTAGCATCCCTGCCGTGGCCACAGCCACCTGCTCCGGAGGACTAGCGGAGGTCCCCGTGCAGCCCTCCAGGATCGCCTCCTCGCCCACTTCCAGGACCAGCTGCTTGGCCCTTCTGAGCTTCCTCACAGAGCCACCCTTCAGGACCTTGGACAGTACTCGTCCTCCGGGTGGTAGGTGGGGCAGAGCAGCAGTCCTGGTGGCACCCTGACGCCTCAGAAGCAACAGCAGCAGGGGCGAGCAGTCTAGCACCAGAGAACTACGCGCCTCGGGTAGGCTGGCTCCCGGTGCCGATGGAAGCAACAGTAGCAAGTCCCGGGCATAGATCCTGAATAGCGAGGGCACAATGAAGTCCACAGCCAGGCTTTTCCTCTGGAGCCGGGAGTAGCTAAGTGGCTCGCGTTGCTGCTGGGGCTGCTGCTGTCCGGGCCGCTGCCGTTGGGGCTGGGGCTGCTCTGTCGTTGGGGAACTGCCAGGGGGGAAGCCAAAAGGGTCCAAGCTCAGTGACCGAGGAATTGAAACCAGCAATAGTAACAGCAGAGGTGGCAGCACCGCCGATGAGAACATTTTGGGTGCTCTCATTCTGTCCCGGAGAGAGAGGAAGGCAGGAAATGGGGGACAGGACAGCTAAATATTTGTCACTGAATTCCTGGCGCTTTTCACCCGCCCACCCTCCAAAATCCACCCCCCCAGCACTAGGAGAAGGCTTAGAGCAGTCGCTGAGATCCGTGGTGTTCTCCTTCTGCTGGAACTCTGAGAGCTCAGTCACTCCTGGAAGCTTTTGATGCCCCTACTAAGGATGCGATCACAAGCTGAAGGGGGGGGTGGTGGTGTGGAGGAAGAGTTTTTAGGGGAGGGGAGGGGGCGCGAGCGTAAGAAGGAGTGCTGAAATCCGTCCTGATGCTTTGAACTGGCCAGCTGGGACCCCTTCACCTCTCTCCTCCACCGAGTGGTCCTCTCCTAAACAACAGGGCTTCTGTTGGAAATCTCTAGCAGCAGCACGGAAAAAGAAAAAAGGGCTTGGGGAGAGTAGAGAGGGGCGCAGAGGCAATTTTCCCTCCCCTGATCCCCTTGAATTCTTTGCAACTTTGAATCCAGAGAGTGGTAGGTCTTAGGGAGGAGATTCTCTCTATCTGGCGAACCTGCTAATGTTCTCCTTTGGGTTTCTCTCGTTCGCTTACCCGACCACTCAGGGAGCTGGCTTCGGGATACAGTAGGAAAGACTGAGCCAGGGAATCGGAGGGGGCTCCTTTTTTTTTCTTCCTGTCAACCCCTTTTTATCCGCAGTCGCAGCACGCAGCCGTCGGGGCTGTCCCGGGAGCAGAACTTCCAGGCTCTGGCTGGTTGCTGCTGAGCGAGCGCTTCAGCTTATAGCGCCGAGCTAAGGCTCCCTGGTCCTTGCATCCTACCTTTACTCACTAAGTTTTCCCCTTCCTCCTTGTTCTACCACATCTGTTGGGCTCCTTGGAGTTTCCAGGAACGAATGCAGCAACCACTGAGTGCAGAGAGATGAAGGCATTCGGCTCCTGGGAGCCCGAAATACCCTCCTTTGCCTTCCTCCTCTCCTACCACCCCCCCCCCTCCAGCTTTTCTTACCCACCTCCCAGGCCAACCACCACCCCCAGATCGCTGTGGAGGTCCAGGAGGCGTTTCACTGCTCCGCGGCTCTACAAGACGCAACGGTGCAGGAGATGGCAGCTGCTCCCGCCTGCCCCTGCCGCTGCCGCCCCTGGGAGCCGCTGGATCGCATCTGCCTGTTCCTACAGCCACTTGCAGATGGCTGTGAGCGGGAGCTGGGAGAAAGGGGGCGGGAGAAAGCTGGAGGGGCGGAGGTCTGACAGGCTCCAACTGCCCGCCACAACCCAGGCACGCAACGGAGTGCTAGCGTCACGCCCGGGCCCTGTTCCCACCAGCCAATGAGGTGGCTAAGACAGATGATATGCAAAACAGATCCAGGACTGGGAGGTAGCGAACACTTTCATTGAGAAAAGCTGCAGGCCCGCCCAGTACCCCCCGGCCCCCCCCCCCCCCAATCCCCAGCCTTCTTCTCTGCTCTATTTCACTGATGTGTGAACAGTCAGATTCAATGTTTTAAGCAAATGAGAACACTCGAAGTGGAATGCACAATCAGGCACTCTCCTTAATTACGCATTGAGAGATTAAGTGGATCAGACTGAAAGAAAGCGAGTTCCTGAATAAAAACAGAGCAGAGGCTGTAGGAACTGTCAATGATGAGCTTTCTGGCTTGGAAGCCCCACACGGGATCTGTAGGGGATTCGTTCATCATTTTAACGGATCCTTCTGGTCTCCTTATTTCTGGGGACCCAGAGTGTGCACAGACGTAAGCGGATCTTTGGGTGGGGGAAAAATGGAAAGAACGTTAGATCTGGAGACAGAAGATGCTCCTCCTCTAAGCCACGATTTCCTTGAGCGTAAAAATGAGAGAATTGGACAAGATGATCTTTAAGGTTTTTGAGTTTGGAATACTATAAAGTTGACAATAAAAATAGATTAATGATCCAGAAAAAGTTATTACTCTGCTAAAATCTTTCAACTATCATCACTCTGTTGGAAATATCAAAGCTTTTTTCTAATTTTCTAGTTTTGGTTTAGTTCAGTTGAGTTACAGTTGAGTTCACCGACCTGATTTCCCAAGGAAAATATTTCTCCAGAATTTTCCCCCTTTGGAGATAACGGGCCCTATATTCTTATCTTTTTCACAGGACTCTCCCTGGAAAAGTGTTTCTCTATTTCCTTTCCCATCTGGATAATAAAAGTTTAGCTTTACACTTAAAAAAAAAACTGTATCTGAACACACAAAAACTGAAAATAATTCCAAAGTACAATAGCCTAGATAATCACTTAACAACATAAATCAGAGCGGTATTGTCCTTCAGCACCAAAATTTAATCAGTCCACTTAAAAATAAAATCACCCTGTTCCAAACAACCTTAAAATAAATAGGGGTCATCATTCTTCACCATTTGCCGCACATTGAATTTTATTCTGGTGTGGATCTTTTCAAAACCAAAGTAAAGTGCAAGGAAAGTCAGTAGATAACTAAAATTTAAGTAAGTTAGGAACCGAATCTCTCTGCCACTATTTTAATTTGGCTCTTGGGATGAGACAGTTCAGATAATTCTACTTCAATTAACTCATATGCTAAATGGAACTTCTTACTACACCCTTCCCATCCCTTTCCTTCAACCTTTCTAGTCCCCAACACAAAGTAGAACATTATTTTTTTTTAAATGAGGGAGGAAGCAAGGAATGGAAGGAAGAACACATTCATTTATTCAAACAAATCCCTTGACCATCTTCTGGACAACAGCTGCCTTTATGATAAAAGAAGGTAGAAAATACCCATAAGAGGAATTGGCTTGGGGTGTCTCTAACTAGCATCTCACTTGATTAAATTAGGCATTCTCTCCCAGGATTTCAGACTGGCAAAATTTTTTTGTTAGTCTAATGGGTAGGAGGGGAAATTAGAGGAAAGGTTAGGCAAGGAAGAGGAAAAAGGGGCTGTTTTAAACAGAACAGAATAGATCATAGATTTTACAGATGAGAAAATTAAGACCCAGAGAAGCTAATTAACTTGCCCAGTGTTACACAGGTGTTGGAACCCAGATCCTCAGACTTCATGTCCAGGTCTTGGCCAACTATGCCAATAAAACAGAACAATCCTCTGCCCCACCAGTAATATTTTTTTTCTCTCTCTAGAGCAAATAGGAGATGGAAGAAAAACTGTCTTTGGAAATTAAGAGGATAGAATGTATGTCTTTCCTGCTCTTGCATTCATTTCAACTTGTTTTTAAAGGCTATTTGCTTATCGGTGTCAGCACTCTATCTGGGAGCACCACCCTGAGGACGAAGATGCTTGTTATCCAAACACCTCAATATTCCTGGGGAGGATCTCAGTAACTAGCCATCATCTACAGTAAGTGACCACTAGGGGGCTGCAGAGACTTGATCCTTCACTCATTGCCTGTGAGCCCTGATCTATTCTAGTCTAGTCTGAGAACAGCTAATAATATATATTTGGCCTACCTCATATTGGTCAAAGTATATAGACCAGAGGTTCTTAACCTGGGATCTCTGAAGTCATTTTAAAAACACATTTTAGTGACCTTTTAAATGTTTTGTATTCTTATTTTATTTTATGCATTTGACAACATTCTGAGAGGGGGTCCACAGGCTTCACCAGCAGTCTGACACAAAAAAAGGGTTTCACATCTAGACAGAGTATTTGGCTCAAATTACCATCTAATGCTTAATTAACCTTCTTGAGCTCCACCTACTCCCCAGGCAGAAAAAATATCATTATCTCTGTCCCCTAGAGCCTACACTGAAGGGCATTTATTTGCCTTTTGAAGAGAGGAATAGGAGAGGGTAGATCTATTTTCGCACTCCTGAAGCCCTGTCCTTGACAATTGAGAAAATGGATAAAGAGAATGAAGATATGCCCCAAACCAAGAGAGAGGGAAGAAAATACCATGTTTGTTTCCATCTTCAGGAATCCAGAGCTGTCCTTTCAGGGAAAGAGTGACAGTCATGGGTAATGGAAATTTGTCTGGAGTCACTAATTACCCAAGATACATTTTAACCTGTGAGGAGAAAGGAAAGGAAAGGAAAGGAAGGGAAAGGAAAGGAAAGGAAAGGAAAGGAAAGGAAAGGAAAGGAAAGGAAAGGAAAGGAAAGGAAAGGAAAGGAAAGGAAAGGAAAGGAAGGGAAAGGAAAGGGAAAAAAGTCAATACAAGGGATATAGTTCTACCACTTCCCATCCTCAACTGACAAAATATTTTATGCCAGGTACCTTTAACAGGTGAAAATGACTCTTTGATTTAGTTACAGAATCAATCAACCACTGGCATATGTGTAAACAAGATTGTCTAAGAAGAGGGAACCTCTCTGATTAAACCAGAAAGATAAAAGCTTACTGTCTAACCAAAAAAACTAACCAACTTCTGGGAGTTTTATATGACAAAGGAAGGTCAGTAGTTGCTGGTCCAATTCAGTGGTCAAAAATTTCAGTTCCCAAGTTGAGGATTTGAGGTGGAGTCAATTCAGGGAGTTACTCAAGGAAAAAGAAATTTTTCTCTCTTTTGCTTCCCCAGATACCTTTCTTAAACAATCTTCCACAGGAAGAGAGGATGAAGGATTTTAAAAGCATTTATTAAGTTGTTACTATGTGCCAGGCACATTAAAAATAATAATAATGCCTACCCTCCAGGAGATTACATTATAAAATGGAAAGACAGTTCATACAGGGGAGTCAGGACGAGGGAGGGGAGTTTTGTTGTCTAAAGGTAGAAAATGGGAGAAAGGATGAATAGGTAGCTGGTGATAAGACCTAGGAAGGACATGAAGCTGAAATATTGTCTAGGATTGCTGTGGTTTCATGATATGTTGTAGTGGAACCATCTCAAAGAGTTCAGAGTCAAATCATCTCTAATCCAAGTATAGGCATTTATTGAGATTGAAACCTCTCATGAAGCAGGTTAAGTTCTAAGAGGAACCAGCAACTTCAGAGAAAGCACGATAGATTTTTATAGGGCAAAGATACAGTTGCGTAACAGGAATTATGAATGAGATCTTTAGTCCTTTGAGCAAGGTCACAGAGAAAGTATGTGTCAGAAATGGGACTTGAACCCAGGGGAGATGTCAGAGTGCAGAACACAGCTGCCATTTTCTTGTATTCTCCCCAGCTAACTAGCCTTCGTTATTCTCCCGTCTTTTTTTTTTTTATGTTTTCTGATTTTTTATTTTTATTTTATTTTTTTAAAATTTATTTTATTAAAATTTTTTTTGAGTTACATATTTTCTCCCCATCTTTCCCCCGCCCACCACCCCAAAACAGCC
>CM053581.1:181151623-181207295 GCA_028627135.1 Pseudochirops cupreus | reverse complement strand
TCAGGGTACTATGGGGAGGAGCAAGGAGAGAAAATCTATTTGTACGAATAGTCATAGCAACTTTATTTCAATTAAGAAAAAAATTCAAAACAGCCTCAATGATGGGGAATGGCTGAATAAATCATGAATATAAATGAATGTCATTTTGCTATAAAAATGTGCAAATATAAAACAAACAAAATTTACATTAAATGATTCAAGAAAGAAAATAGAATCCCAATAATATGCATATGACCACAACTATGTTAAAAATAATAGGAATAAAATAATAACCAAAATGAAAAAAAATACCAAAAAAAGATGCAAGCAAACAGGAATTTTTTGTCATTGTAGTAAAGTTAACATAAACAATTTAACCAAATTATAAATAAGCTAAAATTTATATACTTTTCCCTCTTGCCTTATTTACTTGAATATTTGCTTTTACTGATGCAAATGACAGCTTTGAGATACCATCTTTCTTCTAACTTTAAACATTGGAGAGCACAAAAAAGTAATTCATATCTTAGTTTGCTAAATAAGGTGAGCAAACAAGTGAGGCACTGCTCTTTTCATCCAGAACTGTTTTATAGAAAGTGTGCTTTGAGCCACAACAGTGTCATACTGAGGCAGACAAGTTTTGATCAAGAAAGATCCATTTCTTCAGAAAGCATTTCCATGACAATCCTTTCCTCTCATCAGTCCTTTTCCTTTTCCCCAAACTTGTCTCCTTTCCCCATCCCCTAGATATAGTTAGTTACCAGATCTCATACACTCTCCTTCTATAACACCTCTTACATTTGTCCCCTTCTCTCCAGTTTCAAAGCCACCATCTTGTTTGGGGGGTCTCTTCGCCTCTCACCACACAGTTGCAACAGATCTTTCACTGGATGTTGGTCTGGCTTCTGTTTTCTCCTCTTTCTATTATGTTTTCCACACAACTGTCAAAATAGCCTCAAAACCCAAATCTGCTCATGTGACTCTCCTGCTGATAAGTCTTCAATGGCTCCCTATTTCCTTGAGAATATAATAAAAAAATCCTTAGCAACTGGAGGAAATTTTAAGAATACCTGAGAAAACTAAGGACATTTTTGCATCACTTGATGTACCTGGTCTTTCTTGTGTTTAAGGTCCTTTATGCTCTGGCTCTAGGTTATAGATTCCAAATGTATTTCAGCTTCCTTCCCTTCACACCCACAGAATATTAGAATCCCCTAACTCTATTTATTTGTTTGTTCATTCATTAATTCATTTGTTCATTTATTTAAGAATTCCATAATTTTAGAGTTAGAAGGAAGTTCAGTACTTATCTCCTACAGCCTGTACCCAAGGAAAAATCCCCACCACAGCATACCTGGTAAGCAGTCATTTAAGACTTCAGTTGAAGACCTCCAGTGAGGGAAGACCCACCACCACTTTTGCATCACTCTAATTTTTAAAAATTTCCTTAAATCAAAATTAAGTTTGCTCTTTGCAACTCTAATACATTACTCCTGGTTCAACCTTCTGGGGCCCAATAGAACAAAGCTAATCCCTCTTCCATTTGACAGCCCATTGAATACTTGAAGACACCTATCATGTCCCTCCCTGAGTCTTCTCTTCTTTGAGTTAACCAGACCAAATTCCTTCAATTAATCTTCATATAACATGAACTTAAAACTCTTTGCCACTCTGTTCTGCTCTGGACATTTTTTGGCTTATCAATCTTCATCATAAATTGTGGCTCTCAAAATACATCTATGTTGCTGCCAAACCAAACTTCTTACCATTTCCCAAAATCAACATTGTCTCCCCCCTCCTTGTTGTGTCTCCCACCTCCTTGTTGTGTCTCCCCTGCCTGGGCTATACTTTATCCTCTTTTCCACTTCCCTAGCTTTTTTCAAAGCTCAATTCATGTGACACCCTCTTCCAGGAATGCTTTCCTGGTCACTCAGGTTATTAGTGCTCACTCCCTTCTCAGACCATTATAAGTATTTGTGTGTCTTTGCATGTTGTGTCACCACAGTAACAAGTAATCTCCTTGAGGACAAAAACTAGTTTGGTTTTGTTTTTTGTATCCCCAGACCTAGTGAGGTTACTTTCACAAAGCAGATGAACTTAAGAAATGCATGATGGATAAAAGTGGAAACTCCCAGGTGACTGAGAGAGGTGAGCACAATTGACAAATAATCTTCCTAACACACACACATACACATTCACACACATTTCTGACCATGAAACTCCCATGCTTAAACCTTCATTCAGTGGCTTCCTTTTGCCTCTAGAATAAAGTAAAATCTCTTCAGCCTGACATCTAAAGCCCTTCACATTCTCCTTCCAGCCTACTTTTCCCAACTTATTTCCCGTCACTCTCTTCTAGACTCTCCATGTTATCACCAAACTGACATATTTGTTTTTCCCTAAATTCAACATTCCATCTTCCACCTCCAACTCACCAATGCTAAGAGTGTACTCTCTCCTTGTCTTCGTTCCTTAAAATCTATCACTTTCCTTCTAGGTTTGGCTCAGGTACCATCACCTACAAGAAGCCTTCTATGATTCTCCTTATTCTTACTCATGTCTCTCTCCCTTCATATAATATACATATTGTTTATAGGAATAAATTTTTTTGTCCCTCAGTAGAATTTAAGTACTTTGATGGTAGAGATTATTCTTTGGGTTATCTTTGTATTCCCAGCACCTAGCATGATACCTTATACATTGTAGATGCTTAATAAAGTCTCATTGGATTGGATTGATTTCTGACTACCAGATCCCATGGGATGAATTCTGCAAGAATCATCACACCAGTATCAAAGAAACAAATCAACATCATTGTCACCTGTCATTTTGGCAGGTGAGCTTTCTCAGTCTGAGAGATATCGGAATTTTACAATAAGACTTTAAAGCTTGTTTCTGGGACATGCTAGGGGTGCCATTGTTTTATTACTAGTTACAGTTGCCCTCAAAAATATTTTATTTTATCCAATTTCACTTGAAAGATAAGAAGAGCCAAATCCCCACTATCTTCTTCTCTCTCTTACATACAGGTTGCTAATAATCTCCACAGAAACTCTTCTCTCGAGAATCCTCTCAGAATTAACTGTCTCTTTTGCTGTTGTTCAGGCATTTTAATTGTGTCCAACTCTTTGTGACCCCACTTGGGGTTTTCTTGGCAAAGACACTAGAGTGGTTTGCCATTTCCTTCTCCAGCTCATTTTAAAGATGAGGAAACTGAGGAAAATAGGATTAACTGACTTGCCCAAGATCACACAAATAATAAGTATCTGGGACTGGATTTGAACTCAGGTCTTCCTGACTCCAGGCCCTATGCTCCATCCACTGCACCATTTAGCTGCTTTGTCTTTTTATTTCAGTGTAATTCTTTGGCTATTATTCCTACGCCTAATTATTGGTTTTGACAAACCAAATCTCTGATCTCTAAACCATAGCACATCCATTGACCTTTTGGATGTTGGGGTGACTGCTACATTCATGGATTCCATGCCTTCTTTCTTAAAACCTTTCACTTTGATAATAGATTCTTACTTTTAATATTAAATCTTCCCTGTAAGTTTCTCTTAATATATTAGCTCACTTGTAGATTTAAGTTCATACAAAGTGGAACATCAATTCTATTTCTAAATAATACTATATATTTTTATATTAACATGACACAAAACATTTTCCTTCCTGTTCACCACAGTTGCTAGCACAAAACTAACTAGCTGTCCCTGAAATTACTATTTCCTTGAGTTAAATGTTATTCTGCCATATAGGAAATCAATCATTTCAACCAGCAACCATTTATTATCTTTTTGGGCTAAATCTATGACTTCATGAGTTTAAGGATTCCTTTTGCCAATGCAGATGTGCAATTATCCCAAAACTCACAGTCTCGGAGAGTTGCTTAGGGCACTGAAAAATTGACTGATTTGTCCCTGGTTCTTAGGTGTCAGAGGTCAAACTCAGGTCTCCCTGACACTGAAGTTAACTCTCCATCCACTATGCAACACTGTCTTCACTATGCTACCCTGTCTTAGACATATCTTAGATACAGAAAATTTTAGAAGATATTTGTGAATTATAGACAACTGAAGCAATATGGATATAGATAAATATTGCAAGATGTTTATGTAATGCAAGGAGTCAGCCCCAGATTCTCTTTGTTCCAAATCAGAAAAGCCTGCTTCTTCTTCTTCATAGCTTTCTCAAAAGAGAGAGAGCCACTCAGGGAGAATGACCTATGTTAGTCAGATAGAGGCACTGTGGCATGATAGAAAGAACTCCAATCATAAAATCAGAAGACCCGAGTCTAAATCTTGCCTCTGCTGGGAATAGATGTATAACCCTGGGCATGATACTAGCTTTCCGATTGTTTTCTTCTTCTTCTTCTGTAAAATGGGGATAATAATATTTGCATTGCCTGCTTCTTAAGCTTCTCTTGAAAAAATGACTTTGTAAACCGTAGAAGTGTCATAGAAATGTGAATTACTATTAGTGGTAATAGTTGTCACTCTCAGGGTTATTAGCCAAGTAATTTGTTGAGGTGGGGTGAGTGAAGATGTCTGTGAGATTGAATTATGTGAGCTTTACACAAAAATCCTCCCTTGAGAAATGGGTTAATCTACCACTGACACTTTTTATTTTCTTTTCATTGATTTTTGTTTTGTTTCTGATCACCTTTATTTCCGCCCATATCCCACCTTCTTCCCCTGCTCATAGAGCCATCCCTTGTAACAAAGAATAAAAAAGAGAAATAAAAGCAGTTCCACTAAGCTAACCTAGACATTGACTGATAGTACTTTCAGTGTTCTCCCACCGCAGTCACCCACCTCTCTAATGAGTGCAGGGAAATACATTTTCTCATTTCTTTTTTACAACCAGTCTCAGTTGTTGTAATTACACAGCATTTATTTAATTTTATTATAGTTGTTGCTGTTCTCTCCATTTTAATTGTTATAGTCATTGTGTATATTGTTTTCCTGGTTCTACTTATTTCATTTTGTATCATTTTGTATGTCTTCCCACACTTCTCTGTATTCTTCATATTTGTGATTTTATATGACAGTAACATTCTTTTATATTAATGTACCACAATTTTTCAGCCATATTCCAATTGATGGGAATCTACTCTGCCCACCCCCTATAATCTTTTACTATGATAAAAAGAATTGTTATGAATATTTTGGAATATCTAGAAGCTTATTTTTAGTCATTACTCTCCTTGAAGTATAAGCCTAGCAATGGAATCTATGTGTCAAAAGGTACCATTGGCACTCCTGTATGCCTTATTTCATCTAAGGCATCCAAAGAACACATCTCATGACCCAAGGTAAGACAGGAGGCCATTGGGATGGATTGTACTCTCTGAAAACTGAATCCAGCATTGCAAGGTACTTCCATTGTTCAGGTCAGAGAGATAATGAAAGAGAAGTACGTGGTAAAATTTTATAGATAAGAGCAACTAGTTAAAACTTCATTACAGCCTCTGCCTGGGAGAGAATCGTTGCTCTGTTTATCTTTGGAATTAATCCAAGTATTGATTTGATAAAGGACAAACCCATGGGGAATTTGTTAGTTGTTTTGGGTTGCCAGTCATTAAAGAAGTTATCTACCTCCTTCCTGAATTACTCTAAAAACTCTGCAGAGTTCCCAGAACATTTTCTTCCTTTTGTCCCCATTTCTTGTGGACCAGGATATTGGTTGAACTGAGGAATGAGTTAACCCCTTATACTACCACAACACCAGCCAGGATTGTGTCTAGCACTTTAGTTGTGGGACAGACTAGTGGCAGTTTGGATTTTCATTGCTATCAGCTGGACTGATCTGGGACTGAGCTTTGGGCTCTTTGGGTAAGAAGAGCTTAAGTACAGTTTTTAGTTAACACTTTGGCAGGGATCTCCTGAGAGTCAAGGGAACCACATTACTAATTCCTCTTAACATTTTTGCTTTTGTCTTTTATTTGCTTTTATCTTCTTGATTTTAATAAAAGTTTTGATTGTTTGAACCCTTGAGTCCTGAGCAATACATTATACCAGATATAGAACTTCAAGTGAGACTCCCTTGAATATCATCTAGCAATTTGCCCCTCTCTTAAGCAGCCATGGTGTTGTGGAAAGAATGATACTGTTAGAGTCAGAAGAGACCCATCTGTCTTTTAGTCTCATCTCTAACACTTATTCCTATTTAAGGATCAAATGAGATATAGTATTATTGTTGAGTTATTTCAGTCATGTCTGATTCTTTGTGGGGTGTTTTGGCAAAGATATTGGAATAGTCTACCATTTCCTTCTCTAGCTCATTTTACAGATGAGGAAACTGAGGCAAACAGGATTTAGTGACTTGCCCAGGATTTGGGGTTTTCTTGGCCAAGATACTGGAGTGGTCTGCAATTTCCTTTTCCAGCTCATTTTACAGATGAAGAAGCTGAGGCAAACAGGGTTAAGTGACTTACCCAGGGTCACACAACTAGTAAATGTCTGAGGCCAGATTTTTGAACTCAGGAAGGTGAGTCTTTCTGATGTCAGGCCCAGGACTCTATCCACTGTGCCACGTAGCTGCCTAGTGACTTTTTGGGAGTGATCTTCAGAAACCCAGCTCAGTGGTTACCAAGATTCAGGCTCCTCCACATCTGGACATGAAATTGTTTGGACTAATGGTATGTAGAAATTGAACTAAGGTTTTTTAAATTCAATTTTATTTTATTTTCATTTCTGTGTACTCTTCCTCCCACCCTCTCTCTTTCATCCATTAAGAAAGCAAGAATAAAAAAAAGTGTTATAAATATGTATATTCAAACAAAACCAACTCCCACATTAGCCATGTCTTTTAAAAAAGGGGAAGAGAAAAGAACAACTTCAATACACACCCTGCCCCCTCCCACCTCTCTATCTGGAGGTAGATGAATTGAGTAAAGTAAGCTAGGTTTAGATTTTAATCTACTCCTCCTCCCCATTATGCTATAGAAGGGATTATGTTTGGTACATTTGTTCTTGCAATACCTTTAAATTAAATATTCCTTTGTAAAAATTACCTGATTTTAGGTGATTAAATGGGACTGGAATACTTGTTAGTAGGGCCCTCAGAACAGGGGAAACACATCCAATCGAGGCTTGAGCTGGTAGCAGATGAAAGAGATACCCACAAACCCCTTGGGGTCTCTAAGAGAAAAGATATAACAGAGCCCTGAAAGAGCAGAACCAAAGTCATCTGTTACATGTATATTGGTAGAAGTACAATAATTTTGGTTGTTAGATGAAGGGGAAAGGTCGTCAGCATTATCAGCTCCACCCAGCCCTTTTCAGTCTTGCTCCTGAGTTGATTTTCATGAGGACAGTAAGACTTATAAATGTTGCAAGGAATTTCTTCACACAATCAGCTCTAATCAACTCTTTCATAGTTAAATAGAGTCCCTGGGATGATTTAAAATGTCTTAGGCTAATTACCTTGGGGTATCATAAGCGGTTAAAGGAATTTTGAACCATAATCCAGGATAAAAATTTAGACTGAGGGACCCTTAGAGGCAAGAGAGGAAAAGATGTTTAACAAACAATCTAAGGTTGAGGGCTTCCACTGGCTTTTGTTGGCTCTCTGGTTACGTGCAGTCGTAATAGTATCTGGGGCTCTGGCTAAAGGAACTTAGTCTTTTCCCTGATTGGGGGTGCAGGAGGGAGAGAGAGAGAGAGACTGCACAGCAGCTGTAGTTCAGCATATAGCATCATATAGCTACCGTTAAGACTATAGCATCATGGGGTAGCATTTCCTTCTCCAGCTCATTTTACAGATGAAGAACTGAGGCAAACAGGGTTAAGTGACTTGCCCAGGGTCACATAGCTAGTAAATGTCTGAGGCTGGATTTGAACTCAGGAAGATGGGGCTTCCTAACTCTGGTCCTGGCACTATGCACTATGGCGCCACCTAGCTGCTATTATTATTATCGTCATCATCATCATCACAGTCCCTGGAACATAGTAAGTACCATATAAATGCTAGCC
Source organism: Pseudochirops cupreus (assembly GCA_028627135.1). NCBI lineage: Eukaryota > Metazoa > Chordata > Mammalia > Diprotodontia > Pseudocheiridae > Pseudochirops > Pseudochirops cupreus. Next base: position 181,199,340 of record CM053581.1, on the reverse strand, counting down.
GCTATTATTATTATTAGTGTCTGGTGCATAGTAAGCGCTATTATAAATATTGACCATTATTAGCTATTATTACATGAGTTCTCTAGCCATGTGTATGTCCCTCCAAGTCAGGTACGTATCCCCTCTCCCACTGGAGACATGGTAACAAACCAGAATGAGAACAGTCTTCCTCAACACTCATCTTGCTTTGCTGAGTAACTAAATGTCTTTTGCTTTGAACTCATGTGGCCTCTGCTTGGCTGTTAGGAGAAACAGAAGCAATAGGCAGTTGCACTAAGGTCACCTTGGGCTCGCTGTCAGGACCACCGTCCTAGCCAGTTGCTGACCTATTCCAAAAGGGGTGGATTCCTCCTTGGAAGCCTTCAAGCCAAGAAGGGACAAGCAATTCTCTGGTATGTTACACAGGGCATTTCCTTTGTGTATGGGTCAGAATAGATGACCACTGAGGTCCCTTTTCACTCTCAAGTTCTGTGATTCTGAAAACTATATCAGAGGGGTCTTACAAGCCATGACTTTGAGGCAACACTAACCCACAGAGTACTTTTCTAGGAGCACATAGTGAAGGGACCCTGGATGCTACCCATCATCATATATTATGGTTATCTATGTGTCTTACCCTTCTATTGGTCCATAAGCTCCTTGAGTGCAGGAATTATTTCTTATTTAAAAGCATCTTCTCCAGAATCTAACACAGTGATCTGAGCACATTAAATTTCATTAAAAGCTCTTAATACCTTGTTGAATTTGAAGTCAGGAAAATTTCTGCTCCTACTAGAACATGAAATTAAGGAGACCAGGATTCAAGACCTGCTTCTGATACTTACCTGTACAGCCATGGGTAAGTCATAGAACTCTGTGTTTCAGTTTTCTCATCTGTAAAATGGAGATAATAATATTTATACTCCCTAGTGTTGTTATGAGGAAAGGGCTTTGTATACGTTAAAGTGTTCTAGAAATAGATGCCATCATTCTTTTTAAACAAAAGAAATTAGGATCATATATCTAGAGCTGGAAGGGCCCTCAGAGGCCGTTCCACTTATTTTTACAAGGGGCGAAATTGAAGCCTATAGAGAATTTCCCAAGATCACACATGTAATCAGTGTATCAGTTAGTATTTGAACTCAGGAACTCTAACTTTGCAGCCAGTGTTCTCTCTCTTGGAAGGGAAGGGACAGATAATATGTCCAGGTTTACTACAGAAGTTTTGAATGCTTTGTAACTTAAAAGCACTATATACATATTAGCTATTATTGTTGTAGTTGTTCTTACTAGGAGCAACAGTAATTTAATCTGGAAACTCTGAATCCACTGAGTCTCTTAATATTGTAAATGAATTGAGGGCTATAGATTTTGAGTGGTTCTTTTGAATAAGAAAGGGTTAAGAAATTCATTTGAGGATCAGAGAAAATAGATTTGCCCCTGAATGTGGATTACCTCTGTGCCTTTTCTCTACAGGCTCATTTACTTTCAAAATGAGAGGGACTCAGAGTTTAAAGATGGGAGAACTAACTCAGAAATAATGAAGAAAGAATAAACTGTGGAGGAAGAATACAGCTCTTGAGGACCCTTCATCTTTCCCTTTGCTTTTCTTGGAAAGTCCAGCAATTTTGGAGGAGGAGGGATATGTTGTAGAGTGGGGGGAATTTCTCTCCTTCCCTTCCCGTATTTGCCAACAGTATCTTATTGAAGAAGTACATAGAGAATCTGGCACCTTCAACTGGAATACAAACTAGGAGATGGCACATCCAAAAACTAAAGTCTTACTGGCCTTAGGATATAGATTCTGAGGGTTTTTTTATGAATTAATAACTAACATTTATATACCGTTTTAAAGTTTGCAAAATATTTTACAAATATTGTCCCATTTTATCCTTACAACAACCAACCCTGAAAGGTAGGTGCTATTATTATCCCCTTTTCACAGGTGAGAAAACTGAGCCATACAGAGGCTAAGTTACTTACTTGCCCAGGATCACCCAATTAGTAAGAGTCTGAGTCAAGATTTGAGCACAGGTGTTCCTGACTTCGGGTCTGGCATTCTATCCATTGTACTGCCCAGCTGCATTGAGAGTGCATTGTAATGCCCTAGGTCAGGAGTTCAGCTGATGCCAAAGCAGGAAATGGTGGAGAACAAGGATCATTTAAATATAGTCCTATGGCTCACCTAAAAGTAGTCCCAGGGATCTCAATAGAATGTCTATGCTCTACGAGAAGCAGTGTGAGGATATTCCAAGAAGACATCAATTGGGTAGTGCCAGGAATCTAAGTTGCTTTGATCATATGTTCTCTCCACATGTGTGCCCTTCCACTTGTGAATTCTATGGGGGGGGGGGGGTGGTAGGTGGCTCAGTGAATAGAGCACTGGCCCTGGAGTCAGGAGGACCTGAGTTCAAATTCAGCCTCAGACACTTGACACACTTACTAGCTGTGTGACTTTGGGCAAGTCACTTAACCCCAATTGCCCTCCAAAAAAGGCAAAAAAAAAAAAAAAGAATTCTATGGGTGTTCCACTCTTCCCCCTGATGCTTCATATGTTTGTGGGAGAGTGTGCTCTAGATTTATGGGAGGTATTACTACTATTCTTGCAATGCCATTCTAATAAAATACTTTTCCATTGAGCCAGTTATATCCCCTGGCTGACCATATGAAAGTAAGCAGATCAATGTGGGCTTGTGAGCTGTAGTTTTAGGAGTACAGATCCACAGAGTACCTTGAACCAGGGCTAGCTATTCTCTAAAAATCTAAATCTGTGAGTGAGAGTCAGTGGGGTAGACCAGAGGAGCATTACATATGGTTAGTCAATCAGAAAACAATTATTACAGGAACCCATTACATACCAGGCACTGGGCTAGGTGGTAGGGATTCAAAGACAAAACTGTGAAATAGTCTTAGTTCTCAGAGAGCTATTCATATATGATCAGCATACTCTTTAATTCCTTAGAATGTGGTGCTTAAAAAGACCAAGGTTGGAGGCTTTAGTCTCATGTAAGTCAATTCTGTTTGCTCTGTTTCTTGGATCTAGGATCCTCCCATAAACCATAACTTTGCAAGAGTTTGTCATGAGTCAAGAGAGATCATTTGAGAATATGGATGAGTCAGCTTTAATGCACTGTCTGCTTCCAGAATAGTTGTCAATGTGTGGCCCTTTGAGGATAGGTCAGTAGTGTTATCTCCTTATACAAAAGACAAAGACTTCTGCAAAGTATGTGATTGGTGCCTTAGCTTCACTCCAGATAAAAATCTGTGGTCAGCCATACACTGACATGTCTTGACCAGGAAGACTCCATAGCTATGTCCTTATTGGATCCACAGCTGGATGACTTAATCTTCAGCACCTACAAGGAGAGAGGCCAGGGACAAATGAGTAATCACCCTCCAAAGTTTTTTTTTCCCTCAGATAAATATTTGATTTAGATTTTCAAGCTGGCAAGCCTGAAAGCCATTAATCTAAACAAACATTCTGTTTATGTGATTTGCAAAGCAAAAGATACCCACGTGGCTCTTCTTTGTACAGATGTGCTGACAGACCTGGCCATGGTCATTAGGGTTGCAACATGGCACTCATCAGCCAGTTGGTGCCATTTATTAAGTCTACTCTGTGCAGAGCATTCTACTAGGAACTGTGGAAAGCCTTAAAGGAAAGACAATAACGTAGTCCCTGAGATTTTACAATCCAGGGAGAAGAGGAGACCAGAAGAAGGCAGATACACATCTACAAAACACTACATAGATAATAAATATTCTCCCAAACAACTAAAGAGATAGATGCAAGCCCCAAGGAGGTTACCTAGAGGAGGCAGTGGTGGTTGTAGTGAAAAGAACAGTGGAGCTGGGAGAGCTGTGTATTTCAGGACCAGCTCTATCATTCCTTAGGGTAAAAGCCTTGAGCAAATCACTTTCCTTCTGAGCTTGATTTTTCTCTTTTTAGTTCTTTTTTTTTTCTTTTGAGAAGGGGGAAGGCAGGGAAATTGGGGTTGAGTAACTTGCCCAAGGTCACATGGCTACTTTTTGTGTTAAGTGTCTGAGGTCATATTTGAACTCAGCTCCTCCTGACTCCAGGGCCGGTGCTCTATTCACTGCACCTAGTAACTCCAAGTTTTCTCTTTTTAAAAAGGGGACTGGAGTCAGTGACCTCTAAGGTCCTTTGCATTTCTCTATCCTATGATCTGTGTATGGCTGGAGTGAGAGCCAGGTGTATATTTTGGCTTCATTTGGGCAGAATGTGTTTAAGATAAATTTGGAACAACATTTAAATCCTTTCACTATCTGGCTCCAGTCTATTTTTTCAGAATGATTTCACATTTGTCTTCCTGACATACAATCTGTGTTCCAGCCATACTGGCTTAGTGTTCCCTGAGAACCTCCAGGACTTTACACAGGTTGCCTTCTCTCCCCATGACTCTTTACCCCCATTCCTGGAATGTTTCTGTCCTCGCCTCTTGGAATTCCTAACTTCTTTCATGTCTCAGCTCATGTACCACCTCCTCTACGGAGTCTTTCCTCATTTCTCCCTCCACCCCTACATATTTGTGCTCCCTCCTACCCCCCCAATAACTTTCTATTTACTTATCTTATGTATGAATTGTTTCCTGCCAGTAGAATTGTAAGCTGCTTGAGGACAGGGATTGTTTGTTACATTTCTGTGTTTGTATCCTCAGTGCTTGTTCTATACGATCCTATGATCATACATAGATTCAGAGCTGGAAGGGACCTTACAGGCCATGGCATCAGAAAGACTTCAGTTCAACTATGACCTCAGATACAAGTCACTTAATCTCCCATAAACTCAGTGTCCTCATCTGTAAAATAGGGATAATAATAGCACCTACTTCCCAGGGTTGTTCTAAGGAACAAATGAAATAGTAATTATAAAGTGCTTAGCATGGTGCCTGGCATGTAGTAGTGCTAGGTAAATGTTAGTTCTCGTTGTTATTATGAAGTCCAGCACCTTTGTTTTGCAGATGAGGAAACTGAAGCTAAGAGAGTCTAAGAGACTGAGACTTGCCCAGGGCCACATCGCTAAGGCATGACATACAGACCCCAAGCCTCACTATCTACTGTGTTGAGTGAGTGACCTCACTACCTACTAGTGTTGGTTGAATTGAAATGAATTTTGGGGTAACATGGAAATGCATAAAGGGAGGTGCTGGGCTTGGAGTCAAGTAATGGGAGTTCAAACTTTGGATCTGTTATTTAGCACCTGTGTGATCTTGGACTAGTAACTACTTCCTCAGTAAAGATGGTGGCTGAGGCCCCTTCTTACTCCAATGGACTCTTCTTCCTCCTCTTCCCTCTCTCCTCCTCATGCTTAGAGCAGCAGTGTCACAAAGTGGGCTATGGATCTATCTGGATGAAGAAGAGAGCAGGAACATTCGAGGGGAAAGGAACTATGTCAGGGTTTGGAGGCAGAATAAGCTAAGTTGTATATAAAGGATAGTTTTGCTTGATGGTGATGGCAAACACAAGACATGGGGTACTGAGAGATAAGAACAATTAAGTAATGGGGGGAATGGGAGCAATTGGAGGCATGTCAAGTGCTTTTGTAGCTAACTATAAAATACCACACATGTGAAGGTCCCAAGATTTTGCTGGTGAGATAGGCCCTCTGCTGATATGGATCACAAATCCTCTACCTCTCAGGGGACACTTTCAGGAGGTTCTATGATTGAAAACAAGGACAAAGTCATTACCTTAGAACTGGCTGGGTCTTGAACAAAAGAGAAACATTCCTTCCTTGTGCCTCTACTCACATTTAGCAACAAGTCTTTCCCAGTTGTCCTGAATGTCAATTTCTTTCATCTGAGATTACCTTCAATTTGTCCTGTATATGTCTTCTAGGTACCTAGCTGCTTGCATGTTGTCTCCCCAGTTGGATTGTGAGCACCTTGAGGACAGGCACTGTTTAGCCTGTTTCTGTGTTCATGGTGTTTTAAGACAGTGTCTGGCACATAGTAAGTGCTTATTAAATGTTGGACAACCAACTGTCCCCAAATTTTTCAGTTTTGGTAAAACCAGCCATAGATCATATTCTGTTGTCACAGGCTTCAGGAGTCCAAGGTTTCTCTATACCATTATGAGGTGTTAGAGTAAGTCTTTAGTGGAGGAATGACTATATAAATGCGTTATTGTTGTTTTTCTTAAATTAAGCTTTAAGATTTAAGAGTCCCCTCTATTAATGCTGCTACCAGCACTGCCGTGACTATTCATTCCAAGAAAAAAGACTCTTGTCCATGTCCACCTAAAGATTTTTCTCAAGGAGTTCAATGTATTGGAGACCCTCCTCAATTTCTCCTGGTCTTCAGGATATAACCAGCCAATATTTTCTTCCTTGATTACATTTTTTAACCTTTTCTTTAAAGTTCCTTGTTGTTCATATGTTGGGCTGTATGGGATGTAGGGAGGACTGACACCTCTGGTGTGAGGGTTTGCTGAGCCCTTTTCAGGGTTGTTCATCCACCTTTGGTGTCTACCTGTCACCCAGCTCTTCTATGTGACTCCAAGAAACTGTAACATGTGCAGTGGCTATGCCTTGGTAAAACCTTCTCGGCAGATGGGCTAAACCAAGTTGAGGGTAACTAATGGGCTTCAGACCTTTCAGTGAGTTAGAAGGACATCCACCCCAAGCATGAGAAGACTTTCCTTAGCAGAATGGGTGGATGAAAGCAATTTGTCCCAATAGGCCATGAAGGTTACAGAAACAGGTACTGTGGAAGGCTTAGAGCTTGGTCAGACATCAAAGAAGCTAAGGTCATGCACTGCATCCTGGGCTATAACTCATCATCTTGACTTTGATCTTGCTACTGGACCAATGACCACGGAAGAGAAAATGAGGCAGATGACTTCGTGCAATTCTGCCTTACTTAAATCCAATTCACTCACAAGTCAAGAAATCACTCATCATCCACCATTTTACTGTGTTATTGTCTTACTGTCTTACTGTTTTACCTCCATTAAAGTCCTGTGGCAATGGGTGAGTGACAAAGTAGTGGGTTCAGATACACTGGGAGCTGTAGTCACAAGCAGCCTAGGCCATAGGATTGTCTTCTCACTGGACTGAAGCAATGGTGGGATCTGGCAACCTCCTGGGTAGTTTTTTTTTTAAGCCCATACTGCTCACTACCTGTCGTGAAGAAGGGGCTAGAAAAGGTGCCCTAAAAATTGTCTGCTTCACCCAGCCCTGGCCTGCTTCCCATGACAGGTGGGGATCCCACTCTGCAGTTGAAACACCAAAAAAAAAATGTACAAAAATTTTTGTGAAGATGATTCCATTCATACTGAGTACATGGAATGTGCAGACCCATTGCCTACATGAAATTCGGGAGACCTGCAAGATGAACAGTTCTTGTAGCAAGAGAACTCAGTAAGTACCTCATCCAAGTAGTAGCCCTGAGTGAAACAAGATTGGCAAATGACAGCCAACTTACTGGAGTTGGGCACATGTTTTTCTGAAGTAACTGCTGTGTGCAGTGAAACTGGCATGAGTTTCACAATCAGATCTAATCTACTCAGCAAGTGTGTATGCCTCTCAAAAGGAGTGAAGAACAATGTGGTTTCCACTTGCAGAAAAGTGACACTCCGCCCTCATCAGTGCATATGTTCCCACTACGACGAACCCTGGTGAAATCAAAGAAAAATTTTATGAAGACCTGGAGACTATCATCAACAATATTCTGAAAAAGTACAACTTTATAATTCTGGGTGACTTATACAGCTGAGTATAGGCATAGACTATTAGACATGGCAGACATGGCAGCAGTCCTTGGGAGGAATGGAGTTGAAGCAGCAACAGCAATGGACACTTACCACTGGAGACTTGTGCATCTCACTACCTTCTCATCTCGTTGTCTAAACCTCAACAAAACTTTGTGGATGTACCCTTGCAACAAGCAATGGTATTTAATAGACTACATCATTTAAAAAAAATATTTTATTTTTCCCAATTACATATAAAAATAATTTTTAACATTTTTCAAAATTTTGAGTTCCAAATTCTTTCCCTCACACCTTCCTTTTATCCTTAACTGAGGCAGTAAACAATTTGATATAGGTTATACATGTGCAATTATGTAAAACATTACTATATTAGTCTATTATGAAAGAAAACAGACCAAAAACCCAACCATGAAAAAAATAATTAAAATAGTATGTATATTCAGACTCTATCAATTCTTTCTCTAGAGGTAGAGAGCATTTTTCTTCATAAGACGTTTGGAATTCTCTTGGATCTTTGTGTTGCTGAGAATGGCTCTTATTCACAGTTGATGATGGTATAATATTGCTGTTACTGTGTACAATGTTATTCTAGTCCTGTACATTTCACTTTGTATAAGTGCATATAAGTCCTCCCAGGTTTTTCTGGTACCATCCTACTCATCATTTCTTGTAGAATAATTTTTTAGCAAAAATTATTCACCTATTCCTCAAATGATGGCCATCCCCTTAATTTCCAGTTCTTTGCCACCAAAAAAAATATAAATATTTTTATATAAATAGATTCTTCCTCCACCCCCTTTTATCTCTTTGCAATACAGATCTGGCAGTGCTCTAGTGCTATTGCTGGACCAAAGGACATGCACAATTTTATAGCCCTTTGAGCATAATTGCTCACCAGAATGCTTGGATCAGTTCACAGCTCCAACAACAGAGCCTTAGTGTACCAATTTTCCCAATTCCCTCCAACATTTATCATTTTCCTTTCCTGTCATATTAGCTAATCTGATAATTTTTTATAATCAGGTTGTTGTTTTTTGTCATTTTTGCAATCAGTACATCTTATGAGATTGAGATGCAACAAAGTATGGATGAATTCTCTGCTGCTTGTGCTAACTTTGGCCTGACAAAACCAAGAAAACAGAGGTTCTTCACCTCACCATCCATACTGGAAAGGGAAGAGAAAGGAGGGAAAAAAACAAGCGTTTAGTAAGCACCTGCTATGTTCCATGGGAATTGTCTTAGAAAGATCCTGAAGATCACTGGGCAGGATAAGACACCAAAGACTGAGGTTCTTTCTCAAACTAAACTTCCAAGCTTTCAAATTCTACTTCAGATAGCCCAACTCTAATGGACTGGCCACGTTGTTTGAATGCAAAATATACACTTGCCAAAAAGGCTGTTTTATGGAGAACTCACACAAAGCAAGTGCTCACCTGGTGGTCAGAAGAAGTGACACAAAGATACTCTCAAGGTATCTCTTAACTTTGGAATTGATTGTATGACATGGGAGACACTGGCACAGGACCACTTAGCATAGAGTGCCTACATCAGAGAAAGTGCTGTTCTCTATGAACAAAGCAGAATTGAAGTAGCTCAGAGGTGGGGAACCTGTGGCCTCAAGGCCACATGTGACCCTCTAGATCTTCAAGTGTAGCCCTTTGCCTGAATCCAAACTTCACAGAAAAAATCCCCTTCATAGAAGAATTTGTTCTGTAAACCTTAGACTCAGTTAAAAGGCCTCACCCAAGGATCTAGAAGGCCACATGTGACCTCGAGGCTGCAATTCCCCACCCCTGAAGTAGCTCAAAAGAAGCATGAGATGTGCATATTTAGAGAATCCATCCCAAATGTTCACATGAACTATTTGTGCCTGACCTGTGGTAGAACATTCCAAGCTTGTATTGGTCTGATGAGCCGCAGTCAGACACACTGTAATGTAACTCTAGTATAGTGATGTCATTTTGGTCTTCTTTGAGAACAACGGACAGCAACCAACCAACCAGCCAGCTATGTGCCAGGCACTATACTAAGCACTTTATAAATATGATCTTATTGTATCCTCACAATTACCCTGGAAAGTAGGTGATGTTATTATCCCCATTGTACAGTTGAGGAAACTGAGACAAACAGGTTAAATGAGTTGCCCACAGTAAAACAGGTAGTAAGTGTCTAAAGTGGGATTTGAACTCATGTCTCCCTGACTCTGGGCCCCACACACTCTATCCACTATGCTACCCACTTGCCTAGATAAGAATAATTATAATAACATTTATATATCACTTATATATATAGAAAGAGCTTCCTGAGTCCAGTTTGAAACTTTATCTACCACACCATCTAAGTGAGCTTTATATACTCTACACTATCTCATTTGAGCCTCACAACAAGCCTGTGAAGTAAGTACTATGGGTCTTTTTATTTCTGTTTTATAGGTAAGGAACCATATAACCAGTAAATGTTAGAAGCAGCATTTGAACTAAGATATTGCCAAAACTAAGTCCAGCACTATAGCTATTATTCCATGCTATCATCTGAAGATGGGGAAGGAGAAAGCGTCCAGGCAGAGGGAGCATCTTGACCAAAGGCATGGTGCTGTGACAGTATGGTATGTGTTCTAGCAACAGGGCACTGAGCCATCTAGCTGTTGTCATTATTCTTTATAAGATCTGACAAATGAGTATAATTCTGAACTAGTATTCCTTTGGCCACCAACTCTCTGCTTGGCAAGTAAATCAAATGTTTGTTGAATGAAGCATTTTGGACATTCTTCTGATTTGTAGCAATAAATCCACCATGGTTAAATTTCTATATAAAAATAATCAGAGGTCTGTTTCCCATTTCCCATTGCTGATTACTTGATTAAATACTTTAGGACTGAGTTCTTTCAATTGTGTGCCTTATCTTTTTCTCATCACTATTCTTTGCTCTTACTTTTTACTAATTCTTATCATTGCATTTCCAAGGCAGAAGTCTGACTATACTGCATTCAGATAACTGATTCCTGAATGACTCCCATATCAATATGTCTTTTCCTGTCTGTTGAGATAAAATCTATTTCCATTCTCTCTCTCTCTCTCTCTCTCTCTCTCTCTCTCTCTCTCTCTCTCTCTCTCTCTTTCTCTCTCTCTCTCTCTGTCTCTCTTTCCCTCTCTCTCTCTCTCGGAAGGGAGATTATATTTCATGGGATGATAGGAGAGTGTATTTGTATCAACCACTTTAAGCTTGGACACACTCTCCTCAAGGGAGAACTTGTCCTTCAGTTGGGGGAATACTTTTGGTAGCTTCTGTCCTCAGTAGTACTCCTTTATTTTGTAAAAGTCTATGTCAATTGCTTGATATTGAGTAATTAGGAAGTGGCTAAAAAATAATGGGGAGCATATTAGATTGGTGCTGGCAACCATAAGTATTTCAACTGTTAATGTCTTAGGGTTACCCCTAGAACCCTGAGGTGAAAAGTACCTCCCGTTCACCAATGTGAGGCATTGGAGTAGGATGGAGGATTTATACTGTTATTGTAATAGAGGACTGGCCAACAAAAACTGATTCCTTAGAGCATGTGCTAATATAACCTTGGTGGTTTATACAGAGCATGTGCTGTATTCCTTGCTGAGAGTGAGTAAGGCTAGAGAGAGGGTTTACATTATTATTATCATCATTATTGTTGCTGCTGCCTACTACTACTACTACTGCTGCCTACTACTACTACTACTGCTGCCTACTACTACTACTACTACTACTACTACTACATCATGCCTGCTGAACATTGTGTGGCTGGGGCATGCAGAATCTCAACTAATAGAAACAACCCAGTGATTAGCACTAGATTGTTTTGCAAGAAACATTCAGGATCCATGGGAATATCTATCAAACTCTAGGTTACAGCCATACACAAACAGAAGGAAATTCATCCTCCCATCCCAAGGTACCTTTTCAAGGGGCTACCTTTATAATAGATTAAAGCCTCTCCCTGAATGACTCAGACATTTTTGCATGGCTGTCAACTCATTAAGCTATTTATGTGGAGGAAGAACCTGTACTTGACTCTACCTTGAAGGTGTAATTGTGTGTTGCTAATGTAATGGCTGAAGCTGGTGATGCACAGAGCACCAGGAAGAAGGTCAGGCTGTAGGAGACAAGGTCAGGGAGGCACTTGGAGCACGAGAAAGCTCGACTGCATCATTTACCCCAAGCCAAACCATGGGAAGGGGACATGTGTCAGGAAGCAAGATGTACAGAATAAGAACTCTGAGAGCACAGGCCTGCGCAGATGCAGATGGAAATTGAACGGGTTTCTTTATCGTCCTTTCCAAAAGCCATCAAAGCTCACTAGTAATCTGGGCACAGACACAGAAAGTAGTTATAACCAAGAAACCCATAAAAACAGATCCAACCCAGGAATCAATAGGAATGCTAATACACAGATGCTGCCTCTCACCTAAGGGGGTTTGCTGTTCTCCAAAATTCAATCATTAGTCCTCCTGCTCTACATATTAAAAACTTGTTTTCTATAAATAGATTGAGTATTCTGGGTCACTGCTTCTCTGGAACCTGCTGATTTGCATCTCAAATCAACTGAGGAAGTTTCAGGACAAGGTGTCTTATATGCAAGGTGGAGATGGGCTGACTTGTTTTAATCATAAAATGGGAAAGTAGTTTAGGCATACAAGGGAAGATGAGACTTGGGTCAGGGTCAGGGGGTGAATTCTACTCCTTCTCTCCAATCTGGGGCAGCAGAATATTCCAAAACAGTCACTTCTTTAGAGAAAGTGTGACCATCAATTCCTCCTCCTATTTAAATCTACAAGCTTAACTCGTCTTTCTCTTGTGAATTTATGATAATCAATTCATCAAACCATAAGTATTTATTAAAAGCTGACTATGTGCCAGACATGGGGTTAGGTACTAGAGTTAAAAAGACAAATGCAAAGCAGTCCATACCTTCAAGGAGCTTACATTTTAACTGGAGAGAAACATATATAGGTATGTACAGCCCCCCCCCCCCCAAAAAAAAACAACAACCATACGAAATAGGTGCAAAGTAAACCTTGGGGAAAAGACAATAATTGTTGAGGATGGAGTAGGATGGGAACCAGAAAAGATCTCATGCCAAAGGTGACTCTTGAATTGAATCTTGAAGGAATTTAGAGTGAGGAAAGAATGCTTTTCAAGCATGGGGAGATAGCCAGTCCAGAAAGTAGAGTAGAGTGTGTCCAGAACAGCAAGAAAGTCAGTTTGGCTGAATTGAAGAGAGAGACAGAGACACACAGAGAGACCAACAGACAGAGACACAGAAACAGAGAGAAAGGGGAAAGGAAGGATGAGGCCATGTTGGAAAAGGATTTAAATGAAAAATGAAGGCATTTAAAAAAATTCAATCCTGGGGATAATAGGAAGCTTGATAGAGTGTACTGAGCAGTAAAGGTTTACAAAATCTTTTTCATACTATTGCACTGTGAAGTAGGTAGTTACAGGTAGTAGTATCAGTTTCACAGATGGAGCTACTGATTTTTTTTTTGCAAAATATATTTATGTATTTATTTTGACATTCATTTTAAAAAATTTTGAGTTCCAAATTCCTAGGAACCCCTTTTCTACCTATTAAGAAAGGAAGCAATATGATATCAATTATACGTGTGAAATCATAAAACATATGTTCCTATATCAACTATGCTGGGAAAAAATAGTAAACAAGAAAAAGTGAGAAAAATAAAGTGAAAAAGTGTGCTTCATCACTTCTCTCTCTGGAGGTAGATAGCATTTTTCATCATGAATTCTTTGGAATTGTCTTGAATTATGGTCTTTGATCAGAGTAGCTAAATCTTTTACAGTTGATCATCATTACAATACTGCTGTTATTATTTCAATACTATTATACAGTGTTCTCCTAGTTCTGCTCACTTTACTTTGCATCAGTTCATATAAGTCTTGCCAAGTTTTTCTGATACCATCCTATTTGTCATTTATAACATAATAGAATTCCAGCACAATCATATACTGTAACTTATTTAGCCATTCCTCAATTGATAGGCATCCCCTAAATTTCCAGTTCTTTGCTATCACAAAAATAGCTGCTGTAAATGTTTTTGTTCATATAGGTGCTTTTTCCTTTTCTATATGTTTGAGATTAAAACCTAGTAATGGTATTCCTGGGTCAAAGGTTATAAAGAGTTTTATAGCCCTTTGGGGCATAGTTCCAAATTGTTCTCCAGAATGTTTCTCCAGTTTGCAACTCTGCTGGTTGGTTGTTGTCCTCCCTTCTTGAAGAGAACCAAAATGGCATCACTGATGTCTTTTGACTCATGCATAAATTGGATTTAAGTGAGGTAGAGTTGCATGAGGTCATTGACCTTACTCTCTCTTCCAGAGTTATTGGAGTACAGTGGCAAGACAAAAGTCAGAACTACTAGCAATGACTCAGGATGCAGTGGATGACCTTGGCATCTTCAATGTCTAACCTAGCTCTAAGCACTCTATATCACCTGCTTCAGCCATCTTCATGGCCATTGGAACAAATGGTTCTTATCTACCCATTCTGCTTCACATGTTTGGGGTAGACACCACTCTAACTTATCGATGTGTCTGAGCCCCCTTATAGCCACTGTACATGGTACAGTTTCTTGGAGCCACAGGTGAGAGTTGAATGAATCAGGTGGACACCAAAGGTGGAAAGCAGGCCTGAAAAGGGCTCAGCAGCACTCACATTAGAGCATTCTGTCCCTATTTTTCCATATCCCCTCCAGCATTTATGATTTTCCTTTTCTGTTGTGTTAGCCAGTCTGATAGGTGGTACCTCACATGACTTATTTTAAGAAAGGCTCCACTTATGCTTTCTAGTATTTTTAATAGGAATGGTTGTTGTACTCTTTCTTCATCTATTGAGATAATCATATGATTCTTGTTGGTTTTTTTATTGACATGGTCAATTATGGTTATGGTTTTCCTAAGAAAAACTTGAGAGGACTTACATGAACTTATGTAAAGCAAAGGGATCAGACCTAGAACACTGTACAGCAATATTATAATAGTAATAACAATAATGTAATGATAGTCAGCTATGAAAGATTTAGCTATTCTAATCAATTCCTGATATTGATCCAGCCCTGCATGCCTGATATGAATCCTACCTGATCATAGTGATATATTGCTTTAATCTCAATGTTAGTATTTAATTTCTTTCTTAGTCATTTTAGGGTTAGATTTAGCTAGTTCTGAGAGGGGGAAAGTTGACGTCTCCAACTACTATAAGTTTTATTGTCTATTTCTTTGTAGAATTCATTTAACTTTTCCTTTAAGAATTTGAATGCTATGCCATTTGGTGCATATATATTGACTATTCATATTACTATTTACTATAATACATTTACTATTCATATTTTCTGTTACCTTTTGGGAAGATATCATTTCCCTGCTTATCTCTTTTAATTAGGTCTAATTTTTGTTTTTGCTTCGTCTGAGATCATGATTGCTACCTCTGCTTTTGTTACATTTAGCTAAGGCATGATAGATTCTGCTTCTGCCTCTTATTTTAACTCTATGTACATCTTTCTGTTTCAAGTGTTTCTTGTAAACAACTTATTGTTGGATTTTAGTTTCTAATCTATTCTTCTACCCACTTCCATTTTATGGGTGAGTTTATCTCATTTGTAGCCACAGTTATCATTAGTGTGTCTCTCTATCTTAGTTTCTTCTCTTTATCCTCATTTTTCTTTTATTACCTTGTCTCCTCAAAACTCTGTTTCATTTTTGACCGCTACTTCCCATAATTGACCCTCCCTTTTATCTTTCTCTTATCTTATTTTTTCTTTATCTTATTCCATTTCTCTCTTACTTCCCTGTTGGGTTAAATTTCTAAGCTCAACTCTGTGTGTGTGTGTGTGTGTGTGCGCGCGCACACGTGCATGTGTATTCTCCCTTTTTTGAGCCAATTAGATGAGAATGGGGTTCAAATATTACCTGCTCCCCATTTTCCTATCCACTATAAAAGCTTTTCCTTGCGTGATATTATGTGAGATAATTTTTTTCATTCTTCCTCTTCCTTCCTCCTTCTTCCAGTATATTACTCTTTCTCACTCATCCCTTTTTTTAAGATCATCCCAACTTAATCGACTTACTCTCATGCCCTCTGTTTTTGTAGTATCCTTCTAATTACCCTTATAATGATAAATTTCTTTGGGGTTACATGTAACATATAGGATATATAGGAATATATAGGAATGTAAACAATTTAATCTTATTGAATCTCTTATGATTTCATGTTTACTGTTTTATGCTTCTCTTGAGTCTTGTATTTGAATGTTCTATTTATATTTGGTCTTTTTCACCAGGAATACTTGAAAGTTCTCTATTTAATTAAATATCTATTTCTCCCCCCTCCCCCCCCCCAAAAAAAACAAAACAACTTATCTTCTGTTTTACTAGGAAGGCAATTCTTGGTTGTGATTCCTGGCTCCTTTGCCTTCAGGAATATCATATTCCAAGCCCTATTCTCCCTTTAATGTAGTAGTTGCTAAGTCTTCTGATCCTGATTGTGACTCTACAATGCTTAAATTATTTCTTTCTGATTATAGTATTTTCTTTTGATCTGGAAGCTTTGTAATTTAGCTGTAATATTCCTGGGTGTTTTCATTCTGTATCTCTTTCAGGAGGCAATTGGCAGCTTCTTTTAATTTCTATATACCCTCTAGTTCTAAGTTCAGAGCATTTTTCCTTTATGATTTCTTGAAATACAGTATGTAGGCTCTTTTTTTTGATCCTAACTTTCAGTCCAATACTGCAGATATAGTTTAATTATGATAGAGTAGCATAATACCATTGCCTCCCAAGTCCTAGAAATTCTGTCTCTTATTAAAGAATAAGGTTGTATTAGCTCTATTTGGCTACCATATTATACCACTGACTCATGCTAATCTGGTAGTCCACTAAAAGCTACAGATATCTTTTGGATTAACTGAGTCTAGTCATGGCTTCCTACTCTTGTACTTGTAACTTTGAATTTTTTTAAATCCAAATGGACAGTTTACATTTATCCCCACTAAATATCATCATATTCAATTTGTAGAATGTCATTGAATGGCTTAGAGTTTAGTTAAGGAGACAAGTGAGAAACATAGGAAGCAATGAGAAAATAATGCTAGCTGCTGCTACATCATATGGTTCTAATTATGTGTTTAGGAGTCCAAAATCATTAGAGCACCCTAACACAATCCTTCCAGGAGCTTTTCAGTCACTGAAGTGTGTCCAAATTGAGTGTCATTCATGGTAGCTATTAAGTCTGGTGCAGGTCTGGGCCTAGCAAACCCAAAGAGGGCTCTTCCATGGTCCAGCCATATGGGGATTGCTATGGTCTAACCTGAGTTTGTAGGTATATAGGAGTTCCCGTAATAGTGAGAATATCTTAACCAAATAACTCCTGCAGTAGTTATCAAAACTCCCTGGGATGTAGGGATGTGGAACAGAAGAACCCCAAAGTCAATCTGGATCCTTTGATGCAAGGACTTTGCCCATATGGTACTTCATTTGTCTGTTACAGTCTAATGTCTTTCACCTAGAGCTTGGGTACCTCCTGAAGGATGACATCTCCTTGAAAGTTGTTACCATAATAGTAGATTAGACTTGAATTCTTCATTTGTTTACCACATCCTGAGGTATCCTATCCATTTTTCTCTCGAAAGCTACATTAATCTACTTTTAAAGCCTGGACTTTCAAAGTATATATTGGATAAAGGAGTGACCAGAATTCAGAGCATAGTGTTTCCCCCTATAACTACTCTTTTCTGATTCCATATTCAGGGAAGCAGGGACCATACTGCAGGATGTATTGGGGACATTGCCAAACACTCCTAGCAATCAGAGAAAACTCTTTTGATGGCTTGTTGTTAGGTGGTATTCTAACCTGCTTTTCTGTGAACCACCAAGCAAATTATTACATTTCCTCCTGCTTCAAGTTTGTAAATATTACATGGGGAAACACTCATGTGTGCACATGCACACGCACAACACACACACACACACACACACACACACACACACACTACAATAGGAAGGCTGCCAGATTTGGTGGTACCAGATGACCTGAGTTTAAGTCCTTATTTTGCCCTTGACTTTGTGTGACCTCAGGCAAGTCATCATCACCTAAGTCTCAATCAACCAATCAATAAACATTTATTAAGAGCTTACTATGTGCCAGTGATATGCTAAGTGTCAAAAGTACTTAGGAAAAAAAAATCATTGCCTTCAAGGCACTCACATGATAGGGATGTAAATAACTACTTACATATAAGATATGTATATATGTATACATTTTTCAAATATATATGTGTGCATATATTTACATATATATTTGGGGAGAGAGACAAACAGAAAAAAAGAAAGACAGAGGAGAGAGAAGGAAGGAGGAAAAGGGGGAGAGGCAGAGAGAGAAATAGAGAAGCAGAGATAGAGAGATAAAGAAAGGTAGACAAAGAAACAGAAAGAGGGAGAGAGGAAGACAGTGGGGAAGAGAGTGGAGTAGGAGGGAGGGAAAGAAAGAGAGGGAAAGACGGAGGAGAAAGGGGGAGAAGGATAGAAAGGTAAAAAGAGAAGAAGAAAGGGAGGGACATGGAGAAAGAAAGAGATTTGAAGGTAGTCTCAGAAGGAACTATCAGCTTTATCCATAAAAGGAGAATATAAGAGTATGCCCCTTTTGTATATTGCTTTTAAAGTTTTCAAAGTACTTTACAAACATTATTTCATTTTGTCATCATAACAGCCCTTGGAGGTAGGTGCTATTATTATCTCCACTTTACAGATGAGAAAACTGAAGCAGAGAGAAACTGTAACTTTCCCAGAGTCAAATAACTTGTAAGTATCTGAGGAAGAATTTGAACTCAAGCTTCTGCACTCCAAGTCCAGAGGTCTTTCCATTGGATCATCTAGTGATCTTTTTAGATTTTGATAAGGTTGAAGATAATAAATGGTACAGGCTGGGAAATGCCTTTCAGTAGCAAAGGATACATTCTATATCTTACAAAGTCTGATGTTTGAATAGCTCAATTGTATATGAAGGGTCCAGGGTGACAATGAACTTTTCTAGTACATAGCCTGCTTCAATATCTTTGTTCTTCAGCCCCTCATTTGCAAAAAGACTCAGCAAGCATCTGGGAAATGTAACAGGGATGAACACACCATAAATAAAGGTAGTCCCTCACTGAGGGAAGCTTCCTCCGAACCTGGAAAGACTATGGAACTGGAGAGGCTAGAATCTTTCCACCTCTTGTGTGGAGGTAATAAACATGAGACAGACAAAGAGGAGAGGCATCTGTTAGTCCTACTTAAGGGTTAGTCATTTGCTTTTGCTGAAAAGGGCACTGTAATCCTCCAGGGAAAATAACTGTGTAGTACCTAGATGAGTCAAAGGCTGAAGGCATTGAAGATGGCAGCTGCCAGGGAGTCTGGCAGATCAACCAGTCCTACAGAGATACTACATCCTGTGAAAAGTCCTGCATTTAAATGAAGTACAGCAGCAGCACCAGCAGCTCAGAGACAGAACAACCTACTAGGTCTAGCCTCGGGGGCTACTGAATCTAGCTAACTTCACAACCAAGGAACCTGTGTGATGCAATCTAGAATGCAATTGACTCATCTAACTGAGATACCATCCTCTGCAAGGAGCCAGCCCAGCTGAAGAGCATCATGCCTGGATGGTGTACCTCCTTGGGATACTGAAATAGCTGACAGATGGGATTGTGGAGCCCCCATCAGTGATATTTGAAAGATCATAGAAATCAGGAGAGGTATTATGAGAATTAGAGAAAGGCAAATGTTTTCCTAACTTTTAAAACATGGGAGGAGAACAGAGTATATATAACCTATAGGCCAGTGAGGAAATTTTAGACATTGGTAGTGAACATCTAGAAAGAGAAGTGGTGATTACCAAAAGGCCACATAGCTTTATCAAGAACATGTTAGGTCAGATTAACCTCATTTTCCTTTTTTGACAGGATTATCAAACTTAGATATGAGAGTAATGCCACAGGTATACTTTTCCTATATTTTAGCAAAGCTTTTGATGAAATACAGTGGAGGTAGTGCTGGGCCTGGTCAGGAAGACCTGAGTTCAAATCAAACCTCAGATTGATAGGTCACACTAACTACGTGATCCTGGGCAAGTCACTTAACCCTGTTTGCCTTTGTTTCCTCATATGTAAAATTAGTTGGAGCAGGAAATGACTGATCACTCCAGTATCATGGCCAAGAAAACCCAAAATGAGGTCACAAAGAGTCAAATATAGCCAAAACAACTGAACAACAAAAATTCTTGGGGAGCAGATGGAGAGATATGGCCCACAATAGTGATACTAAACACAAATAGGAACAGGGGAACTAAACTGTTGATAAAGATACCTGTGGATACATAGTGAGTTAGAAAAACACATATTAACATTATTTGTGGTTTAATATACTTTTATTTATTTTGTTAAATATTTCCTAGTTATGTATTAATCTGGTCCTACAGTATCATTTGACATCTTTGGGCTATACAATAAAATTAGATGGACTCAGGGCTGGCTAGATAGCTAAAATAAAACAATAGTTGATAATGGTTCATTGTCAACATGGAAGGAGGTCTCCAGTTGTGTACCTCAACAGTCTATACTTGGCACTGTTCTATTTAGATAATATCAGTGATATTGATAATGACATAGATGACATACTTATCAAATTTTCATGTAACGCAAAGCTGTAAGAGGTAGCTAATATATTAGATGATAAAATGAGACTCTAAAAAGTCCTCAACAAGCTTAAGTATTGGACTGAATCTAATAAAATGAAATTCAATAGGTAACCAAGTTGATGAAAGACCTTGAATCCATGACATATGTGGACCACATGAAGGAACAGGGTACATTTAACCTGCTTTAAAAATAAGAAGAATCTGGGGGCATGATAGCTATTTTCAGGTATCTCAAGGACTCTCATATGGAAAAAAGGGTTAGATTTATTCCATTTAGCACCAGAAGATAGAACCAGAAGCAATGGGTGGAAGTTTGTAAGAAACCTCTTACAAAAGAGGTAAGTCTTATATTTGGGTACAAAAAATCAGCTTCATAATACAAGTTGGGGGAGGCAAAGTTAGACAGCAGATGTTCTGAAAGATATATTGAAATTTAGTGGACTACAACCTTGATATGAGTCAGAAGTATGATATAGCTGCCAGAAAAGTTAATGCAATCTTGGGCTGCATTAAGAAAAGCAAAGCTTCCAGGAACAGGGAGGTGACAGTCTCATTGTACTCTGCCCCTTTCATACTTCTAAAATAGTGTCTAGTTCTGGGCAACATGGTTTAAGGTCATTGATAAGCTGGAGAACGTCCAGAGGAGTGCAACCAGGATAGAGAAGGACATGGAGTTAATTTTAGATGAGAGTCAGTTGAAGAGAAAGGAGATATTTAATTTGGAGAAGAGAAGACTAAGGGCAGGAGGCATTGATGGGACATATCAATCTTCAAATATTTGAAGGAATATTATGTGAAAGATGGATTAGTCTTGTTGTATTTGGCCCCAGAAAGAAGAACTAGGAGCAAAATATAGGAGTTGCAAAGAAGTCAATTTAGACTTGATGTAAGGAAAAACTTGTTATGAATTAAAGTTGTTCTAAAGTAGAGTAAAAAAGGGTGGAGCCCAGGTGGTGGAGTGAAAGCAGGGACTTCTTGAACTCTCCCCCAAACCCCTACAAATACCTGTAAAAAATTACTCTAAACAAATTTGAGAGCAGCAGAACCCACAAAATTACAGAGCAAAACAAATTTTCACCCCAAGACAACCTGGAAGGTCAACAGAAATGGTCTATTGCACCAGTCTGAGAGAAGAGAGCAGTCTGGTGTAAGCCACACTAGCACAGATGGGATGGAGCAGGTCTCAAGGCACTGAATCACTGGCAGCTGTATGGAAGTTTCCAGATTTCTCAATCCACAAACACCAAAGACAACTTAAAAGGTCATTAGGAAAGGTCTGTAGGACCTGGGTGAGAGAGGAATATAGTCCAACCCCAGTCCAAGAGTAGTGGCAGCAGTGGCTGCTTATAGAGCTCTCAGCCCACAGATGGTGTGGGAATCGAGTGGCTGATCAGAGGGGGCTTGCAGCGATCTCTTTGAAAGTTCTGATACAGGATTCTCTTGCTTTGCTGTTGTTTGGATCTGGGTCTCAGTCCTGGGTGGTGGTTCTGGGGCAAGGAGGAGTGCTGGTGTGATGGAACTTGTGGTGCAGTAGAGAGGGAATTCTTCTCACAGATCCAAGGCAGAAAAGAGTGCTTATGGTCACTCACAGACCAGAGCACAGACCAAGAGAGGAGTAAACACTTCTCCTTTGATCTTACAACCTTCAAAGAACTAAGACAGTTACAGGTCTCTAGAAATATCCCTGAAAATAGCTGCACAAAACCCCTGACACTTGGGACACTGCATTCTCCACTCTGGAAGCAGAGCCCTACCTTAACAAAGAGCTAAAAAAGTCAAGTAATTAGCTGGGAAATGAGCAAACAGTGAGAAAAATTAGACTATAGAATCTTAATTTGGTGACAAGGAAGATCAAAACATAAAACCAGAAAAAGACAACAAAGTTAAAGCTCCTATATCCAAAGCCTCCAAGGAAAATATGAATTGGTCTCAGGCCATGGAAGAGCTCAACAAGGATTTTGAAAAATCAAGTAAGATAAGTAGAGGAAAAATTGGGTAGAGAAATGAGAGTGATGCAAGAAAATCGTGAAAGACAAGTCAACAGCTTGCTGAAAGAGATCCAAAAAATGCTGAAGAAAATAGCACCTTAAAAAAATAAACTAACCCAAATGGCAAAAGAGGTCCAGAAGGCCAATGAGGAGAAGAATTCCTTAAAAAGCAAGATTGACCATATGGAAAAGGAGGTCCAAAAGCTCACTGAAGAAAGTAATTCCTTAAGAATCAGAATGTAGTAAGTAGAAACTAATGACTCTATGAAAAATCAAGAAATTATAAAATAAAACCAAAAGAGTGAAAAAGTGGAATGGGCTGCTTTGAAAGCAGCCAATTCCCCTTCTTTTGTGGTCTTTAAGCAGAGTCTAGATGATCTCTTATTGTGTGGAAGTTCTTCCCTATTCCTACCCTCTCTAGAGCAAATGCGGAGCTCCCACTCCACTTTCACCTTTGAGCATTGGGTCCACTCTCCCTACCACTGTTTCACTCACTTCCCAATAGGTACAGGTCAAGACCTTTCACCTTGCCTAACCTTTTGTTAATTAATTAATTTTGAACTTAAATACTGAAAGTTAAATATACAATAAGAAAAGGAAAAGAACCAGTATAAACTTAAATACTAAAGCTTAAATACAAAACAAAAAAAAAAGAAAAAAGTGCCATGTGCAAGGCAGAATGTAAGAGAGGATTGCAAAACATACAGAAAGGAGAAAGGGTGAGGGAATAGAGGATAAAGGAGGGAACTTTGGAGGGTGGGTATGTTGAGTAACAGGAGGGTGAGCTAGGGGGCAGAAGTAAACTAGAGGACTCAGGAGGGATAGAAATAAGAGATTCACTTAAAATAAAGATCGGGAATAGAATTTATTAGGGAAGAAAAAAAATAGGGATAGTAATCATGATCTCAGATGAAGTTAAAGCTAAAATTGATTTAATCAAAAGAGAAAAATAGGGAAACCACACTATATGTCAGCCATATTAATCAATATTGTTTTGTACCATTTAAAATAACTAGACAGTATAAGGTTGGAATATTGCTGTGGTGTAGGAAATGAGTTGGTGGACTTAGAAAAATATGGAAAGACTTGAACTTATGAAGGAAGAGGTTATTCACCCTCAGAGAAGCAAAAGATGAACAAGCATAGTATGGTCTTACCTAGGTGTGTATGAATGGATATATTTATATATGAGTATAATTACAGATATCTAAGTATATTTATGTGCCTGTATGTATGTCTATATGTTTGTATATATGTATGTACACACATGTACATATACACATGCATGTATAGGCATATGTATACATGCATGTATGTACACATGTGCATTCATGCACATGTACACATACATAACTCCATGCTTAATTGTAACCTTTTGGGGGTTAGGGAGGAAGAAGGGGGAATAAAGTAAAAAGTGCACAGCAGAGAACAAAAGAAAGCCCACAAAAAAGCAAAGAAAAAGGACATCTCAGAACACAAAGTGTAGTATTTATTATATAGGCTTTCTTGAAATGGAAATTTATTGTCGTATATTTTGCATCCTCTCTTAAAATCTACTGTGCATATGACACTTTTTTTTATTTTGTATTTAAGTTTTAGTATTTATTTATTTAGATGTGATATATATTTATATATTTAGATGTGATAGGAAATACCATACATCATCATTATTATTATTATTCACTTACTAGTGATAGTTCACAGCTTTCTAGGGGTTATCCAATGAGCCAGTCAGAAATCCAAGTGTTCTTTGGTGTGGCTGGTTAACCTCTTAATACCCAAATGAAGATTGTCCACATTTAAATTTTCTCAACACCTCCCCCCCACCCATGTGTGAGGACCCCAAATAGTACTCTTTCTTATTTTTTAGCCTCCTTTTGGAAGCTATAAGAAATTAGTTAAGGAAATTCTAATGAAATGCATGTCACTTACCAAGATGGATGGCCAGCACTCTACTTTCCATTACTGGAAAGAATAGAATTAAATTAGAGAATAACAGTCCTCAGCGTCTTCTCCAACTGGGATTTTGCATAATGTGTTGGAAAATATGCCACCTTGACAGAAAGTGGCTATCATGATGGCCAAAGGCTTTATTCCACTGGCCAACTGGGTTTATCTAGAAGGCATATCTCCTACCAAGCATTTTTTTTTCTTCTTTCTCTAATAGGGGAAAAGAAATTCCAGCATAATGGAGAGGCTTCCTTTGCTTAAGCAGTTCCTGGGCCTACTGCATACAGTAAACTACGTTGTGCATACTTAATAAGAGATCACCAGTGGGATGAAATATTTCTCTGCATGAAGTCTTCTAAAATGTTAAAAAGAGCTCTAGATTTGGAGTCAGGAGCCTTGGGTTATAGGGAACTAGCTATGATATAGCAGAAAGAACACTGGATTTGAAGTCAGAATATCTGATTCTAATCTCATTTTTGCAACTTATTGCCTATGTGTTTGTCCATGGGTGAGATAGTTTCCCAGTTTTTTTTCTCCTGTAAAGTGAGGGTGTTGCATTAGATCAGGGCTTCTTAAACTTTTTCCACTCATGATCCCTTCAGCACTTCTTAAACTCTGGGTTTAAGCAGTGCTGCATTAGATGACCTCTGAGGTCTTACTGAACTCTAAACCTGTGATATGAGTGACCTTGGGCCCCAGTTTCCTTTTCTCAGGAAAGAAGGGCTTGATTTATATGATTTTTGAGTCTTTTCTAACTCTTAACTTTCTGAGTCTATGAATCAATTCTGATTCTTGACATACTAACATAGAAATACTTTCCATATACTTCCCTTAACTTTCTCCTTTTCTAGTTCTGATCCAGTTAGGCTCTGGCATCATGGGATTATTGAAAGGACATTGAGTTAGGAGTCAAAATACCCGGTTCCTAATCTTGACTTTCCTAAGTGGAGTTGGGCAAACTTTAAATAAGAATCAAGAGTCTTACTTCTGAAGCATACTGACTGTGTGAACTTGGACTGGTCACAAACTCTCAGTGTTCTAAACATAAGTTGAAGAGAAGGTATAGACCTACAGTGGTAGAAGAAAGTCCTCTTCAGGCGGTCCCCACACCAATGAAATCATAGGTCAAGTCTCTATCCATATATATTTCAAAAAGGGAACACACAATTTATAACAAGGGAAAAACAATTTATAATAAAACATGTAGCAATATATTATGAATTTGTTGCTTTCCTAAACTCTGCAGGTTCTTTCTTCTCTCAGACATAGGACCAATCAGGACCTAAAATAATAATGATAGTAATAACAATAATAATAATAGCTAACATTTACATAGCACCTACCATATATGCCAGGAATTGTTTTAAATTCTTTGCATATATTATCTTATTTGATCCTTACAACAGCCCTAGGAAGTAGGAGCTATTACTATTCTCATTTTACTGAAGAGGAAACTAAGGCAAGCAGAGGTCAAGTGACTTGCCCAGGGTCACATAGCTATTAAGTGTCATAGGTTAGATTTGCATTCAGGTCTTCCTGAGTCCAAGCCTAGTGCTCTATCCACTGCACCACCTAGGTCAGTGGTTCTCAACCTGTGGGTCATGACCCCTTTGGGGGTTGAATGGGGTCACCTAAGACCATTGGAAAACACATATTCCCAATGGTCTTAGGAACCAAGACACTGCTCCTCTAGCCATCTCCAGGCAGGTCTGCCCACATGCAGATATGCCCATATATGAGTATTAAGGGGGCATGGCATTAGGAAGGTTGAGAACCACTGACCTAGGTGCTTCAATAGAACGGTATCTATCCTAGAACCTAAAAATTCTAGGATAGATACAGTTTGGGTTCTCTTCTGAATAGGCAGAGGATGATAACAACACAGATTCCTCAGAATCTTTATTAAAATATTTATTTGCCTGGAGACTTGTAAATCTGATCATGAAAACCTTAAACTGAAAATGAGGGGAAAAGAAGAAAGTGTTGCAGAAACATCTACCAAGTCAGATTCCAAAGACTCTAGCAAATATGACAAGTATGACAGAAGAAGAAAAATATCAGTGAAGAGGACCAATCATCTATAGAAACCATAATTCAAAAAGAGAGACAGTAGAGAAGACTTCTGGGAGCCAAGATGGTGGAATTAGCAGTAAATCGCTATAGCTCTCCTATATTCACCTCCAAACAGCCATAAGCTAGCACCCCCAAGCAAATCCTGGAACAGCAAAACCAGCAAAAAGACAGGGTGAATAATCTTTTAGCCCAAGAAACTTGGAAGATCAGCAAGAAAGGTCTGTCTCACTCAGGTAAAAGGGGACTGCAGTCCAGGACAGGAAGCATCTGAGCAAGCCATCAGCAAGCCCCACCTCAGCAAAACAGTGGGAGATCCTGAACCTTGGTGGTAGAACAGGCAAATGCCACACCGGGACCCCACCATGTGCCCCAGCATAGCTAAGGGAATGGACAGACTCCAGCTCTGAGAAATGCCATGGTCTTCATCTTATCCCCAGACAGACCACCTCTAGTGAACAAACCTCCACTGGGCAAGCAGGCATTCACCAATGGCCAGACCACCACTTACTTCAGTGTAGCCCTGGAGAAAGTCAGAAACACCCCTTTAGCCTTAGCACATGCTAGACACCAGCACTAGGACCCCAGCTCAGGACTAGGTAAGTTGCCAGAAACCTATGGCCTCCAACAGCACTAGCCACTCCCTCACCCCAATGCCTCAGCAAAGCATGAGATACTAGGGTACCCTGTGGATCTCAGTTCAGCATCAGTGCAACACCAGGTAATTAGTCAGGGCCTGCAACCCCTGGTACAAGAAGCCTGACACAGTGTCCCTTCCACCCCATAAGCATAGCTCAAATTTAAAAGCAAGAAAGAAAGGCCAAAAAAGATGAGCAAAAAGCAGAAAAAAAAGAATCTGATCATTGAAAGTTATGGTGACAAGGAAGATCAAGATACAAACTCAGAAGAGTCAAAATACTTATGGGTAAAATCCCAAAGAAAAGTGGGAAGTGGTCTGAAGTCCAGAAAGAACTCATGGAAGATTTCAAAAAGGAGTTTAAAAGTCATGCAAAAGAGCTAGAAATAAAATTAGGAAAAACCATGGAAATGATGCAAGAGGAGTATTAAAAAAAAGAATGAACAGTTTGGAAAAAGAAAAGAATTGTTTAAAAAGTAAAATTGGCCAAATGGAAAAAGAGATACAAAATCCACCACAGGGAACAACTCCTTAAAAAGTACAATTAGCCAAATGGAAAACAAAATGCAAAAGCTAACTGAGGAAAACAACACCTTAAAAGTTATAATGGGACAAGTGGAAGCCAAAGACTCTGAGACATCAAGAATCAATCAAAAAAATTCCAAAGAATAAAAAATAAAAGAAAATGCAAAATACCTCATTGGAAAAACAACTGGCCTGGAAAATAGATCCAGGAGAGAATATCAGAATTATTAGACTGCTTGAAAGCCATAATCAAAGGGAGGACCTGGGCAGCATTTTTCAAGGAATTATCAAGGAAGACTGCCCTGATATCCTGGAACTGGAGGGCAAAATAGGCATTGAAAGAATTTACCAATCAACTCAGGAAAGAGACCCCCAAAATAAAAACTCCAAGGAACATCATAAACAAATTACAGAACTATCATGTCAAGGAAAAAGTGCTGCAAGTGGCTAGAAAGAAACAGTTCAAATACTGGGGAGCCAAAATCAGAATTGCATAGGACTTAGCAGCTTCAACATTGAAGGATTAGAGGTCATGGAGCATGATATTCCAGAAGGCAAAGGAGCTAGAGCTGCAACCAAGAATCACATACCTGGTAAAATTAAGCATAATATTTCAAGGGGAAAAATGGTAATTTAATGAAATAGAAGAATTTTGAGCTTTCATAAGAAGATCAGGATCAAATAAAAAATTTGATCTCTAATTTCAAGACCCAAGAGAAGCCTAAAAAGGCAAAAATATAAAAGAAAGCAAGGTACTCAATGGAGCTGAACTATTTACACCCCTGCATGGGAAGATGATAGTTGTAATTCTTAAAAATGGTACTACTTATAGTGCAAGTAGGAGTATACATAGGCAGAGGGTAGAGGTATAAGGCAAATTTGAGGAAATGACACAAAAAATAATTAAAGGGTGAGAAAGAGTAGTACACTGGGTGTAGATGGAAGGGAGAGGTAGAATGGAGTAAATTATCTCATATGAAGAGGTGAGGAAAACCTGTTACAGTGGAGGGAAAGATGGGAGGATGGGAAATGGGCATCACTTGAGCCTTATTCTAATCAACATTGGCTCAAAGAGGGAATAATATACACAATAAGTTGAATATAGAAATCTATCTTACCCAACAGGGAAGTAGAAGGGGAGGAAATTGAGTAAAGGGGGGAAGGACTGACAGAAGAGAGGGCAGACAGAGGGAGGTAGTAGACAGAACCAAAACATCATTAAGGGGGGAAAGGGTGCAAGGAGAGAGGACAAACAGGAGGAAAAACAGGATGGAAGGATATACATAGTAATTGTGAGTGTGAATGTGAATGGGGTGAACTCTCCCATAAAACGGAAGCAGATAGTAGAGTAGATAAAAAGCCAGAATCCTATAATATTTTGTTTACAAGAAACACACTTGTAGTGGAGAGATACACATAGAGTAAAGGTAAGGGGGCTGGAGCAGAATCTATTATTCTTTAGCTGATGTAAAAAAAAAAAGCATAGGTAGCATTCCTGATCTCAAACAAAGCAAAGGCAAAAATAGACCTAATTAAAAGAGATAAGGAAGGAAACTACATCTTGCTAAAAGATACCATAGACAATGAAGTAATATCAATACTAAACATATATGCACCAAGTGGTATAGGACCCAAATTCTTGAAGAAGTTAAGTGAGTTACAGGTTTATGACCAAAAAAGAGCCAGCATTACACAACGTAAAATAGATCATTTTTATTATATTAAAAAAAAAAAAACTTTTGCACAAACCAAACCAAAGCAATGAAGATTAGAAGGAAAACAGAAAGCTAGGAAATAATCTTTATAGCAAGTGTCTCTGATAAAGACCTCATTTCTCAAATATATAGAGAACTAAGTCAAATTTATAAGAGCACAAGTCATTCCCCTATTGATAAATGTTCAAAGGATATAAATAGGCAGCTTTCAGATGAAGAAATCAAAGCTATCAGTGAGCATATGAAGAAGTGTTCTAAATCACTTTTGATTAGAAAAATGCAAATTAAAATAACTCCAAAGTACCACCTCACACCTATCAAATTGACTAATATGACAAAAAAAAGAAAATGATAAATGTTGGAGAGAATATGGGAAAAGTGGGATACTGATGCACCATTGGGGGAGTTGTGAACTGATCCAACCATTTTGGAGAGCAAATTGAAACTGTGCCCAAAGGGCAATCAAACTGTGCATACCCTTTGATCCAGCAATACCACTATTAGGTCTGTAGACCAAAGAGATCATAAAAAAGGGGAAAGGGCCTACATGTGCAAAAAGTACCGGTACTCTATCCACTGCACCAACTAGTTGCCTCCTTCAGTGTAGGGGTTGTCTTTTGCCTCTTTTCATATCCCCAGAGTTTAGCATGGTGTCTGGCACAAAGTTGGTGCTTGAAAAATATTTACTGATTGATAGTGATTAATTGATCATCTGGGATGTGACCTAGATTTTTGAAGAACAAAAAAGATAATTAAGAGAAGCTAGAACTGTTTAGCTCTTTTTCTCCACCAAAGAGTGCAATTTTCAGAATAGGAAAGGTATAATAAATGTGGTTAATAATTAGTTGAGCCCCAATATCTGTATAGCTGACCCCAGTGAATTAAAATAATAAGGCCAGGAATGCTAGGGCCCTGAAAAAAGCGGTGGATGGGCCAGTTAGGTGGCTTAGTGGATAGAGTGCTGGGCTGGGAGCTAGAAGACTCAAATTCAAATCCGGCCTCAGATACTTAATAGTTGTATGACCCTGGGCAAGTCACTTAATTCTGTTTACTTCAGTTTCCTCTTCTATAAAATAAGCTGGAGAAGGAAATGCAAATTACTCCAGTATCTTTGCCACAAAAACCCCAAATAGAGTCATGAAGAGTTGATCTCAAAAAAAGCAAACAAAATAAAACATGTTACTGGGTACAATGTTCTCCTGGTTCTGCTCACTTTACTTTGTATCAATTCATGTAAGTCTTTCTAGGTTTTTCTGAAATCCTCCTGCTTATCATTTCTTATACCACAATAGTATTCCATTACAAATTTTATACCACAGATTGTTTAACCATTCCCCAATTGATCAACATCCTCTCAATTTCCAGTTCTTAGCCACTATAAAAAGAACTGTTATAAATACCTTTGTACAAATAGGTCCTTTTACCTTTTTTTGGATGTTTTTGAGATATAGACCTAGAAGTGGTATTGCTGGGTCAAAAGGTATGCACGGCTTTATAGCCCTTTGGGCATAATTGATGGATGTAGTATTTCTAAAATGCTTTGTCAGAATTCAGACAAGGCAACAATAACCTATATGAGCTAAAAAAAAAAAAACAACTGCATAAACTGGTTATGCCTGGCTAAACTCATTTCCTCTTTCTTTTGACAGGGTTACTAGATTAGTATATCAGGGGAATATCATAGACTTAATATGCCTGGATTTCTGAGAGACATTTGGCAAGGTATAACATACTGCTTTTGTAGATAAATACTGTAGGACAGATGTGGCAAAATGATAATACAGTTAAGTATTTGGAATTAGTTGAATGAATGGATTAGTTAAATGAATAGATCAATGTCAGCCTAAGGGAAGTTGCCTAGAGGCATCTAGATAGCACAGTGGATAAGCATTCTGGACCTGAAATCAGAAAGCCTTGAGTTTAAATCTGGGCTAAGACATCTATTAGTTGTATGACCCAAGGTAAATCACTTAACCTCCAGCTGCCTCAGTTTCTTCATCTGTAAAATGTGGAAGGTTAGCCTTGAGCTAGAAAGCCCCTTCTAACTCTAAATGTATAACTCTAATCTTTGCTGCTGAGAAAGTTTGAGGGAATTAAGATGACTTACCATGGACCTGGTATTAAAACACTGAGACCCTTAATAATACTTATAGTAACTTACATTTATATAACATTTCAAGTTTAGAAAAGTATTTTCTACACGGCAGTCCTGTGGGGAAGGGATTACAAATCTTCCCAACAGTACAAACATATAATTCCCTTCTAAATGACCTCCCTCTCCACTTTATAGATGATAACACTGAGGCCAAGAGAGGTCAAATGATTTGCCCAAGGTCACACATTAAGTAAGTGTCAGAGCTGGGATATGAATGAAGAACTTCCCTGAATGGAGGTCCAGCTGTCTTTCCAACGTATCATACTTTCTCTGAAAGTTTTTCATTGTGGAAATATATGCCTCCTGTCAGTAGGATCAACTTCTTCCCTAGTGGACACTTTCTGGGGTTACTTAAGCCTTGTGCATATTTTTTTAATGGCAGTTCTCTGCTGACAGAAATGATACAATTTGGGAGAAAGAGTTGCTGTCCAGGAAGGCAGCATTTAAGGCTTGGCTTCATCACTTGGATGGGGTCCAGTGCCCTATAGTAATTCAGTCATTACTGGAGCTCTTCCAGTCGTCTTGAAAACTCAACCCACTGAAAAGGAAGGTGGATGCTTTTCTTCAGCTGCCTTAATTTCATCATGATATACATCAGAAACCTTTGCAAAGAATAGATATCTGGTCCTGAAAGCTAGACTATATTCTCCTTCCTATCAAGTGAGATAATACTTGTAAAGGATTTAGCACAATACCTAGCACATAGCTGGTTACCTTAGGAAAATTTTGCAACCAAGCAACCTCACCTAGATCATTCCAAAATGATCTGACTACAAGTGTAGGATACCTACTCTTAGACTCAGCTGTCTATCATGCAAGGAGAATAGATTCCCCTCTCTAACCCCATGAATTTGTGGTACCTGGTAGCTGATCAACTGTTTCATCAGCAACCAATAGTAGATGACCTCCTAACATTTTGACTTTAGGGTAGACTCATGGGTTTTTTTCAAGACCCTCCTCATTTTGGATGGGAACTATACCTTGGGCATGATGTATGAATCTTTAGTTTCCTTCAAAGCTCAATTCAAACACTTCCTACATTATGCCTATACTGAACTCCCAGCTGTTAATGGTCCCACCCCCAGCCCCCATTTACCTTGTACTTATTTTGTATAGAAAAGGATACATCACAGGTATGAGCGAGGCCAAAATTTCTCTATTGAATCAATCACCCCACCACTTAAAGCACCTACCTCACCTCCGGTGAGAATACCTCTCTATCAAATCAATCAATAAGTCAAGGGCATTAGGTTACTTTTGAGAAGTTTTTGAAAGCCATTGGATGAAATGGAGGAACACTTCACAGGAGGTGAATTTGCATTGGCTGAAGAAAAGAGGAAGGACATACATACATACACACACATTCTTATTTCATATATGTTGATACAATGCTGTCTCCCTCTATAGAATGTAAATTCCTTGGGGGCAAAGAAGGTTTCATTCTTTTTTTTTTTTGGAGGGGGTAAGGCAGGGCAGTTGGGTTAAGTGACTTGCCCAAGGTCACATGGCTAGTAAGTGTTAAGTGTCTGAGGCTGAATTTGAACTTAAGTCCTCCTGACTCCAGGGCCAGTGCTCTATTCACTGTGCCACCTAGCCACCCAGACGGTTTCATTCTTGATTTTCTTCCCCTACTGCCTAGCACAATTACTGTACATAGTGGGTACTTAATAAATGCTTATTGACTGAATGATTTAGGGAAGGCCTGAACCAGAGGAGAGGACCTGAGAAACACTTAACACTTTCATGCCCAAGAAATGAGGAGTTCATGCTATCCACAACACTCTACCAACTCCAGGCTCTGGAGACTTGAGGGAACCCTCCTGAAGGGAGGAATAGGGTCCAATATACCACAAGTTCCCTGGAGCTTAATAAAGATAACAGTAGCAGAAGGACTTTCCCAAATGAAAGGGGTTTAGAAGAATCAGGTGGATTAGCTCATGGTCAAGCCCAGCATCTGGATGTGGTCATGTGGCCTTGGGTTATGACAGCCATCACTCGTGTTCTTGGTGTAGTTTGCCTGTCTTTCTGATACCTGGCATCTATCACCTAGGTAGTTAGGTGGTGCAGTGGAGAGAATGCTGGGCCTGGAGTCAGGAAGACCTGACACATGTGCCTTCAAACACTTATTAGCTGAGTGAGCCTGGGCAAGTCATTTAACTTCTGTTTGCCTCAGTTTCCTCATCTGTAAAATGGGGATGATACCAATAGCACCTACCCTTCAGAGTTGTTGGATCAGATAAAATAACATTTGTAAAGTACGAAGTCTGGCACATAATAGGTGCCATATAAATATTATTATTGCCTTAAACCCAGACCTTGTCTCTTGCCAATCCCTCTCTTGTACCTTGCTGTGAATTCCTAAATTCAACCCTGTATCTGTCTTTGTCCTGTGTTCCCTCCTCCCCACTCCCCTTTCCTTGCAGACCCATCAGCCTGGTTGTTCCTTTGGATTTTTGTATCATATTCTATATCTCAATTTGTATTGAAATTCCACCACCCTTCCCCACCCACCCTAACACCCCTCTAGCTGGGAAGGTTTAATCATTACTATGGATTTTGCCCAACCATATTCCTTTCCAGATCTTAATCTAGGCTCTGCCCAGGGTTGAGGTGGTACCAGTACGTTGGAAATAATCTTTCATGATGAAAGTATTCCTTTATTTTGTAAACATCTATTTTTTTTTAACTGACTCTATGATTTCATCAGTGTAGGGAGCTCTTGGAGGAGAATAGCCTCTATCAGCTGCTATTTTGCAACTTCAAGTTTTAGAAAGCCTCCTGGGGGCATTGAAAGTCCCAGTAATGAAACCCATAGTCTTCTAACCAGCGTGTATCAGATACAGGGCTTAAACCCAGCTCTTCCTGACTTTGGGGCTAATTATTTTGCTGCTTTGCATGTTACCTCCCAAAGTCTACATCTTAGAGAGGTGCGAAGAAAAGGGGGGCATTGCCATCAGTAGATAAATATAAAATAATCAACAAGTATTTATTAAGTATCTGCTATATTGGAGTGTTACGCTAGGTGCTGAGGAGACCAATACAAAGAATAAAACAGTCTCTACCCCCAAGGTATTTATGGTGGTTTTCCTTAGAGCTGAATGTTGATTAATTCTCTCCTTTCCACGCCAAGGGAACTTGCATACACATTCAGTACACAGAAAAGACTTGTGCTGACACTTTTTAAATTACGATCTCTACCTAGACTGTATCACTCCAGTGCACTGGTATTCCAATTTGCTATGGTAACAAGCTAGAGTTCTCTTAATGGATAATATTTCCGTTATCTCTTTCTCTCTAATGACCAGTTTCCATTAAAACCAAGCCTCCAGCTATTCAGACTACCAGAAGAACAGGACTTACTGATCTCAGCTCTGGGAGAATGTGATTTCATACAACTATCTGAAATGGGAACACGATATATCCATCCAGTTCCAAGTTCTGTACCGTGATGCAGTTCTACTCATTCATTCAGTTAGAGTTGAGTTTGGGCTCCTCTTTATACACTCTACATTTTCACATGTGTGTGTGTTCATGTACACGTGCATATATATAAATATCATATATACATATAGCATCTATTATGTACATACAAAGTTTATACAGAGTAGATGCAAGATAACTTGAGAGGAAAAGACATTAGCAACTGGGGGAAGTGGGCAAGGCTTCCC
Source organism: Pseudochirops cupreus (assembly GCA_028627135.1). Taxonomy (NCBI): domain Eukaryota; kingdom Metazoa; phylum Chordata; class Mammalia; order Diprotodontia; family Pseudocheiridae; genus Pseudochirops; species Pseudochirops cupreus. The sequence continues at coordinate 181,164,207 of CM053581.1, read as the reverse complement.
ACCAAAGGGGGTGTTTTAGCTAAGTCTTGCAGCAAGAGATGGAGGTGAAGAAAGAGAGAGCATTCCAGGTATGTGTGACAGCTAGTGCAAAGACATGGGTTTTCGTGATGAATTGTGCTTGAGGAATAGGAAGAAAGCCAGTACAGCTTTACCATAAAATATATAGAGAGAAGCAATATGTAAGAAAACTAGAAAGATGGGAAAAGGCCAAGTTGTGAAAGACTTTAAATGGCGACTTAGAGGAGTTTATATTTGATCCTAGAGGTAACAGGTAACGGGAGTTTATTAAATATATGAGTGACTTCAGGAAAATCATTGCTGTTGCTATGTGAAGAATGGATAGGGGTAGGCAGAGACCTGTGGCAGGGTAAGCAGTTAGAAGGCTATTTCAACAGTCTAGGAAAAGGGCAATGAAGACCTGAACTTGGCTAGTGACTGTGTGAGTGAAAAGAGAGGGATACATATGAGAGATGTGGAGAAAGAACAGTATTTTACAACTGGCTGGGTGTGTGGCTTATGTGAGAGTACAGAATTGAAGACAACACCAGTTGCTAACCACCTCTCTGGAAGAATAGTGGAGTCTGTGGCAATAATTGGGAAGTTTGTGAAAGGAGTGGGTATTGGGGAAAAGAACATGAGTTCTGTTTTAGAAATTTTGAATTTAAGATACTTATGGATACTCCCATTTGAAGCATCTAATAGGCAATTGATGATATGGGACTAGGGCTTAGGAGGGAGATGAGAATTAGATAAATAATTCTGGGAACCATCTTCATAGAGGTGAATGTTAAACCCCTAGGAACTGACTAAATAAAGTAAGAAACCATAGAGAAAAAAGGGCCCAGGAAAGGGCTTTAGGGGATGCCCACAGTTAATTGACATGGCATGGATAAAGATCTAGGTGGAAAAGGTGGTCAGTAGTGACAAATATTGCAGAGAGGTCAAGGATGAACAGTCAGAAAGGTTCATTAGATTTGGCAATTAAGAGGTAATTGGTTACTTTGGAAAGAGCCATTTCAGTTGAATGATGAGGTCAGAAGTTAGATTCCAGAGGTTTAGAAGGGGAAAGAGGAAAGGAGGTAGGGGTACTGAGTGTAGATGACATTTTCAAGGGAAGAGGAGGAGGGATATAGTATGACAATTAGCAGGGATCATAGGATCTAGTGAGGGATTTTTAAGGATTGGAAATTTGGATGTATTTATAGACAACATAGAAGTAACTGGTAACATAAAAAGAGACATTTAGAGAGAGAAGAATCAGATAATGAGGTCGGTTTGCTGGAGAATACAGGAGGGAATGGAATCAAGTATGCCCATGCAGGAGTTGTCCTTGGCAAGGGGAAGGGATAACTCTTTTTAGTTAGAATTCTCAGAGCCTCTCATTATAGAAATGTGCATATATGGCAACTCCCCAAACAGACTGTAACCTACTCAAAAGAAGGACCCATCACATAATCCCACAATTAAAGAGTTTGAAGGGACTTCAGAGATCTTCCAACCTAACATATACTTAAAAGACCCTCTCTACAATGCATCTGATAAATAATTATCCAACCTTTGCTTAAGGAACTCCATGGAGAGGGAACCCACTACCACCTAAGGCAGCCCATTTAACTTTGGACAACTCTAATTCGCAAGAAATTTTTTTTTCCTGGCAAAAAATCTAATTTTGTCTCTTGGCAGCTTTAAAGATTTTTCCTAATCTGCCCTTTGGGATCAAGGGGAACAAATCTAATTCCAAGTGCAAAATCTTAAAATTTTTGGTCAGTTATTGCCTCAGTCCTGAGTCTTCTCTCTTTTCTTTTAGGCTGAACATCCCTAGTTCCTTCATCCAATGGCAATAATCCATTGTCCTTTATTTCTTATTGACAACATCTTTGTCTTTGTCTATCATCTTCTGCCCAGATCAGTGCCTTTCCTATGGTAAATGGTTAGAAAATGTCTGCTGAATGAATATGTGGACACAAGATGGATGCCTCTGACCATTTGTAATTTCCCCATCCTGTGAAACTCTTCTTACTCCTCTCACTTACTCCTCTCCACCCCATCCCTGCCTCTGTCTTAAATTGAACCAAGAAAATGAACAATGATTACTCATTTGGTGCACTCTGTCAATAGGCAACTGATTTTGGCTTTTGTACACAGACATGAATTTCAAGCCTGGTTCTGCTAAAACCTCTGAACATTCTTCCTGAAAACTGGCCAGTCCGTTGAGTTTTTAAATACTCCCAATCATGTTGTTTTTCTTATGAGAGCAAACCAGTCTCTTCCATTCCCATGCTTAGATGATAACTTTGCAAGTTAAGATTTGTACTCATGCCTAGGGCTGGTTTTAATAGCATGTTAAACAGGATGGTCTCCATGAGCCTTTTCCTGATTTCCACATCCAAGTGAATGAGAAAACTAGGAAGGCTTCAAGTAGAATTGCCTGTGATTTGCATTTAATCTGTATGTACAGTAGCACATCTCTATGAATAAGGAGGATGTCTTCCAATGAATGACATATTTCTTTGTCAGAAATTTCACCCTCAGAGGTAGAAAAATGTGGGAAGCCTAGGAATGTCATCACAAGATCCCAGGTGAAGTGTGTATTAGGGAAAAGTGATTGTGGTGTGAAAATGATGATAGAAATGGTGATAGAAAACATTAAGTAGGCAGCTGGGAGTCTTGATGTTGAGGGCAAGGATCACATTAAGGACAGGAGACACGGGGAAATGCACTCTCAGTTAGGGAAGGGCAAGAATGATCTGGTTTGCATATGGATGGGTAGAGGTGGTCTGGAAAAGACATAAACCTTAGGTTACAGGAAGATATTAGTGTTCATGGTTATGAACCAAAAGTTCTTCTAAGTCCCTAGGGAATACTTGGTATATGTCGAAAAAGAAGGATTGGAAATTTGGGTGTATTTGAAGTTAGAGAACCTGGTTCTGTCTGGTTCTGCCACTTGCCACTTGTGTCACTTCAGATAAGTAACTGCTTCTCCTTGGGTGGGACTCAGTTTCCTCATCTGTAAAATGAGGGGATTGCATTAGATGGCTTCTGAGGTCTCTTCCAACTCTAAACCCTATGACCCAAAGTGGAGATGTGGATTCAGGGCAAATAAATATAACCAAGATCTAGGTAGCCAGTATTCTACTAGAGTCAGAACAAGCAACAATGAAGTCTTCTGCTCTGGATTTTTTTCCTCCTGTGGTGTTTTATCCACCTTCATTCACTCCTTGCTTCCTTTCTTAGTAGCTACACCTTGACAAAAGCATCTGTGCCCATGTCAAAGGCAGTGAGGAAGTATCATGTACCTAGTGAGGACAGAGTTAGGCAGCTCCAGGAGTCTGGTGCTCTTGGATAGATTCCTTTTGTGTCTGTCTTTCTTTGGCTTATGTGTGTACCTGAGAATGTCTTGTGTGCTGGATTGTGCTGCAAGTTGCCTGGCATTGTCAAGTCTAGAGAGCACCCATGTCTCACAGGGTAAGCAACAGCTACATCCTTCTCAATGCCATTTGAGCTTTCCCCATTTTCTTGGGAATTCTGATGCCAGAGGATGGAGGGTCTTTGCAGTAGGAGGTCAAGGGACCATTAACAGGAAGCAAGGGCCCGGGATCATTAGAAAGGACTTTTCCCTCTTTGCTATCAGGGTTCTTCCTCTCTCCAACCTCTGATTTGTTGCATTAAGTATATGTTTGTTGCTTTGCATGCTCTGTAACATCTCACTAAAACAGCAGTTTGTAGAAGAGTAGGCAATAAATTCTAGGGTTTGTAGGCAAGTCCCTCTTCCCAAAACTGCCTCTTGGGTCTCCTTTCTCCTGGAAATCCTATTTGTTGCCTACAAGCTTTGGAACACTTTCCAGTCTTGGGCTAAATTCCACCACTAAATCTTTAGGTCTCCCCCATTTCTGGTGGCATTGTTTTCATCTGAGGCAATGAGAATCGGAATTAAAGGCCTGAAAGGGCCCTTCAGAGGCTGTCTGAACCATTCCCCTGACCTTGTTCAGGACCGTACGTAGGTCATCCCAAGAAGATGAGGATGAATAATGCACATAGGTGATCATTTCACCTTCCTGATTTATATAACTTTCAGCAACTCCTCCAGAGGCCCTAGGTTCAAATTCCACCAGCTGTGTGATCTCAGGTAGCTCACTCAACCTCTCTGGGTCTCAGTTAACACATCCATCGAATGAAGGGCTATAATAAAAGATCTCTATGCTCCTTCTAACTCGAAACCTGTGATTCAATGCTCTTAACATGCAACCCCCTCAATGCGGGATCTAAGGAGAAGGAAAGGAACAAATATTTATTAGGTGCTTACTATGTGCCGGGCACTGTGCTAAACATTTTACAACTATGATGTCACTTGATCCTCACAACAACCATGGGGGGGGGGGGTGTAGGTGCTATTTTTATCCCAATTTTATAGTTGAGGTTAAGTGACTTACCCAAGGTCACAGAGTTAGGCAGTTTCTGAGGCACATTTGAACTCAGGATTTCCTGACCCATGGTCCAGAGGTGACGATCTAGTGGCCATGTCCTCTTTGCTTCTTCATTTTCTGCATTCCATCTAAACTTGATAACTAGCTATTCTTTGAAACAGGCCTTAGCCTCTCGTGTCTCTATGTATTTGCGCATGCCTGGAATGTACCCGTGCCTCCTCCTTGTCTCTCTGTATCCTCATCTTCCTTCATGAACCTCAGAAGCCATCTAGTTCAATAGTCCCACTTTATAGAGAAGATTGAGGCGAAGGGCACCAGAGTGACTTCCCCAAAGTCATTCAGAGAGTGACAGGCAGAATTTGAACCCGGGTCCTCTGACTCCAAATCCAGTGTCCTTTCCACTACAACCTAGTAACTGGATGATTCTGGGAAAGTCTCCTTCTTTCTCTGTGTTGTTGTTTTCCCAGATGTAATTTAAGAAAGAAAGAGGGAAAAAAAAAGGTGAGTGATATTTGCCACCTGACTATTTCACTGGGGATGTTAATGAAGATCAGCAGACCAGCATCTGTGACAAGCTTTGAGCCGTTCAAATGGCAATCCAAGTACAACATGCTGTTGTTAAATTAAGCACAGTCTCCCCTCCTCCTCTTCTCCCCTCCCCTCTCCCAAACTCCTGTCCTCCTCTCCCCCCACCCTTCCCTTCTCCCCCGAGCCACCCTGGCTCTCATAGCTGCTCAGTTCCGAGCATATCTCAGTTTGCTTTGGCTTCTGGCTCCCTGCCCACTGTGCTCACCATGATTAGCATTGCAGATTCTTCGAGCTGGAACTCGCACTAATCCAACTGTTTGAAGCTCACGCAGATAAACATTTAATGAGCCCAGGAAAGCATCGGACTCTTTGTCTTGAGTCTGTCAAGAAGGTGGGAGGGGGAGAGGGAAGCCCCATAGGAATCATCTGCTGGCGGAGCATCTGTTCCTCAGATCTTTCTCAGTCTCTCTCCCTCCTTAGCTGACCCAGGGGCTCAGTTACAGGTTTGATCCAGAGACTTTGCTTGTAGTTGGCATGTTGTGACTCACTCCATCTCTGTGTTGTGGCTGTGGCTTTCATTGCGGCCTTACTGATCTCTCCTCACTAAGATGCAGAAAAGGGACAGAGGAAGGAGAAGGAGGGAAAGTATGGAGAGAAGGAGGAGGAAGACAGTTTATTGATCATATTTAGATAGTCTGGGATTCCAGCCAAGTAGTTCCACAGATATAGCATAGGTGTGAGCTGGCTTGACTGAACCTCATGTGAAAAAGACCTGAGGGTTTTAGATGACCACAAGCTCAATCAATATTAGCTGCCAGCTGGTTTGGTTCTTTTAAAAAGCAAAATAAAAAGTCCAAATACATTAACAGAATTAGACTGTGTTAACTGAAATAACTACACACCAGGCCAGAAAGAAGAAGGTAATGGTCTGGTCCCATTGTGTTCTCAAGTCAGTAAATTCTTAGAGCTTAATTTTTTGTTTAGTGTCTCCTGCCTGTCTGGATAGCACTCTGACTAGTGACCCCCTCCCATCTCCTTCTCCCAGAGGTATTGGGAAAGCCAAGGGAATGCTACCAAGTCTGCTCAAGCTCTGCTGGGGGAGCCATCATTCTTCCTCAGAACTGGTAATGAAACTCTTATGGCTCTGCCAGCAGAACTACTTCCTAACCCCGGGATACTTTGGCAACTGGCAATTCCACAAGTCCCTAAATTATATACAATAAGTAACACACAGAGAAACTATTTCTCCTTAAAAACAAGAGTGAATATTTATCAAACATGGGGGATTAAAATATACATCGATTATTTAGGGAACACTTTAACTCAAAACAAAATATACCAACTATCTTCTTGGCATGGTGATTTTGCCCAATAGGAAATTCTTATTTTCTCTTTCCAAAAAGTAGCACAGAAATAGGATATGGAAGGGAATTCCTTTCCAAGAATCCCAAGGGACCATTTAAATGTCTGGTTTGGGGCCTAAAGGTTCTAAATTCCATTCTTGGGTTGCTTAATATTGAACGTCTCACTCTTACTTTCTATTCAACTGAGACAGCATGGTAGAGTACAAAGAGCTCAGTCTTTGGAGTCAGACAACCTGAGTTCAAATGTCACCTCTATACCATCTATATGACCATGGGCAAATCATTCCATCTCCCTCAGCCTCAGTTTCTCCATCTTTAAAATAATGGAGTTAGACTAGATGGTCTCTGAGGTCCCTTTAGACCAGTGGTGCTCAACCTTCCTAATGCTGCGACCCTTTAATACAGTTCCTCATGTTGTGGTGACCCCCAACCATAAAATTATTTTCATTGCTACTTCATAACTGTACTTTTGTTACTGTTATGAATCTATCTGATATGCAGGATGTATTTTCATTGTTACAAATTGAACATAACCCACAGGTTGAGAACCACTGCTTTAGACTTATGATCTAATGCCTCAACTGAAAAAAAAACATTTATTAAGTACTTAATAAATGCCAAACTCTGGGATAAAAAGACAGAAAAATTGTCACTTCCCTCAAAGAGCTTGAATTCTAATGGATACATTATGTACACAAACAAATGTGGTTCATGAAAAATTGGGGGAAAACTTGCAGCTAGAATCTTCTATGTGTGATGTGTCCCCATCTGAATGTGAGCTTGAGAGCAGGGACTGTTTTCTACATGTATCCACACTGCTTAGAACAGTGCTTTGTACAAAGTAAGCACTTAATAATACTCCCTCATCCATTCTTTCATTCATTCACTCATTCATTCATTCATTCATTCACTAGCACAATTTGTGCTTGTGGTGTTGAGTGGTCAGGGCACCTAAGCTGATTCCTGAAGGAAAGTTTCTGGGAGGCAGAAATGAGGAAGAAGTTAATTTCATGAATGGGATATGACTTTTTTGAGTATACTGAGGTGGGAGAGACTGAGTTGGGAGAAAAACTCATGAGGGGAACATTATAAAATAAAGCCAGATGGGTAAGTGGGAGCCAGATGATAAATGACCTTCAATTCAGGATTAAAGAGTGGTTTTTCTCCTGTAGGTAATTGGGAGCAAATGAAGATTTTAGGAAAGGGAAGTGACATGATCAGATCTTTGTTTTAGGAAGAATACTTTGGCAGTGGGGAGAAGAATGGATTGGGGTGAGACTAGAGTCAAAAAAAATGAATAAAAAGACTTTTAATCATTTTTTTTCTACTTTTTGGAAGGGGGAAGGTAGGGCACTTGGGGTTAAGTGACTTGTCCAAGTTCACATGGCTAATTTTTGTGTTAAGTATCTGAGGCTGCATTTGAACTCAGGTCCTCCTGACTCCAGAGCTGGTGCTCTATTCACTGTGCCACCTAGCCACCTGAGACTATTAATCCTGATAAGAGTTAGTGAGGGCCTGAATTAAGATGGTGGCTATGTGTATAGAGATAAGAGAACATATGAGAGAGATGTGACAGAGGTAGAATTGATTTTTTTTTGTTTTGTCATCATGTCCAACTCTTCATGACCCTACCTGGGGTTTTCTTGTTAAAGATATTGGAGTGGTTTGCCATTTCCTTCTCCAGCTCATTTTACAGATGAGGAAGCTGAGGCAAACAGGGTTAAGTGACTTGCCCAGGGTCATATAGCTAGTAAGTGTCTGAGACCACATTTGGACGCACATCCTCCTTATCCTAGGGCTGGCACTCTATCAGCTGTGTCGCATAGCTGCTTCGAATTGATAAGACTGAATGGACGTAAGAGTAAGAGGAGCGTCAACTATGAGTCTGAGGCAATGAACCAGGGTGACTGAGAAGAGGGTGTTATTCATAACAAAAATGGGGAAGTCTGGAGGAAGGGCAGTTCAGGATGAAAGATATTCTATTTGGGTATGTTGAGTTAGAAATTTTTAAAGAACATCCAAGTGGAAATGTCCCGCATGTAATCTATGATGCATGAACTCCTTCCCTGTGACCACTATCTCCTAACTTAGAGCTTTCCAGGTCAAAGATCACAATTCCTTCTGAGTTCTTGTGCTCTGATTATTGGGAGGGTGGCTGGGAGGATGACCATGAACAAGATCTTCTCACCCATTCTCTGTAGGGAAGAGACCAAGTTTGATTGTTTTCAATGAACTGCTAAATATTCTTCATTCCTAGTTGTCTTCTTGCTTGCAGTTTCTTCCTACTATTTGGGGATAAGACTGAACTTTCTCTCATTCCATCTTTCTTTCTGCAAGCATACTTTTCTCAGATTCTAGGATGTAGTCTCCCTTCTTGATAGACAAGGCCAGTAGAGACGAAAGACATACTTGCCTCTTTCAGATAAAGTCATATCAAAAGTTCTCTTTGGTCCAACAAGAATTCCTCACCACACCCTCCTTGAGAACTTCTTGAGGAGGAAGGGAAAGGATGGAACAAGCATTTATTAAGTGTTTACTATGTGCAGGGCACTGTACTAAGCACTTAGAAATTATCCCATTTGATCCTCACAACAACCCTGGTGCTATTATTATCCTCATTTACAGATAAGGAAACCGAGGCAGAGGTTGTGACTTGCCCATGGTCCCACAGCACCATCTAGCTGGTATAATAAAGCACTAGCTAACCAACCCAATGTTCCTTTACCCCAGTCCCCAATATCCAGGACAAGACAGGGAGGGGAGGCTTTTTCTCTTTATTTCTTAGAGGTGTTAAAGATCTGGGATGAGTAAGTCAGCCTCTCGCCAAACTTATCCTGGATATGGATGGTGCTGGGACTCTCCCTTTTCTCTAAGCTTCTGTTTGGCTTTTGTTACTGGCAGATGTTGCCTCAGGACTTAATGCAACCTGCCTCCCTTGTCACCCAGACCTTGTTTGAAGTTCCCATTTAAAGGGAAACACACTTTCCAAAAAAGCAGGCCATTGCTCTTTTGGATAGGTCAAATGCATCGGAAGTTTTTTCCTTTATATCAAAGGACAAGTCTGTTCCCTTGCAAACTCTATCTATCAATCAGCATTTATTGATCACCTACTGTGTGACTTGTGACATAGACCCTTTGCTCCTAATTTTTCTCACCTGGGCCAAGCAGAGCAAGTCTAAGCCCCTTTACCTCCAAATAAAGCCTTTCAAATACTTGAAGACAGTTGTCATATTCACAGCTCCCTTTCCCCCAAGTTTTCTCGTATGGAGGATAAACATCACTCATTCTTTCAAATGATCCCTATAGCATGATCTCAAGTCCTTTGGTATTCTGGTCACTTTTTATTAGTTTCATTCCTTTGTTGAGGTTCAATGTTGGGATGAAGTGAGGTACTCACAACTCATTGACTAATTTACAAGCAAGGTTTACTTTACCTCAATACAGTGAGGATATACATCAAGAATACTGGGGACCTTAGCTTCTCTGGACATGTTCCTCCTGTCTCCATATGGAACACATTCAGTCATCAGGGCACGATATAGTAAAGGACATGTAAACTCATGATTTTCAGAAATCCAACAAGTCATAGGGGGCTAGACTCCATGTGGCTGGGAGTTTTAATGCCCTACTTGACCAAGAAGCTGTTTCAGGAAAGCTGGAGCCAATCAGGTCCCTGGGACAGCTTTCTCTCCATTTAGAGAAAGCTAATCTCTCTTAGGAGGCAGCTAAGTGGCCCAGTGGATAGAGTACTGGTCCTTGAGTCAGAAAGACTCATCTTCCTGAGTTCAAATGTGGCCTCAGACAAGTCACTAGCTGTGTGACCCTGGGCAAGTCACTTAACCCTATTTGACTCAGTTTCCTCATTTGTAAAATGAGCTGGAGAAGGAAATGACAAACCGCTCCAGAATTTTTGCCAAGGAAACCTCAAATGGGGTCATGAAGAGTCAGACATGATTGAAATGACTAAACAAAACAACACCTGTTAGAAGAGGGAAGAGGAAGAGCTTGGTTCTGCTTCATGTTGGGGAAGAGGAAGCAAGTGGCATTAGAGCCTATCACACTTTTCCAGAAGAGACCTCAGGGAGTTTACAATCTAGTATGATGTGGTTCAGTAGAAAGAACACTGGATTTGAATTTATGATTATAGAATTTAGAGTGGGAAGCAACCTTAGATATCATCTAGGCCAGTGGTGCCAAACTCAAATAGAAAGAACCCCTGTGGGTGGCATATTGACTTAGAATACCACAAGTTAACATTATTTCTATTGTATTTTTATATACTTTGTTAAATATTTCCCAATTACATTTTACTCTGGTTTGGGCCATCCTTAGGAGTTTTATAGGGAAGAAGCCATGAGTTTGACCTCTCTGATCTAGTCCAAATGCTTCATTTCACAGAGGAAGAAACTGATGTGCATACAGTGGGAGTGCCTTACCCAGGGTCACAAACACATGGTAAAAGGGATCTGTAGAGAGCACCTCTGGCAATGTCTGGGTGGAAAGGCTAGGGAGCTTAATGCTGATGTGTAATGTAGGTACCTTGGAGAAACATTGAAATACCTGTAGACATCCTATAACTGGTTCTGGTCAAGAAACCATGAAGAAAACAGGAGATTCTTTGACCATTGGCCATGGAGCCATTCAGAAATGCACTAAGTGACCAGAGTCTCTGCCATTTTCTCTTCAGAGGTGCTCTTGGTCTGATTCCTTAGTCATAAGGGGAGAGGCTTTGGACTGTCTCCCCTCTGAGGCCATGTTGTCTCCTGAGATGGGCCTCAGTCCATCATCCTTGCACTTGTTCTTTTTCCCACTTTAGGAGAAGGAAGATCAGAATTTGTGAAAAAGATCTGGAAGGCAAGCCTCTGGGAGCCTGGGAATCTGATCCTATGCTGGATTTTTCAGCCATTTCAGAAAGATACCCAAAAGATCAAGAAGGGACCTTTGTAAGAGATCCTCAGGATTTAGTCCAGTGGGAAATAAAAAGGGGCATCATCCCCCAATTATGCCTCATCTAGATGTGAATTTGGTTAGATCAATGATATATGTAGAAACTGAGCTAAGAGTAAACCGACTTTCCCAAGAAACTGAGGTGGAGTACGGGGGAATGTACCCTAAAGATACTGGGGGAAAATGTTTTATTCTTTTGTTACTACTATACATTTGAAGAAACCATCCCTCCCTTTGCAAAAGCTAATTGATGTTAAGTAATTACTTAATTGGAATTGGGAGCTACTTCTTGGCACTTTACCAGGGGGAGAAGCTAGCCAGTGGGGGATGAGCCTATAGCTTTTGAGAAGTGACAAGAGTCAAAGGAAGCCTGACTCTGGGAGAATAAAGCAGAGTGTGCTTAATACACTAGCAAGTAGCATCACTACTTAGACTTTGAGGTCCCCTGACTGCAAATCCAGTGCTCTTCCCCCTAAACATGGGTTTGAATCACAACTTTATCATTAGCTGTGTGACCTTGTTTAGAGGTACCAAGTGATTCTGTGACTCAGGCAGCTAACTGGCATCGTGAGAAAAGGTTATTGGATTTGGAGTCAGAAGACTTGAGTTTGAACTCTGACTCAGGCAATTACTAGTTGTATGACTCTGGGCAAGTCACTAAATATCTGCTGACCTCAGTTCCCTCATCTGTTAAATGGGGATAATAATAGTACCTATCTCACAAGGTTTCTGTAAGGATGAAATGAGAAGACATATATAAGCGCTTTGCAAACCTTCAAGCATTATAGACATGCTAAATTATTATTATTTATACGGGTCATAACCTTAGCTTCTAAAATTGACATGATATTAAGTTAAAATCCTTTGGAATTGTCCATCATGCTGTCAAACCAGGTACCTTCTCCCCCAAGGCCTTTCTAGCTTCCTTTTATGCGTTGTCTTCCCATCTATTAGAACGTAATCTCCTCGAGGGAAGGGGTTGCTTGTCTTTATGCTTGCTTTTGTAGTGCCAGTGTGTAGCACAGAGCTTGGCACAAGTAAATGCTAAATAAACACATGCTTGTTGACTGACTAAAATACAATAATATAATTGTAGTAATTTAAATTAAATGTGGATTAATAATATGTGCATTGCTGTAATAGTAATCAGTTTAGCAAGATACTTAGCACTTAGTACTAAGTGTAGAAGGTGCAAACTCTGTCCCACTGTTGAGAAGGCATGAACTCTCCTGTTGATGTGGAAGAAGGGGATTGGCTGAGCCCCTGTTGATGTGGAAGAAGGGGATTGGCTGAGCTCCTGTTGATGTGGAAGAAGAGGATT
>CM053581.1:181126156-181151123 GCA_028627135.1 Pseudochirops cupreus | reverse complement strand
TTATCTACCACTTCTTTGTGTTGCAGAATGCTATCAATTTCTGTGAATGTTATATATGTATTTAGGGGAAAAGTAAATGTATAATCCTTACTTTCCCAATTAAATTCTTGTCATATGTTTACCAAATCTTATTTATTTAGAATTCTATTTGACTGTCACTTCTCTCTTGTTTATATCATTGTTAGACATAAATTTCCATTAGTGACTTTTTAAAATGGATACTTTTATTAATTTTTATCTGATTTTTTTAAAAAATCAAGTAACTTTTGCTCTATCAATTTATTTGCTATGCCATCTATACACTATTATTTCAGTAAAAATAATTATTTCAGAAAATTTTCTTTCGCATTTTTATCCCTGCTTTTTTATCCACAACCTTCCCCATATTTCTTAAGATCTCATGTTTCTTCATTTCTCTGAATAACTTTAAAAAATCACTTTTATTTTATTAACTATATAATGATTGAAAGCCCTCTCTTACTTTTAACCAACATTAAGCTATGAACACAAGGCAATGAGAGACTAGCCAATGCTCCAGTCCTTATGAACATGCACAATGTGCTTGACTGATGCAACCTCCTATGTGAAAGAGTCTGGGGAGCTTATTTTTAAAGTGGAATGATAATGTGAAATGTATAATACTTCTCTAAAAGTAGATCCCTCAGGAAGGGAGGAAAGGAGGAAGGCAAGAAAGGAGGGAGGAAAGGAAATAAGCATTTATTAAACACCAACTACATGTTAAGCACTATGCTAAGAGCTTTACAAATTTTATCTCATTTAAAAAGAGTCTGAGTAACCTGAACTGAGGTACATTCATAACTTTCTAGTCAACCAGAATCTGTTCCTTTTCTTGTTCTGAATTCTTCCTGCCTGAAGACATTCCAGTAAAAGAGGTTGGAGATGGAGGTCTGGGAGTACAGCCAGTCCAGCATCAATGTCTTGAGGTAGTTGATACCCAGATTACCAGTAGATGAGACAGAGATTCATCCAGCAATAATACTACATTTGGACCTCAACTTGGTGGGAGCTATGTAGGAACCACATTAAATTTGAACCCATTCTAACCAGAAATTGAGATGGTATAGAAACGAGTATATCATTAGGTATTAGGATAGAGGGAACATTTTGTACTTATGCTCTTGCTATGTCTTCAAAATAAATGCCCACATATAAAAACTAATCAATGCTGATTGGTTAAATGTAACTGAGGAGCTAGTCACACTGGGGTCTGCTAATAGTAGGGAAAATACATTAGAATGAGGACTCAGACCAGTAACATTGGAGAAAATATCCCAGCCCTGGGTGGGGGAGACTTAACACACTGAGAAAGCAAGTACCCAAAGCAATTGCTACAATTGTATTTTGAGAATTTCTGGGTTTGTGTTTTTGACGTTTTTCAGTAGAATATTAAGAAGGTGAGAATCATCCTGGAACAATTGTTAAATAATTGATTTGGGAATGGGAAAACTTGGGTTCAAGTTTTACATGTGACACATATTAGCTATGCAATCATGAGCAAATCACATAATCCCGCAGTGCCCCAGTAAACTCTTTAAGATCAAAAATTAAACAAGAATTGATACTGGGCATCAATAGAGTTTCCATACGTGAAATACTCCACACCAGTGAAATCACAGGTCCACACCAAAAAGGAAACAAAAATCAAAGAAGCAAGCTCCCTTATGATAACTCATTTTGACATCTTCTTGGAAGGCCCTGTTATGTTCAAAGTTAAATTCTCCCTCAAAGGAAAAATATTTGCTACTATTAGACACACAATAGTGTCCTACTGCAAGATCTTAAGACAGTTCTCAAAGACAAGGCTGACAAATACTTTGAAGCAACAGTAGTTACCATAGAGACAAGTGTATTGCCAATATTCTGGATAATGACTTCGCGAGGTATGATGCACATACCTCTAATCTCAGCTACCACAGAGGCTGTTACTAATCTATTGAGTTTGGAAGTTCTGAGTTGCATTGGGTTATACAGATTGGGTGCTGGTGCTGAGAGAAGCACCGATATGGTAAGCCCCTAGCAGCAGAGGAAGGGACCCCGGTCTGCCTAAGGAGGGGTGAACCATTCCAATTCAGAAACCAAGCAGGTTAAAACCCCCCTTCCCAGTCAGTCAGGAGTGAAACTGGCTTATGAGTAGTCCCCATACTTTGAGCTTAGGCAAAACAAAGAAATTGAGTTTAAAATAATAATACTGATGATGATGATGATATCTACTCTGAGGAGAATCACCAGCATCTGGATCTAGAAATTCTAGAATATTTATTTAAAATCTATTTCATTTGTTGTTGCATGTTGTTGGTATAGGGGCAGGTAGATGGTGCAGTGCATAGAGCCCTGATCCTAGAGTCAGGAAGACATTAGTTCAAATTTGATCCCAAACTCTTAAGATTTGTGTTACCTTAAGGAAATTATTTAGCCCTATTTGCCTCAATTTCCTCATCTGTAAAATGAGCTGGAGAAGGAAATGGCAAACCATTCTAGTATCTTTGCTGAATGGGGTCACAAAGAGTTAGGCACACAACCAAAATGACTGATCAGCAACAACAAATTTAAAATCTGTTTCATTACTTTGTAGTATATTCAGAATAATGGTTCTAAGTCACTGGAGGGAAGGACAGGAGGAGAGAGTGAAAGAGATGGAAAAGGAAAAAGAGAGAGATTAAATTCTATTCCTTTGATAGTGCTTACTAAGACAGGAAAAACCAGTTTTACAGAAGGCAGAATAGATCATTTTCTTCTTTAATGACCAGTCTAGTGGCTTGGCATAAAGAACTATCATCTGGCTTGTCTGAAAAGACTGTACATCACTGAAATACCCTAATAAATGCCTTCAAAAACTTCAGTATAAATTTGATCTGAGTACCCAAACTTAGTTACTGGTGACATCTGGTCCATGGATCCCTTCCTTCTCCCAGCCCTTATTTTTCATTTTTCATTGCTACATATATCCTAAGTCTATTCCCAGATGTTCCCTTCCACTGTGGTCACTGGGGTCATAGAGTAACATATGGATACTTGGATTAATTAAGTACTTTATAAGCCTGACTTGCTCTGGGGGGTAAAAAAGGAGGCTAGGGGCAGAGAGAAGCTTACTTTTTGTCTATAGCTCAAGTATGCTAATACCTTGGTTATAGCTCACTAAATTCTCTAAACCTCATCTTTCTTCTCTGAGACACACAAATGCCACTTTATCTCATCCCTCGTGAATGTCCTATTCCTCTGTCTATATCTGGTTTCTTGTGTGCACATCCCAGCAACACACTCAGATGTCCTATATTAGACATTTCTGGGTCTCCCATATAAATCACAATTTATTTAGTTATGAATTCTGGTGATGGTTGTCATTAGCCTTCCTCCATTCAATCAAGAACAATCAGCATCCTATTTTTTTTTAATTCTCAGTTACTGTCATGTTAATGGAATCTGAAGATCTTCCATGCCCCTTTGTATTGGCAAGTAAGCAGGTACTTAGCACCTTGTTTCAAGTTAACAGCTTGGTTAAGCTATTTAATTAACACTGAAATAGTTAACACCTTGGGAGGAAGTTGCTGATATAACAGGAAGGGGCAGAACAGTGAGGAGCTATATTGTATATAAGGAAGAACTCAAGCTGGACAGTCAGAACTTCTTGGGATAAGCATTGTGGAGGCAGGGCAGCTGCTGCTGGACTGAAGACTGAACTGAGAATTGAGAAGAACTGAGAAGAGGACTCTTGTGATAGCAGAGTTAAGAAGGAGAAAACTTGTGGTATCCCAGCACTCTTTGTCTGCTCTGTTTGTGTTGATGTTTGTTTGTGATACTTTATAAAGAAGCCCTGGAACCTTACTGGAAGCCCTAAAAGAGGATTTTCTTGCTGCATGTTTATAGAAGTCCTGGAGGAAGGTTTTGGAGGTCCTGGGACCTTACTGATGATTTGTGCTGACCTCTTGGACCTTGTTTGTGGGTCTGTGTTGATTTCTATGTTGGTGATTTGTGTTAAGTTCTCAGACTTTGTTGTGGGTCTGAGTAGATTTCACAGGCAGATGGTGAATTGATGATGGTGCTGGCAATGTGCATGAATATTATTGTGGTTCTGTCAAGCTTTGTCTTCCCAGAAACAGGAACTGTGAAGGACTTGAGGTGGACTGGACACTGTGAACTTCAATATGGAATGGGAACCGGACGAAGAACTGGGTAAGGAGCTGGACAAGGAACTGGGAGCTGCCTGCCTTTGAACCCAGGTGACAATTGGAGTTGGGACCATGGAAGAGGAACCATGGAAGCTGAGAGTCAGCCTTGAGTCAAGCTGAAAGAAGACTTTACTTGGATACTGTGTGCTGACTGAGAAGATTATAATTTACTGTGACCTAGGGGTGGAGAACTTTGACTTTTGTACTTTGTGATTGAATTAAGGATTTTGTGATTGACTAAATGAATGTACTTTGTTTAAAACTATGTGACCACTTTGGTGAAAACTATGTGGCCATTTTAGTGATAAGTCATTGAGTTGTGACATGGTGAATTCTGTATATTGATTTTCTGTGATAAGCTGTAACATTGTGAATGCTGTATCTTGATTTGTTTTGCTTTGATTTGTTATTGAATAAATAGAGAGTTTGCTATATTATGTAATCAGAACCTTGAAAGCTGTTCACAGCAGCAGTTTTCTGGAAAGCTTGTCATGTGTGGCTTTACAATTACATATAAAAACAATTTTGTTTATATTATCTCTAAGATATATCCTTGGGATAGCATACTTGGAACAGTGAAGTCTTAAAACCAAACTATTATAATGACCATGCAGTTAAGTGGCTTAATGGATAGAGTGATAGGCTTGAAGTCAGAAAGACTCACCTTCCTGAGCTCAAATCTGTCCTCAGACACTTGCTAGTTGTGTGACTCTGGGTAAGTCACTTAACCTTGTGTGCCTCAGTTCCTCATCTGTAAAATGGGCTGGAGAAGGAAATGGCAAACCACTCTGGTGTCTTTATTAAGAGGGGTCATGAAGAAGCAGACAGGACTGAATAACAACAACACTATGATGCCTGCAAATGCTGTTGAGGGGGGCCTTCTATTTTATACCCCCATGGAACTTATGGAATGAGAAAGAAGGGAGCATAATATTGTCTTAACAAAGTTAATGTAGTGTCACTGCCACTGAGGGGTCATTGGTCTACTAGCCTGCAGACCCAGGACTGAAGAGGAAACAGACACACAGTTCTTTTTCTTCCCTTACACCATCAGTCATAGTTTCAGACTTCATAACTTTGGCACTATGTAGTGCTGATATCTAGCTTTACACATTAGTACTACTAACATGTCCCAATTTAATCTTTTGCATATATTGAAATAAATTGTGATTTACTTTAATAATGGTCACAAGGCACCATTTCTCAGCAATTTATATCCTTCTTTTTACTAGAAGAGACCTCTATATATTGGCACCAGAACTGAAGGATTTACACTGTAAAAAGGTATTAATCATACTCCTAAATATAATTTATCTAGATATATAGAAAGATAAATCTATATCTATCTAGGTATGTGGAGAGAGAAAGAAACATAGAAAAGGAGAAGAAGGGAGAAAGAGCACATTTGTAAAGTGCTTTCTAAGTGTCAGAAACTTTACTAAGAACTGGGATTACAAATATAATTCTTTTAAAATTCAGAATATATGCATATATTATATGTAGCATATACATATATACAATATATCATATATATGTACATACATAATATACATATATGAATATATGATAGAATATATAAAAGATAACATAATTAATATAAATATTCCCATAGGGGATGAAAGTCCCTTTTAAAATTGTGGCACATGTACACGCAAAATTTTCCCTCCTAGACCTTTGTAGATCAAAAATATTCATCTCCAATTGACATATGACAACATAGAGCTCCTCCTGCTTGGGTCTAAGAAAAGAGACATTCCAGAAGTATAATATATTGGGTACACATGGAGATAATAGTCTTCTGTTTACACACAGCTCTTCCTGGACCAGCATTATCCAGAATACATTCTCTTTTCAATGCTTACCCTTCAGCATTTATTCCCCCAACTTGCTCTATAGATCAATAGGAACTCTAAGCTATATGGAGCTGCCACTTAAGCCAGTATCTCTGAAAAGCTTTCCATCAATTTCCCATTGACAGTTGGTTTGTGGTCTAGCTCCACAATGTGGAGAACTCTTCATTGACAAAAGACAGTCACCAAGGTCGGGTCATTCATAGCTACATCTTCTCTCCCTGCACTTTGACCCACTGAGTATAATAGTCCATTACTACAAATAGGAATCTTTTCTAATTTTGTGCTAGGACACAGTCTAGGATAATCTAATTCAGGCAAATCTCAAGGTTTTCCCTGCTTTCATCTACACAAAAGTCTAAAGAATGTAGTGCCATGTTAGTCACACTCCTAGCTACAAAACACTCATTCTTTACAATCCGTGTAAAAATCATTCTTCCACCTAAGTGTAGCCAGAATCTTTAGGCTCATTCAAAAACCAGTTCCCTCTGTCTGTAGGAACTGTATAATTGGTTATCTAGCTCAGTTTAGTACCTGTCAATCTGTTCCCTTGTTTCTAGTAGTACCTCCTTTGGAACAGGCTATTGCTATTCCTAGTTGGAGGTAAGGTTTCTCCAGTACCACCTCACTTGCCCCTTGGCTAGCTTCAAAATCATCAGCTACTCATAAGAGTCATTCCTACCATCCCTTGGGTATAGCCTTTTGGAGGCTATAACCTTTCATGGTCATTCTTATAGGACTACCAACTATCACTTTATCATATCTACAGGCTTATTTTACTATATCCCCTCATTTTTCATGCCTAGGTTTGTCCCCATGAACTACCAGTACCCTAAGCAAGTTGTTTCAGGAGTTACCTAGGTCCATGTTTGTCCACTCAACAACCGAATAAAGCTTTGTCATTGGAAATCTCACCTTCCATATTCATACTCCTGACAATCCCCATCACCTATCCTTGAGCTGGCCTAATCAGAATACTGAGGAATTAAACCATCAGGGAGGAGGAGACAGAAGGCATCCCCTCTTCCTCTGCCATTCCCAATTTCAACAGCAACCTGAGATTCCCCAATTCAGTTTCTCAAACTGAGAAAGGTAAAATGAAAGATAAATATTTATGTCATTAAACATATGTCAGGCAGGCACTGCCCATGTGAATGGAGGCCACATGATAGAGTAGAAAAAAAGCACTTGACTTGGAGTCAGGAGATGGGGATATGGGCCTAACTCTTTTTTAAAAATCTGTTTGACTATGAGCAAGAATAGATCATCTAATCTCACTAAACTTCCTCAATCCATATAATAAAAAGCTGAACTACATAATGTCTAATGTCCCTTCGAGCTCTGGCATTCTAAGATTTCCTTTATTCTAAATACATTCATTGTAATTTATAAATGCACATGTGCATACTTTAACCTCTCAATCTGTCATGAATTAGTGAATAGAAAAGTGTATATTAAGTGCTTACTGCATGCCAAACACTGTGCAAAGTACTGAGGTTTCTAACAGCAAAGTAAGGCAGTCCTTGGTTTCAAGGAGCTTATCTTCTAATAGGGAGAGACAACACATATGGAAAGAGGGACCAGGGAAGGATTTGGTCAGAAGCTGTATGTATTGTGAATGGAGCCATAAGGGAGTTGATTGACAGGTCCCTTCCAGTAATAATGGCAGTCTTGATTTCTAGAGCTGGAAAGTAGTATGTTTGAGGTGGGGTGCTTTTGCCCAATGTGAGTAAGTCTTCCTATAAAACCCTTTGACACTGTATAGATGCCAATGGAGGATATGGGCTTTCGATGTATTATTTTTCACTCTCCAAACATGCCTAACCAAACTTCTTTTCAAGACACAACTTTCCCTGGAGGTATTCTTTAACCTCCTTCTTCTGCAAATTTCTTCATTGGTAACATGCTCCAGTCTACACTTGCCCACTATGTACCTCTCAGTCACCATTGGGAAACTCAAAGTCATATAGGATCATTGGAAGAATATTGATACACATTTGTTTCAGGGCTTTGGGATCTTTAAAGATACTGAACAATTCTTTAAATGGAATTCAGGCTTCTCTCTTCCTTGTCAATTCTGGTTGATTGGTAGATTTGATCTGGTAGATCAAATTGACCATCTTCAGCGCCTGCCCAACACATGCAAAATCACTGACTAATGGATCAGTTCTATGGTTTGCCGATTCATTTGCATCATATGGACAACAGATGTACTGCATCCATTTGTTTTTTTTATGTGAAAAGAACAATCATAGGATCATAGAGTTGGACTCAGAAGGAATCTCAGAGATTATTTATTCCACTGTCCTCTTTTTACAAATGAGGAAATAAAAAGGTTTAACTCTTTTGAATTATTAAGTATACATTTAATATCAACTACATTGTCTCATAGCTTAATGCAATTAGTAAAATTTCATCCACAACCAAGAGCTACTGAAGTACCTTATCATCCACATTGAATCTCTCTTCAATCTGGATTCTGCACTGTATCACAGTGCAAATGTCTTTAATCAACCTACTTCTCCTTGTTTGGGGACTTGCTTGTTATTAATAGATGGTTGTCCAACACAGTAATTTTTGTTCTTATATTTTTGGAAGAATCTTGTCTGAATTTAACATGTATGTGAGACTCCTTATTGACAGAGAAGCATGCTGAATGAAATGGAGTGGAACTGTGTATTCTCTATACCTTTCAATAGCATGAGTGTAAAGATGCAGTCTGCTAATGAATATCATTTACAAAACATTGATAGTTCCTTCTCTTCATTAAAAATGCCATCAAGTTATATGAGGAGACTATTCTCATAATGATTTTGTAGATGAGGAAATAGAAGTGTGGACTGCTAGTTACTAATATTCTCTTAACCAATTTTCCCGGTAATAATGTCTGATTCCACCTCCAAGCATTTGTCTTCTCACCCTCTTTTGTATATCTCAAGGATTAATGAGCCTTCAATGGCCTTAAAACTGTGTTGCCTTTAGGACAGAACTCTTCTGCATATTTTTGGCAAAGGTCAGATGCTCCTATCTTTTTTTTTTCCTCTAATTTCACATATCAGAGCATGATATTAGAACCAAAATGTGGTAACTATATTGTCATGTAATCAAAATTACTCATTTTACTTACCATGATCCTCTCCATCTCTTTCCCTTATTGATGGATCTGACAAGTACATTTTCTATGCTCCTCTAATTTACTAATGATATCATCCTTTATGTCTAAATCATGTACCTATTTTTTATCTCATCTTGGTATATGGTGTGAGATTTTGGTCTATATCTAATTTCTGCCAAACTGCTTTTCAGTTTTTCCAGCAATTTTTGTCAAATGGTGAGTTCTTCCCCCAAATGCTTAGATCTTTGAATTTTTCAAACATTATATTGCTATGGTCATTCACTACTATGTGTTGTATACCTAGTCTATTCTATTGATCAACCACTCTATTAGCCAGCACCAGATTATTTTCATGATTATTGCTTTGTAATGCAGGTTTAAATCTGGTACTGCCAGGTCACCTTCCTTCACACTTTTTTCATCGATTCTCTTGATATTCTTGACCTTTTGTTCTTCCAGATAAATTTTGTTATTCCTTTTTTTCCACAATATAATTCTTTGGTAGTTTGATATGACATTGAATAAGTAAATTAACTGAGGTAGAACTGTCATTTACATTATGTTGACTTAACCTATACAAAAATAATTATGTAACAAGAAATCTTGACAAATCTTTTCCATTTCATCTATTTGTTATTATCCTCCCAGTTTCATCCTTGAAAGCCTAAAGATAACCTGGCTTAATTCGGTCTCTTGCCAAGCTTTTTATAAACTTGCTTCTCTTTCTATTGCTTCTCATGATTTTATGATGCAATATTGCATATATGTATGCCTGTATTTATCATTCTGTTCCATAAGAATTTTTCAAATGAGTTTGCATTCTAAATTGGTGTTACCTTTGGTTACAACATCCCTCCATTTAGTAAGAACAAATAAATGTTTGCTTACTAAGGCATTTTTCTGAATTTTTGGTCTCTTCAATGTAGTCATTAATTTACATTCATTAAACTTCCATAGGATATGATATTCTCTTTCAATGTCTGTTCATTTATACCTTTCCCATCTTTAGGCATCAACTGCCTATTTATAAAAGTAAAGTTGGAGTTACTTACAACTGTAGCAAGACTATAGTTTTATTTTTTCCTAATTGATTTTCTATCCTATTTTCCACAAAGACAGTTCTAAACCTTCTCTGCTTTCTTTAAAGCCTCCAAAACCATTCCTTGTACTGATCCTTTCAGCTGAGGACCTGGGCAATGCTTTGTTGAGAAAATAGAGACCATTTACCATCAGTTTTCTCTTCTTTTCTTTTTGCCTCAAAACCCTTCGACATCACTTCTCATTCTCTCTTCATTTACTCAATTCTCTGATGAAAGGGTGACATTTCACCTCACCAAAACCCTTGCATGTACCTTCCCTCAAATTGCCCCCACAATGATCTCCCCACCCCCACCCCCATCCCAGATATTCTTTATGATGTCAACCTACACGGAGGTTTCATGAGTTTGTTTCCAGATGCATAAAGATGTGTAATGAAAAGGCCCTGCCCCCAAATCAAATCATATGCAGGTATCCTATTTCCCGCAGGCTTATTGGTGGTAACAAAAAAGTCTTTTAATTGCTAGTTGAGACACAGTTGTGTGTATAGAAAAGGAACAAATAGACCAAAGTTCACTCTCTCCTTGGTGGCTTGGAGTGAGGAAAACATACTGTAATGTTCCCCAATAGTAAGAAGTAGCAGGTGCCATCAGCTGCCTTAAATCCACCACCTGGTATATGTGACTATGAACACATAGCTATCTCTATTTCTTCCATCTCTGCTGTGTCTGTTCTCTCATGATGTTAGGTGAATGAGTAGCAGAGACAGACAAAACCAAATGACTACCCTGTGAGCTTCAAAAGATCAGAAGAATCACTATAGGTCTAGGAAAATCCATAGTAAAGCATATTAGAGTCACAACAGCTATCCCTAGTAAAGAACATACCCTAAGGAGTTACCTGCTTGATTCAGCCTAGTGGTAGACTGACTTGACCAGTGAGATAGCAAGTCCTACAAGCCAGGAAGTGACTTATCAATCAACTATACAACAACCAGAAGAGATTTGAGGGATGTTTTGTAGTAACCACTTTCAATTTGAGCCCATTCTCCCCAGGGATCACTGGATGCAGAAAAGAGGAAAGTATATTTTGGTAGGGGAGGGTGATTTTGTAGTTCTGATTTGATATATTTTCAACATTCTTTTGTAAAAGCTAATTTATGCCAACTGGCTAATTCAAACTGAGGGAATATCAATGGGTTAACTGATATTGGTGATTGATTTGGGGGAGATGGTGATTTTTCAATTGATATTGGGAAGACATATTAGATGAGATTCATGAGTGATAGTACTAGAGACAAGGAATAGTTCTTTTAATTTTTTATGGTCTTTTCCTTGTCTCCACCATCCCCTCAGAGTGCCCTAGAACTTTGAGAGGAGATGAAGCAAGCTGAACTCTGAATACCCTAATGACAAGTGTAAGTAAAGTGTTGAGAGAGTAAATCCAAATCCTACAGGCAGAATATTTAATTTTCTGATGACATCCAGTCTCTTGTCTCCATTTGCTTACTGGACACCTAAAACTGGAGGTCCTGTAGACATCTTAAACTCAACATATTCAAAACTGAATCCATTTTATTTCTCCTCAAAGCCTCCCCTCTTCCGAAATTACTTATTATTGTTGAGGGTATCACTACTATCCCAGTTATTCAGGCTCTCAACCGAGGTGTCCTCCTCAATTCCTCACTCTTATCCCCCACATCCAATGTGTTGCCAAGATTTGGCAATTTTAACTTTGCAACATCTTTCAAATATGTTCCTTATCTCCTCTGACACTGCTGCCACCCTGGTGCAGACACTTATCATCTCATGTCTGAACTATTGCAATAGCCTGCTGGTTGATCTCGCTACCACAAATCTTTCCCCACTCCATTTCATCTTCTTTTTGGAACTTCAGAAGTGACCTTCCTGACCATGTCACCCTTCCCACCCCAATTTAATAAACTCCAGGGACTCTTTATTACTTCCCAGATCAAGTATAAAATCTTGTTTGATTTTTAAAGTCCTTTATAACCTGGCCCTTTCCTACCTCTCTAGTTTTCTTACATATTACATTCCTTCTCCCCCTAACCTAGCCCCTTTTTCTGTGATTCAGTGACAGTGGTCTCCTTGCTGTTACTCAAGCAAAATACTCCATCTCTCATCTCTAGGCATTTTCACTGGCTGTCTCCCACTCTTGGCATGGTCTCTCTCCCCATCTCCATCTCCTAGCTTCCTTGGATTCTTTTAAGTCGCCACTAAAATCCTACCTTCTACAGGAAGTCTGTCCCAATCCCTTTTAATTGCCTCTGTTGACTATTTACAATTTATAGCGTATCTATCATTTTTGCACATAGTTATTTCCTTGTCTTCCGCATTAGAGCATGAGATCCTTGGGAGAAGGACCACTTTTTACCTTTCTTTGTCTCCCCAATGCTTAGTATGGTGTCTGGCACATAGTAAGAACTTAATAAATAGGTATGGATCAACTGTTGTAAGATATGAACTAAAAATCTTTACAGCATGGTAGAATATTCCAGAATTTGTATTCCACTGGCATGATGTTAAAGAACTATGATTATGTCTATGATATAGTAAGACATTGGGGTAGGATTTTGTTCAGGCATACATACGTATTCATAAATAGCACATATGCACACTTATGGATATATGGATACGGGGAGAGAAAAAGAGAGAGACAGAGACAGAGAGAGAGAGATGGAGAGAGGGAGGAGAGAGAGAGAGAGGAGAGAGAGAGGATGGGGAGGCAGACAGACAGACAGAGAGGGAGAGAGAGAGACAGAGAGGGAGACAGACAGAGAGAAAGACAGACAAACAGAGAGACAGAGAGAGAAAGAGGGAGAGAGAGAGAGAGAGAGAGAGATTGAGAGAGAGATGGGTGAGGAAGACCTTTTACACATTTCCAACTGTGAATATGAGCCCTGGGATACTGTAAAAAAAAAAATCTCTGGTTTACTCCAGTTTTTTTTTTTGCAGAATATCTAGGTTTCCATTCTATACTGACTCACTCAGCAGCAGTTCCCTGACATGTCAGTGTCCCATAGGATTACTGGTGTTTCTTATCCCCACAGACATCTTGAAGGCCCATGGGTAATAAATGATTCAATACTACTCTGTCAGCACTAACTCTAGAGGGTACTTCACAGTAGTGGCCTTGCTGATACCTCTAGCAGCTACCAAAGTGTCTTTAAAAATTTTCAAGGAATGGCTCTTTTAATTTCGATTACTGTCCCATTACAATACCACTTCATGGCATGGAGGTGACCTTGGGTCTTGAAGGTTAAACCAATGAGTATATAGGATTTGGTGGGTCTTAACAAGGTGGAAGAGCTTCAAGCATGGGTACAGAGATGTTTGGTATGTCTGCTGTACAAGGATTAGCCTTGTTGTTGCTCATCCTTCATTTTTGAAGAGGACCAATTACATCATGGGGTGATGTCTTGATGTGCACATGAATCAGATTTAATTGAGACAAGATTGCAGAGAGTTATCAGCCTCACTCTTCTGGAGTCAAGTGGCAAGACAAAAGTCAAGATGACTGGCAAAGGCCTGGAATGTCAAGACTTTCCCTTGATGAA
Source organism: Pseudochirops cupreus (assembly GCA_028627135.1). Lineage (NCBI taxonomy): Eukaryota > Metazoa > Chordata > Mammalia > Diprotodontia > Pseudocheiridae > Pseudochirops > Pseudochirops cupreus. Next base: position 181,137,356 of record CM053581.1, on the reverse strand, counting down.
TTTTTCTTTGTAGATGATTCTTGACATGAGACAAATGTAGCCAGCAGTGTGGAGAATCCTCTAGGTGTGAGGTAGCAGGAATCTAGCTCAGTAAGTGCTTTTTATAGGACCAGAGGAATGTCAGGACTATGTCAGCAGTATACAAAACCTTCTTTTTGAATGAAGGAAAGAAAACATTCTGCTCTAGCTATACTTGTGGCAGGGGTTATTGGCGAGCAGCATCATCTGATTCCCACATGACTTGTTGCCCCCATCTCCTCCTCAGCCTAGAAGCTATACCCTTGAAGCTCCCTTTGTACTACAGAGTCTGCTCAAACCCAGGTAATGTGCATATGCCTGGCTACGGACTATCACAGATGCATTCTGCTTGGCCCCACAGGGCAGGACCAGGAGCAATGAATAGAGGAAGAAAAAATATAAATTTAGGCTTGATATAAAGAAAGGTTTCTTAATAATTAGAGTTACCAATAAATGGAGTGTCTGTCTCAAAAGATAGTTAGTTCCTCTCTCCCCCTCCCATTGGAGATCTTTGATCAGATATTAGATAACTATTGAGCATGTTTCAGTGGAGACTTCTCTTCAAATATGGGCTGGACAAATATGTCTGGTAAGGTCCCTTCAGACTCTAAAATCCTACAATCCTCATCCTGTGCATGTAATTTCCTATATCCTTCATGAATTCTTCTTAGAGGTCTGCCAATGTACTGGAAGCCTTTCTCTAGGCCCTTTAACATTTTATAAATACTAGTCTGACCATAGAGGATTATTCGTTCTTACCACATGATTAGCACAGATCCTTTTCCAGCTATATTTAACTTGTGCAAATCAAATCATAATAATGAGCTTGGCATGCACACATACACATACACACACAGGCAAACACATATATACAACAGCTGGGAACACAGTGAATAGAACACTAGAGCTAGACTTAGGAAGACCTGAGTTCAAATCCTGTTTCGGGTAATTACTATCTATAAGACCCTGGGCAAATCAATTAGCCTGTCTAACCCAATTAAACAGAGGCCACTAAACCCTTCATAGTGATCCCTCTGGCTACACATTGGCTTAGAAAATGAAAAGTTAATATTATCTATGGTTTATTGTAGTAGTCTTTATTTTGTTAAATATTTTGCAATTATATCTTAATATTCAGCATGTTGCCATGAGGTGTGTTTTTGATATCTCTACTGTAAGTTCCTAAAGATAAGTTTCTGGAAGACAACTGTTTACTGGTGGATAATTTTTTTTATTTTCTATAAGCTCAAATACAAGTTTTATTTGTTTCTCTTCACTTGAAAATAAGTCTCTTCATGCTCTGAGCCTCAAGAACCTGTGTGCTTATAAAGAGGGCTTGTTATTATCCCAGAGCAATGGGAAACACAGAAAGTGTTAAATGCTTCATTTACCAATTACGTGGGTGGGAACAAGTCAGAGAAGAGGTAAACCTAGACCCTTCATTTCTAGAGGAAGCTTCTGACACATGGGTAACTCACAGAAACCAATACATATGTATATATGTATGTATATTTTATAAATATATCTCAGCTGGAAAAATTAGACTAGTGAAAAAAAATTTAGCAAAAACAAACTACAATACTCTATTTGATTGGCTTTAAAATAAGTCATCTGCCCTTAGAAGCCTCTCCAGGGCTTCCAGCAACATGACCTGTCATTCCATAGGCCAAAGCAACTTAGAAATATAAACTTCTATGCCTAAAGAAACTGAATTTAAGACTCATAGATAACCACATCTTTCTTCAGAGACTCTGAATTGAGCAGGAAATGTTATATTTTATTACACTTGAAGTAGGAGGTATTAATTTATACAGTGTCAAGGAACAAATGAAATTGTTTAAGAGGAAGAAGATTATAGAGGTGTTTACTGGTGGTGGTAGTAACAGCATAGGAATGTGATAGATCGCCTGTCCCTTTGAGGTCTGGGCTAAGAGTGGACAAGAACAAAACATTTCAAAGATATACGTATGCCTCCTCCTGCATGGACATCCTCAGCATAAAGTCTAGAGAAACAAGAGAGAGTTTTGAGCTCTGCATTCTATCTTTTTTGGGGGGGGATAATTTTTACATCAATATCGTCCCTATGTCCATCAATCACAAATTTAGCACCATTCACCCCATTCATTAACACTGGTAAGGAAAACCAACAGAGGGCCTGGACTTCTCTCTTCAATGAACTCTGCTCCTTAGGGCTTCCTAACTTGCCAGTTCCCTGGAAATTGCAGTAATTGGGGATTGAAGCAGCTTGGTTGCCCAGTAAATAGAGCACTGGTCCTGGTATCAAAAAAAAAAAAAAGAAGTTCAAATCCTTCCTCAGACCCTTACTGACTTTGTGACCCTGAAGGCAAGTCCTTTAACTTCTGAATGCCTGGGCTTCCTCACCTGTAAAATGGGGATAATAATATCTATTGTTGTAAGGACCAAATATGATAATACCTGAAAAGTGCCTTGCAAAACTTAAAGTGCTATATAACTGCTAATTATCATCATTGTTTATTATTATTGTTATAATAATGTTATATTATTCTCTCTTCTATTCAGCAGATAATCTCACTCCACTCATATCTCCATTGATGTCCCTCTATTTCCTGATAGTATAGCAAGAAAAGAGACTTTGATTTCCTGACCTGAGGTACCTGAACTGGTTGTGTCCCCAACCCTCTGCCTGATTAGTCAGGGAGCATGGGAGGAGTGCGTGGGGATGAGAGTCCCCATCACAGCACACTCAGCTATTCAGCTCTGAGATGACCTTGTTCTGTCTGCCTGGGAAGCCAGCACTCCTCTATTGTGTGAAACTCACTCTGTCCCTTGGCTTCCCGATGCCACAGAGGCTCTCTGGGGAATAACAAACAGTTTGGTGATCTGAGACAACAGCCACACTCCTTCTTAATTCAGAGGTTTTCAAAGCATGCAACTATCCACCTATATAGAAGGCCTTTACTTCATGCTGAGACATGAGCCAGCCTCTAGGACTTTGCCATATTACCATCATCCACAGGACTTTTCAAATCCTTTTACTGCCCCTAAAATTCTGTGGTAATGTTCCTGAGGTCATTCTCACTTTGCAAATGGGAAAAATTGAAGCCCTGAGGGGTCATGGGATATGCCAAGGTCAGAACTGGGTCAAAGGCTCACTGTAGGTGGGGCAGTGAACAAAGCACCAGCCCTGGAGTCAGGAGGATCTGAGTTCAAATTCAGCCTCAGATACTTAACACTTATTAGCTGTGTGACCTTGGGCAAATCACTTAGCCCCAATTGCCCTGCCTTCCCCTCTCCAAAAAGCAAAAAATAAGGTTCACTGTACAGTCACTAGCACCCACTCTATCATTCATTAAGATATTAAAGTTCCATCTGTAGATAGACATTCAGTTTCTTAATAAACAGTGATATAAACATTAAAAAAAACTAAAGATAGTAGAATTGATCAATTTGTGTACAGTTGTTTTTATTGTGGCTTGCATATGTGTCTTTGCCAAAAGTTACTGAATTAAGAATAAATTCTTTCAAAAGAATAATTTTAAAATAAAGAATGGGATCTAAGTATACAACCTCACAAGGCCTCTTCCAGATCTGACATTCTATGATTTTGCAAGTTCTAGACCTACTAGCAGTTTGACCTTAAGCAAATCACTGAACCTGTCTGGCCCTTGGTGTCAAATGAGGATCATAGCCTTAGAGCTCCAAGAGACTTTAGAGTTCATCTAGTCACATTCTTCTCTTTCACAGTTGAGGAAACTGAGGCTTGGAGGGGTTAAACAGCTTGCCCATGGTCCTACAGCAAATATGTGATAGGGCTAGGATTTGAACCCAGGTTTCTGGCTCCAACTTCAGTTCCCTCTTGCTGATCCATTCTGGCAGGACATCGTCTTTGAAAGATTATTGTTAAACTAGAACTATGGAAAAGTAATGAGACCAGCAACGTAGCAGGTTAGTTATTTTCTCTGTGCCACTTAAACTTTCTAACACTTACAAAAAGAAAAGAAATTATGTATGAAAGGCAGAGTAATTATAGCTGAATCCTCAGAACAAAGAAAGACTCTTGCAAAGTAAAATCTTTATGAAGTAACACAAGAGAACTCTACTCCTCAAAGGGCTGGGTCATCACACACGTTCTGGTAGCAGAGACAAAAACTGAATCACAGGTTTGTGCTTGGTCCCCTCCAAGACTCTGCCTGCAGAGGCAGCTTCTACCCTCCTCTCAGCAATAAGGGACAGGCACTGACTTGGTACAAAGCAAGGGGAGAAGAGGGTGAAAATGTATAGCCTTCTGACTAGAGGCCAGGCTTAGATGAGAGACTCTGATGCTTCAGAGCCTCTGCCTGGAACACCTTCCTCTGTCCCTCAAAAGGCGTCAGATATTGATTTAATATAGCTATGAGAAGGAAAGGGAGAGAACCAAGGTGGGGTGGGGAAGCATATAAGGCTTCCTGCCATTGGGAAAGAAAATAATCATAAATAGTAAATAAATAGTACTCATAAATAGTAATCATAAATAGTACTGATGGTCAAGAGCAAGGGGTAGAATTGGATTATATGATTTGGGAAATAGGATCATTTCTAACATACAGTACTTCTTGTATGCAATATTACTCATCTCACAAATTGATATTTCTGGGAGGATCTTTTTTTTTAATATAAGGAAAAACTATCTAAAACCAAAATCTAGCATTATATACGATGGTGAGGCACTAGAAACTTTTCCAAGAAATACAGGAGCAAAATAAAGATGTCTCCTTTCCCTGCTTTTATTTGACATAATTCTAGAAATACTAACAATAGTAGTAAGACAAGAAAAAAGAGTTAAATTCAGACAGATGGGTAGGGGAAGCAAAACAATATTTACAGATGATATGATTGTTTGATTAAGAAATAAGAGAGATTTGGCAACACAAAGAGAAACAAAAAACAAAACCCTGAAATAATTAATAACTTCAGTTAAGTATAAAGTTACAAAATAAACTCACCCAAATAAGTAGTATTTCTAGATAACAATAACAAAGCACAGAAGTCAAATATAGAAATGAAAGTTCCATTTGAAATAACTACAAAGGGGAGGGGGGAGGAGAGAAAGGAGGATAAAACTTAGAACTCAATGGAAATGAATTTTGAAAACTAAAAATAAATTCATTAATTTTAAGAAAAAAAAGAAATTTCTTCTTTTAAAAGAAAAAACTACCAAATGCAAAAAATATTTGAGTCAGCTTAGCGAAGCACATTCAATACCTGTATAGATACACTATTAAAAAAAAGCCAAATTCAATAATTGGAGGGATATTCAATGCTCATGGTTAAAACCATGATAATAAAAATAAAGTTATAATACTACATAAGTAATTTACTGATGTAGTATTATGCAAATGACACTACCAAGGGATATTTTCCAGAATTAGATATAATAAATTCATTTGGAGGAACAAAGTATCTAGAATATCAAAGGATATAATGAAAAGTTAATAATGAAGGGAAAATAGCACAGACATCAAACTACATTATAAATCAATAAACATAAAAATTATATTTGGATCCAGTTAAAAATTGAAAAGTACATCAATGGAATAGATTAGACAAGGAAGAATCAGAAATAATTCGACTTAATAATGGAGTATTTGATAAACTGCAAAACCTAAATTACCTAGGAATGAACTTTAGTAGTAGCAAGAATTGCTGTTGAAAGTAGTATAGCAGAATTAAGCTTAAACCTTCATCTTACCATACAATTATCACCACACTTATTATGCCACAATAAACTCAAAATGGATAGTGACCTAAAAAATAAAGATCAAACCATGAAAAACTAGAAGATAATTAAACCAGGTACCTTTCCTACAAATAATGAGGCAATGAATTATTAATAAAATAAGAGATAGAGGCTATTATAAAACTAAAATATTTTGACTACATGAAAATAAAAAGTTTTTGCTTGAACAAAATAGCTACAACTAGGATAAGATGAAACAATCAAATGGGGAAAATATTTGTATAAAATAATTCTGACAAAGTTTTGCTCTTTAAGGAATATAAACAAACAGCAGAAACATATAAGACCAAAAGCCAATAGACAAATTTGAGCAATCAAAGGATATGAAAAGTTCTCAAAAGACTTGTAAGGTACTAACAATAATATAAAAGAATATTCCAAATCACAAATCAAAATATCTCTAAAGTTTCACCTATACAAAGTAACAGCACAGATAAGAAAAGACTCTTTCTATACTAAAAGGAATATAGGAATATAGAGACACTAAAACATTGCTGGTGAAATTGTGAATTTGTATAACTTGGTTTGGAAAGCAATTTGGAATTATGCAAATAAAGTGGCCAAAATGGCCAAACCTTTTGATGCAAAGATTCCACTGCTAGGCAGAAACCTACAGGAGGTTAATGAAAAAAAGACAGGTTCCATATATACCAAAATATTTATAGCAGCACTTTTTGTGGTAGCAAAGAAAAGGAAACAAAAGTGGATACAAATCATTTGAGGAATAACTAAACAAATTGTGATACTCCAGCGTAATAGGATATTACCGTTATAAGAAACAATCAAAATGCTGAATACAGAAAAACATGGATATACTTATATGAATTGATGTAAAGTTTAGTAAGCAGAGCCAGGAAAATAACATGTACAAAGACTACAACTAATTTAAAGGGAAAAAAACAACAACAATAAAATAATCTATACTAAAAGTTGAAAATTATGATGTAACTTGGTCTCAAAGAAGCAATATGAGAAGATACCTCCCTTTGTTTCTTTTTGGATGTATGGGTCCATGGTTATAGAGCAGTGAATATAGTACCTTTTTTTGTTATTCTTGATTGATTTTATTGAATTTTTTTCCTCTTTTTTCCTTTTAAAAAAATTCTTTTATTAGGGGGCAGCTAGGTGGCACAGTGAATAGAGGACCGGCCCTGGAGTCAGGAGGACCTGAGTTCAAATTCGGCCTCAGACACTTAACACAAAAACTAGCCATGTAACCTTGGGCAAGTCACTTAACCCCAATTGCCCTCCCAAAAAAAGCAAAAAAAAATAAGAGATGGCTCTCTGGGAGAGGGAGAGGAAGACATATGGGGCAAATGTAGGCAATAAAAACCAAACAGAAATACCAAGAGCAATATATTATTTTAAAGAAAGGAATAGTCATTATTGGAGGGGTTATAGAAAGACGGACACATGAGTTTACTCTTGGTAGTGCTGAGAATTGGGACAACAATTCTACAAGCAATTTGAAATTAAGGGGAAAAAAATCATTAAATTGTTCATCCCTTGTGACGCAAAGATCCTGCTGCTTGACATGTACCTAAAAAGTATGTTACAATACTACCTGCTCCCGTGCTTCACAGCCCAATTATCCAGGAGAAGTGGGTCCTTTGGTCTTGGAGAAGCTACTGCTCTACTGCACAGCAGAGTGTATCTAAGGCAGGGTAATTTAATCTATGACCCAATAAGTCTACATTTGGCAAAGGCAAAGGCAGAAGCAAGGTACTTCTTTCCTGTGCTGGTATAGAAACTATCATCCCCATAGTTCATGTCTAAACACCCTCCACCAGCACATGCCATGCAGCCTCACCCAACTTTCTTGTCCAAACTCTAGGCCAGCTCTTCCAAGGTATTATTAGCATGGTGTCCCTCTCAGAAATAGTGAGTCCTAGCAGTTGCCATTATGTTGTGATGTCATGCACTGAGTCACCCCCTTAATTTGAAAAACTCATTTAAAACCTGGGCAGGGCATCCACTAGGAAATGATCATGAATGCGAAGGAGCATTACTTCACTATAAGAAAAAAACAAATATGAAGAAATCAGAAAAGCATTAAGAAGAATCATATGAATTGATACAGAGTATAGTAAGCAAAAACAAGAAAACAATATGTACAACTGGTACAATTAAAATGCAAAGAATAATCAAATGAAACTGAGCATTGTGCAATTTTGACCAAGCATGCATTGAGAAAGCAGTTTTGAAAATGTACCTTCTTCCCTTCCTTGTAGGAGCAGGGGGCCTCTAGGAGTGGAATAATATATCATCAGACAGGGACAACATATCGATGTTGTGGACTTGCTTTTATTTCCTCTTTTTTTAAAAAAAATTGTTACAAGATATGACTCTCTGGATAGAGGAATAGAGTATACATTTAGAGATAAATTGATGTAACCACAAAAAGCATTGGTTTAAAAAAATAATGAAGATTAGTCAGGAGAAGATATATACATCCTGTCCACTACCAAATCCTACTGATTCTCTCCTATCTGCCCCACTTCCTTTCTGCTCCCTCAAAAGTTCTGAACTCAAGACGTATCTTCAGATCCTAACTCTGTCACTTAGTTGTGCGACCAAAAACATTTCAGCCTTTCTGAGTCTCAGTTTCTTCATCTATAAAATGGAGTCAATACTTGTACTACCTCCTTCATACAGGTTTTATGAAGATCATTAAACTTTAAAGCCTTGTTTAAATACAAGCTATTATTCTCATCGCTCAAGTCCAGGCTCTCATTGCCTCATACTCACAACATTGCAACCTCCTAATCGTCCTAACCAACCCGACTTCAAGTCTTTCCCCAATCCCAATCTTTCCTTTGCAATCTATTCTTAATCTTCTTAAAACTCTATCTTGAATATATTACTATCCTGCTCCAAAGCTCTCCTACCATCCTGAGAAGGGAGCCCACTCCTCAGACCAAATTGTTCTACTGGTAAAATCACATATATAGAGTTGAAAGGGAACAAGATTCATCTAGTAATAATAGTAAATAATAATGACAGCTAACACTTATATAGCACTTTATGATTTGCCTTGCAGAAATTCTCATTTGGTCTAATCCAATCCTATCATTTTGCAGATGAGGAAGCTCAGACCCAGAGTGGTGAGGGAACAAACCCACAGTCACCCAGGTGGTATCAGAGCTGGCATTCCTTTGAACATACCACAAACAATCCCACTTATTACCTTTATTCCCACCATTTCCTGTACCTGGAATGTTGAGGAAGTCCAACCCATCCTTTCCTCACACCCCACTCCTTGATAAAAAAAAACTTCCCTGACAATCCTTACTAGCAGCAACCCTGCTCTAAATTCCACTAGTACTCACTGTCTTACTCCTCATTTGGCATGGAACACCTGCTTCTTTGGCTCGGAGTGTTTTTATGCCCATGCCCAGAGCACCCTGTTAGACAGCAACCCCCCAGAGGGCAGAAACCACATTTTAATTCTTTTCTTTTTACCAACACCTAGCCCAATGCCCAGCACCTGATAAGTACTCAATAAATGTTTATGGATGGCACTGATGATATTGATTCTCCACCTGCTAAACAGGTTGCTTGTCTGCCTCTGATCTCCCTTTATGATTTTTATTTAGGAGCTGTTTAAGAACCTCATTTGCTGGTTTTTGCCTGAGCTCTTCTGAGGACCAGTGACAAATAACATAAAGAAGTCACCATGACAACAGAACTCCTTAGAAATACCAGACTGCTCTGGCTATGAGACGCCTCAATCCAGAGACTGAGCTGCAGGATCTGTGACCCACAGGTGACTATGAGAGAGACCAGGAGAGATTCATGAGACTGACTTGTACTCATTCAACCTGGGTCCCAGTCTTGGCCAGACCACTATGTAGCTGTGGAAACTTGGGCAAGTCACTTAAAGGATTTAGTGCTAAAAAACATCACAAATCATCTATCCTAACCCTCTCCTTTTCCAAATAAATTAACTAATCTCCAATGTATTATTAAGCATCTACTCTGTTCCAGGTATGTGCTAGGTAGATGCTGAAGAAAATAGGTCAAGGAATGGGGACAATTCCTGTTCCCAAAGGGCTTCCATTGTAATAGATAAGACAAGCATATATATAAACACATACAGCATTAATATAAAGTGAATAAATGTAAATATATCCAAAGTAGTTAAATATTAGATAACTTAGAAAAGAGGTCACTAACAGTTAGGAAGATGAAGAAAGACATGCAGAACATCATTCATGGGCTTTGTCTTAAAGGTAAAGAGGATTGGGGTGGCTAGGTGGCAAGGAATAGAGCACCAGACCCAGAGTCAGGAGGACCTGAGTTCAAATTCGGCCACAGACATTTAATGTTTACAAGCTGTGTGACCTTGGGCAAGTCTCTTAACCCCAATTGCCCTTCCTTCCCCCCTGCAAAAAGAAAAAAAAAAGGTAAAGAGGATCTCCATGAGGTGATCAAATATTCTAGGCACCTAGGGCAGCCAATCCAAGGTGCTGAGCAGGAAGATGGAGTATTGTGTCAAGGAAAAAAGAAGGAAGGCACATTTGACTTGAACACAGAATAATGCAGGGACAGAGGTGTGTGTGTGTGTGTGTGTGTGTGTGTGTGTGTGTGTGACACATGAACTAGTAAATGTTTAACAACTGGTTCTCTAAAAACAAAATACATATGACACACTTTCAAATTTAACCAGCATTGGAGGATTCTGGGAAGATGACAGAGTAGATCAGAAAATTCCAAGCTCTTCAGCTTTCCTCCACAAACAAGACAAAACAGCACCTCAGGGTAAACATAGGGTTGTGAAAATAAACAAGAATTGGGGCAGAGCAGTGAGTGGTCCTCCTGGGACTACTGGAGAAGATGCAAAGTAAGACCCCAGGATGAAGGTTTGGCCTGAGTAAAGTGCAAACACCTCCAGGCTACCTTTCCTGAAACAACAAACAACAAGCCCTGGGGGCAGCTGGGTTGGGAGAGGTAGCCTCAGCCTCACTTACAGGAATTCTTACTTTAGGACAGGTGGAGGAGTGGGGAATGGGGGTGGGGGTCAGATATCTGAAACGGGAAAACTGAAGGAACCTCTGTTGCTGAGGAAAACTAGGCCTAGCTGTGCTGCCAAGATGTGGCTCTGAGCTGCACAAAAGGTAAGAAGGAACCAGCACACATCCCATCAGTGCAGAAGCAGTGGGGCAGGGATGCTGCTGGCTGTGGGCACTTACAGGAGTTTCTGTTCCAGTCCATAGGGGAGAACTGAAGGTTACAGGCACTGAAGGGTCCTCAGGGAGCAAGAGAATTTTCAGCATAGCATGTGAAGCGGGCCTCTCACTCCCTCGGGCCCCCTGCCCTCTACTTACCCATCTACAGGGTCTTTGGTCGTCACCAGCCCCGAATCGGGGAATAACCAGACAGAACGCCCGAGGTTGATCAGGGGTTGTTTATTCGTCCACTGCT
>CM053581.1:181091324-181125656 GCA_028627135.1 Pseudochirops cupreus | reverse complement strand
CTCACTATTACAATCTCAAACCATCACCTTATATGGATTATTCAGCACATTACAAGCAGGCTCTGAGCAACACCCATCCCCCCGCCTCCAACAAGCATGCATGGAGGGAAAGGGAAGAGATGGAGGAGACTAATTGTAGCTTGGAGGAGGAAAGGAGTGCAGAGGTTGGACATGGGAAAAAGCCAAAAAAAAAAAAACAGTTGAGACCAGAGGCACTATCCCCTACACCTAGATATGATTATAACAAGTTGCTAAAAATAAAACCAAAACAAAACAAAAAAGAGCAAACAAAGAAAAAAGAACTCAACCTCAGACAGTTACTGCAGGAATAGAGAAGACAGGTTCATCTTCAGAGGAGGACACTGAAGCAAAAAAAGCTTCTCCTACCCCAAAGAGTAACATCAAATGGTCATCTGCCCAAAAAGATTTCATAAAAGAACTTTAAAAACTCAAATAAGATAGATTGAGGAAAATTAAAAAAAAAAAAAGAACAACCCAAGAAAACCAAGAAGGATTATGCAAGACCTAGTAGTAGCTATACTAAAAGCCCACAGGTCTTAGAACACTGTATATCAAAGAGCAAAAGAACTGGGGTTGTGGCCGAAAATATCATACACAACAAAGTTAAATGTAGTCCTGAATGGGAAAAAAATGGATATTTGATGAATTGGCAGACTTTCAGGACTTGGGAACGAAAAAACCAGAATTCAATAAAAAATTTGACATACAAGATCCAGGAAAAATATAAGGTAAACATCATAGACCAAATATAAGGGACTCAAAAAGGAGAAATTATTTACTTTTTGTATGTGGAAATGTTAAGCATATGCCTAAGGTTGTCATCAGTAATTGGGCATTATGAAAGAAAGAGCTGAGTATGATGGGATCCTAAAAAGCAAAATTGTGTAGGAAAAGGTAAAAAGAGTGATTCTCTCCTACAAATGAGGTACAAGAGGAAGAATTGATATAGAAGAAACAGATGGTACAGAAAGGCTAGTAGTGCTAGAACCCTACTCACATTAGATCTGGGTTAAAGAGAGAACAAGACATATATTTAGAAGAGTATAAAAGTCTTCCAAATTCATAAAGAAATAAGATGATAAGGGAACAGGATAAGGGGGTTGTGCATACAGAAGGGTGTGTAGATTAAGATTTAGGAGACGTGGAGAGAGAAAATAAGGGAGGGGCTCATCCAGAGGTGGGTAGGTTAAAGAATATCCGGGCAAGGTAGTGGGTAAAAGTACAGCAGAGGCATAAGGAGGGATAGGGTAAATAGGGTGAGAAGGATAGTGAGGAAAAATACGAAGGAGGAAAATACACAACAATGATAACTTAGAAAGTAAATGGGTTGAATTTACCCATAAAATGTGAATGAATAACAGATTAAAAATTTGAATGCAATAATATGTTGCTTTCAGGAAACATGAGAGATGAACACAAAGAGGGCAGGAGAAGAATTTAGTATGTAAAAAAAAAAACCAGATACAGATGATAGGAAGAAATAAGCACATTATAGTTTTACATATATGTATATGAGTATATATGTATATATGTCTATGTTTATGGATAGTTATGTATATGTATACACACATGTATATATAGGTATGTAGATTCACACTTATTTGTATCCTTCTTTGGGTGGTGGGGGGAAGGAGAGGAAAAATAAAGGAAAAGTGTACAGCAGAGAACAAAGAAAACCAACAAGGAAGCATAGAAAAGCTGAGTCCTCTCTTACGGTCTGCTGGGTACATGTCAATTATTTTCTTTTCTTCTTTTGTATTTAAGTTTAAAATAAAGAAAAAACAAATTTAACCTGCATTAATATCATTTTTCCCAGAAGTTTTTTTAAATCTTGACAATCAGCAGAATAAATAAAGCTCTGGTTTTCAGCTGTTGATTTTTAAGGAATAAATACTCCCAATGAAAATTTTACATTGACCAGGCTGAACTGGCTTTAGCACATCCCTAGAAAAGAGGGAGTAATATCCAATAAGCCTGGGAAGCCTGGTTGAGGTCAGGTTGTCCAGGGCTTTAAAAGCTAAACAGAGGAGTTTATATTTTATCCCAGAAGCAACAGGAAGCTATTGGAACTGTTTGAGTGGGGTATCACATGGTCATGTGTGTGTTTAAGAAAAATCACTTTGGCAGTTCTGTAGAGAATGTACCATTGGGGAGAATGACTTGAAATCAATGAGAAGGCTCTCTAAAGTACCTAAACTACAGTGGTTCCTGTATGAGTGGAAAGAAGGGATTGGATCTGAGAGATGTTGTGAATAAATAAGAATTTATTAATCACTTATTGCATGCTTGGCACAATGCTAAGGCTCTGGGGAAACAAATATAAAAGGAAAACAAAGCAACTGAGTCCCAGAGAAGTGAAATTACTTGCCCAAGGTAAGAGAAGTAGTAAACAGAACAGAAATTTGAATACAGATCTTCTTACTCCAAATCTGGTACTTTTGATTAATTTTTATTTTTGTAAAATTTGGTTGACACATTTTGTTTTGGCACAACAGACACTTCCCAACAACCCCCAAACAAATTCACCTACAAAGTGTATTCAGTGAACATATATACAATCAAAACTGCCAAAGTGGAACAAATGTGACTGTTAACCAGAAGTACAATTGGGGCTTTCCCTTAAGATACAGAGATCACAGCCATTGAACTCCTATAGTAAAGAAACAGCTGAGCTTAGGAACTTTAAACAAAAATCCAGAGAGGTGATTTCACCTGTGCAGGGAGAACCTGGTAACAAAACTCTCTCCATCAATGCAGCAAGCCTTGGAAAGCTGCCCTGGATCACGGAGAGGCAGTGCCCTGTGTCATATAAGCTGATACATGTCAGAGGTAAAACTCAGGAAAATCATTTATTAAAATGTGAAGCTATCAAAAAACACACTTCTTCCCCTGCTGATTCTGCCACACAGGTGAGTTCCTCCAGTTCTCAGCCCACCCTATTCTGGTTCTTCCTCCCCATGACCATGGGCTTCCCTAGCAATACCGTTGTAGTTTCCCAGGTTTCCATCTTTCCTACCCTGAGACAATTTCCAGGAGCTGAGAGACAAAATCCTCATTAATTAGAAGAGCTTTGTAAATGTTAGCTATTAGTACTGTTCGTTAATTAGAAGAGCTATATAAATGTTAGCTCTTAGTACTGTTACTAGATGATTCCTATTCCCTTACAAATTGAAATGCCATGGGCATAGAATTTGCTAGTTATGACTCTAGTGATAATGTGTCACTTTCCAAAGTTTTATTTTATTGATTGAGCTTGTATAGTATGGTACCAATGTGGACCTCTCGTCTTTGGCCAGAGCTTTGTTTGTTGCCTGTAAAAGTCAACTTTCTTTACAATGTTGTAGTCATTGTGTGTGATGTCTGTTTGGTTCTGCTTTCTTTGATCTGAGTCAATCCATATGATTCTTCCTATATTTCTCTGAATTCTTTGTATTTCTTATTCCTTTTGACATTATATTGTCCCATCACCTTTATATGCCACAGTCTGTTCATCTCTGCTCACAAAAGTCCCCCAAGATTCTTTCCTCTCATCTCTTTTGGCCTCAGCTTCCTCATCTGAAATGAAGGGGTTAGACTGGACCATGTCAAAGATTTCTTCCAGGTATCATGCACTGAGATTCTGCTCATAGATTATCTGCCTGGCACTCTGGAGGCACTGAACATATTTACATAGGGGAAATGGGTGGGACGGCAGTGTCTAAGTTCTCAGAAATTTTCCCCATAGGCAGATATTGTGGGAAGAAGCCCATCAGACTTTGAACAGGAATTGTATTAACTTGAAGTTGGCCCAAAGTAGAGTTGGAAAGGCAAATATTGCCTTTAGTGCTCTCCCATTAAACTTAAGACTCCATGCAGAAGCCTAGAGCTCTCATGGCTCTCCATAAAGGGTCTCCTTTGCTAACCTATGCATAGTATCTCCAGGAAAGACTCCATGACCTGATGCCTAACTAACAGTGACATTTCAGGCACCAGGCAAGACAAGAAACACCCTCTGAATCACACCATGTAAGTAACTGCCAACTCCACCCACATGTCAGACCTAGCACATTCCCCATCGAAGAAGGGAGATGGCTTATTGATCATAGATTTTAGAGAATGAATCTTAGATTGATTTGAAAAGAATCTCAGAGGCCACGTAATCCAATCCCCTCACTTTACAGATAAGAATACTTAGGCTCATGAAAACTGACTTACCCAAGTTTACATATGTGATAAGCATGAGAGTCAGGATTTGAACCCAGGTCCTCTGACCCCAGAATCAGTACCGACTCCAATGTACCTGCAGCCTCCCTTAAGTGAAAAGAAGAGACCTCAAAACCAACTCCAACTATGTGAAAGGCAGTGGAGAAGATAGTAAGAATAAATAATTTTGTTGCCATTGCTGTTATTCAGTTTTAGGCAGGATCAACTCTTTGTGACCCCACTTGGGGTTTTCTTGGCAAAGATACTAGAGTGGTTTGCCATTTCCTTCTCCAGCTCATTTTACAGGTGAGAAAACTGAGGTAAACAAGAGTTAAATGATTTGTCCAGGATCACACTGCTAGATTTGAACTCAGTACAACAACTCTTCCCGACTTCAGGTTCAGTGTTCTATTTACTGCACCACCTAGCTTCCCTTGATAATAACTCATAGAAATTATCAATAAAATGGACTTGGGAAAGCTAAGAACCACTGGTGCCTTCCAGACTAGTTAATAACTTGACATCCAGGGCCAGTTTGGGCCAAAGAACTCTAGTCCTAGAGTTGGAAGGGACTTGGAAGTTTCCTCACCCAACCTGCTGCTTGTGATATGAGAGCTCTCTCTGAAAGTCACTATACAAATGCAAGGTATTTCCTAGCACATTTGGCTGGCAGGTGACAAAATGGCAACTTTGCAAGTAAAACACTGGAACCCTGAGTTGATGACTTGTCACTGTTTGGTATTTGGGAGCAGCAGATGGCAGGGAGAACAAATGAAGATGTCTTAGAATTCCTTTGGAGTGGCTGGTCCCAGGCCTGTAGGTAACAGGACAGCAATGACAGTGTGCCAGCAATGCATCCCTGAGCAGTAATCACTTTCTGGAGTAATAAGTCTGCTTTAATACTCTCTTTCCCATGGTATATTTCAAAATACAAAATAACTAGTTCACATGGAACCCTCTCCAGATTATGTGATGGCGGCAGGGTCACACTGATGAGAGAAGGCATAGAAAGAGCTTGGAGAAAATTGGATGGCCCCTTCTCTTGACCACACTTGGGCAGTGCCTTCCCTGAAGGCCACAGAACTTTATCCATTTTCATCTTAACTATAGTGACATCTCCCTAATGCACAGATCCCAACATATCACTCTGCTCTTAGCAGCTTCCTATTGCCCACCTAAAACAACCTAACTTCCTTAGCTTGGCATTCACATGCTCCAAAATCTGATCTCAGTTTACCACTGCAGCTTCCTCTCTCATTACTTCCTGTCATGTACTCCACCTGTGGCCAAACCATTCTTTGAACGTGTCTCACACACTTCCTCTTTAGTGACTGTGCTCTCACTGTCCCTCTATGACTAGAATGTCTTCCTCCAACTCCCCTCTACTTGTTTAAAAGCTACCCACCCTTTAAATGTCAGCCTCCTCCACTGAAGTTTACCTGATCCCCTTGCCTTTCTTGTCCTCTCCCTCTTCTGGATCTCTCTTATCCTTTGTACTTATATTTTTTGTACTCTTATTTTTGTTCTATTATGTATCAATTATCTGAGTACTGTTTTATCTCCCCTATTAGATTATAAGGCTCCATTAGGGTAGGAGTTGTGTAATTTATCTTTGTTGGTGCCTAGTATGGTGGCTTGCAAAATGTAGGTGCTTAATAAATGTTTGCTTAGTTGAATCGAATTGTATTGAGTTGAATGGAATGAAACAGAATTGAACTAAATTGAGCCAAACCAAACAGCGAACTACACAGTGAGCTTCTCCTAGTGTTGGTTGATCACGCCCTCTGGCTCTTCAGTTCCTAACTACAAGTAGAAAAAGGAAAGATTATTGAAAGCAAACCTTTTTTAACCTGCTAAGTTTTTAAGCATCTGAGCACATCTCTATTAACTACCAGTGTCACCTGCCATCTTGATGGACAAGTCCTAATTAATCATCGACTCTCCCCAAGCTGGGATCAATGGCCACTGAAGCCCAGACCCAGCTGACTTTGCCCTTGGCAAAGCTAGCTGATGCAAAAGTATGAGCAAGGCTGTGAACAGACAGAGGGAAGAGAGCCTGTCCCCAGAGCAGATATGTGAGCACAGGATACATTTTTCCAAGTTGTTCATTTACCCTTGACGGAGAAGGGGTTGATACCTACGTCAGGCTGGCTCCCAGGAGCCTTGTAGACTGCAGCCAAGGCGGTCATGGGGGCCTCATTCTGAATGAGTCGATTCTGGGCAATAGGAAGCAGCTGACCTGGGACTTCCTGTGCTGTCATAGGCAGGTAAAGTCAGAGGGAGGCAGGCAGGGAGTAGTAAACACTTCCTTGGCAGACTTGACTGGATCCATCTAATGACCCAGCAGATTACAAGCAACTTGCAGTCGAATTCAACTAAATGAAACAAATGGGAGCAGGAGGTGATTTACACACCAGCCTTGCCAAAGTGACAGCCCCCCAAGCAGCTGGGGAAACAAATGAGGAAATGATCTGAGCTAGGACTGCCACCTTCTGGTAATCAAATCACCAGGTTTAGTGGGACTTTTTTTTTTCAAATACTAAAAGCTCAGTTGCTTTCAGCAGAATCTCAAAGACGCCATAATCATATCACAGATCTAGGGAGGGAAGGAGCCCCCTCAGAGGCCATCCAGTCGAATCCCTTCCTTCATTTTACAGATTAGGAGACCGAGCCTGAGGGAAGGAGGCAATTAATATGTTTGCTGATACCCTGATTCCCTAAGGGCATGTAAGTAGTAAGCATCAAAGATGGAATTTGAACCCAGTTCTTCTGATTCCAGATGTAATGCTCTTGACACTGTTCCATGCTTTCCCACGGGAGAAAAAATGGAGGAGGGTATGTGGGATGAGGTACGAGGAGGGAGACAATATGAAGCTATCTTAAAAACACAATTTCAGAATCATCAAGTGAGCTGTGAGAGAGTATGTTACAGTGAAAAGAAGCATTGACTTTGGACGTAGGAGAAGGATTCAAATTCTCCCTGACCTTGACTCCCTGTAACCATCCTTTCTCCTTCTGTCACCATCTCCTTGT
Organism: Pseudochirops cupreus; assembly: GCA_028627135.1. Lineage (NCBI taxonomy): Eukaryota > Metazoa > Chordata > Mammalia > Diprotodontia > Pseudocheiridae > Pseudochirops > Pseudochirops cupreus. Next base: position 181,118,420 of record CM053581.1, on the reverse strand, counting down.
CTGTAAAATGAAGGGGATGGGTGCAAATGCTTCTGAGGGCCCCTCTAGCTCTAGCTCAATGACTTCATGAGCTCAGAAACGGCTGAGCTCTAACTCCCTTCATTTTCACACAGTTAAAGAATGTTTAGAGTTGAAAGAGACACCAAAGACCATCTTAGTCCAGCCCCCTCAGAGAGAGTAAAAAGCCTTACCCAAAGTCATACAGCTATGAAGCAACAGAGGATTCAAAAGCGGCTGGCTGTAAGACTACAATTCTTTCCATTGCAACCATATGACCTGCCCTCATAGGAAAGGCACAGAGGAAGTAAGAGATGGCCCAATGGATAGAACACTGGGCCTGGTGTCAAAAAGACCTGAGATAAATTCTGACCTCAGACGCATTGACCAGCTGTGTGTCTCTGATTGAGTCACTTAACCTTGTTTGCCTCAGTTTCCACATCTGTAAAATAAGCTGGAAAAGGAAATGGCAAACCACTCTAGTATCTTTGCCAAGAAAACCCCGATTGGGATCACAAAGAGTGGGTCATGCCAGAAACAACTGAACAACAACAACCAAAGGGGGATAATATCAGCACCTATTTCCCAGAGTTGAAGTGTGGATCAAGTGAGATAAGTGGTTGTAACGTGCTCAGCACAGTGCCTGGCACACAGGAAGCACTTCATAAATGCATGTTTCCTTCCTAACATGAATTTTTTGGGGGGAAAATTTATGTGCACTACATAGGTAGGAGAACCTGTAGGAGCTGACTCCTCTGGAACTTGACTCCAGAACATCATTGGTTTTATCTATTGATATTTACCACATCATAGATCCTCTAAAAGCATCACAGAGAGCCCCCAAAGGTCACCAGACCACACTTTGAAAACCTCTGATGTAGATGATATCCAGGGGCCCTTTGAACCCTAATGTTCTATGATTTTTAGTGCCCTTTCCTGGCAGAAGTAGGTCCATTGAAGGAGTCAAGAGCCCCCATCCTCTGGATAACTATTTCATGGTTCATAAAGGGTTAGTGAGCCCTTCTTGAAATCCAGCCTGAATTATTTAAACTTATTCTACTAAGCAGTATTTTCCATTGTGAACATTGTGGGGATTGTGTCTGACAGCTACAATTTCATCTGCACACATTTCCAGGTTTTCTGCTCTGTAAGCTGCCCCAGAGGATAGTACGAATATCCTTTGCTTCTCTCCATGCCCTACTCTGTACTAACATCTCTCAATGATGTGTTAGTCTTTTCCTCTTATTGGATGATTGCTGTTTTCCTGATTGATACTTATAATCAGAGTCAAGAGCAGATTCACTGAAACACTCAGCTGCAGTAGGAAGGATGGTCTAATGGTTCCAGTGGGGAATTGGGACTTGGGGGCTTCACTGACTCAAATGAAATAACTTGTTCCAAATCACAGAACAATGGCAATGTATCAGGCCTCCCCCTCCCCAAATCATCCCCCCTTTTAAATGACAGTATTAGGAACAACCCAGAAAGTGTAATACTTAGCAAAAATTACTCTAAAGTGCTTTGGGATCCTCTGATGGACTTGGTAAGGAAATTTCATTGCTATCAGTAGATGTCCTCCCACAATGTTTTATTCATCAAGCATACTTGCCAAATACCACAGGCCTAATTTGCAGAGTCTTTGGTCCTCTTGTCCTTCACAGACAGATAATCAAATTCAATACATTGGGAAGTCGCTTGAGCCTCCTCTTGGCTTTTAATAAATAAGAGAGTTCTTTATATGGAAGTTCTTTACTTCCTTTCCTTCACATTCCAATTATGATAGACTCAGCCCCACAAAGGCAAAATAAAGGGTTGAAGACAAATAAGAAGCCCCAGCCATTCTATTTCTCTCCTCCCCTGCTATAAAATTATATCTATCCCAAGCCTCAGTAGCTGCCACTGCTGCCACAATAGCTGAGGTGCCCAACCATGGATGGAGTTTTAATATACCCCTCTACCCAGCTCAGCTATTTAACCCTTAGGAGTCTGGTTCAAACACAATCATAATTCTGAGATTGAATTATTGAATAGGGGGAAGTCACCAGTACTGTGGTCTGTCTGATAATTTTAATAATAATAGCCTGGATTTATAAAATGCAAACTATGTGCCAAGCACTGTACTAGGTGCATTACAAACATTCTCTCATTTGACCCCCATAACCATTGTTGGAGACAGGTGCTTTAGTTGGGAGGTTAAACCAGAATGACAAGGTTTGGCTCCTTCCTACCTCACCTGTATAAACAATGTCATGACTATGTAGTGTCCTTCTCCATCTTTGGCCCCTCTTCCTCTTCATGGAGTGGCTGGATTTTGGCTATCCAATTAGTATTGAGAGAAAAGTATGCAAAAGAAGGTGATGAAACATGGCAGCCAACAGAAAGTGGCCATGAACAAAGTCTAGGATTGAATTGACAAACTTCTTAACTGCTGGAAATTTGTAATGAGGTAAGAGAAGGTAAAAGAAATGGTAACCTAGAATGGCCCACCACTGACTCCACTCCCCCCACTCCACAAGTGAGGAATTCAGGGAAGTAAGTAATCAGGGAAAGATCTTATGTATGCCAACAATATTCATTATAGCACTTCTGGGGTTAGAATTAGAAACAAGGTAGATATTCATCAGTTGGGAAATGTCTAAACAAATTGTGGTACAGGATGGATGTGATAGAATATTACAATACTAAGAAATAATGACTATGAAGAATTCAGAGAAGTATATGAAGACTTATATGAACAGATGCAAAGAGAAGTTAGCAGAAACAGAGAAAAATATATTCAAAGACTATGACATTGCAAATGAAAAGAGCAGAAAAGAAGAAAAGGAAATTAAAAATCATATGATTCTTTTGACCAAACGACCTTGGAGAAGAATTGAGAAAATGTACCTCCCTCCCTACTTTGAAGAAGTGTGGGGTCTGCTGGTGTAGAACATTACATATACAGTTAGACATAGGTGACATGTTGGGTGGTTTTATTGATCTGCTTTTCTCCCCTTTCTTTCTAATTCTTTATCACAATAGATGACTCACTCCAGGGGAAGAGAAGGGATATATTAAAAAATGAAAGTTATATAAAAACAAAATATATCAAGATTTTTTTTAAAAAGAGCAATGATAATAATCATCTCAGAAAAATAAAGCTAAATAGATTTAATCAAAAGAGAAAAATAGGGAAACTATACTATGTGTCAGTAATATTATTCACTATTGTTTTAGACCACTTAAATAGACAGTATAACATACCTGAGAGTATACCTGCCAAAAGAGATGCGGGAACTATATGAACATAAGCATAGAACACTTTTTATACAAATAAAGTCAGATCTAAATAACTGAAGCAATATTTATTGTTCATGGGTAGGTAAAGGCAATATAATAAATACATATATATATAGTTTTACCTAACTAATCTATTTATGTAATGCCATCCCAATTAAATTACTAAAAAAAAAATCTTATTGAGTTAGAAAAAATAATAACAAAGCTCATTTGGAAGAACAAAACGTCAGGAACTCCAAAAAAAAAAAAAACAAACAGGAGAAAAGATGTAAAGGACGCAGATTCCGTAGTGTCAGACCTTAAAGTATATTATAAGTCGAGAGCATTTTTGAAGTGTAAAATAGATAATTTTGATTATTTTAAATTAAAATTTTCTTGTATAAATAAAACCTACATAGCCAAGAATAGAAGGAATGCAGAAAACTTGGGGGAAAACTTTCATAGACAATCTCAGATAGAATGTGATTGGGTTGGGATACTGCTGTTGTGTAGGGAAATGATGAGCCGATTTAGAAAAACACGGAAAGATTTGGACTTAGGAAGGAAGATGCTATCCTCATCCAGAGAAACAGATGACAAATGGAAATAAGCACTGAAAGATCTTACATGTATGTGTATATATGTGTAAGTTTATAGCTCTGTGTGTATATGTAAATACTTAATTGTAGCCTTCTTTGGGAGACAAAAAAGATAAAGTAAAAAGTGCATAGCACAGAACAAAAGAAAACCTACAAGGAAGCAAAGAGAAGCTGGGCAGCTTTGAAAATAACGTGTAGTATTTGTTATGTAGGTTTTCTTGAAATGGACATTTATTGTTTTACATTGAATCTTCTCTTATGTTCTGCTGTATACATGGCCAATTTTTTTTCTTTTCTTATTTTGTATTTAAGTTTAAAATAAACATTGAAACTTAACCAAAAAAAAAAAAAAAGAATAATGAGAGGTCCCAAGCAGCAACAGGAAGAGCACTGAATGGAAAAAGACCAGTCTTTAGGCACTTCTAGCTATAATGGGTTATTAATCCATGTCCCCATGCCCTGAGGAGAAGCTGTTCAGAGTTCTTGAGTCTTCATCTAAAGACTGACCCTTTTGTAATGAGTTCTGTATTTCTTGCCTTCTCAATGGGTGGGGGAAGGAGAGAATCTGGAACTGAAACGAAAATAAAATTGAATTAAAAAAAAAAAGACCGGCCCTACTGGAAGTATGAGTCAGACAGCAGTTAAGGGTTGTATCTTATTTTTAATGCACCTTTGACAGGAAGAGTAACTTTAAGGAATTAGACAAACCAGACTGTATATTCCCTGGAACTTTGGGGTCCAGAGTATCCTTTGTACTGGCTAGGGGGTTGCCTGTGTCTAGGAGAAGCTTTAGCCATGGTAGAGATGTTTTATTATACATTGTTTTTCTACTGCTGTTGTTCCAATAAAGGGCAAACTACTTTATATAGTTTGCAAGCAAGCCTATCTATTTCTGTGGGAAGTTGACTCTATTATGCCAAGGTGACATGTCTGGGACTGAGTGAAATACAGCAAAAACTGGAAAGATATAGTGTTTGCCAGTAGGTAGGGGCTCAGAGCTTTCTGATCAGATAAACCCACACTAATCAAAACCCTTAGATTGCTAAAAACAGTTAGCACTTCTACTTCAGTGTGGTAGTACATATTACCAACAGGTTAAGTATGGAATCTCTCTCTGTCTCTGTCTCTGTCTTTCCCTCTCCCTCTCCCTTTCCTTCTCCCTCTCCCTCTACCTCTCTCCCTCCGTCCGTCCCTCCCTCTCTCTCTCTCTCACTGCCTCCCTCCTCTCTCTCTCTTCCTCAACCCCTGTCCCTCTCTCACATACACATCTTTTTTACTGAATAGACTATGATAGTTAAATCTGTAAAATTCTTTAACAATCTTTTTGAATAGGCAGATTACATAAGAAACAGCTAACTTGGTAGAACATAAGCTCTTTGAGGGCTGGAACTGTTCTTCATTTTCTGCTCATATTCTTAGTGCTGAGTACAGTGTCTTACACATAGTAGGTATTCTGTATTCTATAATCCTGGGGACAGTTAGGTGGTGCAGTGGATAGAGCGCTAGGCCAGGAGTCAGAAAGAGGGGAAGAAGATGGAGAGAAAGATACAGATAGTAATAATAACTGTGAATGTGAATGAGATAAACTCTCCCATAAAACAGAAGCAAATAACAGAATGGATTAAAAGTCATAGTCCTACAATATGGTGTTTACAAGAAACGGGGATACAAACAGGGTAAAGGTAAAAGGCTGGAGTAGAATATGTTACGCTTCAGCTAAAGTAAAAAAAAACAGGGGTAGCAATCCTAATCTCAAACAAAGCAAAAGCAAAAACAGATCTAATTAAGAGAGATTGGTTAACATGACAAAACAGGAAAATTATAAATGCTGGAGATGTGGGAAAATTGGAACACTAATGCATTGTTGGTGGAGTTGTGAACTAATACAACCATTCTGGAGAGAAATTTTGAACTATGTCCAAAGGGCTATAAAAATGTGCACACCCTTTGGCCCAGCAATACCACTTCTAGGGCTATATTCCAAAGAGATAATGAAAATGGGAAAAGGACCCACATGTACAAAAATATTTATGGCAACTCATTTTGTAGTGGCCAAGAACTAGAAATTGAGAGGATGTCCATCAATTGGAGAATGGCTGAACAAGTTGTGGTATATGAATGTAATGGAATACCGTTATGGTATAAGGAGTGATGGGGGGGGGAGGGCGGAGCCAAGATGGTGGCATAGAAGCAGCAAGGTACTGCAGCTCCCAAATAGCCACATCAAATACCCATAAAATATGACTCTAAACAAATTTTAGGGCTCTAAAACTCACACAAATACACCTCTCCCTGAAGACAAGAATGGAATCCTGTTTAAGCCTTTGTTTTCTCCTCCCCAGGGCAGCCCAGTTCATGCTGCCTTTTACACCTCCCTAATTGACTTTCTCTCCCTCTCACCACTGCAGCTTTTCAAAACCTTCTAATTCCCCCTCTAACCTTTCACAGTTCCCCCTCCATCTACCCTTTCAGCTGAGAATCTTAACTCATATTTCACTAGAAAATTTGAGGCCATTCATAGGGAGCCCCTTCTTTGTTCCTCCTCATCTCACATCATTTAGATGTCTTCTGCCACTGTCTCCTCCTTCACCCTCATCTCACAGAAGAGTTGGCCCTTCTACTTGCACCAGGGATTCCATTCCATTCTGCATTCTTCAACAGATTGCTTCCTCTATCATTCCCATTTTCTCCCTAATCTTCAGTCTCTCCCTGTCTACTTAGTGATTTCCTACTGCCTACTAACAAATCTCTCTCTCTCCTTATCCATTAAACAACAAACAAATAAACCCCTACTTGCTTACTTCATCGCCTCTAGCTATTGTCCCAGATCTCTCCTCTTCTTTGGGGCTAAACTCCTTGAGAAGTTTGCCTACCACCAAAATGCTTTCATTTCCTTTCCTCTCATTCTCTTCTTGATTCATTGCAGTCTGACACCATCCTCTGGTGCCTGAGGCTCCAGGCTCCCTCTTCCTCTCCCTCTCCCTCTTTTTCCTCAGTGACAATCTCTTAACTGCCAAAATTCAATGACCTTTTCTCAATTCTCATCCCTCTTGGCCTCTGGACCAACCTTTGACATTGTCAATTGCTCTCTTCTCATTTATACTCTCTCTGTATGGGTTTTTATGACACTTTTCTGTCCTAGTTATCCACTTATCTATCTGACCACTTCTTCTCTATGTTCCAGGTCAGTCCTGGGTGACTCCCAAGGTTCATTCCTGGGAAGTCTTTTCTTCTGCCTCTGTACTGTCACTTGAGCTCACCAGTTCCCATGGAGTCAATGATCATCTCTATGTGTTTGATTCCCAGATCTACTTATCTAGCCCTAACCTCTCTCCTTACCTTCATCTTGGCCTGGATATACCATAGATATCTTAAATATAACATGTCCAAAGCTGAACTCATTCTTTTTCCCCCCACCTCCTTCTTTCCTAACACAACTATTATTTAGGAGGGCACCAAAATACTCCCAGTCACCAAGGCTTGCAACTGAAGATTCATCCTTGACTTCTTACTCTCCCCTCCACCCCATAGCCAATCTGGTGTCAAGCCTGTTGACTCTACCTTTGCAACAGCTCTGTTCTGTGCCCACTTAGCTCCTCTGACTCTACCATCACCTTGATGCAAGCCTTCATCACCTCATGCTAGGACTTTTGCAAAAGTCTTCTATTTGGTCTCTCTGCCTCAAACTTCTTACCATTTCCTGTCCATTCTCCACTGAGCTGTCAAAATGATCTTCCTAATGCACAGAGTCTGACCATATCACCCCTCCACTCCCCTTACCCCCATTAAAAAACTCAAGGTTACCTAGAACCCACAGGAATGAATATAAAATCCTCTGCTGGCATTCAAACCCCTTTATGACCTGGGCCCCTCCTACCTTTTTAGTCTTCTTATACTTTCCTCACTGTTATGTACTCTGCAGTCCAATGACACCAACCTCCTTGTTACTCCTTGATTTAGACACTCCATCTCCCAACTTTGTGCATTATGACTGGCTGTCCCCCACACCTGGAATTCTCTCCCTCCTCATCCAAACCTTCTGGATTCCCTGGCTTTCTTCAATTCCCAGATAAAATTCCTCCTCCACCACTAAGTCTTTTCCAGGCCTCCTTAATTCTTAATGCCTCCCTTCTGAGATTATATCCAATTTATCTTCTATTGTACATTAGACTGTGAGCTCTTTGAGAGCAGAGGCTGTCTTTTCCCTTACTTTATATCCCCTGTGATTAGGAGAGTGTCTGACACATAGAAGGTGCTTAATAAATGTTTGTTCACTTGACTCTACTCTGCTGATTCACTAAAGATCCAAAGGAAGTGACTCATTTGGTATTTATGAGCTGTTCATCAGCACTTGTGAGAAATGTTTTAGTAACACCCTCAAAGGGTGTTAAATTAATCTAGAATTGCAACAGAATAGCACAAATCCAATTCAATAGTTATCTACTGAGCTTCAACATGAACTCTGCCCTATAGGGCTTATACGAAATTCTAGGAAGATTCCAGTCCTCAAAGATTAGGGAGGTTAGACAAACAGGCATTAAAAAAAGGATGAGGATGACAGAGTCCTAAAACTGGAAGTAACAGTAGTGATCATATAGCCCACCCCTCTCATGTAATAAGCAAGGAAACTAAGGTCCAGAGGAATCAAGATGCTTGAATATCAAGTAAGTGATTGAACTATATTTTACATTTTATTATTAAAAGAGACATATTATTTCCAGTGGACACCGGTGATACAAAAGGTAATCTATAATGTGTCATATTTTTAGCCGCCAAAGTGTCTATGCATTACATGTAGTAGTTACTCCATAAACATTTTATTATGATTTTTTAGTTTAATCAGCTAATCATTTTATCAACAAACCTTTATTAAGTACCTACTATGTTCTAGGTACTGGTTTAATCCCTACAGATGCCAAGATAAAAATTAAATAATCCCTGTTCTCAAGAAGCATCATTCTACTAAGGGAACCGACATTTCTACACATAAGTAAATACAAAGAAAATTGAGGTATAAACAGCTCTGATGAGCAAAGCCTCATGTGTTTGCGCTGAGCTCTGAAGGAAGTTGTGGATTCCTAGAAGCAAAGGGAAAGAGGGTGAGCCCTCCAGGCATGAGGGACAACCTATAAAAAGCAGCTGAGGGAGTTGGAATATCATGTAAGAGGAACAGCAAATAAGACAGTTTTACCTTATAGGGTGCATAAAGCAGAATAATATACAGAAAGTGCAGAAAGTAGGCTAGAGCCAAATTATGAAGGACTTTATATGACAGAGGAATTAACTGAGAGGCAACAGGGGCAGCTTTTTGAACCAGGGAATCAGATGCTTAAACCTGTGCTTTAGCAATATCATCACTTTGGTAATTGTGTGCATAATAGATTGAAGAAGACATAGACTTAAGGCAAAGAGACCAATTAAGAACCTGTTTCAGGTAGGTCAGGCAAGAGGTGATGAGGATCTCAATCAGGGTAATGATCATGTGAGTACGGACAGGTAAGAGAGCTCAATAAATAAATAGATATCATGGAGATAGGGAAGAGTGAAGAGTCCAGGATAGCAGAAATTGAGATCCTGAATGACTAGAAGAACAATGGGGTCCTTGATACAAAGAGAAAAAAGAAGAGGACTTGAGTGCAGGGAGAGGGAAGGAGAATGATGAGTTCTCTTTGGACACTAAATTTCAGGATCCAATGGGACAGTGTAATGGTAATAGGAATTTGAAGATCTTCCTTGCCCCTTGTATTTGCAATCAAACAGGTACTTAGCACCTTGTTCTAAGTTCATGATTGTGTCAAGTATTAAGACCCAGAACTTGTGAATCCCACAATGGGATGGAATCACTGATGTAACAGGAAGGGGCAGGAACAGGGAGAAGCTAATACCTTATATAAAGAAAAGCCCAAGCTAAAGAGCCAGAACTGCTCAGAGTGAGCAGTGTGGAGGCTGAGCTGCTAATGCTAGAGAGAGAGAAGAACTTCTGAAAGCTGCTGAGAACTTCTGAGAGCCAGCCAGAACTGACAGAAACAAGAATTGCTGAGAGAGAGAGAGAACTTCTGAGAACTGCTGCAAACTGAGAGCAGAATGGAGAACAGAACTTGTGGTGGCAGAATGGAGAACTGAGAACTGAACTGAGAACTGAGAAGAACTGAGAAGAGAATTGAGAAGAACTGAGAAATGAGAAGAGAGGATAACAGGGAGGAAGCATGACTGTGGTGCCATTACTTTGTCTGTTTTGATGTTACTTCATCAGATTCATCTGTTGATAGAGGATGTTTCTGTTGTTACAGAAACCCTGGGATCTTACTGCTGGTTCAGAAGCCCTGATTGAGGATTTTCTTGTTGTATGTTTACAGACATCCTGGAGAAGGGTCTTACTGATGCTTTCAGAGGTCCTGGGACTATACTGATGATTTGTGTTGAGTTTTCAGACCTTGTTGGTGGGTCTCAGTTGATTTCACAGGCAAATGGTGAATTGATGAGGATGCCGGCAATGTGAATGAACGTTATTTTGGCTTTGTTCAACTTTGTCTTCCCAGGAACAGAAACTGAGAAGGACTTGAGGTGGACTAGACTTTGCAAGCTTCAATATGGAACAGGAACTGCACAAGGAACTGAGAGTTGCCTGTCCTTTAATCCTGGTGGCAGTTGGAAAGATTTGGGCAGGAGCTGGGACCATGGAAGAGGAACCATGGAAGCTGAGGGCCTGCCTTGAGTTAAGATGAAAAGACCTCTCCTTGGGTATTTAATATAAACTGAGAAGATGGTGATTCATCTAGGGGTGGAGAACTTTGACCTTTATATTTAGATGACTGAGTTAAGGACTTACTAATTAAGAATGATTGGGAACTAATCTCCAATTAAGAAAAAAGAAGACTTTTTGATTGAAGAGATTAAAACAATGTGACCTAGGGATAGAGAACTTTTGACCTTTGTACTTTGTGATTGAATTAAGGACTTACAAAATGATTGAGTTACTAAATAAATGTACTTTGTTAAAAAAAAAAACTACATGACCACTTTGGTGAAAACTATGTGGCCATTTTCATGATAAGTTGTTCTGTCATAACATTGTGAATGCTGTACTTTGATTTCTGTGAATGTTTTGTCTTAATTTGTTACTGAACAAATAGAGTTAAGTATACTGTATAATCAGAACCTTGAAAGCTGTTCACAGCAGCAGCCCTCTGGAAAGTTGCTCATGCTTGGCTTTACAGACAACCAGGTAGATATTCAATAGGTAGTTATGAATGGTAATCTTAATGGGATTGGTAAAAAAAAAAAAAAAAGGATGGGGATAATAGGACCCTAGAACTGGAAGGAACAGTAGTGATCATATAGCCGAACCCTCTCATCTAAGAAACAAGGAAACCAAGGCCCAGAGGAATCACAATACTTGCATATCAAGTAAGTGATAAAACTATCTATCACATTTTATTATGGAAAGAGCCTTATATTATTTCCACTGGATGCCAGTGATACAAAAAGTAGTTTATAATGTGTCATATTTTTATATATGAAAGTAATGAAGGACTGGAACACAGGAAAAAGACTAGGACTGGATATATATTTATGTGTGCATGTCTATGTCTATATGTAAGTATATGGGTATATGTGTATATATATACATATATATACACAAATACATATAAATATAAAATTATAGCAGTTATCAGAAGCAGGGTATTATTGGGCTGGTAAGGAGAGCTAAGCACTTCCTGTTTCTGGCCACCACATAAAGGTGAGTGATACTTTTCTCTAACTCCTCCCTTCAGGCATGACTTATCCAACCACAGGTATTAAAAATTATCTTGAAAGTACCCCAGATCCACTTTTTTCTCTTTCTGTTCTGTGGTGTAATAAAAGTACGAATCAATGAAGTATCTCCTTTGCCCAGCTTTGAACCCTCAAGCCTGAAAGCTCCCAGAATTTGGAAAGAGAATTTTCCTCTACCATATACATATATGTGTGTATATATGTATATGTATATATATATACATACACACATATACATATATATACACATATATGAGTGTATGTATATATATACATACATATATGCACTTATATATTCATATATACATATATGTGCATGTATACATATATCACAGTTTAACAATCTACTTTCTTGTGTGCTTTACCACCTACTGCTCCTTTCTTAGCAGTATTTAAGTGATTTAGCACATAAATTACACAGTATTATAAAAGGAAATCATTTCATCTTAGAGAATCTAGTATCTCTTGTAACAGGGCCCTGGTGAGCAGGCATAGTATGATCATTTGATATAATCCTCACACGAAAGAGGCAAAGGAGCCTGCTTCCACCAAGGCAGATTGATAAGTAAGATTACTCTCTGGCTCTCTGATTTGAAGAATGCCCAGACACTCTGTAACTGGGCCTAGTCTGCTGCATGGTGAAGAGGAAGATTTTGCTTGGTTATGTGTCTGGAATTGGGGTACATTCAAAAAGCACTAACCAGCCAAGCTTAGTATGTGGTTCATCTTCCTTGCCAGGGTCTCTTCCTATGATGAGAGCTCTATCTCCCCACCAATGTACAATACGGCCCATAAGCAAACTGTCCTGCTCTTGCTTTTGTCTCTATTGTGCTGCTTCTTTCCTGTTTTGTGTGAAGGAATATGGGAGTTGACCATGACCTTGTGAGCTTCAAAGTCAGAATGGCAAGCTACCAGAGGTCTGGGAACTAGAGTCCATGCCAGGATTTGCTTTGTTCAATAAATGAATGAATACTGAATGAGAAGAAAAGGCTCACATATCTAGGAAGTCAAGTAATAGGAAACTAAGTCTTGCTAAATGCCTAGCAGAAAAACAGGATCATAGATTTAGAACTCTAAGGGACCTCAGGGCTTAGAACAATGCTTGGTATATAATAGGTGCTTAATAAATGCTTCTTGACTTGATTTGTTGGACCATTCCTTCTTAGTCTCCTTTGCTCTATCATCCTTCTTACGTCAACTAACTGTGGGTATCCCCCAGACTTCTGGCCTGGGCCTGACTTTCTATCTTTATCAGAAACATCTGTCTCTTCTGCCTGTATAGGGATCCTTAACTTTTTTGTATAATAGACCCTTTTATCACTCTGATGAAGCCTATGGATCCCCTTTCAGAATGATGTTTTTAAATAATTGAAGGAAATGCTAAATTTTAGTGTAATTTTTTACCCATACAAGTCCATGGACCCCACATGTTATCTCATCACAATAGAATGTAAGTTCCTATAGTGCACAGACTGTTTTTATTTTTGTGTTTGTATTTCGAGTGTGGTAGGAAAAGCTTAATGTAGGTCAGGAACCAGGTAGTTCATGTTTGATATCAGAAGGAAATGGAAAAATGAATAGAAAACCTGACAGTTAACATAAGGAGATTTGCTTAACCATATCAGGGGAAGGATATTCAACAACTCTATCCAATATTCCATTGGCTCAGCTGGGGAGCTGTGCTATCCATGGTTGTCTGCCAATCAAGCTTGACTCCTCATGGCTTTTGGTATTCAGGATTAACACAGCCCAGGCCTTTAGTCCCCTCAGGAGAATTATGTCTTCAGGACTATTTCTATACCTTTTAAGAAAAAGAAGTAGCCCATATGTAAAAAGACTCTCTTGACATTCCTTTTACTACCTCCTGTGCCTAGCACATAGTAGGCACTTAATAAGGAGGTCCTCCTCAATTCATATTGTGTTTCCAGCTGCCTGATCCACATAGGCATGGGCTGATCTACTTCTTAATCTCCCTGTGCTCAGCCAATACGAATGGTAGCAGATAAATATTACCATCAAAGCTTCCCCATTCCTAATCTCAGAACACTCCATTCAAGTTTTCACTCCATGATCACTTTTCAAGTCACCCTGCTCACACTTCTCCTATGCACTCTTCCTAGATTCTAACTTTTATCGTCGTTAGTTTTCTATTTCTCTAATCCCCATTCTCATTCCACTACATTTTAAATTCTATGAAAACAGGAACTATATCTTGCTTTGTCTTTATATGCTCAGTGCCTAGCATAGGGTTTTGCATGTAGTAGGGGCTTAATAATTTTTAAAAAAATAGTATGGTGGGTGAGACAAAATCTACAGCAAAGTGCCTTGAAAAATAGCACTGGACACAGAATTATTTACTAGAACTCCTAGTTCAGACCATCCTAGTAACTTCATGAGTCTGGACAAGCTTCTCCTTTTCTGGGTCTCCATCTCCTTCTTTGTAAGATGAAAGGAATGGAAAATATGGCAAGGGTATAGTGAAAATGGGAGTAAATGTTTAATAACTAGTTCTCTGGAGAAAAAAATGTATACAGAACAGACTTTTAAGTTTAATTGACATTATTAACATTTTCCTCTATCACTTTCTTAAGTCTAGACAATAAACAAATAATTAAACAAAAAAATTTTAATTGAACATATGTTGAATTCAATTGAAGGCAAATTTTTCCAAGATTCCAGAATTCTAGTGCGGTCCTTCACTGGCCACATAATGAGAAGGCAGGACTCATTGGAAAAGACCCTGATGTTGAGAAATATTGAAGGCAAAAGGAGAAGGAAACAGCAGAGGATGAGATGGATAGATATTGTTATAGAAACAACGAACATGAGCTTGGACAGACTGATGATAGACTGGTGTGCTATGGTCCATGGGGTCACAAAGAGTTGGACATAAGTGAATGAATAAACAACAACCTATTTAGTAAAGGGTATTGATTGGTTTGCACTAGAGAACATCTTGGGAGATTAGGCTAAGTTTTCTGTAAGAGGTGGCACTAGTACTGAGCTCTGAAATTAATTCATGGTAGAACATGGACTACAGTTAGTCACAATGATCTGACTGAGAAAGCTGAGTGGGAAACTACATCAGCACAGAATATTCAGGTTGATAAGATTACAGTTTGCTCAGGTTGTTAGAATAAAAAACTTCCTAACGATTAAAGCAGTTCAAAAGGGGGAGGAGTGGGCTACCTTGGGGGGTAATAGGCTTACCCTCACTGGAGGTCTCCAAGCCACAGCTAGATGACCACTTGCTTGGTATATTGCAGATGGGATTCTTGTTTGGGCACTGGTTGGACTAGATGGCCTCCGAGGTCCCTTCCTTATGAGTCTGTGATTCTGTGATTCTGTGAAAGAGATTAAGGATGATTAGAGAAGGAAAAAGGGGAATTTGTGAAGAAGAAAGAGCTGTGGAGTTCCTCTGACACATTGGAGGAGATTTCACTAAAGAATAATCATCATGAAATGCTTCCTCAATCCTTAAAAAAAAAGCCATGAAACTAAATTGATGATTTCCTAACTATAGGGAGTTCTCCATGAGGAAATTCTTACAATGTCAATTGGAATTGCTAGGGCCATCCTTCCCATCTTGTAATGAACTATTTCATATGCATTTTATTTATTCACTTCATATGAATGCCATACATATATGTATACATACATACATGCATATACATATACACATATATACATACATACACACACATATATGTACATATACACATAATATATATTACAATAATAATATACTATATTTAATATAATATATAATGTATATAATAATATATATATAAAGTAACAATGTAGTTTAAGAGTTCTTACCTGGGAGGATTGTCGTTGCTTTTGTTGTTGCAGGATTTTTTGTTTTGTTTTGTTTTTTTAAGGTACAGGATATGACTAAATATGATTAAAGATAAAAACCTCAGCTGCACTTACCATAGTTCCTGGCTTAATAAATGTGTATTGGCCGACTGTCAAAGAGATTTCCTGAAGATAAAGGAGAACCTTCTGGTGATCAAGATAGATCAGGGATTCTTACTCTGGGGTCCATGGATCCTCAAAGGGTTTGTAAAAATAGATTTCAAGGACTCTCTAAATTTATTTTTATAATATTTTGACAACTATATTTTAATGTAACTGGTTTCCCATGTAATCATATATTTGACTTGGGTCACTTAAAAACATTCTTCTGAGAGGGGGTCCATAGGCATCACCAGACTATCAATGTATCCATAACACGAAAACACTTTAGGACCCTTGGTATGTGTTTTCTGTTGTTCTACCCAGGAATGCAATTAAACACACCTGGGGATAAATTAATGTTAAGCCTGAAAAGCAATGGAACTTGCCCTAAAGATGAATTAAGAATCATAGCCATATCAAGGAGATTAATTTACCAACGTCAGACCTTCCCCAGTGTCCTTAACCATGTGGTCAATGCTACCTATTTTTCTTCAAAACCAATGTAAAACCACTCTGCCGGGGAGGCCCAAGAAGAGAGTACAGACACCCAGGATGGGTAAAAGCAGAGGGAAAACTTGACCCTGAAAACATCAGTACCAAGATAATAGTAGTGCTCACTCTTGGATCTCCTGGCTTTGTGGGGTGAGTGTTGGAAGTCCTGGGTGGTTTCCAACTAGGCTCACCAATTTTTTTCTACAGTTTGAAAAGATTTAGGCATGGGGAGTTATTAAATTTCCACGCCAAGAATTATTACATCTTCATCAGGATAATGATTCAACAACAGCCTCCAGTGATTGTGAATCACAGGAAGCCGCAGGCAGTGGGATGCTGCCCTAGAGCTTAGTATACAGCCATAGTGATCATCTGTGGGCATTTCATTCCCCATCTAGCTGCCTTTGGTGTAACCAGAGGCCAACTTAAGGCCCTGTCTGAGTAAGAAGGATGGGCTGATCTAAATGCCAGGCCATTTCCCTCACTATGGCTGAAGAGATCATCTCGTTCAGAGCCCTCATTAAAGCTCACAATGGATAAGTGATTTCCTTGCACAAGGTCAAACAGCCAGTGGTGGCATTCAAACCCAGGTCCTATGACTCCAAAGTCAGTGTTCTAGAGGGGATGAACAGCTTTGGCCTTTCCTTGTGCTCCTCAAATCCCTAGTCCCAACCCTTCTCTAAAGGGAACAAAAAAGAAGTCTGTAGAACCATGGTTAGTTTGCATATAAGCACCAAAGTACCAAATGTACACCCTTATTCTTAACTTTTTAGCCAGGAGACTAGGAGGGCCTTGCCTCACTCACTACTAAAGTTGGGTAGATTAACAACAACAACAACAACAATAATGATAATAATAATAGCCAGTATTTATATAGCACTTCAAATTTTGAAAAGTGCTTTGCAAATGCAGTTTTGTAGCTTAAAATTGCATGTAGATTTTTGGGACATCCTATAT
The DNA here is from genome assembly GCA_028627135.1 of Pseudochirops cupreus. NCBI lineage: Eukaryota > Metazoa > Chordata > Mammalia > Diprotodontia > Pseudocheiridae > Pseudochirops > Pseudochirops cupreus. Next base: position 181,101,381 of record CM053581.1, on the reverse strand, counting down.
TATCTCATTTTATTTTCCCCACAACCCTGGGAGGTAGGCACTATTATTATCCCCATTTTGCAGTTGCAGAAGCTAAAGGAAGTCAGGGGTTAAATGACTGGTCCAGGGACACATAGTGAGTAACTGTCTGAGGTCAGATTTGAACTGAGGTTTTCCTGAGTCAAAGTTTAGTATTCTAGCCACTGTATCCTATAGACAAAGGGAAGGAATAAGCATTTAATTAGTGCCTACTATGTGCTAGGCATTGTGCTAAGCACTTTACAAATATTAGCCCATTTGATTCTTACAACAACTCTGGGAAGTAGGTACTGTTATTATTCCCATTTTACAGCTGAGGAAACTGAGGCAAACAAAAGCTAAGTGAGTTACCCAGGGTCATACAACTTGTAAGGGTGCAAGGCTAAATTTGAACCTGGGTCTTCTTGACTCTAGGGTCATAACTCTATCCACTGTCACCTAGAGAGATAGATAGATAGATAGATAGATAGATAGATAGATAGATAGGTGAATGGGTGGATGGTTGGATGGGTGGAAGGGTGGATGGATGGATGGATGGATAGGGGGATGGTTGGCTGGGTGGATGGGTGGATGGATAGATGGGTGGATGGGTGGAAAGATGGATGGATGGATGCATGGATGGATGGATGGATGGATGCATGGATGGATGGATGGATGGATGGTTGGATGGATGGATGGATGGTTGGATGGATGGATGGATGGATGGATGGATAGATAGATAGATAGATGGATGGATGGATAGATAGATGGATGGATGGATGGATGGATGGATAGGTAGACAGACAGATGGACGGATGGACAGACGGACAGACAGATAGATAGATAGATAGATAGATAGATAGATAGATGGAGAGATGGAGAGATGGATGGATAAGTGGATAGGTGGATAGGTGATGGATGGATGGACAGATGGATGGTTAGGTGGACAGATAGATAGGTGGATAGATAGGTAGATAGATAGATAGATAGATAGATAGATAGATAGATAGATAGATAAAACAGTTATTAAGTCCTTACTATATACCAGGTACTATGCAAAGCACTGGGTATACAAATTCAAGAAAACAAGATGATCCCCATCTCTCAAGGAGTTTATATTTTAAAAGGGAAGACAAAACAAAAAGGGGAGCTGGGATGGTAGGGAGGAGGTAAGGATGCTGAGGAGGGGAAGCAGCCTGGAAAATGAGTTAAGCTGGAAATTAAATGAGCAATTTTAATACCTTTAAAGGAAAAAATCATTGAATCTCTATTGCTCTCAACCCAAAAAGTCTATAAAAATTGTCTAGTGGGGGCATTTAGGTGGCACAGTGAATAGAGCACCGGCCCTGGAGTCAGGAGGACCTGAGTTCAAATCCGACCTCAGAAACTTAACACTTACTAGCCATGTGACCTTGGGCAAGTCACTTAACCCCAATTACCTCTCCAAAAAAGCAAAAAAGAAAAAAGAAAAAGAAGAAAGAAAGAAAAAAATGGTCAAGTGTAACTAAAATAATTATTTAATATTTTTAATTCAAATAAATGGGAACTCTTACCTTTTAATCAAGAACAGTACTTTCTTTCAGCTCCTTGGTGGATCTCAAAGTCATAAGGACCAGGAAGACCTGGTTTTAACTCCAAAAGTTTTAGATTTTTTTTTGGTTCAAGCTCTGCCATTTATTGGCTGTATGACCTTGGGCAAGTGGTAACCTCCCTGGACCTAAAATCCTCACCTATAAAATGAGGGGTTGAGCTAGATGGCCTCTGAGGTCTCTCCCAGATCCAAATCTATGAATTGTAAATTATGAAATTTGTTCTCTATTATCACTACATTTAGTCTTTTAAGGAAGCTAGGCAATGAGCTCATTTCTAATTTTTTCAGGAATTAGCAACTACTGATGCCAGTGTCCATTCCACTGAGGAATATCTATATCAAAAGTCAGTCTATCAGAAGACTGTGACTGGGGACTACTGTATTTGACACTCAGGATCTAGAGGAGGAGAAACACAGTCTCTGAGAGTTATCTCTGGAACCCTGAGAGTAAGCAGTAGCTGCAAATTTGAGCAGAAGTTGGGGATATTTCTTCTCCTTCTCCTTCTCTTCTTCCTCTTCCTCTTATTCTTCCTCCCCCTTCCCTCCTCCTCCTCTTCTTTTTCTTCTTTCTTCTTTCTCTTCCTCTTCTTTCTCCTCTTCTTCCACTCTTGTTCTCCTCTTCTTCCACTGCTTCTATTTGCTTCTTCTGCTTTTGCTGCTGCTACTGCTTCTGCTGTTGCTGCTTCTCCTTCTACTCCTTTTCTTTCTCCTTTTCTCATTGTCATTCTTCCTCTTCTCCTCCTCCTCTTCTTCTCCTTCCTCCTCCACCTCCTTCCTTTCCTCTTCTGCTCTACTGTTTCTGCTCCTTCTCTTTTTCCTCTCCTCCTCTCCCTCTTCCTTCTCCTCTCCCTCTTCCTCCTCCTCCTCCTTCTTCTTCTCTCATCACATATGATTCTTCTCTCCAATCCAGGCACCCTATACTTATATATGAGTTTTCTGTCCACAGGAATATAGTTTTGGTCACATATTTTTCATAAGATATTTTAGGGTGTGGGTGCTAGATTTTAATTTTAATTTATTTATTTTTTCAAAAAGCTGGAACATGTTACTTTTTTCCCTGTGCAGTTTTTATTTGTAATTTCTTAAAACATAGCTCTGAAAAAACAGGCTTTTAACAGGCTTCTGTTGTGTTTCAAATGGAGCTACTTAACTATGCCTTTAAACCCAAATTACTCTGGCTTTTATCCAACTAACAGTCAGCCCAAGTCTCAGCCCAATGGTTTATTGTTTACATATTGAAGGCTTGGAATGAGTGTGAATAGCAGTTTTAAGTAATAGGGAGCCAGTGAAGTTGACAAGTGGGAATGAGGGAAGAGCGACCTGATTAGACCTTTAGGAAAATCTTTTTGGTAACTAAGTGGACAGTGGATTGGAATGGGGAGAAAGCCAAGGCAAGGAGATTAATTAGGCTATTTCAATAGTCCAGGTGAGAGCTAATGAGGGCTTCAACCAGAGTGGGAGCTGTTTTAGTGGAGAGAAGGAGATGTATACTAGAGATTTTGTAAAACCAAAAACAACGAGCTTGACAATAGATTCAATATGTGAGGTGAACGTTAGTGAGGAATAAGGAAGGACGTAGGGATTGTAAACCAGGATAACAGGGAGGACGGTAGTACAGCACTTAACAGGAATAGGTAAATTAGATAGAGGTAAGGGTTTGGGAAGAAAGATAATGAGGTCTATTTTGGATGTAATGAATTTGAAATGTGTATAGGATATCCAAAAGGCCATCTGCCATATTTTACTGAAATTCAGGAGACAGACTATATAAACCTGTGAATAATCTGCATTGAAATGATAATCAAATCCATATAAAAAATCAAATCCGCAAGTGAAAAACTGTATACTGTTGGGTGTGTGTGTGTGTGTGTGTGTGTGTGTGTGTGTGTGTGTGTGTGTGTGTGTGTGACACAAACCAAATAATGTATATAAAGTGCTTTGGTAATCTTAAAAGGATACAAACATACATATATACATACATGTCATGTATGTACATACATGTAATGTGAACATATATATATATATATACATTTTATAGTTATTTTAAAATTAATTGGACCCATCATTTCATCAGTCTAGGGATCTTTCAAAAGAAAAAGAGATTGAGCCTTAGGGGATGTCTATGGTTAGTGGGCATGACATGGATGAAGATATAACAAAGGAGTCTGAGGATTCAGAGAGAAGGAAAATCAGGACAAACGGGGTCACAAAAACCTAGGAGGGGAAGAGTATTTGGGAAGAAATGATCAGCAGGGTCAAGTACTGCACACAGGTCTTCAAAGATGAGGATCAAGAAAAGGCCATTAAATGTGGCAATTAAATGACTTTGGAGACAGTAGTTTTAGCTGAATTACAGCACCAAAAACTAGATTTCAGTGGGATTGAAAGAGAATGAGAAGACAGGAAGTAGAGGCACCTTGAGCAAACAGATTTTTAAAAGGGTCTAGCCAAGAAGATATAGGGCAGATATAGGACAATAGCTATAGGAGACGGTAGGAACAAGTAAGGGTTTTGTTGTTGTTGTTTGAAGGATGGGTAAGACATGAGTGTATTTTCCTGCGGGGAATGATCCAGTAAATAGAGAGAAATTAAAGAAAAAGGACAAAGGGTTATACTGGGACCAATCTGCTGCAGAAGATCAGAAGGGGAGAGTTGGCATCTTCAGGAATATTGGCACTCCCTCACTCCCCTTCCCTCCGTGGCTACTCTCTGAGTCACAGATCCTTCCTGAGCAGACATAGCTGAAAGAAATGTATAACATGCCAGCTTACTGTGACCTAGGAAAGGCTACCATGGATGCCTTCTACAAAGGATATGGGGTTTGTATGTTTAAAATAGATCTTAAAACCAAATCTTCCAGGGAGTGGAATTCCCCACTTCTGGTCATTTGCCTGGACACAGGTAAAACTTCAAATAGTTTGGAAACCATGTAGAAGATCTACAACTATGGGTTTGCCTTCATTCAACAACAGGACAGAGAAAATATCCTAGGGACAGAAATCAGCATGGAGAAAAAAATCAGCTGACGTTTTAAAGGTGACTTGACACTAAATTTGTACCCAACACAAGAGAGAAGAGCAGAAAATCAAAGGAAGGTCTCCTATAAATGGGACTGTTTTCAGCCTTGGTGGAAATGTTGACATTGATTTCTTGTCCAACCATCTATTGTTGGGTTGTATTGGCTTATGAAGGTTGGCTTTCTGGCTATCAGATGAGTTTCGACATGGTCAAATCCAAACTGTCTCCAAATAATTTTGCTGTGGATTACAAGGCTGCTGCTATCCAGCTGTACACATGTGAAAGATGGCACGGAATTTGGAGGGTCAATCTATCAAAAGGTTAATGAGAAAGACTGATACTTCAATAAATCTTGCTTGGACAGCTGGCAGTAATAACATCTGTTATGACATTGCTACTAAATACAAACTGAATCTAAAAATTTCTCTATCTGGTAAAGTGAATAATGTAAGCCTAATGACACTAGAATATACTTGAACACTATGATAAGGTGTAAAACTGATGCTCTCAGCTTTAATTGATAAAAAAAAAAACACTTTAATCTAGTTCATAATATTGGGTGGGATTTGAATTGGAAGCTTAATATAGTTTTTAAGTAAAGTATCAAATCTATCCTTGGAAATTATGAGAAATGAATCCACTTTGCTTTGGTTTTAATATTCTTCTGTGAAATTTCAACAATGTGAACTTTTTATTCTTCCAAGGAATTGTTGTAGTGCCACCATACTAAAGTCTGGAGGGTTTTGAGTCAATTATAAGGAGAGATACTTGATATATGGAAGTTGTAATGTTTATGCCACTGAAAATAGTTTAGTTTCCCAGTATCATTTTAAATTTGTTCTTCAATGAAAGTGTAGTGTCACATTATAAAGGAAATGACCTGATTTTCCAATTTGTACATCATGTCCTACATGTCCTATAGCACTTTTCCATGACCTTTCAACAAATTGGTCTCTGTGCTATAGTGAAAGCTTTGGTTTTGCATTAGAGTAAAATAAATTAATCACATTTGGAACATTAAAAAAAGACCATAGGGAATGAGACCAAAGGCATTTGTATAGTCTTTGCATTGGCAAAGAGAAGGGCCCCCTCTTCACATGAGACAAGAGTGAAGGAAATAATGGGGGAAAATGTCTGAGTGATATGAGATGAGGAGGGCGAAGGGAGAAGAGGGAGTTCTTAGCTAATGGTCTCAATTTTTTCAGTGCAATATGAGTTGAGGTCCTCAGCGGAGAGGGTCAGGGTTGAGGGTGCCATGAAGCTTGAGGAGATATGAGAAAGTTAGGAATAACCACTATATAGAGTGGGATAATGAATCAATTATGGAAGAGTTGAATATTTCATTGCTGCAGTAAGTGCTTAGTTGAGATTAGATCACATTAATTTGTAGTGGACCCAATTAGCATGATTTTACATTTCCTGTAGCTGTGTTCAATAGCACATGAGTAGGAGTGAAGGAAGCCAGAGTAATCCAGGGTTAGGGGTTGTTAGGGTGTGATCAATTCTAGGACAAAAGGGCAAAGGATTTTAGAGTGGAATATAGATCAGAACTGAATTGGTTCAATAGGTTGAAAGAAAGTAGGAGAATCTACCCAGGGCAGGTGTAATGGCCTGGGAAAGGAGTGAGGAATGGAGGCAATGGTGTTGACAGCAGAAGGAAAGAACATGGGGCAGATGGAATGACAAAAGATTATAATCAGATAAAGGTATTTCAGAGTTCACGAACATGGAAGTGGAACATTTATTATGATGGCAAATCAAGGTGATGACCATCTCTGTATGTAACTGAGATTAAATGGAGCAGGTCATAGGAATTGAATACATTGAGCAACTGGGAAGTTAGGGTATTTTGGGAGTCATCAAAACATATGGTGAAGTCCTTTGATATGAGGAAAAGAGTTGGGATGGAGAAAAAGACTATAAACTGGGGACTGAAATCATTGGGGAAACAAGGATAGTATGGTAGATAGGGTTCAATAGAGAACATGCTGTGGGTATTATCAGTGTTTTACAGATAAATAAATGAAGGCTCAGACCTTTGCTCATGGTCACTAACTGCTATTTGTCAGGAGCATCATGAAAACCTGACTGTTTCCTGACAAACCTCTTTCCACCATACTATGCCTCCCCACCCTCCCCATCAATGGATAGTCCCCCATGATGATATGAAGAAGATATTGATAATATAAAGTATCTTTATTTTTCCTTAATATCCACACCTCCCCCCCAAAAGAATACTCTTCTGAAAGTTCTTCACATTGCTTGCAGCTAAATCAAGCTCAGCAAAGAGAAATTCTCTCTCACCTTTGGTAAATAAAAAAGAAAGAAAAAAATCAATAAAATAATTTCCAATCTGCTCCTTATGACTCAATGCCCCACTGATCAGAATGAGTCAGGAACAAATACATCAGCTCAGCGAGGAAACAGCTTTCAGAAATAAGATTTGATCTAGCTGGCTGAACAATCATTATGCTCAAAATTCTCTATCCCATATTTGCCAGTCAGTTGAGTTTCTACAGGAGCAGTGTTTCTCCTTCCAGCTAGCACTGGTTTTCCAGAAAGCATTTATAATCACTCTGAAGACAGGCAAATCACCCAAAAGAAATGCTGAACTCAGACCAATGAAAAGCAACAGCTCTTTGGATGTAATAAAAATAATAGAACCACACTAGGCACACATAGAAATTGAGATGTAGAATTGGAATTGGAAAGAGAGAAGGGCCCTTAGAGGTTATCCAGTCCATCAGCTCACCCACTATAGGCATTCCCTTTATAGTTCCTCTGAAAGGTGGTTACCCAGCCTCTGGGAGAAGCCCTCCAAGGCACTAGGAATCCATTCTATTTGGGGTTTGTTCTAAATCACCTGAACACCCCAATGAGAAAGAATATATTTTCTTTCTCCTGAAGATTAGAATCCAAGGTGATATATCTGTGTGTGTGCATGTGTGTGTATATGTGTATTTTAAATGTCCTACTTTTATCCTTAAATTGGATACTTTCACTTCCTATTATGCGTGGTCCCCTTTGCTAAGAGAAACAATGACAACAGTGATGATGATGATGATGATGATGATGATGATGATAATTTAATAAGAAAAGCTGACATGCATATGCCCTTCTGATGAATGGTATAGCCTGGGAAGTGGTTTCAGTGTCAGTAAGACCTTGGGTCAAGTTCCATCTCTGACACCTACTGGCTTTATGACCTTAGACAAGTCAGTTAACTTCTTAGTATCCCAGACAACTCTCCAAGACTATGAAATGCAAAACCAGAGCTGATCTGTATTCATAGGGAGAGTTTCCTCCCCAGAAGCTTCCTCAGCCAATTACATCAATGACCCAATTTTGAAAATATGCGTGTCTATCTTCTCATTTATGTTGTCATACAGATGTTTCAGTCATGTCCAACTCTTTGTGACCTCATTTGGGATTTTCTTGGCAGAGATACTGGATTGGTTTGCCATTTCCTTCTCCAGCTCATTTTATAGATGAGGAAGTGAGGGAAACAGGACTAAGTGACTTGCCCAGGGTCACACAGCTAATAAGCATCTGAGGCCAAATTTGAACTCAGGAAGATGAGTCTTCCTGACTTTAGGCCTGGTGCTCTATACACTTCGCCACCTAGCTGCCCCTTTAAATTCTGCAAAACAGAAATGACATAGTTTCAATGAAGTTTACTGTTCTTTCCTGTTGATATCTTCGAAAGGATAGGGTAGGCTATTAGCAAAGTGCTTGGAGATCCTTTGATGAAGGGTGCTCACTACAGACCTTCATACTGACAACCCCCTTGCAACAGCCTCTGTGGCTAGTAGGAAACATTGGTTTCTTTTCCCCAAGGATCAGCTAACTATCAGCTTCATAGCACAGACAGATAGCATGGAAGCATCAGGGCGCATCAGATTGCTTACAGTCCTGAGCCAAGTACCCAGTGTCTGCTGATGGTGATGATGATGGCAGTAATCAGCATCCCCTATAAACCCAGAACAAAAAGAGAAATGAAAATAAATCAAGTTAATCCAAAGAAATGGGGAGAGGGGGGTGTTGAGATGCATTATGATTTCTCCGTGCTGCTGACACTCATTCCGATCTCTTTGTGTTTGTCAAATGCTCTGTGAGAGAGGAGCCCCGAGAATGATGCTGAAGGCAGTATCATATGGTGGAAAGAGGAGTCCTGGCCTCAAGTTCTGGCTCTGCTCTTGACTGGCTGTGGGAGCTCAGGCAAATAACTTCCTTTCTTGGGGCCTCCGTTTTATCACCTGTAAAATGAGGCAGTGGGAGGAGACAATCTCTAAAGCTCCTTCTGGCAATAGCATCCTATGAATCTAGGAAGTCTAAGCATCACTTGGAGTGAAATTAGCCTGCATGATTTTTATCAGCCTGGTGGGAAGGGAAGCTAGTTATAGCAGCTGGTGAGCATCATGATGTCTGCTGGCCCGCCCTCACACACCTCAGCCTAAAAGAATAATCATGCTAATGGCTAATATCTATGTGGTACTTTACATGTGTTATTTCAATTGATTCTCCAAACAATCCTGTGAAGATAAAGAAAACTGAGGCAAACAAGGTTGTGACTTGCCCGGGGGTCACAGTTAGTAAGTGTCTGAAGTAGGATTCAAACTCAGTTCTTCCCAACTCCATATCTTCCTCACCTTTACCCACCGAGCCATCTAGCTGTCTGAAAGAATGAGTGTAATCTTGACAGTAATCTTAAACTCATTAGCTGCGTGACAAGCATGAAGCATTTCTAAGTGCCAGGGCCTAAGCTAAGTGCTAGAGACATAAAGGAAAAAAATGGTCTCTACTCTTGAGAAACTCACATTCTAACGGGGCAGACGACATGAAAATCATCAGCTCTGACTTTATGCAGTTACTGACCAGGCAGTCAAGAAGCAAACAACCACAGCAAGTCTCAGAACCACTGTGGCCACCAACAATCAGGATACCATCAAAATCTAAAGCGTGTGCTTTTTGCTGTTGTTCAGTCATATCTAACTCTTAATGACCCCATTTGGGGTTTTCTTGGCAAAGACCCTGGGGGGATTTGCCATTTCCTTCTCCAGCTCATTTTACAGATGAGGACACTGAGGCAAGGAGGGTGAAGTGACTGGAAGATGGGTCTTCCTGACTCCAGGTCTGGCACTCTATCCATTGTACCACCTAGCTGCTTTACCGGACAGCAACATAAGAGAAACAGATCATCTCCCAGACTTTTTGCAGGAGAGAAAACATGACTTGATGGAAGAACCAACAGCATTGGTTAACCTTACTTGACTATCTCATCCCAAGAATCCAAGCATATTAGAACAGAACTTTTTTTTTAATTTATTTTATTAAATTTTTTTGAGTTACATATTTTCTCCCCATCTTTCCCCCGCCCACCACCCCAAAACATCCATCCCAGTGTTTCCCCCCTCCCCCAGTCTATTCTCTCCTATGTTACTTTTTGGTAGG
>CM053581.1:181062765-181090824 GCA_028627135.1 Pseudochirops cupreus | reverse complement strand
ACTGCCTCTGCCGCCGCTTCCAGTCAGCACTGCACAGCGACTAGCTTGGTTCCGGCGTTCTCTTGCTCCACCCCTTCCTGCTACATCAGCAAGCTCAAGGGGCGTGGAAGATCTTCAAATCCCAGTATCGTTACAGCTTCTCTCTCTCCTCAGGGACTTATATAGATGCTGTGACATAATACTACCCTTGGAGGAACCTTAGAAAAGGGAAAGCCAGTGCAGGAATTTGTTCCTCCATGTCTGCTGCTCTTTTCCTCATTGGACTGATACCAAGCTGTGCCCACAATGAATGAGAGGAGATCAGGCTGAATTTGGGAACTATACAGCAATATATATATATCTATCTATATCTATATCTATATATATATACACACATACACACATATACATATATGTACATATGCATGCATATATGTATGCACATATGTATACTTGCACACACTATACACACATATATACACATATGTGTATGTATGTACATATGTGTATGTCATTAAACATTTCCTAATTATATTAAAAATTTTAACATTCATTTAAAAAAATTTGAGTTCCAAATTCTCTCCCTCCCTCCCACCTCTCCCCCACTCCTTGAAAAGGCAAGCAATATGATACAGATTATATATGCTACACAGCATTTTTAATTATTTCAAGTCACTTGATATCCAAGAAACCAATCTTTTTTTTAACCCCCCCAATCTCTTAATCATATGTTATGGTTCTGAAATCATAGAACGCAACAATCTCAGAAGACTCAAAGTTGTAGGTAATTGAAAGGACAATGGAAAGGTGAGTAGTAGACCAATCAGGCTGAAACATATCACTAGTGATGACATATATATAAGAAACTATATGAAAGACATCAAGGACAAGTGTGGCTGGAAAAGGAGTTGGACCAGTCACGCAGTAAGAATGTGGGGTGATAGCTGGCCAGCCAGAAACCTACACCTATATCCACACAATATTAAAAGAACCAGAGGAAGGCCTCTAACGTATTGGGTTGATAGATCTTCTATGAAGGATTTGTAGAATTACAGGGACAAGAATCACATTGGGAGAAAAAGGATATATGCGTTAAGATTTGCCTCTGTGGAATAAGTATTCATACTGCGAGACCCTGTAGGAATATGAAAGAAGGGTTATATCTATATTATATATTATTATTATACATCTCCTATATCATATATACATGAATATATGCATATATATAATAAGATTATATCTAATGTTCAGCTTGGTACAAAAATCACTGGCTTTGGAGTCTGAGCATCTGGGTTCAAACTCCACCTCTGATGAGGTGTCACCAAGGCTTTTAACCTCCCTGGGTCTCAGCCTCATCATGAGGAGATTGGATTAGATGGTCTCAGAAGTCTCTTCCAGCCCTAGACATTAGGGTCATAGATCTCTGCTATAATTCCTCCGGAACCCTGCTATTCCTTTAGGAAGGAAAGATAACGTCATAAACAAAAATAAATAAATACCCATAGTAACAAATCATGATTTTTTTCTTTTCCCCCACTTTCATTTCTTTTTTAAAATTTCTTTTTTTAAAATTTTTTAAAATTTATTTTAAATTAATGAATAAATAAATTTTTAAAAAATTTATTTATTTTAGCATTCATTTTTAAAAAATCTTGAGTTCCAAATTCTTTCCCACCTCCCCTCCCCTATTCATCGAGAAGGTAAGCAATAGAATATCAACTAGATATGTGAAATCATGCAAAACGTATTTCCATATTAGCTGTAGTCTGTCTTTTTCAATTACTTAGTCTGATTAACTGAAAATGACGTGTGAAAACCTTTGAGACGTCATTTTAGCTGTTAATTGTCAGTTTGCAGCAGTTAGGCAAGATTTCATCTTATTGACAAGGTTGTTCTGCCATCTTGTGGTGACGAGGGCAATGGCAGGCTTAAAAGCAACTTTTCTAACTGGAACTGCATGGGGGGGAAAAGCTATTTTTTGTGGTTTTGCTAGGAACATCCTAAGCATATTCCAAGAATAACTTACAGTAAAAAACAAGGACTCCCCATACAAAGCAGTGTATTCTAAGTTTGGTTAAGGCAATAAGTGTTTTAAGGATTCACAGGAGGGTAAGTGTGGTTATTCCCTCTCCTTTCTCTTTGCTCTGAAATATAGATGAATGTAATAGTAATAGAACTCTGGATGGGGCAGTATTCCTGCTGCAAGATTAATAATGGAATTGGTTTGTAGGTATATGCAACCTATCACATGCTAATGGGTTTACTAGGACATGAGTTTGGATGGGGCAAGGGATGGAAACATGCAGAATGTCTTTTACCTTCTGACCAAATTCTCCCTCCTTCTTCCTCTCTTTCTCTCCTCTTCCCCTCTTTCCTCTTACACTGTAGAGGAGAGAGGTATAGAAGACAGAAAGCATTTTAAAAATCAACTAAAACATTTTCCTTCAAGTTTTCCACTTTTTTCTATTTCTCTCTCTTTCTTTTTTTTTTCCTTCTGGGACTTCATGTCTCTAATTTCTACTCAAAAGAAAAAAAGAAGAAGCCTGCATGTGTGAGCACAAGCTCTGTGCTGCTCAATTGGACTTCTGTCTTTGGAGAGGGGTAGGAGGGATGAGTTAGAGGAAATTTTGGGGCTTTTAGAGAAAATGAATTAAGAAACGAAAAACCTGGAGAAGGATGAACAACAAGGTTGAACACCAGAGGGCAGAGAAGCCTCTCTTGCACATTTATCCTGGAGTATATGTGAGGACATTATAAAAAACAGAATTTAGGGAAGTTTCTGAGGTTCAGGTGACTGTGAGGAGAGCAGTTTGACTTGGCATAGAGGGGGTGAACCTAGAGATTAGACTTAAAAATCTTGCTTTCACTGTCATCAGAGAAATTGAATTCTGTCTAATAACAATAAGAACAATATATATGCAGGAGACTTCTAGAGTAGGTTGTCATAATATATTTGATTCATGTTGGCACATTAATCAGGTTTTTGACAGGCCATCACTTTCTGTCATATGTCCAGGTTTAAAGGCACATTTCTGTGAAACTGATCTTTGGGGTTTACTTTGTGATATAGTAGATAGAGTTCTGTATTTGGCTGCAAAAGACCTAGGCTTAGATCCAGGCCCTGTCGTTTATAAGCCATGTGATTTTGGGCAAATTCCTTTGCCTCCTGGATCTTTTTTTTTTCTCACCTATAGAATGGGGATAATAATGACAGTCCTCACACTTTTTGAAAAGATCAGAGGAGACAATGTATGTGGGAAGTGTGTGGTAACCCTGAACGCTTCAGTCAGCCTTTAGATGTCAAGTCAGGACGCTCTTCCCTCCTTGACTTCTAGTCAGACCTTTTCACCTGAAGTGATTCTTGTCAGTATCTCTCAATAAGTACTCCAGAAGATCTACTTGATGCCCCGCAGGTCTTCCTTTGGCTCCTTTTACATATCCGTGGCTGCCAGTGTGGCAGTCAGGACATCCATATGTTATTCCTCTCTCTCTTTATTTCCAATTCAGTTCAGCTTGACAAACATCATAGAGTCAAGATCTAATGGGAAACAGCTGGAGTTGGAGTCAGAGGGGACTGAGTCTGAATCTTGGTTCTCCCATTTACCATCTGTGAGATCTTGAACAAGTCACTTCACACCTCAGAGCCTCGGTTACAGCCCGTTCTGGAAAACGAGGGAGTTGGTTTCAACAACCTCTAACGCCCCATGCAGTTTTAAACCCGTGATCCTATAATTGCTCAGTCTTGACTAGGTACAGCTTACTATTTACTAATATCACCTGTCCAAGATTACCAAGTGCAGTGGTTTGCCCATTGAATTATGTATTGTAATCTGGGCAATCTGGGTTATTCATCCATTTTGTTCTTCCAGTGTGAATGGTTAGACCAACCTTTTTTTTTCAATGAGAATGGCTTTTACTGACAAGGCCTTGTGTGATATACCCAGGCTCAATCAATCAAGATAGTTTTGACTGATAATAGAAGCACCTAGACATCTTCCACATCAGTACAGAATCTTTCTTCTATTTGGACTTTGTGCAAGTCATTATATATAGGGCAGGTAGCTGGTACAGTGGATAGAGTGCTGGGCCTGGAGTCAGGAAGACTCACCTTTGTGAGTTCAAATCTGATCTCAGTCACTTTCTAGCTGTGTGACCCTGGGTGAGTCACTTAACCCTGTTTGCCTCAGGTTCCTCATCTGTAAAATGAGCTGGAGAAGGAAATAGTAAACCAGTCTAGTATCTTTGCCCAAATGGGGTCACGAAAAGACAGCCACAACTCAACAATAGCAACAATGACAACAACAACAGGGCATTATCTATGATACCAGTTAATACCACTGAAACCCTAAAGCACCTTAGAACTCCTGCAATCAGGAATAAAATACTGTCACGATGCTCTGCTAAATAATGGTGACTCATATTTGTAAAGAGTTTAAGCTTTACAAAGCATTTCCTTCCCAGCAGCCCTAGGTTGCTAGTAGCCAGTCCAGGTATTATTATTCCTGTTTTACAGATGAGGACACTGAAGCTCGGAGAGTTCCCACGGCCACACCTCAAGTCAGCATCCAAGGCCAGAACTGAACACAGGCCGACTGACCTGGAAGCCAGCGCTCCATCCACTAGGGTATGCTACACTAAGTCTCACTGAAAGTGCCTGCTTAAATGACAACAAAGGAAAGTGCGACGAATCCTGGCTGGGAAGGCCTTGACAGTTGGAGGATACTAGATCTGGAGTTTGAAGGGATCTCAGAGGTTATTAGTTCAGTCTCTTCATTTTATGGATAAAGAAACTGAGACCAAGGGAGGATGTCACTTATACAGTATCACACAAGCAGGAAGCATCAGAAGCTAAAGTTCAGCCCTGGGCCTCTGACTCCAAAGTCAGTATTCTTTTTTTCTTGCACTTTGAGAGCCTATAACACTGACACTAATTCACCTAATAAGTATCTGGGTTTTTACGAATTGATTAATATTCGTGGTTTTAACATCACTTTAATTTTCCAATATATCCCTTTTCCTTCTCCACTCAGAGAGCCATCCCTTATAAAAAAGAATAAGAGATAAAGAGAAATCAGGTTAGCAAAACTAGACATCAGTTCCTCAACTGAATTTGACAGTGTATACGATGTTACACACCTATGATCTCCTACCTCTGCAAGGAAGGGAAGAAGGTACCTGAATAAATGATTGTTGAATTGGATTTCACTAATAGCCTCCAATGGCCCTGACACTCTGAGAGCAAGGATAGTGGAATTAATTGTGGTGCAGTGAAAAGAGGCACTAGGGGAGGGGGATGAACCACTGGCTTGGGAATCAGAAGACCATGTTTCGTTCCTAGCTCTGTCATTTGTTGGTTGGGTGACACCAGGCAGGCCGTTTTGTCTCTCTCTGCTTTGATTTTATAAACTACAAAATAAAAATAAAATCATTTGTAATATATCCTTTGCAGAGCTTGTGGTAGGGGCAACATCTACCCCACATGAACTGGGTTATTTTTTCCCCTTAAAAGACAGTGAAACCCTCTTTGAAGCTTAATTGGTACAAGGGACGAAAGCTTGAATTGTTAATATTTTCCTGTTTACCTAAGAGTAAAAGCTTAGCTCACAAGAAATTGTGGACTCCTCTGGCTTGATACCCACTGCTGAAAGGGTGGAATACATTAGCAAACGTGGAGGCCGGGGGAATAGTATACAAAGGAATCAATTCTGTTTTCTTGCTGAATATTCTATTCTTTCCCTTTTTTTTTTGGTAAATTTTTAATTTTACACTTAAATACAAAATGATAAAAAAAACAGTACAAAAGATCATAAGAGAGGATATTTAATACAAAACAATAAATTTCCATTTCAAGAAAACTTATATAATAAATACTACACATTATTTTCAAAGCTGCCCAGCTTTTCTTTGCTTCCTTGTTGGTTTTCTTTTGTTTTCTTCTGTGTATTTCTACTTTATTTTTTTCCTCTTCCTCCCCTCCTTCTCCTAAAGAAGGCTAAAATTAAGTATGGATATATATATGTGTGTGTGTGTGTGTGTGTGTGTGTGTGTGTGTGTATGTATGTATATACACACATATACATAGATATCTATAAACATAGACATATATACATACATATATACTCATATACATATATGTAAGACCATATGTGCTTATTTGCTCCTATCATCTATTTCTCTGAAGGTAGATAGCATCATCATAATTCTAAATGTTTTCATTGTTTTCTAAACCAACCAGCTCATCATTTCTTACAACACAGCAATATTCCTTTCTATTCAAATAGCATCTTCCTTCATTGGATCTTTGAGGTTAATTTGGATATTTATAATAGAATGACTTGGTTGCTCAAAGTTGTTCTTAAAACAACATTGCTATTACTGTATACAATGTTCTCTTGGTTCTGCTCATTTCTCTCTTCATTATTTCATGGAGGTCTCTCCATACTTTTCTAAAATCATTGAGCTCATAATTTCTCGTAACAAAGTAATATTCCATCATGAACATACACTACAATTTGTTTAGCCATTCCCAATTGATGGGCATCCCCACAATTTCCAGTTCTTCCAATTTTTCCAGCACAGAGCTGCTATAAATATTTTAGAACATGTAGGTTAACATGCTATTATCAAGTAAACTTCATTTGTTAATATTATATGACTTATACATCTATTAGTTCATTTTAATCCCAAGCCTGAACCCCCAGACCAGCTTGAGTTAGGCCTAGCTCATATCAGGTCTGTTATAAGAAAAGCACTGTACAAATGTTAAAGAACTATAGAAATGTGAATTTTTGCTGTGATACAGCCTCCTTTCTCTGGTTAAGACACAGTAAAGAAGAATGGATTCCATTTATTCATTCATTCACTCATTCATTCAACAACCACTTATTAAGTACATACCATGCACTTAAGCTTTGCAAAGCATTTCCTTCACAGCAACCTTAGGTTGCTAGTAGCTAATCCAAGTATTATTATCTGTTTTACAGTAGGAAACTGAAGCTCAGAGAGTTTCAATGATATTCCCATGGCCACACCTCTAGTAAGTATCTAAGGCAGGAATTGAACACAGGCTGACTGACCTCAAGGCCAATGTTCCATCCACTAGGTTATGCTACACTATGTCTCACTGAAAGTGCCTGCTTAAATGACAACAAAGGAAAGTGTGACAAATACTGACTGGGAAGGCTTTAACAGTCATGGGATACTAGGACAAAAATGAAAATCTCTGTCCTCAAGAAGCTTACATTCTCTTGCAGAGAAACCATATGTGCACTAACAATTAAGTAAAATGTATATAGATGCAGAGTAAAGAAGAAGCCATTGCAAGGAGTTGGAAGCACACCAACCATTAGGGGTATGGGAATCAGGAAAGACTTTGTGTAGGAGGTGATCCTGGAACAGATGCTTGAAGGAAGCTTGGGATTCTAAGAAGCACAGGTAGAGGAATGCATGGGAGGCAACCAGTGCAAGAGCACAGCTGTGGAAAGTAGAGTTCTGAGTTCAGGGGGTGGCATATTGCCCAGTCTGAGTGAAACATGATGCTGGGAAAAGACATGTACTAGGAGGTGGAATGTCATATGTGAAGGACAGCAATGGAATAGAATAATAGGAAGACAAGAGACAAAGGGAAATACTTTCTCTTTCCTCTCAGCTCTATTTTTGGTTATGTGTAGACTTCATTTAAAATTTCCTTGAAAAAATAAAATCTTCAGTTTTAAAGTCAGGAGAGCCCAGACTTTCTGCCCTTTCTATGGGGCTCCTGAGTTAACTAGTAGAAAAATATTTATGTTTTATTTTTAATTTTTAAAATTTTTTGTTCATTTTGAACTTAAACACAAAAACACAAAGATAACATTTCCATGTAACACAGCACACACAAAAAAGAACATTTCCATGTATATAGCATAGTATAGAAAGAAGATTCAATATAAAACCATGAATTTCCATTTCACAGTGTTTACTTTTTTGAAAAAATACATAATAAACACTACATGTGATTTTTAAAGCTATCCTGCTTTTCTGTGTTTCCTTCTAAATTATCTTTTTCTCTCTGATATGCATTTTTTTCTTCTTCCCTCCTTCCCCTACCCTAGATAAGGCTATTATTAGACACAAATATGTATACATATGTAAAACCATACTATGCATGCTTCTATTTATTCATTCTTTCTCTGGACTTGTATAGCATCTTCCTTCATAGGTCCTTTGTAGTTGATTTGAATATTTCTGATACTCAAAATGATTTAGATCTTCAAAGTTGTTTGTAGAACAATATTGCTGTTACTATATAAAATGTTCTCTTGGTTCTGCTCATTTTACTCTTCATTATTTTATGCAAGTCTTTTCATATTTTTCTAAAATCAACCAGCTCATAATTTCTTTTAGCACAGTAGTATTCTATCACAATAATATACCACAACTTATTTAGCTAGCTCCTATTTCAGTGGTTCTCAACCTGTGGGTTGCAACCCCTTTGGGGGGGTTGAATGACCCTTTCACAGGAGTCATCTAAGACCATCGGAAAACACATATTTCTGATGGTCTTAGGAACCAAGACACCGCTCCTCTATTCGTCTCCAGGTGGGTCCGCCCACATGCAGATACGCCCACATACGAGTATTAAAGGGTTACAGCATTAGGAAGGTTGAGAACCACTGCCCTAGTTGGTGGGTATCCCTTCAAGTTCTAGTTCTTTGCCTCTACAAAGAGAGTTGCTATAAAAAATTTACATTTTAAACTGATCCCCAGGCCCCCAAAAGTAATCTGTGCTGGAAAACTTAGAACTCTTCACTTCTGCTTAATTCAGATATAGGAAGAAGACTGGAAAGAACATAAAATTAGCTATAACACCTGTAACTCTGGGCAAGTTCCTTTCTCTCTGAATGGGTAGATCAAAGAAGATAACAGCTTTGCTTTGTCTCCATTGTCCTCATGGTTCTCAGTTATTTGCTCTACCTCTCCCAGGAGTGTGGAACCCATGACCTTGAGGCCACATGTGGCCTTCTAGGTCCTTCTAGAGTACAGCTTTTTGACTAAGTCCAAGTTTTACAGAACAAATCCTTTTATTAAAGGAATTTGTTCTGTGAAGTTTGAAGTTAGAGTCTAACCTGTAGACTAAAGAGGTTTCAGGGTGACAGGTATAGCACCTTAGAATCAAAATTAAGGTATTAAGGCAAAGCAATAAAATAAACAAGCACATCAGGTAACCTAAAAGCCAAATAACTCCCTGACCTAAAAAAATCCAAGGCTTCAACGTTCTGCTTTTAGCCTGAGTGGATATGCCTATACACCTGCTGCTGATGGACTAGAGTTACCTACTGCTCTAGACTGGGGTAGAAAACTGCTCTATGATGGACTGTTATTCTGCAACAAAGAGCCCCTGTGGTCATTCCTTCTACACAAATCATCCAATTTTATTGCCTAGTGTACCTCTCTCTGGGAAGTAGCAGTGGACTTAGAGCTGAGATGTTGAGATATGTCACTAAGTAAGCTACTCGGCAAATTGGAGGTTGGAAGGGGAAACAGATCTTTCTCCAACAGGAGTGTTAGATCAGTCAGTCAATATTTATTAAACACCTACTATGTGCTGGAAACTGTGCTAAATTCAGTGTCCAAGGAGGCTAGGTGATGTGGTGAATAGAACACTGGCCCTGGAGTCAGGAGTACCTGAGTTCAAATCTGGCCTAGACGCTTGACACACTTACCAGCCATGTGACTTTGGGCAAGTCACTTAACCCCAATTGCCCTCCCCCCCCAAAATGTAAGTACCTTCAGGCCAAGGACTTGTCTTTGAGGCAGCTAGGTGATGCAGTGAATAAAGCACAGGCCCTGGAATCAGGAGGACCTGAGTTCAAATCAGCCTCAGACACTTAACACTTACTAGCCATGTGACCTTGGGTAAGTCACTTAACCCCAATTGCCATGCCTTCCCTCCTCCAAAAAAATAAAAATAAAAAGCAAAAAAAAAAAAAGTAAATAAATAAATAAATTCAGTGTCCAAGGACCAGTGATAAGCAATGGGTTCTTCCTTTGCTCCCTCTTTTGTAATAACCATTGTCCTTCACCACTGACTTTGCTGAGCCTGAGAATAGATAGGTATATGTGGTCTGAGGGTCTCTGCCCCAGAGAAGTTTCAGCCCAGAGGTCGGTCAGTCATTAACCGTGAAAGAGAAGACTTGGAATCCTCTCAGCTTGACCTTATTTTCTAGCTCCTCTGCTCATCTTTATGACCAGACTGGTAGAGCCATTGAGTTAAGTCCCTGAAAATCTTGTACATATCACTGAGTACACAACCTGGCTCTGCATCAGTAACCCCAAAACTTGGCCGGAAGTAATCAAGAAGGCTGCTGTAGAAACCAGACTTCATTGTTTTTGGTTTCAAACTCAGCCTTCACAGACTGAAGCTCTGTCTGTACCTGGTGGAGTTTTGCCAGTTCTGACCCTGGCCTTTCTTTCTCTTGATATTTCTCCACCTTGTTCCAAACCTCCTTGGAGACCTACTATTTCGCTGGCATGTTGAGGGAGAAACTGCCAATTTTTAGAAAGAACTCAGGCATGGTTTTATGGATCTGGTTCACCTTTTCCTAATTAAAAACATCCAAATGTTTCATGACTGTATCTAGGGCTATTGTCATGCTAAAAGATTCATTGTCTTGCTCACAAAGTAGATTGGCAGGCAATCAGAAGAGATCTTCATAGCTGAGGTGAACATGACAAGACCAGCATCAATGTTTTCCATTGTAACTCTGCTGCTTCTTGGTCTAGTCTTGCAGCTGCTAGAGATTTCCATTTTTCCTTTCAAAATCTTTCTACTATCCTGGGGACAATTTGTTCTTTAGTCTGCCTGATAGTTTTTTAGACTTTACTTTGAAAAAAATTATTTGTGTTTTTTCCCCCAGATAATAAGCATTTATGTTCTCTCTCCCACTCCTCCCCACACAATTGAACAGTACAAAAGAAAAAGGAAAGAAAAAATCTTATAACAAATGTGCATAGTCAAACAAACAAATTCCCACATAGTTCATGTCAAAAAATGTGTCTTATTCTGAATTTTAAGTCCAGTGTCTCTGGGAGAAGGTGAGTAGTATCCTTTATCTTCAGTTCTCTGGAGTATGGTTACCCATTGTGTTGGCCAACTCTAAAGTCTTCCAAAGTCATTTTTTAATAGTCTTGTTCTCATTGTAATGATTGTTCTAGTTCTGCCCATTTAACTCTGAATCAAGTCACAGAGGTCTTCATGTTTTCCTCTGAAACTCCATGTAATCAATTTCTCTTTGGGATTTCCAGTCTTGAATGGATCCAGGTCATGTCTGAAGCACTGGTGGTGTTCATGCTGTGGTCACAGTCTTAGCATTAGCCCAGTTTAGCATGTCTAATTTGGTTGAATGGAAGTAACTAGGGTCTTTTACTCCACATTCACTGTTTGAAACATCTTTGACTTTTCAATCATTTTCCTGGAACGGCACATGCCACCTGCAAAGGCAAACTCAAACCTAGGACACCATTCAACCATAGTAGGTGCTCTGGAAATAGCCACTGGATGGTTGAGAAGAGGGCAGTGGGAGGTATCCCAAATGAAATAATTTAATTTACTTGACAGTTTTAAGTAGGTTTGGACATATGCCCGGCAGTGTGCTAGGGATGGTGGGGATAGGACAATTATATGACATAGTCCATTAACATTTCATTAAGAAGACTCTGCTCTCAGTACATGAGGCTTTGGAAAAAGACATTTCCCAATTCAATCACTGATGCATGTTTTCTGAACCAAAAAATTAGGAAACACCAACTGACAAAAGATACAATACCATATAACAAACATTTATTTATTAAGCACCCACTATGTATAGAGAATTATGCTATGTCCTAAGGAGACACAAAGTTCAGATAAGATGTGCTCTCAAGGACTTTATTAGGTGATATAGTCGGGGGGATAAGATACTAGTATAGACAGCTAGAATACATACCGTTAAAGGATGAAGACAACAAAGTACTATGTAAGATCTGAGGGATGGCAGGCTTTTACTAATGGGGGGGGGGAGAGGTGGATCATGAAGGTTTCCTGGAGGAAGTGACAATTCAATTAATAAAGAATAGTGATAACTGAAATTTATATAGTATTTTAAGGTTTTCAAAGGGGAGGGGAGGAAACAAGCATTTATAAAGCCCCCACTATGTGCTAAGCAGCTATCTAAGAATTATCTTATTTGATCTCACAATGACCCTGGGAGTACATGGTCTCCATTTTACAGATGAGTAAACTGAGGCAGACAGAGGTTAAGTGACATATCTAGAGTCACAAAGATAATAAATGTCTGAGACCAGATTTGAACTATCCATTGTGACATCTAACTGACTAGATAAGAGCAATTGTAATAATAATAACAATACTTATATAGTATTTAAACCTTCCTGAGTCTAGGCCTGGTATTTTACCCACTACATCACCTAACTGAGCTTCATGTACTCTACATTATCTCATTTGAACCCAGTAACAACCCTTTGAAGTAAGTATTATAGATACTTTAAATTTCTATTTTATAGATGCAGAACCTGAGACCCAAAGCTTCAGTGACTTGCTCTGGGTTATAGCTCCTGGGCTCATCTTTGTGACCAGACTGGTAGAGCCATTAAGTGTAAGAAGTTGGATTTGAACCTAGCTATTAGTGATACTAAGTCCAACATTCTAGTCATTATTCCATGCTGTCATCTGAAGATGGGGAGAGAGAGAACATCCTTGAATATGGAGCATCTTAACAAAAGTTATGGTGCTGTGAGAATATGGTATGCATTCTAGAGACAGGCAGCTAGATGACAGAATGGATGTCAGGAAGACTCATCTTCTTGAGTTCAAATGTAGCTTCAGACACTTGTTAGCTGTGTGACCCTGGGCAAGTCACTTAACCCTATTTGCTTCAGCATTCTCATCTGCAAAATGATCTGGAGAAAGACATGGCAAACCACTCTAGTATTTCTGGCCAGAAAACCCAAAATGGGGTCACAAAGAGTCAGACCGAAAAATGACTGAACAACAGCAACAACAGATTCAAGAGAAAGGGAATGGCCTTGATTTGGCCCCAGTGTATAGCATGCAAGTTGAAGAAATAAGGGCAATACCAGTTTGTGGGGAGATTTGAAGGAGCTTGAACTTTACTTAAGAAGCAATAAGGAGTCATTGGGGATTTTCGAGCAAAGGAGTAACACAATCAGATCTATAGATAAGAAAGATATTTTCCGGATTCAGTCTGAAGAATGAATAAGGAGAGAGAGAGAGTAGAGGTTGAGAATGTTTATAAGGAATTTATCACAACAGTCCAGGCAAATGGTAAGAAAAGCTTATCTAAGAATGGTGGTAGTAGGAATAAAAAGGAGAGAACAGATTTGAAGGATCCTATGGAGGTGGAATTGGCAGGAGTTGACAAGTGATTGATTATATGTGAAGGTGAGGGATGACATAAAGGACCTGGTGAATGGTAGTACAATCAACAGAAACAGTAAAGTCAGAAAGGAGAACAAGTGTAGAGGGAGAGATATATAGCTTAGTTTTAGACACATGCCAATTGGATGTCCATAGGGTGATGTCTTATATGTGGAAGAAAGGTAAGTATTCTCAAGTATACTTTTGTAGAGTCCAAATGTTTTGATTCGCATCTTTCCTATTATTAGTGATTTGGAGCATTCTTTTATATGGTTATTAACCACTTGAAATTCCTTTGAGAATTGTTTGTTCATATCATTTGATTATTTCTCTATTGGCTTTTGGTCTTAAATATTTCTGTTGATTATATAGTCTAGATATCAAACCCTATCAGTGATATTTGATGCAAATACTTTTTCCCAATCAGTGATGCTTTCTTATTGATTTTAAAATCCCTAATAACTTTTTTTTGTTCTTTTTCAGTCCAAAGATCATTGTCATCAGTTTAAAAAAAACACAAAAAAATCCTCAGTGATGAAATAAGAGCTCTGCAGCTATGTGTCTGTAATCCTTTCCTATCATCTCCTCCACATTCAACCTGAGCAGGATTCCAGATGCCTGGAATCAGGGCACCTTAATTCATCTAACTGTCTCCTTTTACAGATGAGGTGATGGAGGCCCATAGATTTTAAGTGACTTGTCCAAGGTCACATAGATATTAAGTGGCAGTGTTAAGACTCAAGCCTGGTTCCTCTGACTCCACCGTCAGTCAGTCTCCTTTACACTGCCTCATACCCTGTCATATAGACTTCCAAGATCCTTGTTTTCTTTGTCCAATAGCAGTGAAGGGGTGTTTATAGTCATCAACGGGGATTTTACTCTGTGCCTTCTCTCTGGAGATAGCTGTGCCACATACCTAGGTTTCACTCTTGTTAGATAGTGAGGTACAGTCAATGTGGAGAGGTAATTTTTTACAAAATAAATACAAGTATGTTCAATTCTTAATTACCTGAACCAATGGAGAGAAAACAGTATTACCCTAAACCATAGGTCATTGGTTCATAAGATGAGATTTAGAGCTGGACCTTCAGGGCTAAGGCACAGAGATGTTTAGTAGACTTTTCCGGGATCTTACAGAGATTAAATGATGTAGGCAGGACTTGAACCAAGGTTATCCTGAGCCTCCTTATAGTATACTGTCCACTACACTCTGCTGGCCATATAATCTGGTCATGAGATCCAGCGGATAGTAGCTGCTACCTATGACCATCAATGGGAATTTGTCATTTTGCATTCTACTGCAGACTATAGTATTATATAGACATGGTTGATGCCTGTTAGACAGCAAATCTAAACTCTGGCTGGGCAGCTATGAGAAAGACAACTCATTTCTTCCTTATGGAGATTTGGCTACCGTTCTGTATTCAGGAATGAAAGAAAAACTTGAGTACCATTATTCTTTTTGCTCACTAGATGTCACTCTTGGAGTGAAGAATTTTTTTAGCTTCCCTACCATGCTAAAATATACTTAAGTCCACAACAAAAGAAAGAATACTTGGAAATTCAAGACCAAATGAAAGTGATTTTTAAAAACATCATCTGTTCATCATATTCTATGCCCTTTGGTCATGATTGCTTTAGACCAGTAAGCCACAGATCCCTGATGGTCCATGTATGTATTTTTAAGGGATATTTTGCTAACTATATTTTCTCTTTAAAAAAATTTATTTATTTATTTATTTTCTTGTTTACATCATTCATTTCCATGAGATTTTGAGTTACAAATTTTCTCCCCATTTGCTAACTATATTTCAATAAAATTGAGGTTTAAATTCTATTTTAAAATTTTGGGCATTTGCAAACATTATATTGAGAAGGGGTCTATGGATGTCACCAGACTGACAAAGGGGCCCATGGCACAAAAATATTAGCAAACCCCTTCCTCAGACAATCCCAAATTGTTCACATGTGTATGTTGTATTAGATGTTACAGTGGGACTTAAATGTAATAAAATCAAACTCACTTAAAAGATGCATGTAAAAGATTCAGAAGTGAGAAAGGGAAGAAGGGGAAGGAGGCTTTTGTTCTAGAATGTGTCAGTTTGTAAACTCTTGGAGGGCAGGAACTCTTATTTTTTTATCTTGATCCCATGTTCTAGCATGGTGTCCTGTAAGTAAGGAGTTAATAAGTGTTTGGTGAATCGAATCGGATTGATTCTGGTCTCCAGCTTTGGCACTAAAAGAGTGAAGTACCCCAGGGCCTGGTGCTGAAGAGATGTACATTGAACATTGTTGGATGAATGAACTTATTTATTGGTTTAATGGTTGATTTTGGAATGGTGTCTCCTACATATGACTCTATAAAATGGGGATGTTGAACCTTGTCCAGGGCCTAGCACAGTGCTGAACACATAATGGCCGCCCAATAAATATATATGGATTGGTTGATCTGTTTGCCTACCAACAACTGGCAACCCAATGAGAGAGCAAACATGCTGAGAGAAACCAGGGTAGAATGTGAGATTGTGGGAATGTGAATAGACATGTAAGTGTACAGGGTTGACCTAAACCCTGCAACATCTCTGGAATCTTTCCCCTTCTTACCACTCCCACAATCCCCGTTACAATTCAGGCCTTCATCATCATTTACCTCGACTGTTGTTTAGCCTCATAAATGATCTTCCAGGTTCCTCTAATTCCTCATTGATATGGATTCTACAAATATGCTAAAATTTTTCCTATGGCATAGGAAAATACCTTAGAATTACATTGTGTAGTGGACAGAGAGCTTGCTTTAGAGTCAAGACCTGAGAAGTTTCTGCTCTGACACAATCTAGTTATATGACCTTGAACAAGTCATTTAAATTCCCAGTGTCCCCAGACAATTACTGAGACTGTAGATTTTCAGAGCAGGTGCCAATATCCCCAGGTAGAGGGAGTGCCTTACAAAAAGAAGGCTCAGTACACAGTATGTCATTTCCCTGGTTAAAAAAAAAAACAACAATCATACAACAACAAAACCTTCAGTGATTCCTTATTGCCCCTCAAGTAAAATATAGTCTACTGATTTTCACCTTTAAGGCCCTCCACAATCTGGTTACAACCTATAATTCCCATCTGAGGGGTAGGAATAGGGACTGGACCTATGATTTCATTCCATATTATTTCCCTTTACTCATTCTATATTCCAGCCAAACTGGACTACTAGCTATTCCCGGAGTTCACACAGTTATCTTCCACATGCCTCTGGTATGCACTCACTCCTTCCCTGCTCTCAAAAATCCCTGGCTTCCTTCACATTGCAACTCGGGTGTTAATTCTTATTTTAGGTGTTCTTGGTCACCTCAGCTATCAGCACTCTCCCTTTTGAAATTACATTGTATCAGCTTACTTGTATATGTGTCATACCCTCCAGTTCAGCCCAACCCAACCCAATCCCATCCAATAAGTCGCTTATTAATCACCAGTTATATGCAAGGAATTATGCAAGGCCAGACAGAATATGAATTCCTTGAGGACAGGTACTGTTTTGTTTGTCTCTCTATAAATCTGGGACGTGGCACAGTGAATGACTTACACATTGTTGTCCCTTAATAAGTATTTTATAAATATTTGTGGGATTTTATTGAATCTCTCATAGCTGGAGTGTACTGTCTTCTCAGCTCTGTCTTATATAATTTTTTGTCTTTGTTCAAGGCTCAGATCAATGCCGTCTCCTCCTGGAAACCCCTGATTTTCCCCTGCCCCCACCACCCAGTTATTTGTACTTTCTTCCTCTTTTAATTACCTCATATTGACTTATTTGTGAACATTTAAGCATCTCTTGTTGCTCATCCACCTTTGGTATCCACCTTTCACCCAAGTCTCACCTGTAGCTCTAAGAAGATGTAGCATACGCAAAAGCCACACCCCAATAAAACCATTTTGGCAGATGGGTTAAACCAGATTGAAGATAACTGACAGGCCTCAAATCTGTCATGAGTTAGGGGGATAAATATGTGAAGATTTCCTCTGGCAAAATGGGCAGATGAGAACAATTTATTCCAGTGGCCGTGAAAGTGACAGAAGCAGGCACTGTGGAGCTTGGTGAGATGTCAGAGATGCCAAGGTTGTTCACTTGCATCCCAGGCCATCACTAGTCATCTTTATTTTTGTCTTTCCACTGGATTTCAATAACCCTGGAAGAGAGAGTGAGGCTTTGTGCAACTCTGCTTCACTTAAGTCCAATACAGACACAAGTCAAGACATCACCCTATGATATCATTGCTCCTTTTCCAGCATGAAGAACAAGCAACAGAACAATGTTTAGACTGCCCATGGGCCTAGAGAGGTTTGAGACTCACGTCACATTTTCTCCCCATTTGTCTCTAAGTTGCCTGAATTTCTTGCTGAATATCAAGTAGAATTGGTGGAGGCATTTTAGAGAACTGAAACATTTAAAGGGAAGGGAAGGGTCATATGCTCAAGGAATGTCATTTCTACTGGTACTGTTGTGCTCTAGAGGGGGCAAAAATCTGTAGGCCAGGATATATAACATTCTTTTAAAAAAATTATTTATGTGCTTTGTTTTTACATTTCACAATTTTATATTTTACCCCCACTCTTTTAGAGATCTTTTGTGACAAAATAAAACAAATAAAACTGGGGTATAGTGACCTCATCTGAAAGTACATGTAACATTCCATACTCTTACCATTCTATTTTTAAAAAATAATTAATTAAAATCAATCTATTTTCTCTCCTTTTCACGTCTGGTCCCATTGGGGAAAAAAGGAGAAAAGACAAACAAAGTCCTTGTAACAAATATACATAGTGAAGCAAAACAAACTCCCTCCTTGGCTGTATACAAAAATATACCTGTCTTGTTCTGCGCTCTAAATCTGTCAGTAGTTAGACAGGATGCTTCAGCATCATTCTTTGGAATTGGGGAGGGTCATCATCTCGATCATAGTTCTCAGAGCTTTCCAAGTCATTTTTCTCTACAGTGTTGTTGTTGTTGTATAAATTGTTCTCCTGGTTCTGCTCATTTCAGTCCTCATCAGTTTAAAAAATCTTCACATCATCCAATAAATATTTGTTGAATGAATAAATGAGCAAATAAATGAATTATAGTGCAATGTTCTTCCTCCAAACCACCTTGCTGCTCAGTAACAACCATATCAGCTTATATCTGTATAGTTCTTTACAGTTCTTCCCAAAACACCTTTATATACATTATCCCATTTGGAGGGAGAAGAGTTACTTATTATCCCTACTTTAAAGAAAAGGAAATAAAGCTCAAAGAGATTAAACATCTTGCTCAAACTTGATATTATTTTCATGGGATCATAGGATCAGAGTCAGAGTTGGGAGGGACCTTAGAGGCCATCTAGTCTAAGCCTTCCACTTTAAAGATGAGTAAACTGAAATTCATTGAAGTTAAATGATTTGCCCAAGGTCATATAGGTAGTAAGTGATATAGGTTGGATTTGAACCCAGATACTCTGCCTCCAGTGTTCTTTCCCCAATACTATTTTGTAATGCACTTAGTATACAGGAAATACTCTGCATTATGTTGTTTGTCTCTTATCACCAACCAGATTATCTATAGCTAGTAAATAGTGGAGCCATGACTCAAACCCAGTTCTTTTAACTTATTTCAGTTCAGAGTCCCTTCCACAACATTTTTTTACTTTGCACAAATGACAGTTATTGTGAGATCATGGAGTTAGAGTCAAGTCCTGTGGACATTGAAGGACAACCCACTCTGACAGTGTCAGGGGATGGAGAAGAATTGAGAACTATCAGATTAGTGAAACATCATTGGTTGGACTCCAGTTTCTGAATAAATTGGGAATTCAGAGTGGGGAAACACTGTGTTGCAATGGAAAGAAGGAAGGGCTTTACATTTAGGAGATCTGGACTGGAAGTTGGCCCCAGCTATTGACTAGGTGTATGACCTTGGGTTAGTCATGGAATAACAATAAAGGGTAGCATTTATTTGGTGACTTGAGTTTTGCAAAAACACTTTCCAGATGTTATCTCTTTTGATCCTTATAACAACCCTATGGGTGCAATCCTATTTTACAGTTGAGGAAACTGAGGCAGACAGAAGTTACGTGACTTGCCCTGGGTCAAACAGCTAGTAAGTGTCTGAGGTCAGATTTGAACTCAGGTCTTTCTGATTTCAGGCCCAGGTCCCTATCCATTGTGTCATCTAGCTGCCCAGATAACTATGTGATAGTAATAAAAGTGATGACAATGATAACAACTTTTACATAGTACTTACTAAGAGTTAGACATTTTGTTAAGTACTTTAAAAAATTATTATCTCATTTGATCCTTGCAACATCCCTGGGAGGTAATTGCTATTATTATCCCCATTTTACAGATGGTGAAACTGAGGTAGGGAGAAGTTAAGTGATTTGTCTAGGATCACACCACAAGTAAGGGTCTGGACCTGTACTTAAACTGAGATCTTCCTGGACTCTAGGTCCCAGCAGTACTGTGCACAGGGGCGCCCCCTAGCAGCTATTTGCCTCCATCTCATCATCTTTGACGGGATAATAATACAAAATCCTTCTTGTCTCACTGGGGTTATTTTAAAGATTAAATGAAAAATGTGGGCAAAGCACTTTGCAAATCTTAAAGGGATATATACAAGAAACAGCAGTTACTTGAATCCTTCAAGCATCTTTAATTTCATTGGTATGAGCCCTTCATCCATTGCTGCATATTATACCACTTTCATTGACCTTAGTGGAAGATGAGGTACTGCGGCTAAAAAAGGGTACCACATTGGCTCAGACCCTGGGGATGAGGCTTTTTGCACTTATCTCAACTCGGTATTTGACAAAAGTTTATAGTCTGTCACTGAGACCATTCTGGAAATCTGTCAGAGGATCATAGATTTAGTGCTGAAAGGGACCTTCAGGGTCATCTGGTCCAATGACCTCATTGAAGAAACCAAGGCCCAGAGATATGAGGTAACTTGCCTAATGACACCTAGGTAGTAAGTGATAGAGAGAGGATTAGAACACAGGTCCCCTGGCCCCCCCATTTAGCCCTCTTTACATGGCACCACGTTGCCTTCACAACTTTGAGTAGAAACTGGCAGAGTCTGAGCTCCAAGAACCCAGGGTCACCTCTTTGCCAGAATGAATAATTGAAGTATTAGGGTGGTGGAGGAAATGTAAGCTGCTTTGAACAAGGAATTTTAAGAGAAATTTAATATAGATTAACAGGAAATGTGTGATTTCCCTAAACTGAAGCCTGGCCTCTTGAGCATCTGTCTCCCTTTTACACAACAGAGGCAGTTGGCCAAGGATGAACTTCTGATCATCTGGCTCTTTATGGGATGATACATTCCCAATGACAGTGGTTTTATCACAGAGGAAAGAGATAGGATTTCTGTAACTGAGGAAAGAGGGATGGCACCAAGAAATCATTTTTCTTTCCTTACTTTAATAGATGCTCTTCTCTTAAATGATGCAGTCACAATACTACAGAATTATGAATTATAGCCCAAATAGTTGGTCTATTTTCTGGTCTTCTTTTCCTTTCCTTTTGTTTTGTTTTTCAAAAATAAAAGAGACAATTGTTTGGTCTTATAAACAATTTTAATTTTAGGATTAATAGTAATAGGTATGAAAGTACTCTGAAAATTAAAAATGCCCTTTGACCCAGCAATACTGCTACCTGATCTATTTTTAAAGATGATAGGGAAAAAGGAAAAGAACCTGTATGTTCTAAAATATTTATAACAGTTCTCTTTGTTGTGGCAAAGAACTGGAAATTACAGAGATGCCCATCAATTGGGGAATGGTTGAACAAGTTGTGGTATATGATTGTGATGGAATACTATTATGCAATAAAAAATGATGAGCTCAATGATTTTAGAAAAATGTGGAAAGACTTGCATGAAATAATGAAGAGCAAAACGAGCAGAACCAAGCAAACACTGCATGCAGTAACAGCAATATTGTTTTAAAAATGACTTTGTTTGAATCAGTTATTTTGCCTATTATAAATACCCAAATTAACTATAAAGGACTTATGAAGAAAAATGCTGTCTGCATCCACAGAAAGAACCTGTAAATTGAAGTATATATGGAACACTTTTATATGTATATACTTGTGACTAATAGCAGCCATCTCTAGGCTGGGGAGGAGGGAAGGGAAGAAAAAAGGGAAAAAAAAGAAATTTACATGACTTTTTTGTATATTTGAAAGGAATAGCAAGTTGTACATAGTAGATTTGCAGTTTTATGTACAATCTTCATTTTATTGTACTATTTTATGGAAATGTTTGTTTTGTTTCATAAATTAAAAATTAAAAAGGAAAATTAATGCTTTAGAAATATTATATTAACAAATATAATATTTTTGTAACACTTCGTAAATAAATTGCACTTTCAGATCAACAGACTTCTTTTCACATTTATTGTGGCAAACTTATTCAAGGACATGGGCAAGAGCCATGTATGGTTTGGGATCAGCATCATGGAAGGGAAAATCCAAATATCCAAATCAATGAGATAATGATTATGTCAGTATGTGTTTTAAATCTCTCATATTAAAAAAACCTAGTAAATTACACTGCTTTCTACTTGTATAGCACTTGGAAAATTTTTTAAAACACTTTCACATCAATCGTATCTTACAAACTTCAAATGAGAAAATAGATATTAAGCACTTTGAAAGTATTGAAATGTTGTAGACATATTCCTTCTTTCTATTTTCTGTGTTAATCTTGATCCTCGTCCTTCTTTGGCAGGACAGGTAATCTTATGTTACTTTACAGATGAGGAACCTGAGGTCTGGACTAATTGTGATAAATATAGGTCGATAGTGGCAAAATTGATCCTCTAATAAACCTATTGGGACTTCCCAGGGCTCTCTTTGTACTAGAGCTCTGTTAGCTGAGAGTGAGGTATCTGAAAATTATTGTCAAGGTATCTGGAATAAAAATTCTTGGAATTCCAAAGATCAGGCATCCATCTTTGTGTGATGCCTACTTGACTGGACTTTTGTCCAGTCAGTCATCAAATACATCTGGGTTCTTTTCCCCTTAGAAATGTTTCTTACCAATCAATTCACAGGTCCAGTCTTTATCTAGACTTTCTTCTCTCTTCACTGACAGTAACCTAGTCCAGGCCCTCGTCATGTCATAGAATTCTTTCAATAACTTCCTACCTGGCCTTCTTGACTTGGCCATCTTGTATTCTATCCATCCAGCATACCAGTGGCAGACCATTGTTTCTAAACTGCTTTCTAACATTCTCCTTTGCAAAAACCATGATGTAGCTCTGACATTAAAACACTTGCCTTCCATATCAGATTTAAATTCCTCTGCTTGATTTTTGAAGTCCTGCTTTTCCTGGCCTTAATCTACTTATATAACCTTATTCCTACAGCCCTCCATGCTTGATTCTCCATTCCAGTTAGGACATTCTCTCCACTGTCTCATGAACAGACCATATTCATTCTTATTCCTATGTTGTTTTGAGTCTCAAAAGTCAAGCAAAGACATTTAAATTTGATGTGGAAGGGGCAAAGAAAATCATCAGAGAGATATGAGATTGGAAAAGGAGAGTGAAATTGTCATGTAACAATGAATCATCAATGGAAAATCTGTATGTTCCTCTTGTATCCACGTTCTCAAGGGAGCTAGAGCCTTGCCTCCAGTAGACGATAGGTCTTTCTGTGGAGTCTTTATAGGATAACATGGATAAGAGTCACTAGAAGAAGAAAAAGTGTGGATAGATTTTGATTTGCCCCAATGGAGGGCTGAGGATGAGATCACTATCTAAAATTTGTTTCTCTTCACAAAGATTGCTCATTCATTTACATATTGGTCTGAACAAAGAGGCACAGGGCTATATAATATGACCTTGAGGGTTATCTTTGTCATAGACTCATAAAATTGATTTACCCAAGGTTACCAAGTGGCAGATAGCTGGGGCTAGAGTCCAGTCTTCTCACTTTACAGTCCAGGGTTCTAAAATACACATATTTAGTTTGAGATTCTTCCCAATTGGAGTTCTCTTATACTCAATTCTTTGCTTCTTCTAGCTTTTCCCAACCTACCCACCTCACTGACCATCTCACACAGGTGAACTACTCCAGCAGTTCTGATCAGTCCATCTTGAGGCTTAGCATACAGCTTGATCTTTTGCATTTGGCCAAGATATTGAGGAAAAGGTCACTTCACCCCCATACCCATTACTTGTGATTGAGCTAATGCTGCCAAGTGAGCTGGCATGAGTAGACTCTAGGGACAGGCAATCTAAGGAGATTGTTCTGAGCCTTCAAGCTATGACTGTCCCTGGTGAGATACAGAAACACTTGTGATTCCCAAAAGCATGTTAAAGGGGAAAAGGAAAAGAAAGGCATTGGGAGAAGAGATAGGAAGGAGAGAGAAAGAATAGAAGACAAGGGAAATGGGGTAGGGTTAAGGATGCAGAGAGCAGATAGTAGAGAAGCGCTACTAACAATGTCTGGCGCTTCCCAGTGAAACCTATACATGTATTATATCCACTAGGAAGTTAACATGGTGTAGTAGAAAGAATATTGATATTGGATTTGGAGTCAGGAGACTTGCGTCCAAATCTGGGTCTGGCACTTTTAAGTTACGTGGTCTTGATCAAGATAAATTCTTCTGATGCTTAGATCCATTTTCTGAACAAGAGAAAGGATGACATTTTCATTGTCTTCCTCCCAGCGTGGTTATAAGGAAAGAACTTTATGGACCTTAGATCTCAAGACTTGAGAGGATCGAAAATCTCACCAATATGGATATTCCTATATTAGCAGGGCATATAGTACATATGTAAAATGGGGATAATAAAAGCATCTACTTTCCAAGGTTGTTGTGAAGGTCAAATGAAATAATATTTGTAAAGTGCTTTGCAAACCTTACAATGCTAGCTATTTATTGTTCCCTCCAATAGCACAGAACACAGTCCATCTATGCCTTCACATCCTGTACAAGTTGTGAATACACAAGGGTCCACCTCATTTGTTGGAAATCTTATAAGCCTCTGGACCTGTGGGTATCAATGCTGTATTCACACTGTCCGTGGGTTACCTTTCATGCTTGCTGCATGACCAGCCCAACTACCTCCTCCACCTTTATCTGAAGATATCCTTTATTTCACTCTTGGGCATGATTCTTTCTTGTCAATATCTCGCAGCCTATTCATACTCACCATGAACATCTTTGTTTTCCTTTGTGTGAAGTTTTATTAAGATTCTCTGGAGACTGTGGTATTCCATGATTCATAGGCTTATGGTATTCCTGGGAGAATATTGGTGTTTAAAAGTTGGGTTTCTGTTTCAGACAAATGTTTGAGGTTATTAAAATGTCCATTTTCTTAAATTTAATCTATCCTGCCTTTTTAGTCTTATTTAATGTTAGCCTCAGATAGATAATGTTCATCTATAGTTGAAGATGTTATATACTAATTGACCAATCCCCAAGGCTCAATTGTATATTGGATCTGGATCATCTTCATCCCCTTGGTTTTTCCCGTGTGCACAGCTTGACTGAGTTCTTTTGAGTTATAATGGGTCCTGTGGTGGGGGTGAGGAAGCAAGGTTCTGGACTTGGTGCAATTTGTATAATGTCATTCAATAATAGGAGCATATGGAAGATCTTACGACTTATGAGGACTCTCTCCTCCATTATGCTATAGGCATCCTTCATGTCAATGGCAAACACCTTTGGCCAGCATGTATCTCCCTGTTTTACGTCTTTCTTATATTTAGAAGGCTGTCAGATGAATTTATCTCAGTTATTGCTTTTACCAAGGAATCTTGTTTGATCTGAATATAGTATCCCTTGCCTCCTCTACTCAAATAATAGGTGGCTAGGAGGTACAGTGGATAGAGCACTTGGTCTAGAGTCAGGAAGACCTGAATTCAAATCTGGTCTTAGATACTTACTGGCTTATATAACTGGGCAAGTCACAATCTCTGTCTGCTTCAGTTTTTTTCAATTGTAAAACAGGGATAATAATAGCACCTACCTCCCAGGGTCATTATGAGGATCAAATGAAATAATATTTATTAAATTTTAGGCATGTAGTAGGTGCTTAATAAGTAATTGTTCCTTTCCCCTTTTAGCATATTCAGTAAGCATTTCAGTCAAGCCAGAGGTTGTGATGGTCTTGTAATCCTTTGTATGGAGGATCCTCTCCCCACATCCAGCTTTAGAGAATATTGGGATATTCTCTGACTGCTTCCTGTTGGTAATGATGACTAAGGGGTTCCTACTACATGGGGAGGAAAAGTCTTTTCATGGGCTATTGAGCTAGAACTCTGTTGATACATTAAAGGGGCAATCCTTGCCTCCCAGACCTTTTCTTCTTGTTGGCCTTGAAGTAAGTGTCAGAATGACTCTTTCCTCTGTGGAAGGTTGGGTGGCCGCGGGGGTGCCCTTTTCCCTACTCAACATCAAGTACAGATCTGATGGACTTCTAGGCAAGTCTGTGCCTGTGATGGGGCTGCCTGTTGTCTGTCTTTTTTTTTTCCACTCTGGTGTAAGGCCTTGTGAGATCTTAAAAGGCAGCTGGCATTTTCTTGCAAGGTACTCAGGCAGCAGAATAACAGTTACCAAAGCATTTGGTGTAGAGGGAGAAAGAAGGGAAAGGAGGAGGGAAGGAGATAGAAGGGAGAAGAAGAAGGAGAGAGAGAAAGAATTGGAAAGAAAGAGCCTGCTTGGCATTGATTAGGTTGTACTCAATGAAGGTGAAATAGAAAAGGCAGAAATTCTTAGTAAATGACCCAGTGAAGCTTATTTATTTTCCTCTCAACTGATTGTATTCATTCTATGATTCTCTGTTGTTTGGTATCCCCTTTTTGGGGGAGAATAAAACTACCTGTTCCATATGTGACAGACTTTTTTTTTACTCTGGGTAACTTTTTTACCCCCTTCCCCTTTACTGGGGAGGTCCCTTAGAGCAGAGATTTTTAATCTTTGTTTGAGTCATGGCCCCCTCTGGCAGTCCAATGAAATTCATGGGCCCTTTTCAGAAAAAAAATGTCTTTGAGAGTACAAGATAAAATATATAGGAGTATGAAAGAAACCAATTCTATTGAAATATACTTATCAAAATATTGAACAAACAAACAAACAAAGCAAGTTCACAGATTTCATGTTAAGAGCCCCAAAGTCAGGCTATATCCAAAAATAGAATTGTTTTTCAGGAATCCGAGGTGGGAGTGGAATTGAATTACAGGGAAACTTAGTTCCGTCTTGAGAAGGTTGGTAACCTAGGAGCAACCAGTCCTAGGCAAACCTTGAGGCCAGGCAGAGGGCCAGGGACTGATAAATGTCTGAAGCCCTGGTGGCTTCAGCCTAGCAGTGCCTGGCTAACTGCTATGATGAGACCTCATTGGAGAAGAGCCTTTAAGAAAGCATTTTACTCCATCAAATCAAATACCTTTTTTCAGAAAGCACCGTCAGATTTTGTATTCTCTGTACCTTTCAGTCAATTTTGTGACTATAAAGATACATAGTCTATTGTATAGTATTCTTTACAAAAGCCTGCCTATTCCCTTCCCATACTTTGATCAAAGATGGCACCAATATATGTGTAAATTTTCTCATACAGATTTTGTAGGTGTGGGACAAATAGGGATAGCTATCAGTACTTATAACTATTTCCTCAATCACCATGTTTTTTGGGGAACAAGGTATTAGCATCTTTGTTTTTCTCCCCAAACATTTGATATCAGTTTATCTTAGAGGTGTCTTGAGATCCATCAATGTCCTCCAAATAGTGTCAGCTGCAGGATTGATTTTTCATTCTAACTGATGTTGTCCTTGGGTGCCATGTTTTTTTGCGTGACAAGGAGATCAAGTTTTTGCTGTTGGGTGAGGGGGTTTCCAGGCTTCCTCATTTTTTTGGTTCCCTCATTGTGGCAACTGATTTAATACAAACCTTAAATTGCTGTAGATAAGCTACAGGCAATAAGAATACATCTTATTATCTATTCTTGCTTCATTCACTCTTCTCCTTGAGAACCTGCTGGGAGAGATCAGGTTGTGAACTATAATGGGGTAACTCACTCTAAGACACATCTCTTGGCCTTACACCTCACCCTATATATCCCCATTTCCAATGCTTAATTTGGCCTTTCCAGTCTTTCCCTTCACTCCTATCTAGTGACAAACCTCTACAACAAAACTAGGTGATCTCGTTGTTCAATGAATATGCTTTGTGTGTCTCAGCCTCCTTTCTGCTTTTATGCCAGCTATTCTCCTCAGTCCAATTCAACATTTATTGAATACTGACTTTGTTCAAGGCACCAAGCAATAAATCAAGTCCAATTGGTAGCAATTGCTGACTCCTGGGGTGTAAATGGCCACACTGAAAATTTAACAGTCAGCTCTCACTAGCCTCTTCAAGTTGGCTTCAGTATACTCTGACTAGCAGTGAGCTTTTAGGCATATCATGGGACTTCCTGAGTTATCTCTTAATAAAACTAATTATCAGCTTAACAGAGGGGCTAGAGACTCAATATTCCTTAAAGTTCTGTTCTAGGGGGCGGAGCCAAGATGGCGGTGTAGCAGCAGCAACATATCGCAGCTCTCACATAGCCACCCCAAAATACCCATAAAATAGGACTCTAAACCAATCCTGGAACTCCAAAACGCACACAAAGATACTTCCCACTAAAGT